>CM040118.1:471456702-472161188 GCA_022559845.1 Amorphophallus konjac
CGTAGAACGGCCTACACCTTTGCGAGTGCAGGGAGACGAAGCGGCGAATGAATTGCAACCTCCCGATTAATCCTCGAACTTCCTTCAAATTCTTGGGAGGAGGCATATCTCTAATGGCTCTCGCCTTGGTGGGATCAACTTCAATTCCCCTCTTGCTAACAATGAAACCAAGCAACTTCCCTGAAGAAACGCCAAATACGCACTTCTTGGGGTTCATTTTCAATTGAAATTCTCGGGATCTCTGCAAAACCTTAGCCAGAACCCCGGGATGCTCAATTCTTGTCCTTGATTTCACAACCAGGTCATCCACATACACCTCAATATAAATATGAATCATGTCATGAAAAATTACCATCATAGCCCTTTGATAAGTGGCTCCAACATTCTTAAGTCCAAAGGGCATGACCACATAACAATATGTGCCCCATGGTGTAATGAATGAAGTTTTCTCTTGATCTTCTTCAGCCAGGCGAATCTGATTATAGCCTGAAAAGCCATCCATAAAAGAAAGAGTCTCAAATCCTGCCGTGTTGTCGATCAACACATCAATATGAGGAAGGGGGAAGTCATCTTTAGGACACGCCCGGTTGAGGTCCCGAAAATCTATGCAAATCTGAACTTTTCCATCTTTCTTCATAACCGGGACAATGTTAGCCACCCAATTGGGATAGAGGACGACTCTAACAAATCTAGCTTTATGGAGTTTATCGACCTCTTCTTTCATTTTCAAAGCCATGCTAGGGTGGAAACGCCTCAACCGTTGTTTTACCGGGACAGACCCTGGCTTAAGTGTAAGGCGGTGTTCAACGAGCGCAGGGTCTAATCCAGGCATGTCTTCATAACTCCAAGCAAACGTGTCCTTATATTCTTGAAGAACTAAAATGAGCGCCTCCTCTTCGGAGGGTGGCAAATTCTTGCTTATGAGGACAATCCTAGGGTCTTCCTCGGTACCCAGATTGATTTCTTTGGTAGGTTCTTCTACGGAGGCTGATGGTTCGTCGAATCTTCTTATACCACTAGCAAAAGCATCAGCCTCGTCCTCATATTCTTCATAACTTTCATCCCCCTCTTCAATAGGGTCTTCATCATTCATGATTTCATAAACGCCCAAACCCTCATAAGAAGCAACAGAATCCTCATATTCTAACTCTGGCAGGACAATTGGATCTTCCACAAACTCAGGGAGGGCTAAACAAGCTTGGCATCTGATGGCCAATTCCAACAAAAATCTGCGAGGAATCTGCTTACCCTTGGCCTTCTTGTGTGAACTTAACCCATGATTTTTAGAAGAAGAGGAAGAAGAGGAGGAAGAGCAACTAGCTTGATTAGAAAGGAAAGAAGGAGGTGAAAAAGTGGATACAGGAGGTGATACAGAGGAGGGCCCCTCACCAGAGGGGGAGAAGAGTCTTACCAAGGAATCTTGGAAGAGCGGCCCCTGGGTTGGGACGCACTCGGGAGAAAAATAGGAGGTCTCCTCAATAGAAATGGAGGATTGGAAAGTTGGGAAATCGGCGTTTTTTTTTTCGTTTTTAGCTTTTCCTTTGTTTTTATTTTCTTTTTCAAGTAAAAAGCAATGTGAAGGGAAAATAGCAGGGGGAGTGGAGATTGCAAGTTTGGAGAAAGATTTACTCAAAGATGGCCCACGCGGGGGCGAGATGGAGTTTTTAGAAAATCGCTCGAGGAGCGAAGGAGCAATCGGGAGGGCAATCTGAATTGAACCGGGAGACAAGTTGATGGTAATTGGTGGTGGTCGCGGCACGTGACCAAACCAACGGGAATAGAGAGAAGCCAACACAGACGGATGCACAGAAGTGAGGGAGAAAAGGCCGGCCCACAGCCTATCCACGGAAAATCCTTCTTCAAAGGGGACATCTGGCTCTCCCGTATCTGTGTAGTCACTTAACATCTGCCTTTTATCTGTGATTGCCGCTGGCATTTCAATCAGTTCTTGAATCAGTGACGGCCATTCCGGATCTGTCGGCATGAACAGGCGGCTTAAAGAAAAAGTGATGTCATTCATGTCGAACCACCTGTACCAGTCACATTCTGGATCACCCATTTTTCTTCTTTTATCTGGCCTTAAAGACTCTAGGGCTTTGTAGGTAGCTAGTGGGGCAATGTGACGAGCAAACTCTCTAGCATGCACATCTTGACAATCAAGCAATGAAGTAATGATGGTAGTCTGTTCATTGTTTTGAATGCCACCGGTGACAAAATGTGTCTTTAAAGTCCAGGTGAGCGGCTGGCGATCTGGCTTGAAGGTGGACGTCATAACAGCCCACGGCTCTCCTTCATTCTTGCCCGGTGCTTTGTAGCCTAAGCCGCCTCGTGCAATCACCCTTTGAGGCTTAATGGGCCTAATCTTGCCCTGGAGTTTGGCGCCCAGACCCTTGCCATCTTGATATCCCATTCTTATCAGAATGTTCCAGCCGGGGGTATTCATCATATTTTTCTTTTTCTTCTTCCCCTTAGAAGGCAGGGGTGTCATAGCAACTGTGGTAACAGTCTCAGATAGCATCGGCCGTGGACGGGGAACGTCCAACACAGATAATAACGGCTTGTTGGCTGGCCATATGGAAGGAACTGATGAAGCTACATGAATGTCTTCCTCTGGCAAGATCGGTACGCTGGTCACCTTGATAATGCGGCCCTTGTGCGGAAACTTGAGGCATTGATGGTTTGTAGAGGGCACTGCATCAAGCTGCTGAATATAAGGGCGACCCAGGATGCCATTAAAGGTCGGATCCATATCCAGAATATGAAAATCTACTGTAATGGTGGCTGGACCCAAGCTGACTTTGAGAGTAATCATACCCAGAGGGGGTTTCTTAGTATTGTCATATGCTGTGACAGTAATGGTAGATAGCCGAATCTGGATTTCAGGGATACCGCATAGCTTCAGAGTGCTCGGAGGCAACACATTGATAGATGCACCGGTGTCTACCAAACACTGCTTAACGGCCACTTTGTTGATATCAACCGTGATACATAGGGCATATTTTCTTGCCGGTAGAGGTGCTAACTCATGTTCATGGAATGTGATTGCCGGCTGACTGCTGGCAGGGGTCAAGACTGTAATTATCTATTCAACCGGAAGGTCCTCATTGACCATGACCTTTTGCAGGTATTCCTTCAGGGCCAGCTGATGAGTGGTGGACCTCTTGATTAATTCAAGAATGGAGATCCTGGCTGGAGTGCGATCCAAGTGCTTTAATAAATCATACTGAGTTCCTGGCACTGAATCTCGTTCCTGCTCTTGCTCTTGTGGCCCCTGCACGGGCTCTAGCTCTCTCTGTGGGAAAGCACGGTGGAATATCCGTCCACTGCGGAGCGGCGCTACGCCTTGACGCGCCTCTGTCGGGGCAATATTAGGAGGAGGATTGGAAGAAGAAGAAGGAATGTCGGTAGCAGAAACCCTGCTAGGGGAGATCAAAGGGGAATTCAATGAAAGGTGCGCCTCCGTAGGAGACGTGGTAGTGGTGTTTAACAAAGGTGCCCCCACGGGAGGCATGGGAGGAGTATTTGATGAAGGCACCCTTGCGGGAGGCGTGGGAGAAGAGAGGGATATCCGAATGCGAGGAGCATTGGCAGGTGGTGGAATAAGGAGAGATCGTGGCACAAAAGATGGTTGTACTGATGACGGAGGAACTCTTGCCGGTGTAGGAGTGGTAGAGGGGGTAGCGGGTGCTGGCGGTGAGCGGAGTAGGAGTGGCTTGGAGGGCGCGGATGTGGGATTGGTGGTGGAAGGTGGAATGGTAGTTTGTGGAGGTGGTAGGCGGGTAAGAAGAGAACGAGCCGGCAAGGCCGTGGAATTGGTGGAGATAGAAGGATTGACGGGGCGTAGAAGGGGACGTCCCGATAGGAGACTAGAAGAAGAAGGAGGAATGCGCAAAAGGCACGGAGTTTGATTTTGGTTTGGATCATGGTGAAATGCCCCGACAGAGGCGTTTTCTTCGTGCCATCCCTGCCCTCTCTCCACCTCGTAGAGAGACGTGACAGGATTCACGTGTTGATTAGGAGCGTGTTCCGGCAATGGATTACGGACGATCCCCATATCCTGCTGGTGTGCTGGAGCTTGCTGTGGCTGAACTTGCTGCTGAGCTGGCTGCTGTTGTTGCTGATTTTGCTGTTGCCGAGGCGGCCTTCTCTCTTTCATGGTGGCGATGACTTGCCTCATTTCATCCTAATTAATGCCACCCTGGTCATTCAAATCATAAATATGATCTCTAAAATGGAAACAACGGTCAAGGTTGTGACCAGGGGCGCGGTGAAATGCACAGTAACGGGATGTGTCAACATTGTCGGGCCACACCGTTCTTTCTTTTGGTAGGACGAGCAGGTTGGCGGCCATCAAGGCATTAAAAATGTCAGGGAGACTCTCTGGGAGTTGCGGATAATGGGCCCTCTTGGGGCCAAGTGGCGGTCTCCGCTGTTGTTGGCCGTAGTTGGAAGGTGGGGGGACCTGATGGTATTGTGGTGGTGCTGGAGGGTCGGTGCGAGGCGCTTGGCTTGGTGATGGAGCAAAAGAGGGTTGGGGTGCGAAGTGGCATTGTGGAGCGGAGGCAAAATGGGGGTTTTGCTGTGGAGGTGGCGGAGGTCGTGGGTTTGACTGGTGGTGGGGGTGGCCAACTACGCCAACCTGCTCGTTTGTGACAGTGCCCTCAGTCGTGGGCCCACTGTTGACATTTGTATTCTTTTTAAATAGCCGAGGCTTCGGCTCAAACATGCCCATGATGGGCGAATCCTTCATTTGTGTTTGTATATATCGAGCTCTTTCATAGAGCTCTTCCATGGTTGTCAGTCGATTCATGGCCAAAATATGCCAGAATTGAGGAGTTGCATTAGAAATGACCATTTTCACCTGCTTTTGTTCCGACAATGTGTCCTTCAATTTCTCGGCCATAGACCGCCACCTGTCAGCAAATACAATGAAGTCCTCCTCGGGCTTCATTTTCTCAGCGACCAGATCTGTAACAGAAAGGGAAGGTCCTACCCGGTCTCTGTACTTTTGCAGGAATTTTCTTTGAATAACATCAAAATCGCCGGCATCAGCTGGCTCCAGAGAATAAAACCATTCGAGGGCGGGTCCCTCAAGAGATCTCCTGAATAAATAGGCCAGGGAGGCCTTATTGTCTTGCCAGAAAGAAGTTTCATACCGGAAATCCTTTAAATGAATGAACGGGTTACCGGTTCCATTATATCGCCGAAAGTGCGGCATCTCAGAAGGGGGTAAATGGAACACCGGCAATGTAGGAAGAGAGATTTCCGGAACATTCTTAGTTGCCGTAACTTTCTTGAGCTGTTCCTCCATACTGGCTAGCTTTTGAAGCAAGAGAGTGTTGGTATCGGGCTCGACCGGGGCCTGATTCTGAGCAAAAGAAGGCGGTATAGGCGTTCGTAGAATCCGAGGAGGTTGGAAGGATTGACGCCTAACCGCTGAATAGCTCGCCTGCTGGGCCGGTATGGCCGCAGTAGGCGTTTGTGGATGAGAGGAAGATGAATGCAAGACCGCTTGGTCATTAACAATCTGATGGCCACTCACGGCCGGAGGGGGATTAGAAGAAGAAGAAAGAACCGACTTCCCTTTTAGAGCGGCCTGAATGGCTTGCCGCTGGGAGTCATCTAACTGGGAGAGAGCCTGGATCAAATCCGTGACATTAATGGATGGGGAAGGGTTCCCCGAAGTGTTGGAAGATGGAACTTGAGACGAAGGGTCCGCCTCATGGATGGTGGTATCAACCACATGGACTTGTGAGTAATGAGGGTGAGGAGGAAGGTAGTTCCCCTCATAATAAACAGAATCCTGGAGAGGGTCCTCATATTGACCAAATATGTTCTCATTCTCATCATCATAGGAGTACCCGTTGCCTGACATGTTGATGGTTTTACCTGAACGGAGTTTCATTCTTAAGAGAGAGGATGTTTAATGAAGGAACTATCACAAAATATTCAATCCAAACAAGGCAATCAAATCACCCAACTATGTTTATGAAAACAAGGTTGGCAGGAAACGCAAGATTTTAATGTTTGATGTTTGAATTTAGGGTGGATTATTTGTGAAAGTTCACTCTTTTGCCAAATGAGACCTAGTTTGATCCGAGTGTAATCTCCGGGTCAACTAAGTTTTTCTCTCTTTTAACAACGCATAGGTTCTCTAAACTCCAGGTACTTCGAGGGTACAACCAGCCCGGCGTCCGTGAGGGAATCCACGGGTGCGGGGACTTATGGAGGTCTTGGAAAAGGGATTTCCGGTCCAAAGAGACGGAATGCTCAATGGAGGGTCGTCCCGATTCCAAGAAGGGTGTGTGGATCCTAGGGTAGAGAGAGGAGGTCTCTCAACCAAGCCAACAAATCAAGACAATCCAAGCAGCAATGTAATATCAAGACAAATGCCAAGCAATGAATAAGAGCCAATCTGTGAAAAAGAACAGTAAAGACACGCCCTGGGAAAGGTCGTGTTCACAGCAAGAGGAAAGAAACGCCCTGCGGTAGGTCGTGACAAAATGAAAACACGGCAGCGTGGCTGTCGTAAACTCTGTGAGGGGCTCACAGATGGTAGAAAAAAACACGCCTTTAGGTGAGGCGTTCTAAAGAAAGGACGCCTCCACAGGAGGGCGTCAAAACCCAGAGAAAACGCCCTGATGATAGGCGTTGATAATAAACGAAACGCCTCTGAGAGGGGCGTTAATCCACAGGCAATATGATAAGCATGCAACAGACAGCAGTTATGGTAGAAGACGCCCTGTAAGTGGGCGTTACTCAACGAAACACGTCCCTGAGAGGGGCGTTAAATGGCAGACGAGAAAAATAGCAAACAAAACGCCAGCAGGTGCAATAAACACACGCCCTGGATGGGGGCGTTAAATCAACAAAACACGTCCCTGTGAGGGGCGCTAAATCAAAAGACGCCCTTGTTGAAGGCGTTATTAAGCAGCAATTGACTGATCCGGGGAGTGTGCAGGGTGCACAATGGAGGGTGCCCGAGGGGCACAAGGGAAAGGGTACCGAGGGTACCGAGGGGAAAGGGCACGCGAGGGTGCCGAAGGGGAAAGGACACATGAGGGTGTCAAAGGGGAAAGGGCACACGAGGGTGCCAATGGAGATGGTAATCAATAAAGAAAATAGTGGAGGTCCCACCGTGATCGCCAATTTGTAGATCGGATTAAAAATCCTCACTTTTGGGAATGAGAAATAAATAACACAACAAAAGATGCATAAGATGTGATAAAAAATAGCACGAGGTGCTAAAGGGGAGTTGTGATCGCCAGAGGGTTTACCTCAATAAGAAGAAAATGAGATCGCGTGTACCTGGTGAAGAGTGGGATGCGGGATGGATGTGGATTTCCTCCTCCAACTCCAATTGGCCGGCCGATGAAGTGGGTTTTCTTGATTGATTACCTTGTAAAAAAGACAATAAAAAAAACAAACAAAAGAAAGGGGGATCAGCCAAAGTGCAATAGTATCAATCCACAACTAACATAAAATGACGAAAAGACATCAACGTGCGCACCTCTTTTTTTTGTTTTTTTTTAAAACCCCTAGCAAAGAACTAGGGAAAGGATATGATAAAATGATGCTTAATGCAATAAAAGAACTAACGACAGGGTGACAATGATAATATGCTAAGAATGAGATGAACAAAGACAAGCACAATATATCGCCCTGCTCTCCCTGACGAGAGTAAAGGGGCAACCGTGAAGATGCTGAACGGATGCAGAAGGGTGGAGAAAGCCCATGCTCGAAGGAGGAAGCAGGCGTTTGATTGGATGCAGAAAGGATGAAGAAAAACCAATGCTCAACGCCTTGAATGCCTTTTCCTTTTTCTGAATGCTCAGCGTGCCTGTTCAATACCTAACATCTTAACCTTTTTCACGATCGAATGATGTTTTTCTTTTATAGCTTCAATCGGATGTGATCAAACAAGGAAGTGATAAGAATGGGTAATGAGGCATCCAAGGAAGGATTAAGATCAAGCAAGAGTCCAAGGATAGCAGGGAACTGTGAGGGAAAGATGGAAAAAAGAAGGACTCTGGAGTGAAACACACCTTAAGCCAGGGCGTCGATTTATGAATTGACGACCTGCACAGGGACGTTTCTCGAAACACGACCTAGGAAAGGCCGTTTCTTCCTGGATTTAATTATAGAAATAAAACTTCCTCTGTTTTAAAAACTGAGAGAACACGCCTGAGATAATGGCGTTTCTTCAAAACACGCCCTGAGGAAGGGCGTTACTCACAAAATGCCCTTTTATTTTGAAAATAGATAATTCCAGAAATTAACGGATAATACCAGGAATTGACGCCCTCACCTACGGTCGTCCTTTCTTTGAAAACGCCCTATGACAGGTCGTTACTTTCGAAAGTGACGCCCTATGCTAGGTCGTGAATCACAAAAATGCAGGAAAAATGCAGAAAACTCACAAAAATAGAAAAACTTTATGTTATAGGAATATTGAAGTCCACTTGGGGCGTTTATATAATAACATGAGATTTGCTCATCAAAACGCCAATTTTGGCGTGTCTACACCTCAGTCTCATAGCATGAGCTTGTTGCATCCCTACGGTTTTGATGATGTCTCACACTATAAATCAATCTGTATATCTCTAGATCAATTCTTGCTTCATCATTTAGGACAGTGCAGTTAATGTGGCTATTAGTGAATCATTTAGCAAGTCCATACATCACTGCACATGCCTTCCATCAAGTCTGTACAGCGAGAGTGGCTTTCATTCATGTGCATAGTCCAAGCATTCTCATAAAGTATATACATTGGCATATGCACACACACACAGCATAGTCTGGACAGAAGTGGGTCGACCCCCCCCTCCAGATGGGTCGACCCCCCCAAGATTCCCAAATTTTGTACATTGCCCTCATGCATACACAAGCATCCAAGTCTGTACAGAGTCTTTTGCATTCTTTTAATATCAAGTCTAGACATTGTGCATACCTTCATATGAAGTCTATACACTGCATTGTCAAGTCTGCACATCGGTTTCCAAGTCTATACATTGCTTGGCGCTTACCAAGTCTGTACATCGCTTCAAGCGTTCCAAAGTCTATACATCGCTTGCATCATTAAGTCTAGACACTGCACTATAGCTTGCTTAGTTGAAGTCTATACATTGCTGATCGAACGTAAGTTTATACATTCCAACTTTTTCCTACGTTCGCTGCTTTAGCTACACCCTAAGTCTACACATTGGCAAAGTATATACATCGCTTATGCAAGTCTGTACAGCTAGCGCATTCATTGATATCAAGTCTACACACTGCATATAGGCAACATCTACACATTGGTAGAGTCTGTACATCCTCTAGGAGCTCACCAAGTCTATACATCGTAAAGTCTGAACATCGCAGTGTTCAAGCCTTTCAAGTCTATACATTGGCTCAAGCGTTCCAAGTCTGGACACTGGTCCTCAAGCGCTCCAAGTCTGTACACTGGTCCTCAAGTGTTCCAAGTCTATACATTGGTTCAGGCTTACCAAGTCTATACATTGGCCTTCAAGACTCTCAAAGTCTGTACAGCCTGCTTTATCGTTCAGAGTTCAAAGTCTATACATCGTGGGCTTCGGTTTTTCAAGTCTATACATCCTTCAAGGTCCAAGTGTATACATCGTTCACAGCACACACGTTCAAAGTCTGAAGTCTGTACAGCCTTGGCATATGCGTTCAAAGTCTATACATTGTGGGGCTTCGATTCGTCAAGTCTGTACATTCTTCAAGGGTGAAGTCTATACAGTGGATAGGGGTGTGCATCGTGAAGTCTATACACTGCTTGTGTAACTCAAGCCTTTACATCAAAATCTATACATTGGTTAGGCTTTTTCATGCATCATTCTGCAAGTCTGTACTCTTAGGTCGCTTGAAGGGCTTCAAGTCTACACACTCTCACATTGTACACACTTGCTTAATTACTGCTTCTAAAGTCTACACATTCGATTACTTCATGCTTTACACTGAAGTCTACACATTCCCCTCTTTCATGTTAATGCAACATTCTGCAAGTCTATACACTGAGGTCGCATGAAGGCTTTCAAGTCTATACACTGAGGTCGCTGAAGGGTTTCAAGTCTATACATTCTCACGTTGTTCATACTTGCTTATTTGCTGCTTCGAAAGTCTATACACATTGTGTTAATAGACTGAACTAATTCGATACATTCCTTTTGTCTCTGCATGTAGATGATTCAAGCTGATGATTGGACACGTCATCCGAGGTGGTACCTGGCATGTGATCTGAGGTGCTCTCTGGGCGGGAACCTGAAGGACACACGCCCAACATCTACTATAAATATGAAGCATCTTCTTTCAGTAGAAGTTTGATCGTGAAAGAAAGAGCAGAAGGTATTCTTGTGAGGCTGCACGATCCAGAAAAGAGAGAGAGCAGAGAATTCCATTTCATCCAGATCTGAGAGAAATATATTTGAGAGAGAGAGAGCAGTGTCTGTGGTTTGAAGAATTGCTTCTTCGGAAGCTACATTGTTTCCTATTTTTAGAGAGGATTTTTGTGCTTTGATTTTCATGTTTTCATTTTTTATTTCATCTTCCTTATCAAATATTGTTACCCTCCTGTGATCGGAGGAAGGGAGGATTGATCTTCCAGTTTGCAAGTGACAGGGAGTCGCTTGTGGGTTCCCTCCTGGGTGGAGGAAGAGAGACCTCGGTCTCTAGTTTGCTAGTGACTGTTGTCACTAGTTGTATCCCTCCGGTGTGGAGGAAGAGGGGAGGCTGTTCCCCTGGTCAAGCTGTGTGGCAGCATTTTGTTCGCAGACTGATTCTGTAGTTTCTAGCCGTGGCTAGTGGAAGCCTCACTCTAGTTGGAGTGAGGGGTGGATGTAGATTGTGGACTACAATCGAACCACCTTAAAAATTCGTGTCTCCTCTGTGGTTTTCTATTATCGTTTGTACTCTCCATCTGCTTGGCATTGTGTTTGACTGTGGACAGCTCGTTAAATCGCTCTTACTTCTTCTGTCTTGGTTATTGACTACGTTAGCAATACTCGTTGTGCTGTTTCTGAAGGGTTGAAAACCGTTGAACTAATATTCTACAGAAGTTTTTTAAAATCGGGAGTGATCTATTCATCCCCCCCTTCTATATCACTCTTCGTTACGCTAACATTTGGTATCAGAGCAGGTTTGCATCATGTGGGCAAACGGTCAGGGAAATGCTAATGGTCCTCGAAGTTTCATGCATGAAGATCAATCCATTAGTCGCCCCCCATTCTTCGATGGTAATAACTATCTCTTTTGGAAAAATAGGATGGAGGTGTTCATCAGGGCACAGAGCCACAAGCTGTGGAGGGTAATCACAACTGGGCCGTATGATCTGTCACCGAACGAGGACGCATGGACAGATGATCATGTCAAGCTATCTTCACTCAACCGGACGGCGCTGAACATCATCCAGTGTGCTGTTCACCCAGATGAATATGCCCGCATATCATCCTACAAGACAGCCAAGCGAATGTGGGATGAGCTGCAACTAATCTACGAAGGTACAACTCAAGTGAAGGCTTCGAAGGTAAATCTCTACACCTCTAAGTACGAATTGTTTAAGATGAATGCAGAGGAGAATATTACTAAAATGTATGCCAGGTTGTCCTTGATCATGAATACTCTTAAGGGGCTAGGGAAAGAGCTAGCTGAGGCAGATATAGTCAGGAAAATTCTTAGATCCCTATCCCCAGCATGGCACACCAAGGCCATCGTGATTGAAGAGTCAAAGGATCTGACGACTTTGACAGTGAATGAACTCATAGGATCCCTCATGACCTATGGGATGAATTTCAAAGGAGGTGGTGAAGGAAGTGACAGGAAGGCTAGGAATGTAGCTCTCAAGGCATCCCGTAACAAGAGTAGCAGTAGCAGTAGCAGCAGCAGCAGCAGTAGCGGTGTGTCCGATGGTTTTTCCGATCTCGACCAGAAGGAGCAGGCAATGCTCACTCGACAGTTCAGTAAATTTTTAAGGAAAAAAGGGGAAAACCTTTAGGAGGAAGAAGCCATACTCCTTTAGTAAGAATGTTGAATCTAGCAATCATAAGGACAGAAATAATAAGAGACTGACTTGTTTTCATTGTAACAAATAGGGACACATGAAAGGGGAATGCCCAGATCTCCAGAAGAAGGGTCCCTACTTTCAGAAGAAGGGCTCAAAGGTGCAGAAAAAGAAGAAGCCACAGACAATGGTCTGCACGTGGGGCGATGAGGAAGAAGATCCGGAAAGCACTTCCTCAGAGGAGTATGAAGAAGGAATTTGCCTAATGGCAAACAGCGAAGATGAGGTAACAAATGTTTTTGAAAATTTTTCTATTGATGACTGGGAAGATGCCTATGCTGAATTATTAGATAAGTTCAATTCACTTAGTAAAGAGCATAGGGTTCTGAAAAGAAAAATTCAATACCACTATTGAAGAACAAACCCAAATATGTGTAGAAAATCAGAAACTAAAAGAAGAATTGGAAGAAGTGACTTCCCTAAGAAAAGAAAATGAAAAGCTCAAGGGAGAAAACCAGGACAGTCAAAACCAGCTCAATGAACTCAAAATCAAAATTGAAGAAAGCCTGAATGAAAGTAGAGTGAATTCAGAAAAATATGAAGCTGTTAAGAAAGTCAATGCTGAACTTCTAAAAAATTCTGAATCTCTTCAAAAAGAGCTGGAAGACAAATAGAAAGTTTTGGAAAAATTGTCCAAGGAAAAACTAGTCTAGATGCTATACTAGGGACTAGGGTTAACTTCAATAAGGAGGGTCTAGGCTATGACCCAACTAACAAGAGACCCCTACAATTCAAAATCATCACCTTCTGTCCAGAGAAGGGAAAAGAGAAGCTGGACACACCATCCAGCTCAAACAGCAGTCAAGGAACTCAATGTCAGAAAGAAACTTTAAAAAATAGTGTTGGTCAACCATTTAAAATGGGAATGAATTTTGTGAAGAACTTCACTAAGCCCACTCATCAGAACAAAAATGGTAGATGGACCAAGCAAGAGGATCAGAAGAAAAGCTGGAATTACTATAATCAGATGGGTTCAAACAGGACCTACTAGAGAAATAACTATCATCTTCAAAAATCTGTTAATCAACAAGCTTACAGAAGATATCCTAGGAATGGGAAGACTAATGAATGGAATAGAACTTATTTCTCCAGACCAGCTGGACAGAACCCCGACTATAATTACAATAAACTAGAAGTAAAGGTGCTAGAGAAAACCAAGTTAAAGCAAATCTGGATTCCTAAACATTTGATCAGAGATTTGAACAATGTCTTTGGACCCAACTCATCTTGGGTTCCAAATCACTTTGCTTGATTTTGTTTGTGTAGGTCGGCCTGGCAGCTGAAGACAACAAGTGGTACCTCGACAGTGGCTGCTCTAGGCACATGACAGGAGACCGATCCAAATTCAGCAAGATAGAGATGAAGGTAGGGGGTCTGGTCAAATTTGGAGGAAAGAACAGAGGTAAGATAATTGGACTTGGCACAGTAGGTAAGTCTTCCACAAACTCCATTGAAAAAGTTCTACTTGTGGAAGGTCTTCAACACAACCTGATCAGCATTAGTCAGTTATGTGACAAGGGTCACATGGTTGTGTTTGATGATAGTTCGTGCAAAATCTTTGAAATAAATTCTGAAGTGGTTAAATTTGTAGCCAACAGGATTAATAATGTCTACATGGTAGACTTAGATGCAGAATCTGAATCAAATCTTTGTTTATCTGCTAATTCTGAAAATGATGCTTTTGAATGGCATAGACGTCTAGGTCATGCTAGCTTCTCTACTTTAAATAAATTGGTCAAGCATGATTTAGTTAGAGACATGCCTAGAATTAAATTCAATTCTATTTCAAAATCATGTGATGCATGTGCTCTAGGCAAACAGACCAGGAATTACTTCAAGCTAAGATCTGAGCCTTTGTCCACTAGACCAATGGAACTTCTCCATGTGGATCTTTTTGGTCCTACTAGAACTCAGAGTCTTAATGGGAATAGGTTTGGCTATGTGATTATTGATGACCATTCTAGATATTCATGGATCTTTTTCTTAGCCAATAAACGTGATGCTTTTCAAAAGTTTAATCAGTTCTTCAATAAGGTCAAACAAGAAGGAAAACACAAAATTTGCTCTATTCAATCTGACCATGGAGGTGAGTTTGAAAACTCCATGTTTTCTGATCTTTGTGAAAGAGAGGGACTAACACACATGTTTTCTTCTCCCAGGACACCTGAACAGAATGGAATTGTGGAGAGAAGAAATAGAACTATTGTGGAGATGGCCCGAACCATGCTGATTGAAAGTCAATTACCAAGGAGGTTTTGGGCAGAGGCGGCCAATACAGCAACTTACATAATCAACAGGGCCATGGTAAGACCCATTCACAAGAAAACACCCTATGAGCTACTAAAAGGTAAGAAAGCAAACTTGTTTCATTTCAGAATTTTTGGAGTTAAATGCTTTATTCATAACAATGACAAGAAAGATTTAGATAAGTTTGAAGCTAAAAGCTCCCCTGGAATATTCTTAGGATACTGTAAAGTGTCTAGGGCATATAGGGCCTTTAACAAAATAGACCAGAAGGTTGAAGAGTCTCCACACATCATTTTTAGTGAAAAGAAAGGTGTTTCTAACTTTGAAAATTTTGACAGGGATTCCAATCATGATGGGGAATTCCTAGAAGACCAAGAAGAAGAAAAGACTCAGCCGAGTGGAACATCAAATCCTCCCAACTAGGAAGAACCAAGAGAAACAGGTGAGTCTTCAATAAATGTTAGATTTCTTAAAGACCATCCGATAGATAATGTCATAGGCAACCCTGAAGATCCTCTTCGAACTAGGTCTCATTTTAGGAATGTGAATAATGAAGATATAATTGCTTTAGTCTCACAAATTGAACCCAAATCTGTAGAAGAGGCCTTAGCTGATCAAGCTTGGGTCAATGCTATGACTGAGGAGTTAGGTCAGTTCGAAAGAAATAATGTCTGGGAACTTGTTCCAAGACCAGAAAGTGTTAATATAATAGGAACTAAATGGGCGTTTAAAAACAAAATGAATGAAGATGGAATCATTTCCAGGAATAAGGCCAGACTAGTAGCCAAGGGCTACTGTCAGGAATTTGGTGTAGACTTCGAAGAATCCTATGCACCTGTTGCTAGGATGGAGGTAATAAGAATATTGCTAGCATTTGCATGCTCTAAGGACATAAAACTCCAGAAAATGGATGTGAAGAGTGCCTTTTTGAATGGCATCATCAAGGAAGAAGTGTTTGTTGAACAACTCCTAGGTTTTCACTTTTCCCCTCAATCTAACCAAGTTTTCATGTTAAACAAAGCCTTGTATGGTCTAAAGCAAGCCCCTCGAGCTTGGTATGAAAGATTGACTGAATTTCTGATCAGCAAGGGCTACAAGAGAGGTAAAGTTGATGAAACCTTATTTACCAAGATTACAAATACCGATCTCATCATAGCTCAGGTATATGTAGATGACATTGTGTTTGGATCAACTAGCTGTGAATTATGTGCTAAATTCTTTAAAATGATGTCTGCTGAATTTGAGATGAGTTTGGTAGGTGAATTAAAGTATTTTCTTGGCTTACAGATACAACAATTGGAGGATGGGTGCTTCATCAACTAGACCAAATACACAATGGAACTATTCAAGAGGTTTGGTATGATCAACCTGAAGCATATAACAACACCTATGAGTACCAACACCTCACTGGATGCTGATGAGACAGGTAAAGAAGTAAATGCCAAACTCTATCGAGGTATGATTGGTTCTTTACTCTACTTGATAGGTTCTAGACCTGATATACAGTTCAATGTAGGTATGTGTGCAAGGTATCAGTCTAGACCCACTGAATTACATTTATCTGTAGTGAAAAGAATTTTAAGATATTTGTCAGCTACACCCTCACTTGGTCTATGGTTTCCTGCTACACACTCACTAGATTTAATTGCATACACAGATGCAAATTATGCAGGATGTAAACTAGACCGAAAAAGTACTAGTGGTCACTGTGAATTTCTAGGTGGGTGTTTAGTCTCTTGGGGATCCAAGAAACAACACTCTGTGGCCCTCTCCACTGCTGAGGCTGAATATGTGGCTGCAGGGAGTTGTGGTACACAAGTCATATGGATTAAACACAAGCTTCAGGACTACCAAGTAGACCTGGGGTGCACACCTATCTATTGTGATAATACCAGTGCCATCAATCTTGCCAAGAATCCTGTTTTACATTCACGCACCAAACACATAGAGATAAGGCATCATTTCATAAGAGATGAGGTTTCTAAGAACAATTTTGAACTGATTCATGTAGGCACTGATAATCAGATTGCAGACATCTTCACTAAACCTCTGGATAATGAAAAATTCACTACACTGAGAAGAGAGTTAGGCTTATACAAGTTGTCTTAAATGTGATATCTGTTCTTTTTGTGAGGGCGAGTTGTGTATGTCTGCTGGTTAGCTTTCAGTTATGCTATGATTAAGAGGGAGCTGATTGAGGTATGAGAGGGAGAGTTCTTTGACAGATTCAAAAGGATTGACCAGATGTGTGTCATTGCTGGTTTTCATGACTGAATTAGTGTGGTTCTCTCAGACAGTAGAATCTCACTAATCTCTTAAGTCTATAAGTCAGTGATACTAAAGTCCAGCTAGAATCTTTCCTATGGTATTCCTTCAGAGATTTGGATTAATTGTATAAAGTATATCTTCCTACATTGCCAATGATTCTGGTTCAGGCCAAAACATGTATGTCTTGATATCTGACCTAATCAACTTGAAATCTAGACTTCAAGATTCACTTCAAGAAATAGTCATTCTAGTATTATTTTCAATCATTCCATCTCCTCAACACAAGGGCTTAACTAAATAACAATGTCATGTTTTGGTCACTGAGAAACTGGGAGCTTCATCAATGAAATGAAGTTTTCTCCTATGTCATGAGGTGTCAAATACTTAAAATGAATGAAAAGACATGACAGAGCAATGGTGGCTAACTGGTGAGTAACTGGGGACTCTGGCCTCTAATCAAGGTGTTTCCTCATGTCAAAAGTCACAGTTACTAACTCTGTTCCTTTAAAAAAAAAGGAGGTAATGAGGTACTCACACTGAGTAACTGGGGATTCATGCCTCTAATAAAGGTGTCTCCCTAATGTCAAAAGAGTGAATTACCAACTTACTCATTGGTCTTCTTGAAAAGCATCTCAAACATCCCTTTTAGTTATGCAACTAATGGCTTGCTTGTCCTCAATACCTTGAGAACACCTTCTCTGACTTTGTCTCTTGTTGTCTTCTGGGATAGTTGCCTGTTCAGCTAAATCATGCCATACTTGTTAACTCCTGCTCTAAATCATACACTATGTATGCTGATAAACTTTTCTATCATTCTATTTCTCTACTGTTAACTGGAGTTTAAGAATCTTCACTTGAGTTTAGCACCTCACTTATCTTCTTAAGATTTGCTCGTGCCTTTCTACACTAAGATGTTTATTGTACTTCCTCCTCATGTCTCCAGCACTTTCATATATTCTGCATTTCCTTTTGCTGATGTCAAAGGGGGAGAGAGACTTTGCAATATCAATAGATCATGAGAATAGCTTGTCATGGAGAATAGCTTGTCATGGAAATTTCTGAGAGTGAGTTGAGGGGGAGTGGTTTTGGAGAAAGAAATGTTTCAGCAGTAGTGTTTAACTTGACTCTGCGTGCACTTGCTTTGAATTTGCCTTGTTTGTCAAAGCTGCTGTTGATTTCCTTTAATCCTTGATATTGCTTGATTCATAGTGTTGCCATCATCAAAAAGGGGGAGATTGTTGCATCCCTACGGTTTTGATGATGTCTCACACTACAAATCAATCTGTATATCTCTAGATCAATTCATGCTTCATCATTTAGGACAGTGCAGTTCATGTGGCTATTAGTGAATCATTTAGCAAGTCCATACATCACTGCACATGCCTTCCATCAAGTCTGTACAGCGAGAGTGGCTTTCATTCATGTGCATAGTCCAAGCATTCTCATAAAGTATATACATTGGCATATGCACACACATAGCATAGTCTGGACAGAAGTGGGTCGACCCCCCCTTCCAGATGGGTCGACCCCCCCAAGATTCCCAAGTCTGTACATTGCCCTCATGCATACACAAGCATCCAAGTCTGTACATAGTCTTTTGCATTTCTTAATATCAAGTCTAGACATTGTGCATACCTTCATATGAAGTCTATACACTGCATTGTCAAGTCTGCACATCGGTTTCCAAGTCTATACATTGCTTGGCGCTTACCAAGTCTGTACATCGCTTCAAGCGTTCCAAAGTCTATACATCGCTTGCATCATTAAGTCTAGACACTGCACTATAGCTTGCTTAGTTGAAGTCTATACATTGCTGATCGAACGTAAGTTTATACATTCCAACTTTTTCCTACGTTCGCTGCTTTAGCTACACCCTAAGTCTACACATTGGCAAAGTATATACATCGCTTATGCAAGTCTGTACAGCCATCGCATTCATTGATATCAAGTCTACACACTGCATATAGGCAACGTCTGCACATTGGTAGAGTCTGTACATCCTCTAGGAGCTCACCAAATCTATACATCGTAAAGTCTGCACATCGCAGTGTTCAAGCCTTTCAAGTTTATACATTGGCTCAAGCGTTCCAAGTCTGTACACTGGTCCTCAAGTGCTCCAAGTCTGTACACTGGTCCTCAAGCGTTCCAAGTCTGTACATTGGTTCAGGCTTACCAAGTCTGTACATTGGCCTTCAAGACTCTCAAAGTCTGTACAGCTTGCTTTGTCGTTCAGAGTTCAAAGTCTATACATCGTGGGCTTCGGTTTTTCAAGTCTATACATCCTTCAAGGGCCAAGTGTATACATCGTTCACAGCACACACGTTCAAAGTCTGAAGTCTGTACAGCCTTGGCATATGCGTTCAAAGTCTATACATTATGGGGCTTCGGTTCTTCAAGTCTGTACATTCTTCAAGGTGAAGTCTATATAGTGGATAGGGGTGTGCATCGTGAAGTCTATACACTGCTTGTGTAACTCAAGCCTTTACATCAAAATCTATACATTGGTTAGGCTTTTTCATGCATCATTCTGCAAGTCTGTACTCTGAGGTCGCTTGAAGGGCTTCAAGTCTACACACTCTCACATTGTACACACTTGCTTAATTGCTGCTTCTAAAGTCTACACATTCGATTACTTCATGCTTTACACTAAAGTCTACACATTCGATTACTTCATGCTTTACACGGAAGTCTACACATTCCCCTCTGTCATGTTAATGCAACATTCTACAAGTCTATACACTGAGGTCGCATGAAGGCTTTCAAGTCTATACACTGAGGTCGGTGAAGGGTTTCAAGTCTATACATTCTCACGTTGTTCATACTTGCTTATTTGCTGCTTCGAAAGTCTATACACGCTGTGTTAACAGACTGAACTAATTCGATACATTCCTTTTGTCTCTGCCTGCAGATGATTCAAGCTGATGATTGTACACATCATCCGAGGTGGTACCTGGCACGTGATCCGAGGTGCTCTCTGGGCGGGAACCTGAAGGACACACGCCCAACATCTGCTATAAATATGAAGCATCTTCTTTCAGTAGAAGTTCGATTGTGAAAGAAAGAGCAGAAGGCATTCTTGTGAGGCTACACGATCCAGAAAAGAGAGAGAGCAGAGAATCCCATTTCATCCAGATCTGAGAGAAATATATTTGAGAGAGCGAGAGCAGTGTCTGTGGTTTGAAGAATTGCTTCTTCGGAAGCTACATTGTTTCCTATTTTCAGAGAGGATTTTTGTGCTTTGATTTTCATGTTTTCTTTTTTCATTTCATCTTCCTTATCGAATATTGTTACCCTCCTGTGATCGGAGGAAGGGAGGATTGATCCTCTAGTTTGCAAGTGACAGGGAGCCGCTTTTGGGTTCCCTCCTGGGTGGAGGAAGAGAGACCTCGGTCTCTAGTTTGCTAGTGACTGTTGTCACTGGTTGTATCCCTCCGGTGTGGAGGAAGAGGGGAGGATGTTCCCCTGGTCAAGCTGTGTGGCAGCATTTTGTTCGCAGACTGAGTCTGCAATTTCTAGCCGTGGCTAGTGGAAGCCTCACTCTAGTTGGAGTGAGGGGTGGATGTAGATTGTGGACTACAATCGAACCACCTTAATAATTCTTGTCTCCTCTGTGGTTTGCTATTATCATTTGTGCTCTCCATCTGCTTGGCATTGTGTTTGACTATGGACAGCTCGTTCAATCGCTCTTACTTCTTCTGTCTTGGTTATTGACTGCGTTAGCTATACTCTTTGTGCTGTTTCTGAAGGGTTGTAAACCGTTGAACTAATATTTCGCTGAAGTTTTTTAAAATCGGGAGTGATCTATTCATCCCCCCCTTCTATATCACTCTTCGCTGCGCTAACAGAGCTGACCATAAACCCTGGGGTAGAGCCAGTGAAACAGCCCCCTCGGCGTATGAGGCCAGAGCTCATCACTGAAATATGCAAAGAGGTGGACAAGCTCATTGATGTGGGTTTCGTCGAGGAAAATCAATATACCACGTGGTTAGCTAACATCGTGCCCGTGAAGAAGAAGAACGGACAGATCTGGATATGTGTTGACTTCCGGGATCTGAATAAAGCCTGCCCTAAAGATGACTTCCCAGTGCCGATAACGGAGGTCATGATAGATGCAACAACTGGTCATGAGGCCCTATCATTCATGGATGGGTCATCTGGCTACAACCAGATATGGATCGCGGAACATGACCGGATCCACACTGCCTTTCGGACCCCCAAAGGCATTTATCACTACAAATGAATGACGTTCGGATTAAAGAACGCCGGCGCAACTTATCAGCGGGCGATGACTAGAATATTTGATGAGCTACTTTACCATAAGGTCGAGTGCTACATAGATGACCTGGTAGTCAAGACCAAAAAAAAGAAGACCATCTGCAAGACCTCCGAGTCATTTTCCCGAGGCTGAGGCAGTATGAATTAAAAATGAACCCTATGAAGTGTGCGTTCGGAGTCTTGAGCGGAAAGTTCTTGGGTTTCATTGTAACGTATCGGGGAATTGAAATAGACCCCGCCAAGATCAAGGCAATTCAGGAGTTACCCTCGCTAAGGAATCTCTCTGAGCTAAGATCCCTTCAGGGCCGCCTTGCATACGTCCGGCGGTTTATATCCAACTTGTCGGGGTGATGCCACCCCTTTCACAAGCTGATGATGAAGGATGTTCCCTTCTACTGGGACGAAGAATGCCAGATAGCCTTCGATAAACTGAAGGATTACCTGAAAACCCCTCCAGTTCTGGGTGCGCCAGTGAAAGGACGGCCGCTGATCCTCTACATAGCAGCCACACACAATTCCCTGGGGGCAATGCTAGCCCAGAATAATGAAGAAGGAAAAGAATAAACCCTCTACTATCTCAGTCGAAGAATGGTCAGAACTGAGGAAAGGTACACCTACATCGAGAAGATTTGCCTGGCATTGGTCTTCGCGGTCAAGAAGCTGCGGCACTACATGCTGTCACATGAAGTTAAGCTGATTTCTAGGGAGGATCCGCTTAGATACATCATGTCCCAACCGGCCCTCAAAGGCTGCCTGGGAAAATGGGCGGTGATTCTTATGGAGTATGACATCTCCTATATACCGCAGAGGGCCGTCAAGGGCCAAGCTATTGCAGACTTCTTTGCTGAACATCCAGTACCCGAAGATTGCCCTCTGGAACCAGAGCTTCCTGAAGATGAAACTTTAGAGGTCAGCCAGGTGCGGACCTCCCTATGGCAGATGTATTTTGATGGTGCCTCCAGAATTGACACCTCAGCGACGGGATCAGCCAGAGTCCGCGTAGGAGCAGGCATAGTCTTGAAGTCTCCTGAAGGGGAAGTCATACACATGTCCTACTCAATAAACAAGTCTTGCACAAATAATGAAGCAGAATATGAAGCCCTCATAATCGGGCTACAGATTACTCTGTCCATGGGGATTCAAATGCTAGAAGCGTTCGGGGACTCCATGCTGGTTATAAAACAATTGGAAGGGGAGTTCGAGGTGTGAAAGCAGGAGCTCGTCCCTTACTAAGGGTGCTTAGGTCAGTAAAGTGGTAATCCAAAGGTTTCTCTTCATCCTCCTCTCAATGAGATTCCCAAGGGATAACCATCAGAAGTCCCACCGGAGATCCCCTAATAAACCTGTGTCCGACCCTCATCATCATCGGCGGGATCGGTCGACCTCCATCCTATAACTTGGACCTTTCGTCCTCGTTAATGAGCATGTCCCTTGCTTCGACATGTAACCCATGTCGACGAACAAACCCCTGTTCGACCCCCGTCATTATCGGTAAAATTGGTCGAACTCTACTCCTTTAACTTGGACCTTCCGTCCTTGTTATTGAATATATCCTTTGCTTCGACATGTAACCCATGTCGATGAACAAACCCGTGTTCGACCCTCGTCATCATCGGCGAGACCAGTCGACCTCTATCCCTTAACTCAGACCTTTTATCCTTGTCAATAATCATACATTTGCATCGACATGTAACCCCTGCCGATGAACAAACCCAGGATTTGACCCTCGTCATCATCGGCGATATAGGTCGACCTCTACCCTTAACTTGGACCTTTCACCCCTGTGAATGAATATACCCTTTGCTTCAGCGTGTAACCCACATCGATGAACAAACCCAGGTTCGACCCTCATCATCATCAGTGAGGTAGGTCGACCTCTGTCCCTTGGCCTGGACCTTTCGTCCCGGTCAAGAACCATATAGCCTTTGCTTCGGCATTTAACCAATGTCGACGAACCAAACCAGGATCCGACCCTTGTCATCATCGACAAGGCCGGTCGGCGTCCTAGCAAACAAGCTCTCCTGTGTTCCGGATCCTCCGGGGAATTAAAAGAAAAAAAAGAGAGAAAAGAAACAGAAATGGGGTTAAAAATAGAGATACCATGCCGGCTTTGTTCCTAAATGGGGACAAGGGTAAAAATGGCTATAACCCGGATGTGGCGAAAACCCGAAAGGGCGTTGCAGGTAAAATCGGGTGCCCCGCCACGTGAAAACCCGAGAGGGGGCGTGGGCAAAAGCAAAAGGGGGCTGACTTTGGCGAAAACCTGAAAGGGCGCTTGAGTCGGTAATGTGGTTAAAAAAATGATGAAATGAATGAATAGAAAAAAAATGATGATAAAAATGATGATGAAATGAAAAGATGATGTAGTAACAGGTTTATCCTCGTTCGTCATTCCATCTCAAACTACCTTTTCGACCCTTGTCATCATCGGCAAGATCGGTAGCTATCCTTTCCGGTCCTTGTCACCATCGGTAAGACCGTCTACCTTTTCGACCCTTGTCATCATCGGTAAGATCGGTCGCTACCCTTTACGGTCCTTATCACCATCGGCAAGACCGTCTACCCTTTTCGACCCTTGTCACCATCGGTAAAATCGGTCGCTACCCTTTCTGGTCCTTATCACCATCGGCAAGACCGTCTACCCTTTTCGGTCCTTGTCACCATCGGCAAGACCGTCTATCTTTTCGACCCTTGTCACCATCGGCAAGATCGGTCGCTACCCTTTATGGTCCTTGTCACCATCGGCAAGACCGTCTACCTTTTCGACCCTTGTCACCATCGGCAAGATCGGTCGCTACCCTTTACGGTCCTTGTCACCATCGGCAAGACCGTCTACCCTTTTTGACCCTTGTCACCATCGACAAGATCGGTCGCTACCCTTTCCGGTCCTTGTCACCATTGACAAGACCGTCTACCCTTTTCGGTCCTTGTCACCATCGGCAAGACCATCTATCTTTTCGACCCTTGTCACCATCGGCAAGATCGGTCGCTACCCTTTACGGTCCTTGTCAACATCGGCAAGACCGTCTACCCTTTTCGACCCTTGTCACCATCGGCAAGATCGGTCGCTACCCTTTCCGGTCCTTGTCACCATCGGCAAGATCGTCTACCCTTTTCGGTCCTTGTCACCATTGGCAAGACCATCTATCTTTTTGACCCTTGTCACCATCGGCAAGATCGGTCGCTACCCTTTACGGTCCTTGTCACCATCGGCAAGACCGTCTACCCTTTTCGTCCCTTATCACCATCGACAAGATCGGTCGCTACCCTTTCCGGTCCTTGTCGTCATCGGCAGGACCGTCTACCCTTTTCGGTCCTTGTCACCATCGGCAAGACCGTCTATCTTTTCGACCCTTGTCACCATCGGCAAGATCGGTCGCTACCCTTTCCGGTCCTTGTCACCATTGGCAAGACCGTCTACCCTTTCCGGTCCTTGTCACCATCGGCAAGATCGTCTACCCTTTCGACCCTTGTCACTATCGGCAAGATCGGTCGCTACCCTTTTCGGTCCTTGTCACCATGGGCAAGACCAACTACCTTTTCGACCCTTGTCACCATCGACAAGGTCGGCCAGTATTTCCCCAAATCGGGCCCCGGCAAAAACCCAAAAGGGCGCTTGGGTTAGTAATGTGATTACTATAAAGTATATGCTATGCCTCTGAGTGGCACTCCCATCAGTTGTCCCACCGGTAATAAAGCCTATCCCGGATGGACCTCTCATCAGTCAGCAGTCGTATTTTCGACATTTCTTGTCGGCAAGACTTACATCTGCACCAATCTGGCAACCTCTGGAACCCCGTCATGCCGTGGAGCGAGGCCCCCATCCTTTCCTTGAAAGGGTGGACGCTCTCCTGTAGCGCAGATATGGGTGTACTTCCAAGCAGGTCGCCAAAGTTGCCACAAGATATGATAGAATACAAGTGCAAAGGTGGACACCTAAAACAGTAAAGGAAACTTGTATTTCATTGCAAAAAGAAGGGGAATGAATACAAAAGGGGCCCTTCGGAGGGGGTGAATTACAAAAGCAGATCAGCTAAGACCGCCTAAAAATATCTGCAAAGTCAATGAGCTTAACATGTGGAGCCGCTCCCAGTTCATGGAGCTGCATTTCTTCCTCCTGAACGCGAGTCACCTAAGTCTCTAGCGATGCGACTCGGCCCTCCAATAAAGAAGTCTCCTCGATACCTTGGACTTCTGCAACCTCCAGCCGTGGTATCTCAGCTTCAATGGTAGGCAATTCATCCCGGAGTTCTTCCCGTCGGCTTCGTAGAATATGTGCCTGAGCAGCTGAAGTTTCAACATGGGCCTTGTTCCTGTGAAGATCAGAGGTCAAGGACGCCAGCTCCGTCTGACAATCGGCTTTCTGAAATTTGAGGGCCGCTAGTCGGTCATTCATCACCCTCCCAAGAAAGTCCCGGCGGTTTACAAATTTTAGTAGGAACAGCACCCGCTAGGTCCAGGTGTCCAAAGGATAGCCTAATGCCTGCAGCCCGATCGTCAGTCGCCCGGCCACTTCCTTCAACTGGGGGTAAGATAGTGTCGGCTGAGACTCCACAACCTAGCGCAACATCTCTAAATACTGCCAGACAAAGTCCTCCGATGAAGTAAAGCCCAGGGAGGCTGCCGGAGCCACCTCAAAGGTCACCTCCCTGTCTATAGAAGCCCATAAGCCAATATCTGGCTCGAAAGAAGAAGATGGAATGGCTACCAGAGCTGAAGTAGCAGGTACCACGGTAGCATGCTCTTGCTCCGTCGGGCTCCTTGAAGAACTCTCTTCTACAGGTGCTGGAAGGGGCGGAGGTTCCAACTCTATCTCTGGCACGGATGGAGCTGTAGGGTCAGGCGTAATAGTCATTATGGCCACCGGGACAAAGGTAGAACCCCTTGACGGGTCAGCTTCAGCTCTCAATTCCATTGCCGGCACCAGGGCGAGACTCTCTCCCAGCGGGCTCGGCTCCATTGATGATACTTCGGCAGCTGCGTGTATTCTTACTGGCACAGGGCGAAGTATGGTAACTGCCTCTAAAGAAGACACGGTGGCCAGTGGTAGCATATCCAAAGCCTCCGACGAAACCACGATAGCATCAGAAGGTGATACCAGAGGGTTGTTGACACCCGTTTTATGACCAATAAGTCGGGTCATCTCCTTGTTCATTCTACATGATGCTCCAAGTAATTCACTCTTCATTGAGTCTCCTTGATTGATTTTGGAGCCTATTTCTTGGGTCTTTTCCTTGATTAGATGTGGCTTTTTGTGGCATTTCATTTGGCTAAGGCTTAGCAAAACCTTCATTTCTTCTTTTTTGAACTCCATTGATAATAACGGTCTGCTCCAGGAGCGTTGTTTCTTTATAACGGGTGGGTCCTGGGCCGTTACTCTTTGAAGAGTCCTGAAGCTTAAGGTCTCGTTTCAATCTTTATCCTTTGGCTTACACGTTGATAATAACGGTCTGTCGTGCAGCCGTTGTTTCATTGTGACGCCCTATGCCTTGGCCGTTGCTTTCTTCACATAGTCCTATTGCTTTGGCCCTCTCCCTGTTGATCTTATCTTTTAGGGATAAGGTTGAAAGTAACGGACGATCCTTGGTGCGTTATTTCCAAGTGGCGGTCTATCGTGCAGCCGTTACTTCCTTCAGAGAGTCCTGGCAGTTCAGGCTTTTTCTCTGCTACTCCGTGGTCGAGATAAGAACTTGGATTGGCGATATCTCTTTCAAATATGATCCTCAGGACCTTCTGTTTGATTCTATGGACTCTTGGTGATATTATCTTCTAGGATTTGCTAAGAGTTATCCCTTTATCTTGCCGGATTATCCTCTGCTCGACCTGAGAGTTTGGGGGTCTATAAATAGAACCCTTAACTTTATGGCCAAGGGGGGGAAGATCTGGAGTTTGCGTCGAAGTGCTGCCGCATTCTAGAGCCACGTTTGATCAAGGAGAAGTGCTTCTCACGTTCGTTTGCTGCCTGGTGAAGGGAGTATTTGTTCCTTTGGTTCTAAAGTTCATAATTGCATATTGAGTTTCCATTCGATCTCCCTTTCATCATAAGCATTATTTCTCTCCTTTCTCCACATTTTTCACTGGTTTTCATCATCTGAACATCCTCCTAATCTTTTAAAACGCCCAGAGGGGTTAAAAAACTAAAACTCCCTGGTATTCCCCTTTCCTTTTGATGATATTTTGTTTATTGAAGAATCGATGCTATATTATTGAAAGGGCTAATTTGGGTTGTTTTGTTCTTGTCTCCCACTTCTTTGGCAGGTTTATAGGTTCACTAGGGCGAGGCCCAAGACTTCTAGCCGGCTGGAAGAGTTGGAGTTAAAAGGATCCACACTTTGCTACTGCAGGTATTACGACGGCCTTGTGCAGGCGCGTCAGAGTCTTCCAACGGTCTATCGAGCGACCGTCACTTTCAAGTGACGCACAGGGTTCTGGCCGTTACTTCTAGCTGACCTGCAGGTTCTCTTTGGTTTTCTCTTCCGTGGGCGGGTGCTTCATCCACCTATTTCCAAGGTATTTTCAAGTCTTTGGCTTGTTTTTACTTTGGTGGCGATCGTGATTTTCCTTGGTATTGGGCATTAGCTTTCTCCTTCATTGTATATCTTTTATTTCCTTGCTTGTTCCACCCCTCGAGGTGTGTTTTCATTTACTCTTTGCTCCACGCCCCGGCGTGTGTTTTCCTTTTCCTTAGCTTAGTTTGATTGAGATAGCATGCCCATGCTAGAGCTAGCTTTGATTGCCTAGGTTCATGATCACATGTGCATAGGTTAAGAGCAGATCTTTGATTACTTGCTTGTCATCTCATCCTCCACACAAGACCCCCCAAGAAAAAGAAGATAGATAAGCAAAATAAAATCAACAGATAATTTTTTGGCGATCACGGTGGGACAACTTGTGCCAATCGTGCTTTTGATTCCTGTTAAACCTGCCATCATCTCTTGTGTTGTCCCCTCTCGTTTTTCCCTTATTTCATGTTAATCCTGATTCTCTGAGTGCTCTGACGGCCCTGTGTCCCTGCGTTACAGTCCTCTGACGCAGGGGCATTAGACCGCCACATCTGTTCTGCTGAGAGCTTTCACAGTTTTTCCTGCTACTTCTGGTTGATTTTGGTTTTCTGGCTCATTTGACGGTCCTAGCTCCCTGCGTTATATTACTTCTGGCGGTCTGGCATTCGACCGTTATTTTCATCTGACGCAGGGTTCCTAGACCGTTATACTCCAGATAGGTACGCCCCCAGGTGCATTTATTTCCGCAGTTTCTGCTGTGACTTGTTTGCTTGGGTGATACTTGACTTCCTCTTTGCTTTGTTTCATATCTCCATATCATTGTGTGCATCATTGATTGCTAGATTTTAGGCTAGACTTTACATGCACTCCGGTGCACATAGGACCATTCATCTTTTCATATCCTAGATTACATTTTCCTATCTTGGTGTGCGGACCTCTCGTCTCCATATTCATTGGGGCCGACTAGGAAATCACACCAGGGACTAGGCCTGTCAACGGATACGGATATTATCCGGATCCGCTTCGAGTCATATTTGTTTTTTCAGATACGGATAATATCCGAATTTGAATCGGAGCGGATACGGATATTATAATATTTGCTTCGAAAAATATCCGTCCGTAATATTATATGTCATATAATACATATTTTTAAATAATATATTATAAAATAAATGATATTATAAAGAAATTTAGATATTTTATAGTTGTATTTTAATTTAAAATTTATTTTTATATATTTTTGATATTTTATAATTATATTTTATATACTTTTAATATTTTATAATTATATTTATATACTTTTAAATTCGAATCGGATAATTCGGATTTTAAAACGGAGCGGATACGGATAGTCAGATATTCGCTTCGTATCCGAGTCAAATCGGAGTGGATCAAAATCGGATAATTCGAATCGAAAAACGGAGCGGATACGGATAGTCATATATTCGCTTCATATCCGCTCCGTTGACAGGCCTACCAGGGACCTCCATAAGTCCCCGTGAGCCGTGGATTCCCACACGGACGCCGGGCTGGTTGTACCTTTCCCACCCCGTGTCTAGGGTTGCATAAGTGAGGAGGGATTACACTTAGAGTCAAACCAAGTCCCATACCCATCTCCTGTTATGAACCCATTGTTGAGAGCACATTTCAATCAATTCACTAAGGTTCCAAAGGAGAAATCACAAGAATTGTGTTGCATCATCTTAAAATAACTTGGTTGACTTTGAGTGTCTTCACCTTTTATCACTTACATCTTTTTCTAAAAACATTCGAGTTTGGTTACTTATTGCGTGATTGTTTGTGTTGTTTGTTTGCATTTTGTCAAGGTTGTCCGTTGCATGTGGAGTTGTTTTCGTCCGTCCAACTCATCTCCTCAAGTCAATTTCTTCTTCAAGTCCTACTCCAATCCTCTTTTCGAGTCCACCATGGCATCCTTTAATCCTCCCCGTTCCCAAGAGGACTCCCTTCCTCAAGGGCTTCTTGAAAACCCTCCCAGGGTTACCTCCTTTTCTTCTGGAGAGGGGACTGCCCCCCTTCTATCCTCCACTTCCATGGAAAGTGGTCAAGCCACCCCTTCTTTCTCCACTCCTTCCACGGGCTCCATCCTTCAGATGATGGCCCAACTGGATCCGGCCCAACTCCAAGCTCTTTATCAGGCCATGCAAGGGTCCAACGCATCTCCTTCTGCCATCATCCAAAATCAATCCAATCCTTCCATTGTTGGGCTTCCCATTCAGCCCACTCCAATTGATCTCACCCTGGTCCAACCACGGACCATCACTTTCGCGGGCATGGAAACGGGCCAGTCTTCCAATTCGGCCCAACAATCCTTCGATAATGGAAAGTCGCCCATCCCCTCTTTTGTTCAAATGGATCATCACATATCTACTCTTGTAGCTTCACAAGTTCTCATGGGCCCTTCCGATTTCTTACACCCTCGGCAAGGGGTGGCTCAAGCCCATTCTAATCTAGGCCAATCTCAGGCCCAATATCCTTCTTATGGGCCCCCCATCTCTACTGTTTATCCCTCCACTCCTGCTTATGGGCTTCCACCTTCTGTTGCAATCGTTCCATCTGCTCCTCAAATTCAATCAGCGTCCTTCACTACCCCTGCTCCCTCCCGAGAGCAGGACTTGCTTGACAAATGGGCCGCCATGCAGCAATAACTCGATTTCCTCCAGAAGCGGGTTGGCCCGCAATCTTTGGCAGATGTTCCTGTCCCGAGATTCCAGAATATTTGGTTCCCCCCACAATCAGAACTCCCTAACTACCGTAAGTATGATGGGAACGGTAATCCCTTCATTCATGTGAGGGATTTTCTATACGAATCAGCGCAGTTCCAATATGATGATTGCCTTATGGCATACTTATTCCACCGATCTTTGGATGGTGTTGCTCTGGAGTGGTTCTACTCTTTGCCACTAGAAGAAGCTGAAAGTTTCAAGGTAGTAAAGGACAAATTTATCTAGCGGTTCCAAGACAGGGTCAGCCCGGAATACTCATTTACAGATCTAGTAGCCGAGAAGATGAAGCTAGATGAGGAGTTCGCCACTTATGCAGACAGGTGGAGACAGATGGCTGCTAGAGTGCTTGGCCACATTCCGAAGGAAGAGAAGGTCAAGCTGCTCATTTCAAATGTTACCCCGACCTTCAGGAACATCCTGGCGATGAATGATATAGCTAACATGCATCAACTCTACAGCCGGGCGCGCTTCATACAAACCCAGTTCAAGGATTCTCCCATACACGCCCTATTTGAAAACCAAAAGCCCAAATATCACAAGAAACCACAAGGGCCGGTTACCGAGGGGGTCCAGACAAATGAATAGGTACAAGTCGTCACCTTTCCATTCCAAGCTGCACCATTCCGCTTCCCCCAAAACCCCCGCACTCCACAAAATCCCGCTTCACAGAACTTTCAAGCCGCTCCACAAAACCCTCCGCCCGCCTTCACCATTCCACAAAACGCCTTCATCGCCCCGCAACAACAACCACCACCTCCGTAATTTCATAATGTCCCTCCACCCAACGGCTATAACAACAATTCGAACAACAAGCGCCCGGCTCCCAAGAGGGCACAATATGCTCCACTGCCAGAGACCCTCACGGATATCTTCTCGGCTCTTATGTCGGTGAATGCAATTCAACTTCCTCCGGAACGGCCTAACTGGAACCCAGCCGTTGATCAGATGAAATATTGCATGTTCCATAGGCAGCCAGGCCACACTATCGAAGGATGTTATCAGTTCCGAGATCTGGTATACGATCTCCATGAGGGACAGAGAATCGATTGGGTCGCGATGCATCGGGCCATTGTTGAAATCAAGGAGAAAAGTGGGTAGCAGCCGAGGCAGCAAGCACAGCAGCAACAAGCACCGCAGCCGCAGCAGCCACTACCACAATAGCAACTACAACAGGCTCAGGATCTGGGGATCCATCAAAATCTGATGCCAAATCATCCGCCTGCTCTACAGCAACCTCAGCCGCCTGCACCGGCTCAAGTAAACGTAGTTCAACCCCCGGCCCCTAGTGCCGAGTGGTCTTTTGATGACGATGGCGCCACATCGCAAGTCATGGCCCTCCACCACAGCCACCGCAATCCTCTTACTCCCTCCTTCGTCCTTCCTTTACACCCAATATCCGCTCCACTGGTCCTCCCATTTACGCTCGCTCCAACAAATTTACTACCACCCACCACTCCGTCATACCCCTCGCCATTTACCTCTGCCACCATCATCACACCATCACCTAACCTATCACCCGTTTTGACACCTGCACCAACACTCCCTCCAACCGTACCACCCACCATCACCATCCCGCCTTCCATCAATCCTTCACCCATCATCCGCTCACCACCACTCACCACCGTCACTAACCTTACACCCCACCAAATCATCTCCCCCACACAGCCTACACCGCTCATCCACCCCGCAGGGCCCATCATACTATCCACCGATGCCGCGACCGCTACAAGTTGCGCCTTAAGAAGTGGGAAGATGTTCCATCCCCAGTCCTCTCAGCCAACAGTCAAGCAGGCAGAAACTGAACCTCTGCCGGGTACTCAATATGACTTGCTGCATCATCTGGATCGAGTGCCCGCTAAAATATCTGTGCTGGAGCTGATCAAAAGATCTACCCTCCATCAGGATGCGCTGAGAGATTTCTTACAGAAGGTAATGGTCAGCGAAGATATGGCAGTTGACAGCTTACCAACAGTCCTAGCAACTATTTCCAAAGGGCCAGTAATCACATTTTCAGAATCCGAGCTAGCGCTTTCGGAAGCTCGGCAAATGCCGCTCTGCATTACAATCACTCTGAACAAAGTCAGCATTGAAGCAGCACTAGTTGACACAGGGGCTTCAATCAATGTGTGCCCACTCAGCACTCTACGAGCTTGCAATATATCCGAAGAGTTATTACGACCTACCTCGACCACTATAGCAGCATATGACAATTCAAGGCGAGCATGTCACGGGGTGGTCACTATCCAAGCAGAGCTCGGACCCCTTACAATGGCTGTAGAATTCTATGTGCTAGACATCGACCCTATGTTCAAGGCTATCTTGGGTCGTCCATGGCTGGATACGCTCGATGCCGTGCCCTCCACCGCACATCAGTGCGTCAAATTCCCTTTTCAAGGGAGGGTCGTCAAGGTCAAAAGCCTATCTACAGTGCAATCGGTTAAGGCCATTTCAGAACAGATTCTTCCTACACTTTGGCCAAGCAGCCGACCCGTCATATCAGTGCTGGATTTAAACTTCCCTTGGGCTTATACGCCTCCTAGGCCCATCACTACTCCAATTAACATCAAGATGAAGCCCCAGATCCGAGACCCAAAAGGCTGGAACATTATACTGAAACTGGGCTACCAACCGGGTAGAGGCCTCGATGCACGATTACAAGGAATGACCAAGCCCATACCCAAGGGAAGAAAGATGGGTAGGAGAGGTCTTGGCTACAAAGAGACCGCATTATCTGTGATGGGTGATTCTGGGCCACTCACCTGGGACTACCGCCAGCACTTTGTCTGAGGGCCTCTCCAGCCCGGCACATTGGCTCTGCAGCCAGCTCCGTTAGGGAGAAATACAGTATGTCCGATTGCCAGTCCTCCGCCGGCACTAAAAAGGCCAGAACATGATATGCTTGATTATGGTCAAACCTTTCAGAGATTGTTTCATGAAGAAGACTGCCAAAAGAAGCAAGAGGTTCGGCTCATGCAATGGAAACCGAAGAAGCGGCCAGACGGTGATCCACGGGAGGAGGGGAGCTCGCCGATTGTCTTTTCTTGGTCTCCCTTCCACTTTCAATCTCTCCTCCAGCAATGGGAGTTCTTACCCCGTCTTCCTCCTATCATGGTAAATCCATCCTTCGTTGATCTGCCCAAGATTCTATTCATTCCTTGCGCTTGCGGGCACTGCCCGCCCATTGATTTATCCACTCTATTCACTCCTCCTCCTCCCAACGCCCAACTCCACGAGATGTGGCTCTCATCTTCCGATCCCTTCTTTGACTGCATCTTCCCTGAGCTATTCCCTATGCAGCTCCCGCCTCCTCCATCTTGCTGTATAGTCTCTGCTGATTTCCAAAAAAAAACGTCAAATTCAAAATGGAGATTTCAGTGGAAGATTATGCTACCCTGTCTCCATCCTCATCCCAGGGGCACGAGTCCCCTGCTCCTTCCCTTCCACTAGGTCTCCTTTCTCCTAGGTTAGGGTTAGGGTCTATCGAGTCTAGGGAAGTAGAATTAGTTAGGTCTAAAGAAGTAGGGTCTTGTTCTGGGTCATCCAACCCTTCCTCCTCTGAGCCGCGTCCGCTTGCACGTCCTCCCAAATCTGTTCCTGATAGGTTCTTGCAAGACCTAGCTCAGCGCTGTCATGCCCTTTTAAAATGTCCAGAATTTGTTGCTACGGCAATTACGATTGAGGATGAAGAAGAAATAGAAGGGGCATGGGGCGATGACGGACTCGGCGTCTATGAAATCCTGGGTGAAAAAGATCCGGTTAATGAGGACAGCGACGTAGATGACACTGCCGATTTGTATGCACAATGACTTAAGAGATTCGACGAGCCGTCGACGGTAGTGGACGAACCTACGAAGGAAATCAACTTGGGAACTGAAGAAGACCCAAGGCCCATCATTATTGCCGCTAATCTCCCTCCGCAAGTAGAAGAAGATTTAATCAAAGTTCTAAGGGAGTATAGTGATTCCTTCGCCTGGTCTTACGAGGACATGCCGGGTCTTGACCCCTCCTTAGTGGAACACCGACTCGTGCTTAAACCAGGAGCAACACCTGTCAAACAACGGTCAAGAAGATTTCACCCCCACATGGCCTTGAGGATCAAGGAAGAGGTCGACAAGTTATACAAGGCCAGATTCATTAGAGTTGTTTTATATCCTCAGTGGGTGGCAAACATAGTCCCTGTTATCAAGAAGGATGGAAAAGTGCGTATTTGCATCGATTTCAGGGATCTTAATAAAGCATGTCCTAAGGATGATTTCCCGCTGCCTCATATAGACGTCCTGGTAGACAACACTGCCGGGTATGAAGCTCTATCATTTATGGACGGGTACTCGGGCTACAATCAAATTCGTCTCGCTCTAGAAGATCAAGAGAAAACTTCCTTCACCACGCCCTGGGGCACGTACTGTTATGTGGTTATGCCATTTGGTCTGAAGAACGCAGGTGCCACCTATCAAAGGGCAATGATGGCCATCTTCCACGACATGATGCTTACGTAGATGATATCTTGGTGAAGTCAAGAACCAAGGAAGAACACCCCTCTATCCTGGCTAAGGTGCTGCAGAGAGCCAGGGAGTACAAGCTCAAGATGAATTCGAAGAAGTGTGTGTTCGGTGTCTCCTCAGGGAAATTGCTAGGTTTTATAGTGAGCAAACAGGGGATCCAGATTGATCCTAATAAAGCACATGCCGTCATGGACATGCCTCCGCCGAAGAACATTACGGAACTTCGAGGATTGATTGGTCGATTGCAATTCATCAGAAGATTCATATCCCAGCATTCTCAAAGGTGCCGTCCGTTTTATGAATTGCTTAAGGCGGGGGTCAAGTTCGAATGGAATCAAGATTGTCAGAAGGCCTATGAGGACCTTAAGGAATATCTATCTAATCCCCCGGTCCTGCAACCTCCTGTCCCTGGGAAACCCCTAATCCTATACATCTCAGTTATTGAGGACTCCCTAGGGGCGGTCTTAGCACAAGTGGACGACGAAGGGAAAGAGTGGGCTGCCTACTATCTCTCTCGGTTGTTTAATCCAGCTGAATCCAAGTACACCGCTATGGAGAAAACTTGTGCCGCCTTAGTGTGGGTAGCTCAGAAGCTGAAACTCTACTTTCTTGCCCACCGAGTTAGGTTGATCTCTAGAATGGACCCGATCCGCTATCTCTTAGAAAAGCCTGTCCTCTCTAGTAGGTTAGCTCGCTGGCAGAGCTTCCTCTCTCAGTTCGATATCACCTTTGTTGTTCAGAAGGCAGTCAAAGGATATGCCATTGCTGAGCATCTTGCCCATCTCCCCATTCCTCACACAGATTCCATTCAGGATGATTTCCTGATGAGCATCTCTCTGTTATCTCTCATCACCCCTTCTGGTCTCTGCACTTCGATGGTGCACTCAACTCTCAAGGCCGAGGGATCGGTGCTGTTTTGCTTACTCCGGAGGGAGTGACCATTCCCTTCGCTTATCAACTTCGATTTCCTACTACCAACAACATCACTGAGTATGAGGCTCTCCTGGCCGGATTGAAGCACGCCTATCTCCTAGGCGCGCGTTATTTAAACATCATAGGAGATTCTCATCTCGTCCTACGGCAAGTTCTGTCCACTTACCGTACTCGTGACCCTAAGCTCAAGCCTTATCAAGATCTGGTCACGCTCCTTGCCAGGAAATTCCGTAAGCTGATCTATATCCATACTCCCCGTTCTCAGAACATTCTAGCTGATGCTCTGGCATCCCTTGCTTCTTCCCTATCTTTACCTCTCAGTCGGAGCACTGAGACTATCGTCATTCAGAGATTGGACGCACCCTCTCTTCAGGACCCTTGGTTCATCAATCTTAGGAAATTTGTAGAGGCAAGAGCTGAGAAGGAAGACCTCAAAGAAGTATCTTTAACAGAACTAGAAGAGATCCTGGACGAAGAAGAGTTGCCTTGGTATCATGAAATCGAGTTGTTTTGTAAGGAGGGATTGTTTCCAGAAGGGGCAACTGCTGAGCAACGCAAGTCAATCAGAAGAGTCGCCGCAAGGTATACTATTGTCGCAGGAGAACTGTACAGGCGTGCTACTAATGGGATGCTCATGAGATGCTTAGATGATGTTGAAGCTTGGAAGGTGGCCGAAGCAGCCCATTCTACTGAGTGTGGGGGTCATGTCAATGGCCAGGCTCTAGCGAAGAAGATCCTGAGGCAGGACTACTATTGGCCCACTCTAGAGGAAGATTGCTCCCTCTATGTCCGGAGGTGTCTTAAGTGCCAACTCCACGCTGATAAAATTCATTCTCCAGCTTCGTCTCTCCATCCTATGACCGCTCCTTGGCCATTCTCTATGTGGGCCTTTGACGTTGTCGGCCCACTCGGTGATCCTAACTCCCAGATCAAGCAGAAATCCTTTATCCTTACCGCCACTGAGTACTTCACCAAGTGGGCTGAAGCCGAGGCGTACGCAGAGATCAAAGCTACAATGGTGTGCCGCTTTATTATGAAGAATATCATCTCACGGTTCGGAGTGCCAAGCAGCATCATCACCGACAACGGACCCCAGTTCGTTTCCCAAGAGCTCAAGGACCTATGTAAGAAATTCAATATTGCATTGCATCATTCATCTCCATATTATCCTCAAGACAACGGCCAAGCCGAGGCCACTAATAAAACCCTTCTTAAAATCATCAAGAAAACATGTGAAGCTCATAAGTTCTCTGATTGGCCAGAAAGATTAGTGGAAGCTCTGTGGGCTTACCGCACCTCCGTCCGTACCCCTATGGGACAAACTCCCTATTCTCTTACCTACGGGATGGAGGTGGTGCTCCCATATGAGATCCTGATCCCTTCCCTTAGAGTGCAGCTTGATAAGGAACTTAATCTCGATGAACGTCGAGAGGCGTTGCTGGTTCAGTTGGAACTCTTAGATGAGAAGAGGATGAATGCGGCCGATCATGTATCCGTTTATCAAAAGAGGGTTTCGCATTATTTTCAAAATAAGGTAATCGAACGTAAGTTTCAAATAGGTGACATGGTTTTAAAATGAAAATTCATTCGGTCTGCAGGTCCTAGGTCTAAATTACAACCTAACTGGGAAGGGCCGTTTGGCGTAAAAGAAGCTTATCCAGGAAATGCTTATCGTTTAGTAAACGCGGAAGGTGAAGAGCTCTCTCACCCGTGGAATGGGTTGTATCTTAAGCGTTTCCTTCCTTAGAGTCTAACCATGTGCTACCCCGGCGGCAAGATGTTCCTCCTGTCACTAAAGGAGTCCCGAGTGAGGCAATCACACACTACACGACGTCCCTGGTCAGGTTTTCCACGTTGAGAAAGGACAACGTTTCTCCTTAGCCATGCTTTGGGGGAAAGACAAGGTCCCTATCCATTTCTTCCTTCAGCTAAGACCAGGGGCAAGAGGTGAATAAAGAGGCAATAATCGATCCAAACACCCTCACGAGAGGAGGTCTCAAATAGGGGCAGTCCGTTATGACCTGACGCCATAAAAAAAAAGCAAAAGAGACAGCGAAGGGGCAATCTTTATGACAAAATCAAAAGCATCACCTCAAAGTCGATATAGTATGAATTATGAATTCCAAAGCTCCAGAAAGGTAAAGCAAGCAAAGCTAGGCATGACAAGAGTGGCAGTATAGTTCCCCGCGGGACGTTATGAGCCCGGTCGCATGCATGCCTAGGGTGGATTAAGGTTCGATGATGGACTCAAAGCCCTGGCACAACAGACCAAGTCTCCTATGGGTTGTACGGAAAGGAAATCAAGTCTTAAAAACTTCTATATCTAGCCTAAAGCTTACCCCCCGTATTCTATTTTTCTTTTAGGACCAAGATTAATACCCTGGGTATGGCCCTGGCAGAAACACCGTCATGACAATTGGACCTTGTCCAGGGGTCGTCACCTTCTCTCACACCCACCCCCCGGGCTCAATATTAACGAGGAAGGGCTCACGCTGCTGGGGAAGCACTGGTTTTTTCAAAATCCAAAAAAATTAGATATTTTCAAAATCCAAACAAATTTAATATTTTCCAAAATCCAAAATCAAACAAAAGAAATCACATATTTCAAAATCCAAAAAAAAAATAGCAAATATTTCCAAAACTCACAAAAATTCAGATATTTTCCAAAATCCAAAAAAATACCATCATGTGCATCGCATGCATCGCATTAGTTCTATTATGTTTTTCCCGCCTGTTTAATAAGGCTCCACCCCTTGACCGAATATTGAGAAACGATCATTATCTAACTTGCTTCAAGGCAAGGGGTTGAGTCTAAGAACAGATCTAACTTGTTTCATGTTTAAAGTGTGCGCAGAACACAGGATTAAGATCAAAGTGAGAAGCTCACAATTATGCAGATTCAAAGGCTGTAACGTGTCATCACCAGACCGCTACAGTCATCTAACGGTCATATCCCTACCGTCACTCCTCTTCTTGCATAAGCTTTCTTTCTTTCAGCAGCCATCATTCTAACGGCCAAGGTTAGGGCCGTTACTTACTCTAACGGCCTGAGTCTTTACCGTTACATCCCTCAGAGAACAGGGTTCTTCGTGCTTCCATTATGACGGCCTATCGTCAGGCCGTCGTTTCTTTGTAGCGGCCCACTGCCCATCCGTTACATCCTCCAGAGGCTCTGCCTCTTCACATCATTCTAGCCAATCAAACCACAAAGCTCATGCTCATTCAACTAAGGCAATCTCATCTCATTCAAGCAAGCTTAATGAAACCTGAATTCATAAAAATTCCAAACTCGGATTGTCAATTACAAACAATGTCTCTCATGAACAAAAGTAAATCAAGGTACATTCAGTTTTTTATCCGCAAGAGGGCGGAGTCTTCTCAACTCTTTCACGTAATCACGGCGTGCCTCATCGTTCTCTTCTACTTTTGCTTGCCACGGACGCACCTTGCAGATCTCCCACATGGTCAGTGCGTTCCAGATCGATCTTTCATCCTCCTCGGTCCCCGTCTTCCTAGGTAGAAGGGGAGGGTAGTGTGATAGTGCAGGAGCCTGGGTTCTTGGAAGTCCGATCTGAAGATGGCACCGGTGCGGGTTGTAAGCCATGGCGGTGTTCCCCACTAGCTGGAGGTCCAAGCCTTGACGCCGCGGTATTTTAAGAAGAGTGCTTCGAAGGATTCTTGGTCGCATGATGAACTTATCTATTAGCGAAGTGTTGAAGAAGAGGCGCCATTCATCCCGCGTTTTCTTATCCGCCGTCTTACATTCAACCTGTGAAGAGTATCCAAACGCCCCTCCAATGAAGAAGAGAGGGTGGTTCCTGAAGATTCGGCTAGTTGAAGTTAGGTCCTCCTTGTATTGGAATTTGACTCTTACTCCCATCCAGCACTCAAGGAGTATCATGGAGCCGAACAGAAGTCCTCCTAGGCAAGTCGAGCTGAGTCCTTCATAAAGGTATGAAAGGATCGCTTGAGAGATGGACATTCCCCGCCACAACCCACTAATAATGCTGAGATTTTGGGTGTCTAGAAGGTGGTCGGTCGTAGTGAAAAGGAAGACTCCGCATAGGCAAACCGCCACCGCCTTGGCTATTGCTTCGTGTCTCTCCCACTTATTTTTACAATGAGACACTATCCACTGTGCCAAGGGTATCAAATGAATGTGGTGTAGGCTGATCATGGTCCTCACGTCCTTTGGATTATGGATGAAATCACTCAAGATCAAGGATGGGTCAATAGGCTCTATTGTATAGCAAACCCGATCTTCATCCCCCGCCTTAGTCTTAGGGAAGGCTAGGTAGGTCTCTACCTCTTCTAATAGGACTATTGCTTCGAAGGAAGGGAAGATGAAAGTATGAGTTTGTGGATGCCATAGTTCTACAATAGCTGAAATACTTGGCCAATCTAAGGATAATTTCTAGAAATTTTTGCCTAAAACCAAGAGAGGTTGAAGGTGCCAAGCTTTAAGGATGGATGTGACTTCTATAGGGAGTGCTTTTACCATGGGAGCCACCCACTTCAGATTAGAGTAGCATCTTGGACCAGGAAGAGGCTTGAAGAAAGAAGGAGAAGAAGAAGTCATAAAGAGAATTAAAGAGCAGAGTTTTCTGAACCTGGATGAGTTGTTGGGAACTTACCACCCTTTGAACATTGGAGCTTAAGTGCTTTGGAATTGACGTCAACCGTTGGAGCTCTCCATGTTCTTTTCTGGCAGCTTTAGGTCCGGTGTAGACCTTCTCCTCCATAGCCATCACCTCGAAGCTTCTCTTCATCTTGATTTCTGCCCTTAGGAGAGGTTCTTCAGCCCTAGAGCAGAGGTTTTTAGCAAAACTACATTTTTGGTTGAGTTTCCAAGTTTTAAAGGCTTGATTTTGGCTTAGGAAGGATAAGACTTGAGTTGGAAGGCTTTATCTTCAATCTAGATAGGTTCTAGTGGGAGATTAAGTGGATAAATCTCGGGATTAGGCTCTCACGGCTCAATCCGTCTTGGAACACAACTCAGTCTCTAACGGTCTATCGTGGGGCCGTTATTTCTCTCTAACGCGCCATCCTTAGGCCGTCACATTTCCTGTGGGTTTGATTTGGCCCAACCCTATTCTGTGAAGCTTAACGGTCTAGTCTTTGGCCGTCTTTATCTTGTAACGCGTGGACCATGATCCGTTACACTCTCGGTCGTTCAGATGTTGGCTTTTGGGTTCAACATTTTCCCGACGGTCTTGGATATGGCCGTTATTTCACCCCGACGCGTCTCCCGTGGGCCGTCGCATTTCCTGCTAGTTGCCCTGACAACCCATCGTTCTGCCATGATCAACGGTCTAGCATTGGCCGTTATTTCCCTCTGACGCACCAGTGGTGGGCCGTCGCTTTTCCTGTAGCTCATATTACAAATTTGGCCTCTGTTGTGTATAACGCCCTTCAGCCAGTGCGTTATTTTATTATGACGGTCTGACCCTGGACCGTTACTTTCTCTGCTGCTGAATATAGGCAATTTCTTCCTGCCCTTGTGTTAGACCTGGCGGTCTTTCACACGTTCTACAACTCATTCATCATCCACGCATTCTCATACATACTCCTTTTTTTTCGCATACATCATCTGAATCGATCATTCATTTCTGCATTCACATTCAAACCTGCCAAACCATTCGTTCACTCATTCCTGCATATTTTTTCATTCACACTCATGAAACAAAACAAAAATGCCAAAAAAGAAATTCATTTTATATATATATAGTCATGTACAAAAATAAAAAAGGAATGCATCATTCGGTCGGCTCGTTCGCCGGGCCGCCCTCCTCATCTCCACCCTCCGGCTTCCTTGCTGGCGGTGCTATGGAGGCACTCTCCTCCTACTGTCCTCTCTCCACCCTCTCATTCCTCCGCTGGCCGGAGGAACTCACAAGGAAATCAGCCACCGTCCTACTCCGAGCGACGCTCCTCTGTGCTCCGCTCTGCGAAACACTCCGCTCAGGTCCTCGGCCTATCATCCGGACAGTCCTCTCGAGGGTCCGCAGCGCGATCTTCATATCGTAAGCCTGGCACCGAGCCTCGCGTGCCTCGGTCCGGTAGCGGTCTAAATCTACCGTCCCAACTCGGAGTCGCTTGATCTCGGCCTGTGACCGAGTCAGCTCCTCCCGGAGTCGCTGTGTCTCGGTCGTTGTTGCGGCTAATTCTCTCGCCTGTAGGTTGCATTTCACATAGATAATCATAAAGCATTTAATTTGCATAATCATAAAGCATACGTTTTTTTTAGCATCTTACCCGCTCCGCGAGGGTGGCCTCCGCCTCCTCGGCCCGGGCAACTGCCCGAGCAAACTCGGCCTCCTGCTCAGCCCTGCCTCCCACAGGCTGCGAGGAAGACGATGGGGCATCCAGTCCCGCTCGTTGGGCTCCCTCGGCCCGCTGCATTTAGAAATCACGGTTAGGTGTCGTGGTTAGTCAGCATTAGCATCATTTTTGCATTGCATAATCATAATCATTTAAGTCTAAGTTTTAGAATCTTACCAGAAGCTCCAGGGCGGTCCGGTACTCGTCCCGCTGCTGGATGGTGGAGTGGAGTAGTCCCTCCAGCTCGGCTATCCGTCCCTCAGGGTCTAGCCTCATTCAGAAAGCATGTAAGTCGGTACATCCAGCTCGCTGCATTTTTGCATATAGAAGGAGTTTTTGAGTTTAGAATTTGCATACCGATCGACGGGTACCTTGGTACACCCGGTCGCCGTAGAGTCGAGCGAAGGCCTTCAGATATGCCTCGTCGCTCTCATCTCGCTCCTTCACCGCTCGGCCCCGCCTGTTCCAGTCATGGACGTACTTCACCTTCCGAGCGCACCAATCCACGTTGCCACTAATGCCCCTTGCTGACTTGCCTGGGTGGTCATCACTGTGGCGTGGAAAGGTCACCTCGGGCTGGTGTAGTCCCCGAGTCCGCAGGATCAGCCTGTAGTGCAGAGGCTCGATGATGTGGATGCAATGCAACCATATGTCTCGCCCCCTGTACGACAAGGCCGCCTCCACCCACGGCTGTCCCGTGTAAACCTCGCCACCGTACGGGGTCCATCTCACCTAGAAACATTAAGTCCATTCATCAGCATTTAGAAGCATTTAGGAGCATTTAGAAGCATTCAGGAGCATTCAGGAGCATTCATAAGCATTCAGGAGCATTCAGAAGCATTTAGGAGCATTCAAGAGCATTTAGAAGCATTTAGAAGCATTTAAAGCATGTAGAAATCATTTCGAGTTCTGGACTTACCGACGTGTGTGGGTAGGAGTCCAGGTCGTCCTAGATCGTCCGAGTCAATCTGATGATCGACCCTGTGTCCCTCGCTACCGTCCACCGTCTCGCAACCGGGATGTGGCTGGGGTGGAGTAGTGTGCCTCTCCCGATGCCCGGAAGATACATGTAGCTCCAGATCTGCATTTTAGAAATCAAGTCAGTCAAATTGCATAATCATTTGCATAGCATTCTTTTGCATAATATAGAAAGCATTTAAATTGCATTTACCTGTAGAAAAGGTGAGAAGCCGCCCAGCATCGTCTGCCGGTCCGTTGTGCTGAGGGACTCGAACAGGAACGCTAGCACCGCCGCTCCCCAGGCGTATCTCCCAACTCTGTGCAAATTTTCTATCATCGGAAGCAGTCGGCAGCTGATGACGTCCGCTCGAGTTGCGAAGAGGAGCTTCCCGAATAGCAGCATCAAGAAGCGTCTGAGCACTCTGTCTCCCTCTGGTCCCGCCTCCGCCGCCACGCGAGGGCGCACCTGGTCTTTCACTCTGCCCAGATGCTCCTCGGGTAGCTCTCCCACGGCGATCGTCGCTCCTCTCAGCCCCAAGCTCTCCTGCAGTACTGATCTCGAGAGCTGAGATGAGGACTGTCCCGGCCTGATCAAATCCAACCCGAGCAGTTGCTGCGCCATCTCCCGGTAATCACCGCACGTCCATCCTATCACTGCGGCTCCGTGGACTCTCAACCCGGTAATCCTCGCTATATCTTCTAGTGTGGGGATCATATGGCCCCACGGGAAGATGAACGCCCTGCTAATCGGGTCCCACCTCTCGTGCAATGCGTACAACAATGGTGTGTCCATCCGGATCACCTCGATGCTGAGCACCTCGGCGAATCCCATACTGGCTAGCCGTTCTCTCTGGAAGTCGGGCAATGCCTGGTACACTGGCTGGATCTGCAGCCAGGAGATCCTTGATCTTCGCTTTCCCTGCATGTCATTTAGATCATAAGTTAGTTGATTGCATCATAAAAACATTGCATAAAATGAAAAACAAACAAAAATCTGAAATTGAAAAACCCTAAAAAATAGTCTAGGTCCTTGGTAGATGTAACGGCCCTGGGGTAGGGCGTTGCTTGGCTTTGACGCACGCAGGGTGGCGCGTCAGACGTGTGACGGTCGCTGGCAGGACCGTCACATTGTCTGCGTTTTGGCATTTTTTCTTTGCATTCCTGTGGTCTCCCACTTTGGCCAAAAGGCCTATAATCAATCCTAATGGGTTCTTGGACCCATTTTCTACCCTCAAAACCCACATGCATACATAATAAAAATTCAAAAAAATCAAAAATTAAAGTTAGGGCGGGAGGACCTACCTCATGGTCCATGCCCCTTCTCCTCTTCTTGGCTGGTTCTTTGGACTCTTCTTCACCCAATAGGGCTTCTCCTTGGTTCTCCGCGGCCGTGGGAGCTTCATCTTCCTCCCTTGGATCTCTTCTTGCCGTTTGTTCTTCTTCCACCGACGGGATTGCTTCTCGTTCGAGCCGGTGGTGGAACCGCCGTATTGCCTTCCTCTTTCCTCTCTCTCTCTTCTGTGGAGGCGGCTGGGATGGCTCGTCGCCGGCCATGGTGATGGTGGGGGTTGGAATCGCCGGAGTTTTTTGGGCGTTTGATTGCTTGGTGATTGAATGAAGGCCGTGACCGTTCGGTTTTATTTTTTGAACGCTCAGGAAATGTGGTGGTCTATCGACCGACTGTTACATCATTCTGACACGTCTGGATTTGACCGTTATATGTGTTGGCCCTGTTTTATTGAAGAATGTGAACCGCCTGGTTTATGACGGACTAGGGGTGGTCCGTTACTTGATGTGACGCACGTACATGAGACCGTTACAAACTTGCAAGTTTCTTGATGAATTCAATGGTCTAATTGATGTCAAAATGGTTCCATGTTCTGTCAAGATGTTCATTGACGATGTCTCTCGCACGTACAAGTGGTTATGCCTTGATCCATGATCATATTTATTTTTGGCTAACCTATCTTTCATGAAGGAATTTATGAACGAAGTCACAACTTGGCTGTCCGTCAGGCAGGTAAGTCAGGTATTGTATTTCGTTTCCTTATCCCTTAATGCATTATTATATGTTATCTATGACATATTATCTCGAGAACCGGCTGGTCATTCATGTGTTCTGGGATCTGATGTTCCCCTTAAACAAAAATGATGATGATCTGAGTTCACACGTTTAATCGTTGGATAAGCCGTTAGGTTGGAAAAATTTGGGGACGATGGTTCTATCTTGCACACCGTGGTTGCAGATGGTGTCATGACCCTAATTTCTCCGGTCTAGCAATATTATTCTCGAGTATCTTGCTATTTTATCTTTCTTTTGCATTCGTTTTGATGATTTCTTTTCCTTTAGCCCAGCATGCATCATGCGCATTCTTTGAGCATTCTTTGAAGCTTCATTTGTTCAAGGTATCTCAGTGATGGTGAATAGTTATGCTCTTGATCCCGAACGAGGAGAATCATTCCACTCTGAATTAGAAGGTTTCCTTTGCTCTCGTCGCTTGATCTGGTTGGCTGAAGATTCCTGTCTGGAGTTTAGTCAGTTCCCTTTTCCTTTCTGTTGCCTCCGGCGGCTAGCCGTGTTTCCATTCCTTAGTTGTTAGCTCCTCCAGACTTGTATTCTTTGGTTGGCTATTTCCTTGTGATCAGTTCAAAGTTTTTCAGAAATTCCTATCGCTTGTTGGTAAAGAATGGGTGTCGTTTACCTTAACGCCCTCTTCTTGATCTACTCCGCTTCACTTCCGCTTCATCTCCATGTTCCATTTCGCTTTCGCTTCACCTCCGCTCGCTCCCCTACAAAGAGGACGTTAAGGAGGGGCATCTGTTGACACCCGTTTTATGACCAATAAGTCGGGTCATCTCCTTGTTCATTCTACATGATGCTCCGAGTAATTCACTCTTCATTGAGTCTCCTTGATTGATTTTGGAGCCTATTTCTTGGGTCTTTTCCTTGATTGGATGTGACTTTTTGTGGCATTTCATTTGGCTAAGGCTTAGCAAAACCTTCATTTCTTCTTTTTTGAACTCCATTGATAATAACAGTCTGCTCTAGGAGCGTTGTTTCTTTATAACGGGTGGGTCCTGGGCCGTTACTCTTTGAAGAGTCCTGACGCTTAAGGTCTCGTTTCAATCTTTATCCTTTGGCTTACATGTTGATAATAACGGTCTGTCGTGCAGCCGTTGTTTCATTGTGACGCCCTATGCCTTGGCCGTTGCTTTCTTCACAGAGTCCTATTGCTTTGGCCCTCTCCCTGTTGATCTTATCTTTTAGGGATAAGGTTGAAAGTAACGGACGATCCTTGGTGCGTTATTTCCAAGTGGCGGTCTGTCGTGCAGCCGTTACTTCCTTCAGAGAGTCCTGGCAGTTCAGGCTTTTTCTCTGCTACTCCATGGTCGAGATAAGAACTTGGATTGGCGATATCTCTTTCAAATATGATCCTCAGGACCTTCTGTTTGATTCTATGGACTCTTGGTGATATTATCTTCTAGGATTTGCTAAGAGTTATCCCTTTATCTTGCCGGATTATCCTCTGCTCAACCTGAGAGTTTGGGGGTCTATAAATAGAACCCTTAACTTTATGGCCAAGGGGGGGAAGATCTGGAGTTTGCGTCGAAGTGCTGCCGCATTCTAGAGCCACGTTTGATCAAGGATAAGTGCTTCTCACGTTCGTTTGCTGCCTGGTGAAGGGAGTATTTGTTCCTTTGGTTCTAAAGTTCATAATTGCATATTGAGTTTCCATTCAATCTCCCTTTCATCATAAGCATTATTTCTCTCCTTTCTCCACGTTTTTGACTGGTTTTTATCATCTGAACATTCTCCTAATCTTTTAAAACGCCCAGAGGGGTTAAAAAACCAAAACTCCCCGGTATTCCCCTTTCCTTTTGATGATATTTTGTTTATTGAAGAATTGATGCTATATTATTGAAAGGGCTAATTTGGGTTGTTTTGTTCTTGTCTCCCACTTCTTTGGCAGGTTTACAGGTTCACTAGGGCGAGGCCTAAGTCTTCTAGCCGGCTGGAAGAGTTGGAGTTAAAAGGATCCACACTTTACTACTGCAGGTATTACGACGGCCTTGTGCAGGCATGTCAGAGTCTTCCAACGGTCTATCGAGCGACCGTCACTTTCAAGTGACGCACAGGGTTCTGGCCGTTACTTCTAGCTGACCTGCAGGTTCTCTTTGGTTTTCTCTCCCGTGGGCGGGTGCTTCATCCACCTATTTCCAAGGTATTTTCAAGTCTTTGGCTTGTTTTTACTTTGGTGGCGATCACGATTTTCCTTGGTATTGGGCATTAGCTTTCTCCTTCATTGCATATCTTTTATTTCCTTACTTGTTCCACCCCTCGCGGTGTGTTTTCATTTACTCTTTGCTCCACGCCCCGGCGTGTGTTTTCCTTTTCCTTAGCTTAGTTTGATTGAGATAGCATGCCCATGCTAGAGCTAGCTTTCATTGCCTAAGTTCATGATCACATGTGCATAGGTTAAGAGTAGATCTTTGATTACTTGCTTGTCATCTCATCCTCCACACAAGACCCCCCAAGAAAAAGAAGATAGATAAGCAATATAAAATCAACAAGGGTGATTGGCTGCGTCAGTCTCCTGGAACAAGATTCCAGTAAGCACCAAGATGGCAGAAAAGAATGAAAAGATATGCGGCTCTGCAGAGGGGCGGGCAGAACTTACTATGGCTGCAGCATCCATCTCTTCAAGTGCCTGTATAGAAGATTCTAACTCTGCAGATGAAGCAACAAAAGGAGGGGTTATCTCCACCTCCATGTGTAGCCCGGCGAATTCCTCCGGCAACATTCCCTCAGATGATGTCACCGACAACCTCGGAGGAATAAAGATCAAAGGACCGCTCAACTGTATGAGGGGTGTCGCTGCCCCTTTGATGGCTACCGTAGGTGCTCGTTCGTCACCTTCTGAAGAATAATAGTCAATTTCTTCGTCAGAAGGGGTAGCAGAGCTACTGGAGGAAATATCTATGCTGATCTCGGGTTGGCCCGCCTCCTCTGTCGCCTTGCGGGCCGCCGAGCAGGTGATTACACGCCGGAATGGGATAGAACCTTTCTTTAGCACAGTCTTATGTCCTTCAGACTGTGAAGGAACATCCACGGCAGGCGTCTCAACCACTGTGCTAACCACTCCTGCCGCTACAACAAACATATACATAAGGAAGGGCAAAAAGATCAATAAGAAAGAAGAGTCAGAAGGATGGCAGTCACTTGGCTCACCCTCGGCCTCACTGGCAGGTGTGGGAGAAGGGAGTCTGACATCCTCCTTAGCAGTGGGGAGACTCTTCCCTGTGACTTCAATTGTTTTGGTTGCCCCTGCCGTGGCTATGACAGAAGACCCTATCTCTCCCGTCTCCAGGACGACCTCCTCAGCACCTGTGGTGGTGCCAACCGCTCCTTGAGCTGAGGTCAAACAAAGAAGACGTCAAAGGAGTGAAGACATCATGAAGAGAACACTCCTTTAGACCGCGAAGAAAAGTGATGTCACCTTCAGATGCTTGCTGAGTGGCCTCTTTCTGAGCAGAAAACTGCTCAAATGACGGCACTTCAGGCAGAGGAGCCTCAGCCGCATCAGTCGAAGACTGCTTGGAAGAAGTTTTCTGAGCTTTCTTTGCTCGGCCTATTGCAACTTTCAACACGGAGGCCGCTCTCTTTTTACCAGGTGGCAGTGGAGTAGTGGTCGGCACCGGTGCAGGAGCCTCAAAATATTCCGGCTTATGGGCCTGGGAGATGATCTTCCTATAAAGTCCCTGCTGCTTTATATCTGGACGGTCTGTCAAATGAAGCACATGCCGCTATAAAAGAATGGAGCAACAAACTACTCTACATGTCAATTGAAGAAGACTTTACCTACCGGGCCGTTGTAAAAAGACAAGAGGGGCCAATACTGATAAGCCACCTCCTTGCTTCGGGATGCAGCCTCCTGAACGAGCCAGCAGACGTCGCCAATCTTCTTGCACTTCTCGACTAGGTCGGCCAAGTCCGCATGACCATGGGAAGCTATGCAATGATATAAGCCAAGGTGGTCGAAGCCCCAGACATCGGCATAATGAAAAGATACAAACAAAGGCTTGTCCAGAACACTCGCTACGGGACTGTCAAGGGTCAGTCCATGGATGTTCATCAAGATGAATAACCAAGATGTATGTTTATAATATGTCAGGGTTATGTCTTCTCTATTAACAAACGCCTGGTACGGGCAAAAGCGGTCAACCTCACACTTTCATGAAACAGCTTTGAAGAGCGGCTCCTCAATGGGGAATGGGTACTGCTGAAGTTCCAAGTGGGAACCACCAATCTGGCACAGATGTTCTAAATTCTGCGTGAAAGTATCTTCATCTATGTCAGCAAGCACAGGCACCAGCTGTTCAGTTGCTTCCTCTTTTGCGGCTTTCCTGCGTGCTATGTATGCCTCGACCTCCTTTGGATGTTGGGAGAATAGCCTCTTCAAATGGGCTTCTTCAATATCAAAAACTGGCCCAGGCTGCTAGCTTAGAAAGGTGCGCTCAGCTACATCCCAGCATGCCACCCTGGCATTGCGATAAAAGCCCGTTCGAGCATTCCACCACTTTATATACTCTGGAGTGACCCGGGGAACGCGGTTCGGCACCGGCACTCTGAAGACATTGGCGTCCCGGCGGTGAAAGTAGTCCCACTAGAAGCGACCCTCAGCTACAACAATCGAGCCGTGCTTTGACCTGCTATCCAGAGGAAACAGGGCAACCGAAGGCGAGATGTGCTGATCATAGCCGAAATTTTGGCCAAACCTAAAAGGATAGTAGGGTTCTAAATGAACCACACCCCCTTTCTAAACACTAAGACACTAGGGTGAATTGATAAAGCCCAGTCAATGAGCTCAGGCTCCAAGATTGGCCGGGTCACGGTGTTGCCTGAAATGAAATGTGTGAAAGTCTCCACTGCCTCAAGCTTACATTCAAGCTGGTGATTCACCAATGGAGTGGAATGTGCGTCCAAATTCCAAAAATGGATGGTCCCCGCTGAATCCATCGGAACCCTTGTCAGCTGGCCTCGGATGGAGAAAAGCTTATGAGACACTGGACCGGGTTCAGCACTAGCAAATTCCAGCATCCTAGGATACAATGTCACTATCTGCAGAGTCCTGGGAGCCAACTCTGGGAACAAACTGCACACCCAGGCATTGAAGAAATGAAACGGCCCCACTGTTCTAAAGGAGCGGGGGACCTGATGCCTATGAATATCTCCAAGAGATTTGTAGATCAGACAGAGTGCTGCTGGGCATAGTGCAAGCCGCATGCCCCTAGCCATCTGACAAGCCGGGTATAGTGCCTCCGGCCTAATTACTATCTCATCTCCATGTGGGAGGGCAAAAGTGCACAACCAAAAAGTGAGGTAAGCCGCACAATGCGTAAGGGGATCCGCCCCAGTGGGATTCGGTCCTCCGCGACTAATCCGTCGAAGGGAAGCAGGCAGCGCCGACTTGAACTTGGGTGGTTTGCTGGGCTTACCTGCAACAAGAGCTACATGGGGAAACTCACTGTACTTCAGAGGGCCGCCGAAGAAATACTGAATCCAATGTCCCACTCAGACTCTCAATTTGCTGCTCTTCTCTCGGGGCTGATACCCCTTCGAGGATCCCATATTCAGCGCCAAGCAGAGGGAGCGGTATGCTTTCATCAAGTACCGGTATGAGTAGCCAAAATAGTACTGGCCCTCACCGTCTGTCTCATCCTTAATGAAGTCATGGAGGCATACCTCCTCATAGGGCTCTCCATTGATCGGCAGACCTGACAGTTGTGACAGGCTCCATAGGTCCAGAGAAGTTTCGCCCTTCGCTGTATAGAAAGTATTGAACTGTGGGCAGAACACTTCGAACATGCCGCAGCACAACCCTTTTCAGATGGGGTACCTGAAACGGGACGCATACACACAGTGATACACCCCGGCCCTGACCAGCAACGACGCATACTTCTTCAGAACATATTCTATGAATTCTACTGCTCCTACGCGGAAGAGATGGGCGTCGGTCACTTTTGTGTCAGCAAACCACCCAGCAGCCAACTGGAATTTGAACTGGACAGCCAAGCAGTTCAGAACGAATGGCTCGTCTCTATAGCCCCACTTGATGGGCGCCAAGAATAAACCGTAGCCAGGTTTCTCTCTGTTGACCCGACCTGCAGTGGTGTCCCACCTAGCTGGTGTGAATTCTGGAGCTCGTGTCAGCATTTTTTGCTCTGCCTCCAGCTCCGTTACCCCCAAGATGGCGTTCCACTTGCGTCGCTCTCTCCGGAGATAGATGGTGTCTTCGCGATACACGGAGCTTTTCAAGCTGTCCCGGTCCACCAACATGGCCCGTTCCACCATCCGAGCCAGCATGACGTCTCTCTTCCCTGAGACACTGAAAGTGCAGATGAATGGTGCAAGATGACGGTCCTTCGGGAAGTTCGGGTGATACCCGTCATCGCGATTGAAGTTCAGCCCTCCCTCGACGGTCACAACGCGAGATGAGGATACTGTATCTGTTTCGGAGTCGGAGGATTCATCGACTATGGCGATCCTCTCAAGACCCCGGTCCAGTTGTCCGACGTTCCTCCAAGTTACAACAGGGCCATATGCCCTACCCTGGGAAGAAGCATCGACATCAGCAGCGCTGGAAGCAACACGGCGGGAAGAGGAGGCCATTTCAGCAGCTATAGGCAAAATCAAGGAAAAATAAGATGATGTGAAGAGGAAAATAGAAAACAAAATTTCAAGAAAAATTTTGACAGCATCTCCCCTTATCCGGAGTATGCCCAGAAGTCAAATAGGAGAACACCCACCAAGAGGGGGTGACTCCGCAATGAAGAGGGATGTAGTCCCGTATGAGAACCAAAGAAGAAACCCTACGGTGGAGGGAAGGCAAAGAAAAGGGAGAAGGCCCCCTCAAACAGGCCAGGCCGATCGTCGCCGCAGTGGAGAGCGAAGAGAGAGAGAACTCAGGTGAAAATGAGCCTCCCTCTTCTCTCTCGGCGCATAAAAAGGGTAAACCCTAATGCGCGCCGAGATCACCACCGCGTCGAGAGCGCATGCGACTAAAGGCGCGCCGATGCCTACCCGCGTCGAGAGCGACAGCAGAAGAGAAGGCGCGCCAATATCGGCCGCGCCGAGAGCATCACCGCGCCTAGAGCGTCAAAGAAGGAGGCGCGCCGAGACCATTGCCGCACCGAGATGGGCGTGCCGAAATTGCCAATGGCGGCGGTTAGCTCACCAGGGGTGCTGCAATCATCAGATCAAGCCCAAGATGCTGGTGTCCGTCCAAGTATGCTTACATAGCACTGGGGTTATACAAGCAGAATGAGAATTCAGAATCACAAGAATGAAAAATGAACAATGAACAGGAGCAGACCTGAGGAAATTACAAAGTGCGGTGCAAGGTACACCCTCATGTCCCGTGTCACTCATCCTTCGCTTACGCCACCTGCGGGTGGGGGGCATTTGTTGACACCTAAAATATACCAGAAGAGACCAAAGCAGACTCAGGGCCCTGAAGGTCAACCAATGGTGCGGCTCCTGTACCATCCCTGGAAGTTCTAAGAATCAGAATAGAAGAGATCCACTACCCCTAACACTTTGTCCGGCTAAAGCCATCTCTGGTTAGGCCGCTGCCCAGTACTGCTATCATTCAGACAGTCAGGCTGATAAAACTATAACAAAATCCAGGCAACCATCTGCCTGCTGGAAAGGATCTTCAGATAATTCTGATGCTCACAGAAAGGGGTTCAGGTAGCCTCACGCTCGGTTGTGAATACAAGGCGTTAGGCAACCTCGGGTAGAGCGTCTACTCTGAGAAACCCACCACACCGATGAAGGGAGCCCATTAGGTTGATCCCGGCGCCGAATGATGAAAAATGGGCCAAGCCCAACATGAGTTGAGGCGTGCCGAGAAGCTTCTTGCTGGCGCACCGGGGAGCTCGTGCCGAGAGGTTGAGGGCCATCCCTCTATAAAGACAACCTGCTGCCTTCGAACAACAACAACAACAACGAGAGAGAGGACAGAAAGAGAGAATAGAAGATAGAAGAAAAGGAAGAGGCAATAGAGGGAACAGGGAGCAGTAGCCAACGAAAGGAAAGGGAGCACGAGAGCCCTCTGAGGAAGCTGAGGAGAAGAGAGAGTTGCAGAGATTCGAAGGAAGAGTCAAGGTGGGATCGGTTTCAAGATGCCCTGAGGGGCTACAGTTTCCCTTTCCCTATGTCTTTTATTTGAATATCCCTTTCTTCTTTTGTGTCTGTTTTCAAGCATCCTCGCTCCAGTAGCATCGAATGCTAATGTAGCCCCGTTATCAGGGATAGAGTCTATGTATGATTTTTCTCAGTTGGATTTTCTTCTGAGCTAGATGCGTGTATGCTGTTTGGATGAATAGTTAATAAAAGAGGGCTGAAGCTCGCCCTTTCCTTTTCCTTTCTTCCTCTGCATCCGAGGTTCAAAGTATTCAATAGATACTGCAAGCGTATCCCATCTGCACGAGCGTGTTTTGCCGTAGTCCTTCCCAACCTCACCTCCACATCGATAGCCGGAGACAGTCTATCTCCTGGCTTCTTGATTGTGAAACTAGGAGGAATAGACTCAAACTGGAATTCACGAGGATCAGTCTGTGATCAGGCTCCCAGTGAGGTCCCTGAGGGAAGGCCATTTTCTCCCTGGATTACTTTCCCCAGAGCCATTTCCAGTGTTAGCCCTAAATCCTTGAATAAACCCCCCTATTAGAACCCCCCAAAAGCCCTCCTAAGTCCTCACCTCAGAAAGCCCTTCAAACCTTACTAAAACCCTTGTTTCAAAAAATCCTCCCAACCTCCCGGCGTGACCCTCCCTCGGCGTGAGTCTCGCGCCGAGTGCTACCCGCGCCAGTTGTTCTCGTCCCATCGCGCCGAAACCTCTTGGGCTACTAGTCGCGCCGAGGCCTCCATCCCCCCCTTTGTGCCAAAGCCGGCCATGCCGATAGCTTCGTGCCGACACTCTTCTGAGCCATGCCATCCTTGGTCATAATACCCTGTCCTTCTAGGGAGAAACATTATCCTTCTCTCAACACTCATGGGAGCTATATCAACGGGGTTAATCCCCCCACATTCTGCCTCCCCATCAAGTCATGGAGTTCTGCCGCTGTATGTTCTCCATTGGCTATACAAGGGATATCAACAAATCCCAGAATAAGTGGATAACGTCCCATAAGATTGAGATCCTTTTTGGATATAGGGCTACGCCCGCCTCTCTTTTGGCTTCCACCCCGGCATTCCGTGGGTGGATGACCTATACTCCCCTTTTGGCATAGCCCAAAATAAGGGGAGATGCTGCCAAAATTCGTCCGCGAGCTTTACTTTGTCGTGTAGTGCGATGCTTTCACTTAGATTATGAATCTAACCCCAGCTGTGTGGCAGAGATCTGAGCTACACCATCTCATGATCCTATGCTCACCACCGTCAGAGGGGAATATAACCCACATGGTCTCCTTAGAATTTTTATGGATGAGCCTACCCTCACCTTATACCCCACTCAAATACCACCATGAACAAACTCATGAAACCCCTATTGAACACAAAGGACCCCTTTGAATTCATAAACCCCTCATAATACTTGAAAACTCAGAAACGGCCTTTTATCGACACCACACAACTCCCGGCGCAGCCCCCTCTTGGCGCCAATTTCACGCCGGGTGATGGGCGCGCCAGGGAGCTTGTCGCGCTGACTCCCCTTCATTCCCAGTCGCGCCGGTTCACTCTGATATCAGCCATCACTCAAATATCTAATTTCTCAGCAACTTTACTGAGCCTGGAACCAATCTAGACTTGGTACCCTAGCCTCCATGGACCATCATATCAGTTCCCATCGTAGCATGAGGGTTTCATGGTTCTTCATCCATGTCTAAACGGAGCTATATTAACGGAGTCTTACCCCGATATTCTATGCCATTAACCGTTGGGTTTTTCTTCCAACCCTACTGAGCCAGGGAGTCCTGCCATTGCAAGTCCCCCTATGGTCTCCGGAGGGAACATCAACAAACACAGTGGTAATGGACACTGTCCCGTCACACTCAAATCCTTTTGGATCCAGGGCTACGCCCGCCTCTCTTTTGGTTTCCATCCCGACATTCCGTGGGTGGATGACCTATATTCCCCCTTTGGCATAGTCCAAAATAAGGGGATATGCTGCCGGATTTGCGCCATAACACTGTTATCATGTCCCGCGTAGCATGGTTTTCTATGCACGTTTCGCATCCCGTTAGCGGAGTTAGCGTAATAGTCTCATCTTGTTTTACCCCCGAGGCATCCTTTCTTGGCAACTAATCAAGGGTTGTCCTTCTTTGGAAGGACATAATTAACGTCATAGCCTTTATGGTATGACGGATTTCGGGTCCTGACACGAATATCACAATCGACTGACTAAGTCAGGTCGAGCGCACAATAAATTGTCACTCCGGTGACTGGCACGCCTAATAAACCAACCAATAAAGAATAAAACCATTCCCACAAGGCCGGAGGGGGCGTTGGGCACTCGTGCCCCCCCCCCCACCACCTCCTCTACCGTCCCACGCCCCCCCACCGGCCACCCTCCCCCATATTAAAAAAAAAATCAAAAACTAAAACCTACCTCCGATCGCCGTCCACCGTCGCTCGCCGCTCGCCGTCGTCCACCGCCGCCGTGCACCGCCATTCCGGGACGTCCACCACCGCTCGCCGCCCAGCTACCCACGACCTGGAGATGCCCCCCACCGGCCCGTTAAATGGGCGGATCGGCACTAGCGGCCCGACCCGCACGTACGAACCCGCCCCGTCCACTGACCAGTCTGGTATGTGGCGGGATGGACGGGTCGGTGCGGGCCAGTCCGACCCAGCCACGTCCCACGCCCTGCCCGACCTGTTGGGCGCCTGGGACGGGGAGAGTCGTGCGAGTCGGGCTGACCCGGCCCTATCCGTCAAACCCTGCTTTGGAATAGGGTTTTATATACATAGAAATGTTAGCTATCCTCTTCGGCAGCTAAAAACGTTATCCGTCCAATGTACTATTGGTCCATGTCATTGGCACGTAAGTCTCACTCATTAAATTCTTTCAATGTTTCTTAAATTCTTATGTATATTTTCATCTCTTTGTCACCTTTATATAGTTATTTGTCACTCTTATATCAAGGTTTTCCAAACTGATTCGATACACGATGAACAGCCCATACCGAACCGTGCCACGTGGCGGGCGGGACGGGCGGATTGTGGAATGTTGCCGGGATGCACTAGAGTGCACGGGACCGTGCATCCACCTGCGTACCAGACCGGTTTGAACTTTGAAGTGAGATTGGCCTGGTATGTGTGGGCCGCCCGGCTCATGCCGATCCGATGTTAAAAGCCAGCGGTGGGCATGGCGGTGGAGGGCATCGAACGCAGCTGTCACGTCCCGATGCAGAATATTGAGGGGCGACGAGTCGTAATCGTTCGTATCGATCAGAGCATGTATATAAGGGTCCAACCACAATGGGAGATAATAAGAAAAGGATACTTTTATTTCATCGAAATAAGGTTTTACAACATCATTAAGCCTTAAGAGGTATAATACAATTTCCAAATATGTATAATTCTAGCAAGTGCAACAAATTTAAACCTAGGTATCTAAGATAAACTTGGTCCCTCGTTTCACTCTTGCCCGTCCCCATTTGTTTGGAGTTCATCATCGGAACTACTTGAAATATTAACCGAAAACGCGGGGTGAGCGAAACGCTCAGTAGGGTTTATATCTCTATACCATGCAACTTTAAGTAATTAACATTTTCAAATAAAGTTACTGTGCTATGCCGAGAAACGTAACTAAAATATGTAACATGGGTAAGAGAAAGTAAAGGAATGCAAGTAATTAGAATCACAAGTAGACAAGGTATCAAAAGTAAAATTCAAGTGGAGACGATTATGTAGTAAGTATAGTCATGGAATTGGTCATTTCACGCAAGCATGTACAAGTCAAGTATTTCATGTAATCTAAGTATTTTCAAGTATTCAAGCAAGTCAAGTATTTCACGAATTGTGGAATGTCCTAAATGAATCTTGCACGCATGTTTCGGTGCAATGCCACACCAGGTCAACAATAGCTCCCATGGACATAAGTACTTTCGAGCGCTCCCCCCAGGACCAGATCGGGCCCCATTAACGCTAGACATTGTGGTTATGGATCATAGATCCCAAGTATATTTAGACATCCACATAATATGTATGGCCAAAGAATTTCAAGGTAAAGCACATAAAGTACAGATCTAACAAAATTTATCATTCAAGGAACAAGTAGTATAAGAACACAAGTAGTTATAAGAGAAGTTCAAGAATGATTCAAGGCATCATGTTCAACGACATTAAGTCGATAAAAGAAATGGATTGACGGGCACGGCACGATTGGCTCTCACGGAAAACCTTGTTAAACAAGTTTAGATCAAGTTTTTCATAGTCGGGTGCTTAGCTAGAAAATCGAAGAATCACGGCTAAGTAATAGGTGAGACAGTGGGAGGTTCTCCTCGTATTCACGAGGGCCTAATTAAGTAACCACTTATCCAATTAAAGCGTTTGTCCGTGGATCTCTTGCCTTAGACACCATTCTTACTTGGAAATCTAGCTAGATACGCGACTTGTCGAAAACACGGTAACACGGTAACACAGAAATCGTTAGACTCGTATCGATCAAGATTATGCAACTAAGCCCATGTAATTTTAACCAGTGTTCTCAGAATCGGATCGAACCAGTCCGACCGTGAACCGGTCCCAGAACCGGTTCGATTAAGGCCGGTCTGGTCTAATGTTAAAGAACTGGACGAACTGCGGTTTGACCGGTGAACCGGTCCGACCCGATTCTTCCTTTAAAATAAAAAAAATAAAAAATAAATGTAATTTTTTAGATATTCAAAATTATATGTATGTTTGAATAAAATTATCTTATTATTATTGATTTGTTGTTATTTATCATTTTATTTTAAATATATTTGAAGTTTAAATATTTAAAAGAGTATAGATATCAATTGTGAAGAGTGAAGACCAATGATGGCTAAAGGCCTTGTAGCCTACATCTTCCAGGACAAGCCTCACAAATCACGTAGTGTGATCCTCCCCTGAGCATCACGAAGACCAGTCAGGGAGTCAGTGGAGCATCTTACCCCACTGCCAACCCATTGGCGAGAAGTAGCTCAGCCTTAGCTAATGCAAGCCCTGCCCTCGACAAAGATACAAGGCTTGACCAAAAGGATCGGAAGCCTGGCTCAGGAGCCACAATGGCATAAGGAGCATCGTAACAGTCTGCCATCTGGCACCTGTCTCTCCTCCAATCTTTCCTTTTGATTCACTCATTACCTATGAACCGCATGATGGTGTTACTTTTTTCACCAGGCTGACGGTAAGTCCATTAGTGAGTGAAACCTACACGGCAATCAAGGCTAGGGTGCCTCTTTGATATCAAGAGGTTGATCATCTTCATCTTTATCTATATTATATCTTATTTCTTATTGTCTTGGGTTATAAAATCGGGTCGGACCAATCTATCAATATTACGATGACATCACGGTTCAAACCGGTTCGATTGAACGGTCCAACCAGTTCGAACCGAACCAGCTCATTGACATGTTCAGGCACCGGTTCGGTTCTGATAAAATTGGTTTTAACATATAATATCTACTCTATTTAACATTCTGAAAATATAATATAATTATGGAGATCAATGATATCATAAAGGTAACAAGAACTATGAAAGGAATATAAGTTCATGTAATAGAATTATTTATCTTCTATATACTTAATTTAATCATATGTGGAATTAAATGACATGTAACATGATATGACTTAGAACTTGAATTTAACAGATCTAACATGCAGGACAATCTATTGGTTCAGAAATAGCACGGTCGTGGTGGAGATAGCGCATCCGGAACACGATCTCGAAAGATACCGTGATCCAAGACGGATCTTCCGACGCTTAAAAATCTCGATTAAAAACTCATGTCCAGTGGTATGGACATCCCCATGGCCTATGTTACCCACATGGGCTTCTGGAAACAATAGCGTACGGTGATTAACCTGACCCTCGGACAACCCGGGGCCTCACTGAGAACATGGTCAGCAGGAGGCCGCCATTTTCATAAGACGGTCTTGAGGGGACCCCTATCATAAAAATAAATATATATTTTTTTGAAAATATCGCATGAAGGCCTTCACCATAGCGTTGGTTTTAATGTGCCCCTTCTTTTGCAAGATGGGCTATGATGCCAACTATGAGCAGATAATGAGCCAAGTAATGAAATCAATCAACCTATGAACATGTGAATCATGAACCTAGGCAACCGACATAAGCTCTAGCATGGGCATGCTATCTCAATCAAAACTAAACTAAGCAAGGAAAGAAAAACACACGCCGGGGCGTGGAATAAGGAATAAGGAAAACACACCGTAGAGGTGGAACAAGCAAAAGCAAAGAAGAGATATGATGAGAGAGAAAAGCTAAGGCCCAAACTAAGAAAAGATGTGATCGCCACCAAGGTAAAAACAAGCCAAAGACTTGATAAATACCTTAGAATAGGAGGATGATGCACCCGCCCACGGGAGAGAGAAAATAATCAGGAAACTGCAGCTCTGTGGGATGTGACGGTCGAAGGATGGTGCATCACAGGACTGTGACGGTCCCCCGATAGACCGCTACAACACTCTAACGCGCCTGTGATAGACCGTCAGAGCTTCTGCAGAATAAGATTGGGAATCTTTTGATCTCCAAGCTTTCCAGCCGTCCAGAGAGCTTGGGCCTTGTGCTAAGGAATCTGTAAACCTGCAAAAGAGTGTAGAACACAAGAAAAATAACCCAGATTAGCCCTTTCACAAAGTAGTATCAATAATCCAAAGAACTTATGAACATGCAAAAGGAGAGGGAAATACCGGGGAGGTTGGTTTTTTAACCCCTCTGGGGCGTTTTAAAAGATGGGAGGATGTTTTAAATGAATGCAACAGATGAAAGAACGTGAAATATGGAGAGGGGCAATGCTATGATTGCTTAGAAGAGGGAAAAGCACTAAAAACAATGACTTGACTGAACTAAACCCATGAAATCGATACTCCCTGGACTTTGGAAGTGGATGGACGTGAGAAGCAGCTCTTCTTGGTTGGTTCTAGCTCCAGGATGCGGCAGCACTTCGACGCAAACTCAAGATTTCTCCTCTCCAAGCCAAGAAGTCAAGAGTTCTATTTATAGGCCCTCAAAGTCTAGGTTCGAGTTGAGGATAATCCAGCTAGAAAGTAGGATGTTTCTTAGCAAACTCTTGAAGATAATACTCCCAAGAGTCCACAAAATCGAACGGAAGGTTCTTAGGATGAGTATTGAGAGAGAAATCACAAGATCAAACTCTTAATTCGATCACGGAGTAGCAGAGAAAAGGCCAGGCTTGGCAGGACTCTCTGTTGGATGTAACGGCTGCTCGATAGACCGCCACAGTGATGTAACGCTCCAAGGAGGGACCGTCACACAACCCTATCCTGTAAGAAGATAAGATCAACGGGGGAAGTTTTCAAACGTTGGACACTAAATGAATGTAACGGTCTAGAGCAGATGCGTTACAATAAGGTAACGGTCGCATGATAAACTGTCACACTCAACGGATAGGCAAAAGATAAGCTTGAAAGGAAACCCTAAGCTTAAGGACTCTGCAAGATGTAACGCACCAGGGTAGATGCGTTAGAGTATTGTAACGCCCCATCAAAGGACCGTTAGAGACAATAGAGTTCAAATGAAAATGAGAGCTTGCCAAGCCTCGTCCAGCGGAAAGGGATAAGGAACCATATCCAACCAAGGAGTCAAGACCCATGAAATAAACCTCAAATAGACCAAGAAGGCTCAATAAAAGGGTGAACAACTCGGAGCATCATATAGAATGAACAAGGAGATGACCCAACTTATTAATCATAAAATGGGTGTCAACAGATGCCCCTCCTTAACGTCCTCTTTGCAGGGGAGCGAGCGGAGGTGAAGCGAAAGCGAAATGGAACATGGAGATGAAGCGGAAATGAAGCGGAGCGGATTGAAAAGCGGGCGTTAAGATAAACGACATGTAACACCCGGGGAATTTAAAATAGAAATGCACAAAAAAAAATTAACCATTTTGACCATTTAATTAATATTTCAAAAAACCAATGGATACTTTAGAAGATGCCAAATCATATTTTCATAAATTACAATCATATTTTCATTTATATCATTGCTTGAAAGAAATACAGATATATAGATGAAGATTTAAAGGATAAACCTAATTTAGGAAGTAAGAAAGGGTATATAGATAATTTTGGTTAAGTATAGGGTGAATACAAAAATCTCCGTTCAAAATAACAACCGTTGTTAAGTCATTACTTAAGAAATAACGACATGTAAGATGTCATTATGCAAGTAAAGTAAATACATAATGTTTGAAAGGACATATGTACAATTTTGGTCCTTATAGGGTGGTAGGAAAATGCTCCAAGTGATTCACGTGATCGTTATTTACGAGTCATTATTTCCTAACGTGAATAGTGCATAAATAGTACCACTTTTTATTTAAAAAGAAATTTTTAAAAAAAAATTATATGTAAAAATAGAGAAAAATATAAGGATCTTATCCATGAAATTTCATTAACTAACTCCATCAAATTGTAAAGATAAAAATCATGAAAGTTAGGTGAGAAGTTTAAAATAAATAAACCACCCTCTCGTAGGAGCTACAATCCACCCGACAAACCTTCGTTGGTTAGAAGGCTTACTATTGAGAAGGGGAGACACTTCTGAAGGGTTGCAGAGAAGGGAAGAGTTGCTTCTTCCATTTGCTACAACTACTACCACTTCACAGAGGTAGGTGTTCTCAACTTTTAACTAAACTAGTAGCTAATCTAGGATGATTAGTCTAGGCATTTAGTCTTAGGCTCATTTCCATGCGATATTTAGTGTTTATAAAGCATGTGTTAGCTTAAATCTAGGACGATTAGCATGTATTAGCTTCATACCTAAGATAATTAGTATGTATTAGCCTTATACCAAGAATAATTAGCAAGTATTAGCAACATACCTAGAATAATTAGCATGTGTTAGCTTAAATCTAGGACGATTAGCATGTATTAGCTTCATACCTAAGATAATTAGCATGTATTAGTCTTATACCCAGAATAATTAGCAAGTATTAGTAAGTATTAGCAAGTATTAGTCTCATACCTAGAATAATTAGCATGTGTTAGCTTAAATCTAGGACGATTAGCATGTATTAGGTTCATACCTAAGATAATTAGCATGTATTAGCCTTATACCCAGAATAATTAGCAAGTATTAGTAAATATTAGTCTCATACCTAGAATAATTAGCATGTGTTAGCTTAAATCTAGGACGAATAGCATGTATTAGCTAATATCTATATTTGATATAGTTCATGCTTTAGTAAAGGGCCTGTCATTATGTCAATTTCTGTGAAACTGAAATCACCATGTTAAAAACGTTATATTAGAGAAACTAAAACCTGAAAATAGTGAAAGAAGAAATTGTAGCCAAGAAGATGAAAAACGTGGAAAAGACCAAGTTGAAAAAGACCAAGTTGAAAGCATAATGAAATTATATTGAAAATAGGGGATTCTAAGAAGGAGAATAACAAAAAATCTAGAGAGAATGAGAATATGTGAAAGAAGAGAAAGTTGTAGATTGGAGGTAGGAAGAACTTTTATGAAGAGTGTAGAGAGCTAAAATGAGAGGAAGAAGGTGAAAAAAGTGAAAAACCGAGATGTATAGGCGCAGGTGAACAGTGACTGTGTAGAAAACAGAACCGTAGAAAATTAATTATAACTTAAAAACTAAGAAGAATTGGAGGAAGTGGTAGAAGAAGAAAATCTATATGTACAAGAGAAGAAGAACTTTTGTGAAGAACTCAGAGAGAAAAGAGGACTGGAAGGGCAAGAAAACTAGGGAACAAAAGAAAGTATCAACTCGGATGAACAGTAATGTGCCAGGACAGCAAGTGGAAAAACATGCAATAACTTGAAAATGAAAAAGAATTAGAGAAAGAGGTTGAAGACGAAAATGTAAAGCACTTAAGGATGAACAAGTTTGAAGAAGACATGAAATTGAAAGGAAGATCCAAAAAGTATGAAAAGGACTAAGAAAGACTAAAATCTCAAGAACTTACATGAATAACAACATAAACATACAAACCCAAGACCCCTCTCAATTGCATGTTTAGCAAATAGATATAAAGTATATACGGCATGTTTATCATGTATTAGTCTTATACCCAAGATGATTAGCAGGTATTAGCTTCAATCTAGGGTAATTGGTATGAATTAGCTTCATATCCATACGATATATCCGTATAACGCAAGTTTTATCATTTAACTAACCTATTAAAATTTAGTAGAAGGTGGCAGACCCAAGGGCGCCTTCTTCTAAGAGATGGCAGCCCCATGGGCGCCTTCTAACTGCATAATGTTAAACTAATCATCCAGTTAACCCTAACTTAATCAAAGATTAATACCTTTAACCATTTTGAGCACATATGAGCTGCAGAGTCGACCCAGCCAGTTCACCGCGTTGACGCGATGAACTGCAGAGTCGACCCTACCTATTCACAGGGTTGACCCAGCCTGTTCACCACGTTGACGCGATGAACTGCATGGTTGACGCGATGAACTGCAGGGTTGACGCGATGAACTATTGAGTCGATACAGCTAGCTCATTACGTTAATGTGATCATTAGGCTTTCACTTTTGCCATCTCCACAGATTGATGGCAGCCTAAGAGGTGCCATTTAACTCCTGACAGGGTCCTCTAAACCTTGTATAGTTCCCAAAAAGGGCATCCCACAGTGAGGGTGTCATTTCTAAACTTGTCATGTGGCCCATATGGCATCTCTCTTATCTAGTTTTTTTTCGTGTATCAAACGTTACTGGTTTCCACTCCCAGTTCGTCCCTACACATCAATGCGCCCTTGGATTCTATTCCATAATTCCACCTTATATATCATGCTGGTCAAACTTTGAAATTCCATATTGTCTATAAATAAGAGTGGATGTCAACAAACATGATTAATGCTGTGCATATAGGGCCTGGTCTGGTCCTGGGAGGAGCACCCGAAGGTACTTGTGCCCATGGGAGTTTATTGACCACGGTGTTTGGCATTGCACCGGAGTACTTGCTTGCTAGGCTTTAGACATTTCACTCATTCTCGTGATATTACTTGATTGATTTGACTTGAGACTCGCAGAAGGGTAAAGTTTTTGCTTGAATGAAATTGATAAATAGCCAATTCCAGTTTTACATGCTTGAATTTATATTACTTTCTATTACTTGCTAGACATGAGTTCTTACTCTCTTGGAAAGATTTTGTTAATTCCAGTTATTACTTGCTTGAATCTCTTGCTATTGCTGCATTGAAGTTGGAATCCTTATACTCTCACTTGTTATTCCTTCACTGCTCTTGTCGATTTTTACAATCCTTGATATCTACTTATCTACATGCATTGCTTTACTAACATTAATTGAACTTGTAAACCACTTAAAGCATGTTAAATCTTGAGATGTAATTCCTACTGAGCGATTCGCTCATCTAGTTATTTTCTAATATTTTCAGGTAATTTGGATGTCAACCAACACTCGGAAGGGAATGAGACTGAGTGATGAGTGTTAGAGTGAAGTTATCAAATTGTCATGTCCTTTGTGTTATTGTTTTAGTTCACTTATGTCAGTTGTATCAATTCATCTATGTCATTTATATTAGTCAACTTGATTAGAACTACTTAAGATTTGAAGCCTAGTCGTTGGACTCTGAGAACATATGTATTTGTCCTTTGATTCGTTGTGACAATTGTCAGCTCGTACTATTTATATTAATTTTGAGTTAAATCTTAGTTATTTATGCACTCTGATATTTACATGATTGACACGATCTATATAGACGTGTCACGCCTCCGGGTAATCTTCCGCGCTCGGGGCGTGACAGTCTTCGTGGTATCAGAGCCTAGGTTTTCAAACCTAGGGAACAAAAAAAATAAATGGTTAGAAATTGAAATCTAAGTAAAAACTTGAGTCCAAGGATAGGTAAAACCCAAGTTCAAGGATAGATACACCTTACCCGGTGAGATGGATAGAGCCATGTGTTAAGTTCTAAAATGACTTTCGACCTTACAAGTAAATCCGATCTTTATCATACTTAACTCTTTTGTAGGATCATGGCTGCGGAAAGAGCACAATGGCACGAGATGCAGCGCACCGTGCAAGGCCTCACACAGGCACTACAGCAAGTGACCCAGGGCGGAGCAAATCGTGGAGCGGGAGATCTCCACCGAAGTATCCGTAACATGAACCCACCGAGGTTCACGGGTTCGTCCGACCCCGAGGATGCCAAGAATTGGCTAAAGGAGATGGAACGAATCTTCCGTGTGATGCAATGCGCGGATGAAGAGAAGGTTTTACTTGTCGTATTCCAACTAGAGCGGGACGCTCGATGCTGGTGGGAATCCATAGAAGCAACACTGCCAGAATACCATGTCACATGGGATGAATTCACGGAACATTTCAACAACAAGTACTTCTCCGATCATATCCAGGAAAAGAAAGCCACGGAATTCGTCGTTCTAAAACAACGGGGCTTGAAAGTGGCCGAGTATGAGGCCCAATTCTCCGGTATGCACCCCACTTGGTGTGTACGGAAAAGATGAAGGCGAGAAGATTCCTCAACGGGCTTCGGCCCCATTATATCACACAACTTGCCCCGATGGACATCCAAGTCTATTCGGAGATGGTTCGGCGTGCTCAACTGCTGGAAGACGCCACCGAATTATCTGAGAGAATCTGAGGAAGAGACAAGAAGGAACCCGTCACAAGCCCGGGAAAATTCAAACAATCCTTCAACAAGAAGCGATTCTTCATGGGAGGGGAGCCCTCTAAGGTGAAGAAATTTCAGAAGAATGACAGACCATTCTCCACCACCACACCATCAAAGGAGATTTGCAAGTATTGTGATAAAGCTGGTCAAAAGACCGAGGAATGCTGGAGAAAGTTAGGAGCTTGTCTTCAATGTGGGAGCCGAGAGCATCGAATCCCAGACTGCCCACTGATGAAGGAACAAGACACCAAAGATGAGAAGCGTCCGGTAAAGAAACAAGGTCATCTGTAAGCTCTCCAAGAGACGGAACCTACTAAAGGTGGAATTGTGGAAGGTACTCTCACTACTTGTTCAAAAACTGCTCAAGTTTTATTCGATACCGGAGCAACACATTCATTCGTTTCCAAGAACTTTGCTGCTTCATTTTCTAAGAAACATGAACTGTTAGATTTGGTCATATCTACACCTCTTGGGAATGAGTCTGATATCACTTATCACTATCCAAACTGTGATGTGATGGTTAAGGGAAATAATTTACCTGTTGACCTGATATGCCTAGATATAAAGGGTTATGATGTCATACTAGGTGCCGACTGGCTATCCACATACCAAGCAACTGTAGATTGCCGGCATGGCAAGGTAACTTTCGTAGATTTCCCAGAGCTAGTTTACAATAGCCCTCGGAGTAAATCACTTCTTATATCAGCACTTCGAGCTAGTAAACTTATGAATAAGGGATGCATGGCTTTCATAGCATTCGTGACTGCCACGGAAGTCGAGAAGGTTAAACTTGAAGACATCCGTGTAATTCGGGATTTTCCCGATGTTTTTCCAGAAGATTTAACCGGCTTACCCCAGGAAAGGGAAGTGTCGTTCACAATCGACCTTGTCCCTGGTGCTGGTCCTATTTCTAGGGCACCATACAGAATGTCCCCTGCTGAGTTGAAGGAACTAAAAGAGCAGCTAATGGAGTTATTGAATAAGGGTTTCATCAGGCCGAGTACTTCCCCATGGGGAGCACCCGTGCTATTCGTTAAAAAGAATGACAGGTCGATGAGATTATGCATAGATTATCGGTAGCTAAATCACCTTACAATCAAGAACAAGTATCCACTGCCAAGGATTGATGAGCTGTTCGATCAACTATCTGGAGCTTTATATTTCTCTAAGATTGATCTTCGTTCTGGTTACCACCAATTGAAGATCAAAGAAGAAGACATTCATAAAACTGCATTACGAAGTAGGTATGGGCATTACGAATTTACTGTTATGCCTTTCGGACTAACAAATGCCCCTACAGCTTTTATGCAGTTAATGAACATCATAATATTCAGGCCCTATTTAGACCAATTTATTGTGGTCTTTATTGATGATATTCTGATCTATTCAAAGACCGAAGAGGATCATGAAAAACACCTCAAGAAGGCATTGCAGATATTAAGGGGAAACAAGCTATATGCCAAATTCAGCAAATGCGAGTTTTGGCTCGAGGAAGTATCCTTCTTGGGCCATATCATTTCGAAGAACGGAATTGCTGTTGACCCATCAAAGGTCGAAGCCATGAAGAACTGGGAACGACCCACAAATGTAACTGAGATTCGGAGCTTCTTGGGTCTAGCTGGTTACTACCGGCGTTTTATAAAGGACTTCTCCAAAATTGCTGTTCCCCTGACCAGGTTAACCCGCAAGGAAGTGCCTTATGAGTGGAAGGAAGACTGTGAAAAGAGTTTCCAAACTTTGAAGGATCTCTTGACCACTGCTCCAGTGTTATCATTACCAATGGAAGGAGAAAAATACGAGGTATATACCGATGCTTCTGGTATTGGGCTCGGATGTGTATTGATGTAGAATGGGAGAGTCATTGCATACTCTTCCCGACAATTGAAGAAACATGAAGAGAACTACCCAGTTCATGACTTAGAACTGGCCGCAGTAGTATTCGCTTTAAAGATCTGGAGGCACTATCTCTACGGAGAACAATTCACTGTGTACTCCGATCATAAAAACCTCAAGTACTTATTCTCCCAAAAGGAGCTGAACATGCAGCAAAGGCGTTGGCTCGAGTATCTCAAAGATTTCGACTTCACTATACAGTACCATCCTGGTAAGGGTAATTCCGTAGCTGATGCCCTTAGTCGAAAGCCGAGAACAATATTGGCCAACTGCATGATACAAGAATGGAAACTGCTGGAGAAATTCTCTGAGCTTGATATCAACACAGATGAGAAGAACATGTGTATTATTCTATCTCATATGAGCCTACATCCAGATTTGCTACCTGAAATCAAGAAGTTACAAGAAGAGGATCCCTCGCTAGTGGAGATAAAGAGCAAGCTGGATGAGAGACTAGATTTCAAGCTGGCACCTGATGGCAGATTACTATTTCATGAACGGACATGTGTGCCCGACTGTCCCGAATTGAAGAAGAATATTCTTGAAGAAGCTCATAGATCGAGGTACACAATCCACCCTGGAGCCACTAAGATGTACCAAGACTTGAAAGGAACTTTCTGGTGGCCTAACATGAAAAGGGAGGTAGCAGACTTTGTGTCTCGTTGCCTCACATGCCAACAAGTGAAGGCGGAACATCAAAAATCCGCCGGAAAGCTACATCCGCTGGATATTCCCAAGTGGGAGTGGGAAGACATTGGCATGGACTTTATCATGGGTTTGCTCAAGTCTAGGGGTGGATATGATGGAATTTGGGTAATTATCGACCGGTTAACTAAATCGGCCCATTTCTTACCCATCAAAAGTCGATGGTCAGTCGACGTACTTGCTGCCCTGTATATTAAGGAGATGGTTAGATTCATGGAGTTCCCGTCTCGATCATATCTGACCGAGACCCACGCTTCACCTCTCATTTTTGGAAGGGTCTACAACACTCTCTGGGGACGAAACTTAATTTCAGCACTGCTTTCCATCTCCAGATAGATGGTCAGACTGAAAGGATAAATCAGGTTGTTGAAGATATGTTAAGGGCATGTATTATAGATTTTGGCGGAAGCTGGCATGACCACTTAACATTAACCGAATTTGCATATAATAATAGCTATCAAGCTAGTATTCAAATGGCTCCTTTCGAGGCACTTTATGGCAGGAGTTGTCGTTCTCCAATATGCTGGGAAGAAGTCGGTGAAAGATAAATTCTAGGCCCAGATATGGTTAGAGATTCGACTGAGAAGATACACCTTATCAGAGAGAGACTCAAGGTAGCTCAGTGCAGGCAAAAATCTTATGCTGATAATAGAAGGAGAGATTTAGAATTTCAAGTAGGCGACCATGTATTTCTCAAGGTATCTCCCGGCCGAGGTATTAGAAGATTCGGTGTTAAGGGCAATCTTACACCAAGGTTTATCGGTCCATTTGAAGTATTGGAAAGAGTGGGTGAGGTGGCTTACCGCATTACCTTACCTCCTCAACTCTCGGAAGTGCACAATGTATTTCATATATCTATGCTGAAAAAATATGTGTACGACCCTTCTCACATCATCAACCATGCTGAATTGGTGATTCAAAGGGATCTTACTTATGAGCAAAGGTCGATGCAGATCCTCGACCGTGAAGTCCGAGTTCTAAGGAGCAAGACGATCCCTATGGTAAAAACCCAATGGAATCGATGCTCGGAGCAAGAAGCAACTTGGGAGACCGAGGAATCTATGAAGAGAAGATACCCAGAACTATTTTAGTCGGTACGTATCTTATACTTTCTACAGTATCCTTATGTAGTTGAATTTATCCTTATACAATTAAATTTGGGGACCAAATTCTTTTAAGTAGGGGAGGGTGTAACACCCGAGGAATTTAAAATAGAAATGCACAAAAAAAAAATTTAACCATTTCGACCATTTAATTAATATTTCAAAAAACAAATGGATACTTTAGAAGATGCCAAATCATATTTTCATTTATATCATTACTTGAAAGAAATACGGATATATAGATGAAGAATTAAAGGATAAGCCTAATTTAGGAAGTAAGAAAGGGTATATAGATAATTTTGATTAAGTATAGGGTGAATACAAAAATCTCCGTTCAAAATAACAACCGTTGTTAAGTCATTACTTAAGAAATAACGACATGTAAGATGTCATTATGAAAGTAAAGTAAATACACAATGTTTGAAAGGACATATGTACAATTTTGGTCTTTATAGGGTGGTAGGAAAATGCTCCAAGTGATTCACGTGATCGTTATTCACGAGTCATTATTTCCTAACGTGAATAGTGCATGAATAGTACCACTTTTTATTTAAAAAGAATTTTTTAAAAAAATTATATGTAAAAATAGAGAAAAATATAAGGATCTTATCCATGAAATTTCATTAACTAACTCCATCAAATTGTAAAGATAAAAATCATGAAAGTTAGGTGGGAAGTTTAAAATAAATAAACCACCCTCTCGTAGGAGCTACAATCCACCCGACAAACTTTTCGATTTCCTTATCCCCAACAGCCTGTATAAGCTGACATCCCACTGAGATCCGATTTTCACGGATCTTGTTTCCCCCTCTTGCCAACTCAAACCTTATATTATACTCCTAACGAAGTAAACCTTCGTTAGTTAGAAGGTTTGCTGTTGAGAAGGGGAGACACTTCTGAAGGGTTGCAGAGAAGGCAAGAGTTGCTTCTTCCATTTGCTACAACTACTGCCACGTCACAGAGGTAGGTGTTCTCAACTTTTAACTAAACTAGTAGCTAATATAGGATGATTAGTCAAAGCATTTAGTCTTAGGCTCATTTTCATGCGATATTTAGTGTTTATAAAGCATGTGTTAACTTAAATCTAGGACGATTAGCATGTATTAGCTTCATACCTAAGATAATTAGTATGTATTAGCCTTATACCCAGAATAATTAGCAAGTATTAGTCTCATACCTAGAATAATTAGCATGGGTTAGCTTAAATCTAGGACGATTAGCATGTATTAGTTTCATACCTAAGATAATTAGCATGTATTAGCCTTATACCCAGAATAATTAGCAAGTATTAGCAAGTATTAGTCTCATACCTAGAATAATTAGCATGTGTTAGCTTAAATCTAGGACGATTAGCATGTATTAGGTTCATACCTAAGATAATTAGCATGTATTAGCCTTATACCCAGAATAATTAGTAAGTATTAGCAAGTATTAACAAGTATTAGTCTCATACCTAGAATAATTAGCATGTGTTAGTTTAAATCTAGGACGATTAGCATATATTAGCTAATATCTATATTTGATATAGTTCATGCTTTAGTAAAGGGCCTGTCATTATGTCAATTTCTGTGAAATTGATATCACCATGTTAAAAATGTTATATTAGAGAAACTAAAACCTGAAAATAGTGAAAGAAGAAATTATAGCCAAGAGGATGAAAAACGTGGAAAAAGACCAAGTTGAAAAAGGCCAAGTTGAAAGCACAAAGAAATTATATTGAAAATAGGGGGTTCTAAGAATGAGAATAAAGAAAAATCTAGAGAGAATGAGAATATGTGAAAGAAGAGAAAGTTATAGATTGGAGGGTTAGGAAGAAGTTTTATGAAGAGTGCAGAGAGAGAAAATGAGAGGAAGAAGGTGAAAAATGTGAAAAATCGAGATCTATAGGCGCATGTGAACAGTGACTGTGTAGAAAATAGAACCGTAGAAAATTAATTATAACTTAAAAACTAAGAAGAATTGGAGAAAGTGGTAGAAGAAGAAAATCTATATCTACAAGAGAAGAAGAACTTTTGTGAAGAACTCAGAGAGAAAAGAGGACTGGAAGAGCATGAAAATTGGGGAACAAAAGAAAGTATCAACTCGTATGAACAGTAATGTGCCAGAACAGTAAGTGGAAAAACATGCAATAACTTGAAAATGAAGAAGAGTTAGAGAAAGCGGTTGAAGAAGAAAATGTAAAGCACTTAAGGATGAACAAGTTTGAAGAAGACATGAAATTGAAAGGAAGATCCGAAAAGTATGAAAAGGACTAAGAAAGACTAAAATCTCAAGAACTTACATGAATAACAACATAAACATACAAACCCAAGACCCCTCTCAATTGCATGTTTAGCAAATAGATATAAAGTATATACGGCATGTTTCTCATGTATTAGTCTTATAACCAAGACGATTAGCAGGTATTAGCTTCAATCTATGGTAATTGGTATGAATTAGCTTCATATCCATACGATATATCCGTATAACGTAAGTTTTATCATTTAACTAACCTATTAAAATTTAATAGAAGGTGGCAGACCCAAGGGCACCTTCTTCTAAGAGATGGCAGCACCATGGGCGCCTTCTAACTGCATAATGTTAAACTAATCGTCCAGTTAACCCTAACTTAATCAAAGATTAAAACCTTAAGCCATTTTGAGCACATATGAGCTGCAGAGTCGACCCAGCCAGTTCACCGCGTTGACGCGATGAACTGCAGAGTCGACCCTACCTGTTCACAGGGTCGACCCAGCCTGTTCACCGCGTTGACGCGATGAACTGCATGGTTGACGCGATGAACTATTGAGTCGACACAACTAGCTAATTACGTTAATGTGATCATTAGGCTTTCACTTTTGCCATCTCCACTGATAGATGGCAGCCTAAGTGGTGCCATTTAACTCCTGACAGGGTCCTCTAAACCTTGTATAGTTCCCAGAAAGGGCATCCCACAGTGAGGGTGTCATTTCTAAACTTGTCAGGTGGCCCATACGGCATCTCCCTTATCTAGTTTTTTTTCGTGTATCAAACGTTACTGGTTTCCACTCCCAGTTCGTCCCTACACATCAATGCGCCCTTGGATTCTATTCCATAATTCCACCTTATATATCATACTGGTCAAACCTTGAAATTCCATATTGGCTATAAATGAGAGTGGATGTCAACAAACATGATTAATACTGTGCATATAGGGCCCGGTCTGGTCTTGGGAGGAGCACCTGAAGGTACTTGTGCCCATGGGAGTTTATTGACCACGATGTTTGGCATTGCACCGGAGTACTTGCTTGTTAGGCTTTAGACATTCCACTCATTCTCGTGATATTACTTGATTGATTTGACTTGAGACCCGCAGAAGGGTAAAGTTTTTGCTTGATTGAAATTGATAAATAGCCAATTCCAATTTTACATGCTTGAATTTATATTACTTTCTATTACTTGCTAGACATGAGTTCTTACTCTCTTGGAAAGATTTTGTTAATTCCAGTTATTACTTGCTTGAATCCCTTGCTATTGCTGCATTGAAGTTAGAATCCTTATACTCTCACTTGTTATTCCTTCACTGCTCTTGTCGATTTTTACAATCCTTGATATCTACTCATCTACATGCATAGCTTTACTGACATTAATTGAACTTGTAAACCACTTAAAGTATGTTAAATCTTGAGATGTAATTCCTACTGAGCGATTTGCTCATCTAGTTATTTTCTAATATTTTCAGGTAATTTGGATGTCAACCAACACTCAGAAGGGAATGAGACTGAGTGATGAGTGTTAGAGTGAAGTTATCAAATTGTCATGTCCTTTGTGTTATTGTATTAGTTCACTTATGTCAGTTGTATCAATTCATCTATGTCATTTGTATTAGTCAACTTGATTAGAACTGCTTAAGATTTGAAGCCTAGTCGTTGGACTCTGAGAACATATGTATTTGTCCTTTGATTAGTTGTGACAATTGTCAGCTCGTACTATTTGTATTAATTTCGAGTTAAATCTTAGTTATTTGCGCACTCTGATATTTACATGATTGACACGATCTATATAGACGTGTCACGCCTCCGGGTAATCTTCCGCGCTCGGGGCGTGACACGACACCCGTTCTCAACCAACAAGTGATAAGAATTTTCCGAAAAACCTCAAACTACTCACAATGAAATAGCCAACCAAATGACGCATGTCTGGAGGAACTAACAACTAAGGAAAGGGAAACACGGCTTGCCGCCGGAGCAACGGAAAGGAAAGAGACGATCAACTAACTCCAGATAGGAATCTTTAGCTAACCAAATCAAGTGACCAGACTGAAGGAAACCTTCCAACTCAGAGTGGAATGACTCTCCTCACTCAGGATTAAGAACACATAGCTATTCACCCTTACTGAGACATCTCGTCAAATGAAGCCCATTAATGCTCAAAAATGCATATGATGCATGCTGGGCTAAAATAAAAGAAACCATCAAAACAAATGCAAAGAAAGATAAAATAATAAGATACTCGAGAATAATATTGCTAGACAGGAGAAACCAGAGTCAGGACACTATCTGCAACCACGGCGTGCAAGACAGAACCATCGTCCCCAATTTTTTCCAACCTAACGGCCTATCCAACGATTAAACATGTGCACTTAGATCATCATCATTTTTGTTTAAGGGGAACATCAGATCCCAGAACACATGAATGACCAGCCGGTTCTCGAGATAATATATCATAAATAACATATAGTAATGCAATAAGGGATAAAGGAATCGGGATACCGTACCTGACTTACTTGCCCGACGAAAGGCGAGGCATGATGACTTGTGGGATCTCATGAAATGAAGAAAGGTTAACCAACTTAACGTAAGCATGAAATGAAGCATAACCATTTGTAAACATGAATTGCATTAAAAGATAGGCCATGAAACATGCAATCATTCAACATCAATTGGAGCATTATTATTCATCAAAACATTCTGAAGATTGTAACGGTCTAACAAGGGTGCATTAGACAGTTCTGATGGATCAACATTGGGCCGTTAGAGTCTGGCGGTTCACATCCCCCAATGTAGCATTCAAATGGCCTAACGGTCCAATGCAGACGCATCAGAGAAGTGTGGCGGTCCTACGATAGACCGTCATATTTCCTGAGCATTCAAAAAAAAACAAACCCGAACGGTCATTCGTTCCATTCAACAATCAATCACCCAAAACACAAAACCTACAAGACCACCGAGCAAACCCTCCCACCGGTGAAGATGACCGGCGACGAGCTCCCCCGGCCGCCCGTGGCAAGGGAAAATGGGAAGAAGGTGAAAGCGATCAAGCGCCTTCGACGCCGGATAGAACGAGAAGAAAGCCTGACGACGGCGAGCCCTCCGATGGCAACGGTAGAAGCAACGGTGGAGGAGGACCCTCCTACAGCCAAGGAAAAAGGAGAGGAAGCCGTCGACGAAGGAGAGGAAGCCATAGCCCCAGAGAAGAAGAGAAAAAGAGGGCAAGACCATGAGGTAGGCTGCCCACCCCTAAAATTTCAAATTTTAATTTTTATGTTCATGTATGCATGAATGGGGGGTAGAAATGGGTCTGAGAACCCATTAGGAATGATTGTAGGCCATTTGGCCATTTTGGGAAGCCAAGGGAACCAAAGGGGAGAACGCCCCTTTGTAGGCAACGTGACGGTCGTTGCAGCGACCGTCACAGCTCTGACGCACCACCCTAGGCACGTTAGAGTACTGTGACGCACCACCACAGGGCCGTCAGAGTAACCAGAGGCAAAGACAACTTTTAGGGGTTTTCAATTATTTAATTTTTTTGTTGTTTTTTATTATATTAATGCAATGCAATGAATTTATGATGAAGTGACTGACTTATGCTCTACATGTGCAGGGGAAAAGAAGAACGATGATTTCTTGGCTGCAGATCCGGGCAGTGTACCAGGCATTGCCCGAGTTCCAGAGAGAGAGATTGGCTACTATGGGCTTCGCCGAAGTGCTGAGCATTGAGGTGATCAGAATGGACACTCCACTCCTGTACGCGCTCCATGAGAGATGGGATCCTATCAATCGAGCTTTCATCTTCCCCTGGGGTCACATAATCCCAACACTGGAAGACATGGCCAGGATCACCGGATTGAGAGTGCACGGAGCAGTGGTGACTGGGTGGACATACGGCGACTACAGAGAGCTAGCCCAGGGGTTGCTAGGGCTGGACTTGATCACGCCGGGGCAGACATCATCCCAGCTTTTGAGATCGAGACTGTAAGATAGCCTGGGATTGAGAGGAGCAGCGATAGCGGTCGGCGAGCTACCCGAGCAGCATCTAGACAGGGTGATTGAGCAAGTATGCCCACGAGTGGCGGCGGAGGCTGGACAGGAAGGAGACCGAGTCCTGAGACGGTTCCTGATGCTATTGTTCGGGAAACTGCTCTTTCCGACTCGAGCTGATGTCATCAGCTACAGACTGCTGCCCTTGCTGGAGGATCTGGGCAGAGTGGGGAAGTACGCATGGGGAGCGGCAATGCTTGCCTTCCTCTTCGAGTCGCTCAGTACCACGGACCGATGGACGATGCTGGGTGGCTTCTCGGCTTTCCTACAGGTAAACTTAACTTAAATGCCTTCTTATATGATTATGCAATGCAATTCATAAATGCAACTGATACGTTGACACTCGATTTCTAAATGCAGATCTGGAGCTTCGTCTACCTCCCGGGGATTGGGCGAGGTACACAGTTGCATCCTGAGCGGACCCCGATCGCGAGGCGATGGGTAGTAGTGAGGGACACGGGGTCGATCAGCAGATTGACCCGGGCGATCCAAGATGATATAGACTCATTCCCACATACGGCGGTAAGCTCCGAACTAACAATGATTCTACATGCCTTAAAAATGCTTTTAAATGCCTCTAAATGCTTCTAAACGACTGACATGACTTTCAGGTGAGATGGACCCCATACCGAGACGAGGGCCACGAGGGACAGCCATGGGTCAAGGCATCCCTGGCGTACAGCGGGCGAGATATATGGCTGCACTGCATCAACGTCATCGAGCCCCTGCACTACCGACTGATCCTGAGGACTCGGGGATTACATCAGCCAGAGGTGACGTTCCCGCACAGAACTGACGAGCGTCTGGGGAAGTCTTCCAAGGGTATTAGCGGCAATGTGGATTGGTGCGCCCGAAAGGCCAAGTATGTGCATGACTGGAACAAGAGAGGCCGGGCGGTGAAGGATCGGGCAGAAAGTGACGAGGCTTACCTCAAATCCTACTCGCAGCGGTACGGGGACCAGGTGTTCAGAGGCACCCGACGACCAGTATGAAATTCTAAACTTAACCCTTGTCTAAATTAAAGCTATATGTACTGACTCATGCTTTCTAAATGTAGCTAGACCCTCAGGGATGCATAGCCGAGCTTGAGGGACTCCTTCACGCCACCATCCAGTAGCGGGATGAGTACCGGACCGCTTTGGAGCTCCTGGTGAGATTCCCCAGAACCTTAGACTTAAATGCTTATGTTTATGATGCGAACGTGACTAACTTTGACTTCTAAATGCAGCGGGCCGAAGGAGCCCAAAGAGCGGGACCAGACGCACCATCCTCATCGTCACAGCCTGCCAGGGGCAGGGCTGAGCGAGATGTCGAGTTTGCTCGAGCAGTCGCTCGGGCCGAGGAGGCGGAGGCCACCCTCGCAGAGCGGGTAAGACACTAAATGCTTGACTTAAAAAATGCTTATATTTATGCCCTAAATGCTTAATACACTAACAATGCAAAATGCAAACTGCAGACGAGAGATCTGACCGCAGCAGTGGCTGAGGCGGAGCGAGCTCGGGGAGAGACTGAGAACCTGCGAGCAGAGGTAGCCCGACTGAGAGGGGAGCTAGAGCGGACAGCTACCCAGACGGCGGACCTTGAGAGATACCAGTCCGAGGCTCGGGTGGCACGGCTTCAGATTCATGATTTGAAGATTGAGCTGCGAGCCGTGGAGCGGACGGTCCGGACAATCAACCGTGGGCCAGGACTGAGTGGATCCTGAAGCGCGGCAGCAGGGAGCATTCGGAGTGCAGCACCGAGCGGATCGGTCGGTGATTATTTAGCTAGTTCTTTCGGATGCCGGAGGAACGAGGAGGCAGATCAGCGACAACCCCGGGAGGAGGAGCACAACACCATGGGACCACCAGCCAGGCGGCAGGAGGGTGCTGGTGACAGTGAGGGCCCGGGGGACAAACCGGCTGAGTGACTTGTTTTCTCCTTTATTACCCCTGACTTGTACATGACTCATGATAAAATGGAAGAAAAATCTTTTTATTTTTTGTGTGTTATGTGGATGAATGTGTGAATGAGTGTGCATGGATGTGAGAATGAGATTGAATGTGAACGTGTAAATGTATGTGAATGAATGAATGAAGTGTGAACAGTGTAAGACCGGCAGGTCAAACCATAGGCAGAAAGGAAAGAACCAAACCCATAGCAGAAAGCGTGACGGTCTAGAGAAGACGCGTCATACCAATGTAACGCACCATGAAGAGGCCGTCAGAAATGACAGAGGGTGGACCTCAAGCAGGGTAGCAGAAAATGTGACGGTCCAGGAACGGAGCGTCAGAACAAGGTGACGGTCAAATGCCAGACCGTTAGACATGACAGAACGAAGATGGATTTGAAGCAGGATGCAGAAAATGTGACGGTCCAGGAACGGAGCGTCAGACTGAAATAACGGCTATAACTCAGACCGTCAGAAATGACAGAAAAATTGAGTCAATAATGTGTAGTGGGAAGGTGACGGCCCAGGAATGGAGCGTCAGAGACAGCTGACGGTCTTAGCTCAGACCGTCAGACATGACAGAATGAGGTTGAACTAAAAAAACATGCAGCAGGAAATGTAACGGCCCAGGAGTGGAGCGTCAGAGGCATCTGACAGTCTTACGATAGACCGCCATAGAACAAAGCGTACTCCGAGATGGATTGCGTCGTGAGAGTCCAAACTCGAAACAAGGACGCCTTAATCCTATCTAGAACTCTCCTAGACTCGAGATAAGGCCTTCTAACCCAAATCTTATCATTCTAGAGCCATAATCAAGCCTTTAAAACCTAGGAATCAGCCCAAAAATCGTAGCTTTCCTCAATTCTGCTTCAAGGGCTGAAGAAAAATCTCACTAAGGGCAAGGAACACCATGAAGAGGAGCTTTGGAGCGATAAGCATGGAGGAGAAGGTTTACACCGGGCCTAAAGCAGCTAGGAAGGAGCATGGGGATCTGCAAAGGCTAACATCAATCCCCAAGCATCTTAGCTCAAGTTCCCAAAAAGTGGTAAGTTCTAATAATTTCAATAAAGTTCATCAATCAATTTCTGCACTTCCTTCTTATGATGCTCTCTTCTTCTTCTTCTTCCTTCTTTCTAGCCTCTTCCTGGTCCAAGGTGTTACTCCAGCTTAAAGTGGGTGCCTCCCATGGTCAAAGAACTCCCTTTAGAAGTCCTAACCATCCTTAGGGCATGACACCTCCAACCTTTATTGGTTTTTGTCAAGAACTTTCAGAAATTATATTTAGATTGGGCAAGCATTTCAGCTCTTATAGAATTATGGCATCCACAAACGCATACCTTCATTTTCCCTTCCTTTGAAGCCACAGTCCTATTGGAGGAGGTAGAGACCTACCTAGCCCTTCCTAAGACTAAAGTGGGGGATGAAGATCTAGTGTGCCATACGGTCGAACCTATTGACCCATCCTTGATCCTAAGTGATTTCATACACAACCCAAAGGACGTGAGGACCATGATCAGCCCACACCATATTCACTTGATACCCATGGCTCAATGGATAGTCTCTCATTGTAAGAACAAGTGGGAGAGATACGAAGCAATTGCCAAAGCCGTGTCGGTTTGCCTATGCGGAGTCTTCCTTTTCACTACCACCGACCACCTCTTAGATATCCAAAACCTTAGCATCATCAGCGGTTTGTGGCGGGATTTGTCCATATCTCAAGTAATCCTTTCATTCCTTTATGAGGGACTTAGTTCTGCTTGCTTAGGAGGACATTTGTTCGAATAGTCATCGAGTGTTGGATGGGCGTAAGAATTAAATTCCAACCCAAGGAGAACATAACTTGAACCAGCCGGATCTTTGGGAGCCACCCTTTGTTCTTCATTGGAGGTGCCTTTAGATTTTCTTCACAGGTTGAATGCAAGACGGCGGACAAGAAAATTCGAGATGAATGGCGCCACTTCCTCAACATTTTGCCAATAGAGAAGTTCATAATGCGTCCAAGAGTCCTTCGGAACACCTTGCTTAGAGTACCCCGGCGACCAGGCCTTGATCTTCAGCTAGTGGGGAACACTACCATGGCAATCTACAACCCGCACCGGTGCCATCTTCAAATTGGGCTACCCCGAACCGAAGTTTCTGCACTATCACACAACCCTCCCCTTCTAGCTAGGAAGATGGGGACCGAAGAGGATGAAAGAGCGATCCGAAACGCACTGATCATGTGGGAGATCAGCAAAGTGCGCCCGTGGCAAGAAGAGGTGGAAGAAGACGGCGAGGGACGCCGTAGCTATGTGGAGGAATTACGCAAGATCCACCCTCTTGGGGATAGAACATTGAATGTAGCTTGAGCTTTCTTCATGAATGATGTAATTGACAATTTGAAGTTTTATCAATCAATTTTATGTTTCATTGAGTTCAATTTAATGACGTGGAAAGTGCCTTAGTTGAATGGATATGAGATTGTTGCTTGACTTAGCTTGAATGTTCTGGAAATAGAGCCTCTGGAGAGTGTAACGATCCTGTTTAGGACCGTCACAAGAGTCTGACGATCTTGCGATAAGCCGTTAGGTGGGATAGACTGAGAGTTCTATCCTCAGGAGAGTGTAACGGTCTAACGACAGACCGTTATAGTGAGGTAACGGTCTAACATAGACGCGTCAGAGAAAGCATGCTGAGAGGAAATGGGTGCCAATCCTTCTGGAGAGTGTGACGATCGAATGGGTGACCGTTAAAGGATGTGACGGTCTGATACTAGTGCGTTACAGACCTGAACCTGGAAATTTGTAAATCTTGAGTCCTGGGTTTGAACCTGCGCTCTGCACACACTTAGACAAAAAATAAGTCAGATCCGTTCTTAGACTCAACCCCTTGCCTTAATGCAAGTTAGAGAATGACCAATTCTTGATATTTGGTCAAGGGGTGGAGCCTTATTAAATAGGCGAAAAACATAATGGAAATAATGCAATGCGTGCGATGCATATGATGAAACTTTTTTGGATTTTGAAAATATCTGATGTTTTTTTATGAAATTTTGAAAATATCTGATGTTTTTTGAATTTTGGAATATATGATTTTTTGGATTTTGGAAATATGCAATTTTTTTGGACTTTGAAATATGATTTTTTTAGATTTTGAAATATGTGATTTTTTGGATTTTTGAAATATGTGATTTTTTTGAATTTTTAAAAATATGTGATTTTTTGGATTTTTGAAAACTATCGCCTCCCCTAACCACGTGGGTCCTTCTCATATCATCAAGAGTTCCCAGGTTGGCGTGCAAAATAGAGGTGATAACCCCTGGCCAAGACCTGATTCGCATGACGGTGCTTCTACCAAGGTCATACCCCGGGTACTTGTCTCAGTCCTAAAAAGGAAAAATAGAACACGGGGGTAAGCTTAGGCCAGATATAGAAGTTTTTAGGACTTGAGTCCCTTTCCAGACAACCCATTAGAGACTTGGTCTGTTGTGCCGGGGCTTTGTGCCCGTCATCGAACCTTGATCCACTATAGGCACGCATACGACCGGGCTCATGCGTCCTGCGGGGAAACTATACTGCCACTCTTGCCATACCTAGTTTTTCATTTTCTTCCCTTTCTGGAGCTTTGGAACTATGATTTGATAGACTTTTGAAATAAACTTTTGTGTTTTGTCACAAAGATCGCTCCTTTACTTTGCTTTTTGCCTTCTTGCTTCCTGTGGCGTCAGGCCATAACAGACTGCCCCTATTTGAGACCTCCTCTCGTTAGGGTGCCTAGATCGGTCATCGTCTCCTTATTCACCTCTTGCCCCTAGATTCAGCCGAAGAAAGAAACGGACAGGGACTTCGACTTTCCCCGAAAGCATGCCCAGGGAGAAACGATGTCTACAAAGTGGGAATCCTGACCAGGGATGTCGTGTAGTGTGTGATTGCCGCACTCGGGGTCCTCTTTTATGGCGAAAGGAAAAAGACACTTCGCTGCTGGGGTTGCACGTGGTTAGACTCTAAGGAAAGAAACGCTTAAGATACAACCCATTCCAAGGGTGAGCGAGCTCCTCACCTTCTGCGTTTACCAAGCGATAAGCATTCCCTGGATAAACCTCTTTGACAACGAACGGCCCTTCCCAGTTAGGTTATAATTTAGACCTAGGACCTGCAGACCGAATGAACTTGCATTTCAAAACCATATCACCTTTTTGAAATTTGCGCTCAATTACCTTCTTTTGAAAATAACGCGAAACTCTCTTTTGATAAACAGATACGTGATCGGCCGCATTCATCCTCTTCTCGTCTAAGAGTTCCAACTGGACGAGCAACGCCTCTCGACGTTCGTCGAGATTAAGTTCCTTATCGAGCTGTACCCTTAGGGAGGGGATTAAGATCACATATGGGAGCACCGCCTCCATCCCGTAGGTGAGAGCATAGAGAGTTTGTCCTGTGGGAGTACGAACAGAGGTGCTGTAAGCCCATAGACCCTCTACTAATCTTTCTGGCCAATCAGAAAATTTATGAGATTCACATGTTTTCTTTATGATTTTGAGAAGGGTTTTATTAGTGGCTTCGGCTTGACCGTTGCCTTGTGGGTAATATGGAGATGAATGATGTAATGCAATACTGAACTTCTTACATAGGTCCTTGAGCTCTTGAGGGACAAACTGGGGTCCGTTGTCGGTGACGATGCTGCTTGGCACACCGAACCGCGAGATAATGTTCTTCATGATGAAGCGGAACACCATGGTAGCCTTGATCTCCACATAAGCTTCGACTTCAGCCCACTTAGTGAAGTACTCAGTGGTGGTAAGGATGAAGGATTTTTGCTTGATCTAAGAATTGGGATCACCGAGCTGGCCGATAATGTCGAAAGCCCACATAGAGAATGGCCAAGGAGCGTAAAGAGGATGTAAGGATGAAGCTGGAGCATGAATTCTATCAGCATGGAGTTGGCATTTAAGACACCTCCGGACATAGAGGGAGAAATCTTCCTCTAGAGTGGGCCAGTAATAGCCCTGCCTAAGGATCTTCTTCGCTAGAGCCTGGCCATTGACATGACCTCCACACTCACTAGAATGGGCTGCTTCGGCCACCTTCCGAGCTTCATCATCCTCTAAGCATCTCATGAGCATTCCATTAGTAGCGCGCCTGTATAGTTCTCCTGCGATAAGTATACCTTGAGGCGGCTCTTCTTATTGACTTGCGCTGCTCAGCATTTGCCCCTTCCGGGAACGATCCATCTTTGCAAAACAACTCAATCTCATGATACCAGGGCAATTCTTCTTCCTCCAAGATCTCTTCTAATTCTATCAAAGATACTTCCTTAAGCTCTTCCTTCTCAGCCCTCGCCTCCATAGTCTTCCTAAGGTTGACATACCAAGGATCCTGAAGAGAGGGTGCGTCCAATCTCTGAACGATGATAGTCTCAGTACTCCGACTGAGAGGGAAAGATAGAGAGGAAGCGAGGGATGCTAAAGCATCGGCTAGAATGTTCTGAGACCGGGGAGTATGGATGTAGATCAACTTGCGGAATTGCCTAGCGAGGAGTGTGACCAAATCTTGATATGGTTTGAGCTTAGGGTCACGGGTGCAATAAGTGGACAGAACTTGCCGCAGGACGAGCTGGGAGTCCCCTATGATATTCAAGTAACGCGCGCCTAGAAGGTAGGCGTGCTTCAATCCAGCTAGGAGAGCCTCATACTCGGCGATATTATTGGTAGCAGGAAATTGAAGTTGATAAGCAAAAGGAATCGTCACTCCTTCCGGAGTGAGAAGAACATCGCCTATCCCTCGGCCCTGAGAATTGAGTGCACCATCAAAGTGTAGAGACCAGAAGGGATGATGAGTTTGGACAGAGAGATGCTCATCAGGGAAATCATCCTGAATAGAATCTGTGTAGGGAATCGGGAGATGGGCAAGATGCTCAGCGATAGCGTATCCTTTGACCGCCTTCTGAACGACGAATGTGATATCGAACTGAGATAGGAAGCTCTACCAGCGAGCTAACCTACTAGAGAGAACATGCTTTTCTAAGAGATAGCGGATCGAGTCCATTCTAGAGATTAGCCTAATTGGGTGGGCAAGGAAGTAGTGTTTGAGCTTCTGAGCTACCCACACTAAGGCGGCACAAGTCTTCTCCATAGCGGTATATTTGGCCTTGGCCGGGTTGAACAACATGGAGAGGTAATAAGCTGCCCGCTCTTTCCCTTCATCGTCTACTTGTGCTAAGAACGCCCATAAGGAGCCCTCAATGACCGAGATGTATAGGATTAGGGGTTTCCCAGGGACATGAGGTTGCAAAACCGGGGGATTGGATAGATATTCCATTAGGTCCTCATAGGCCTTTTGACAATCTTGATTCCATTCAAATTTGACTCCCGTCTTTAGCAATTCATAAAATGGGCGGCACCTCTGAGAATGTTGGGATATGAATCTTTCGATGAATTACAATCTACCAATCAGTCCTTGAAGTTCCGTAATGTTCTTTGGCGGAGGCATGTCCATGACGGCCTTTGCTTTATTAGGATCAATCTGGATCCCCCGTTTGCTAACTATAAAGCCTAGCAACTTCCCTGAAGAGACTCCAAAAATACACTTCTTCGGGTTCATTTTCAGCTTGTACTCCCTAGCTCTCTGCAGCACCTTAGCCAGAATAGAGGGGTGTTCTTCCTTGGTTCTTGATTTCACCAAGATGTCATCCACGTAGGCTTCCATATAGATATGCATCATGTCGTGGAAAATAGCCATCATTGCCCTCTAATAGGTGGCACCTGCGTTCTTTAGACCGAATGGCATAACCACGTAGCAGTATGTGCCCCAGGGTGTGGTGAAGGAAGTTTTCTCTTGATCCTCCGGAGCGAGACGAATCTGATTATAACCTGAGTAACCGTCCATGAATGACAAAGCTTCGTACCCGGCAGTGTTATCGACAAGGACATCTATGTGAGGCAGCGAGAAATCATCTTTGGGACATGCTTTATTGAGATCCCTGAAATCGATGCAAATACGTACATTTCCATCCTTCTTGATAACAGGGACTATGTTCGCCACCCACTGGGGATATTGAACAACTCTAATGAACTTGACCTTGTATAACTTATCAACTTCTTCTTTGATCCTTAAGACCATGTGGGGGTGAAATCTTCTCGACCTCTATTTTACGGGTGTTGCCCCTGGTTTAAGTACGAGTCTGTGTTCCACTAAAGAGGGGTCAAGACCCGGCATGTCCTCGTAAGACCAGACAAAAGAATCACTATACTCCCTCAGAACCTCGAATAGATCTTCTTTCACTTGCGGAGGGAGATTAGCGGCAATAATGATGGGCCTTTGGTCTTCTTCAGTTCCCAAATTTATTTCCTTCGTAGGTTCATCCACTGTCGACGATGGCTCGTCGAATCTCTTTAATCCTTGCACATACAGATCGGCAGTGTCATCTACGTTGCTGTCCTCATCATCAATTGGGTCTTTCTCATCCAAGACTTCATAGACACCGAGTCCGTCATCACTCCACACCCCTTCTATTTCCTCTTCGTCTTCTATCATGATTGCCGTAGCGACGAACTCTGGACATTTCAAAAGAGCATGACATCGCTGAGCCAGATCCTGCAAGAACCTATCAGGAATGGATTTGGAAGGACGCACAAGCGAGCGCGGCTCAAGCTCGGAAGGATTAGACGACCTAGAAGAGGACCCTACTTCTCTAGTTCTAACTGACTCTACTTCCCTAGACTCAACGGACCCTACGCCTAACCTAGGAGAAAGGAAATCTAGTGGAAAGGAAGGAGCAGGGGACTCATACCCCTGGGAGGAGGATGGAGACAAGGTAGCATAATCTTCCACCGAAATCTCCATTTTTGAATTTGACGTTTTTTTTGGAGATCAGTGGAGATCATACAGCAGGATGGAGGAGGAGGAAGTTGCATGGGGAACAACTCGGGAAAAATGCAATCGAAGAATGGATCAGATGATCGAAACCACATCTTGTGGAGTGGGGTGGTGGAGGAAGGAGGAGTGAATAGAGTTGACAGGGTGGGCAGCGCCCACATGCACATGGAACAAACAAGATCTCAAGTGGTCTTTCCGTGAAATACAGATTGACCATAATCGGGGGTGAATGGGGTATGGACTCCAATTGTTGAAAGAGAGATGAGAGGCGGGAGGGAGACCAAGAAATGACAATGGGCTAGCTCCCCTTTTCTTGCAGATAGCTAATTGGTTTCTTCGGCCTCCACAGAACAAGCTGGGTTTCTTGATTCTTTTTCTGATCATGGCCATCTGGTTCGCTGAACATTCTGGCAAGTGACTGACTGAAATCTGACATATCATTGACAGGCCCTTTTGGTAGCAGAGGTGGACTGGCGATTGTGTAAGTTGTATCTTTCTTTTTCGACTGTGCCAACTGTGAATTTAGGGTGCCTGGCTGAAGAGGACCTTTAACAAAGTGTTTACGATAGTCCCATGTAAGTGGCCCTGAATCACCCAAAACTGATAATGCGGACTCTCGGTAACCGAGACGACGCCTGCTCATCTTTCTTCCTTTGGGCACTGGCTTAGTACGCCCCTGTAACTGCGCACCGAGGCCTCTCCCCAGTTGATAACCCAGCTTCAATATGATATCCCAACCCTTGGAATCTCGGATCTGGGGTTTTACTTTGATATTGACGGGTGTAGTGGCGGGCTTGCGTGGTGTATAAGCCCAAGGGAAATCCATATCTAGTACCGAAATAACGGGCCGGCTGCTGGGCCATAATGTGGGCAAAATCTTCTCTGAAATAACTTTGACAGACTGGACCGTGGATGAGCTTTTTACTTTAACCACCCCTTGAGACATTGGTGCGCGGTGGAGGGCACGGCACTGAGAGTGTCGATCCACGGACGACCCAAGATAGCCTTGAACATGGGGTCGATGTCCAGCATATAGAATTCAATGGACATGGTGAGAGGCCCAAGCTCGGCTTGAATAGTAACAATCCCGTGGCATGCCCTCCGAGAATTGTCGTAAGCAGCTATAGTAGTGGGGGTCGGGCGTAGAAGTTCTTCTGACAGATTGCAAGCTCTGAGAGTGTTGAGCGGGCACACATTGATAGATGCCCCTGTATCAACTAATGCCGCATCAATGCTGATTTTATTCAAGATAACGGTAATGCAAAGTGGCATTTGCCGAGCTTCTGGAGGTGCTAGCTCGATTTCAGAGAAGGTTATAGCTGGTCCTTTAGAAATAGTTGCCAATGCCGTAGGTAAACTATCGGCTGCCACGTCTTCACTAACCATCACCTTTTGAAGGAAGTTTCTGAGAGCATCTTGGTGAAGGGTAGATCTTTTGATAAGCTCCAGCACAGATATCTTAGCAGGCACCCTATCTAAGTGATGCAATAGATCGTATTGGGTTCCTAGTAACTGCTCGACTTCTTCCTGCTCAGCAACCGGTTGGGAAGACTGGGGATTGGAGGCAGAAGGATAATTACGGTGAAACATGCGCCCGCTCCGCAGGGCAAAGTTATAGGATGCCGCGGCATCAGATGGGCTCAAGATAAGGGATTTAGTAGGCCCGGTGGGGTGGATGAGTTGTGCGGAAGAGGATGTGGTAGAAAGGATGATGGGTGAGGGGTTGGTAGTAGCAGGTGTGAGCGGAAGTGGGGATACAAAGGTAGGCGGAGGCGTAATGAGTGGAGGGTTAGATGGAGGCACGGTGATAGCGGGTGAAAAGGTGAGCGGAGGGGTAGTGGTGGAAGCGGGGGTGAGCTATGGCGGGGGTGATGGAGGTCTGAGTGATGACGTATTTACGGGAGTGTATGGGAGAACAAGTGGAGAAGGGGTTTGGTGCGTAGGTATGAGGATGAAGGAATTACGGTAGTTGTGGTGAAGGGCCATAACCTGTGGCGTGGAGCTATCGTCGTCAAAGGACCACCCGGCGTTAGGAGCTGGGGGTTGGACAACATTGACCTGAGCTGGTGCCGGCGGCTGAGGCTGTGGAGCGGGAGGATGGTTCGGCATTGGGTTCTGGTGGATCCCCAAGTCTTGAGCCGGCTGCTGTTGCGGCTGCTACTGCGGCTGCGGTGCCTGTTGTTGCTGCACTTGCTGCCTCGGCGGCTGTCCTCTTTTCTCTTTGATTTGAACAATAGCTTTATGCATCTCGGCCCAATCAACTCTGTGCCCTTCATGAAGGTCATAGACCAAGTCTCGAAACTGAAAGCACCCTTCGATTGTATGGCCCGGCTGCCTGTGAAATATGCAGTACTTCGTTTGATCAATAGCTGTGTTCCAGACGGGCCGTTCCGGAGGGAGTTGTATAGCACTTACTGACATGAGAGCCGAAAATATGTCCGTGAGGGACTCGGGTAAAGGAGGATACTGGGCTCTCTTAGGTCCCGGGCGCTTGTTGTTGTTGTTGTTATAGCCATTGGGTGGAGGGACATTATGGTATTGCAGAGGTTGTGGAGGTTGTTGCGGAGCGGCAAAGGTGTTCTGTGGAGTGGCAAAGGTAGGCGGAGGGCTTTGTGGAATGGTTGGGAAGTTTTGTGGAGCGGAATTTTACGGAGTGCGGGGGTTTTGCGGGAAGCGGAAAGGTACAGCTTGGAAAGGGAAGGTAACGGCTTGAACTTGTTCATTGGTCTGAACCCCTTCGGTGACAGGCCCTTGAGGTTTCTTGTGGTATTTTGACTTTTGGTTCTCAAAGAGCGAGTGGATGGGGGAGTCCTTGAACTGTGTTTGAATGAATCGTGCCCGGCTATAGAGTTGGTGCATGTTGGCTATATCATTCATGGCCAGAATGTTTCGGAAGGTCGGAGTAGCATTGGAGATGAGCAACTTGACCTTCTCTTCCTCCGGAATGTGACCTGGCACCCTGGCGGCCATCTGCCTCCATCTATTAGCGTAAGTTGCAAACTCCTCATCTGGCTTCATTTTCTCGGCCACCAAGTATGTAAAAGAATATTCCGGGCCGACCCTGTCTTGGAATCGCTGGATGAACTTATCTTTTACTGTCTTGAAACTTTCAGCATCCTCTAATGGTAGAGAGTAGAACCACTCTAATGCGACCCCATCTAGCGATCGGTGAAATAGGTACGCCATAAGGCGATCATCATATTGAAACTGAGCCGATTCGTATAAAAAGTCCCTTACATGAATAAAGGGATTGCTGTTCCCATCATATTTCCTGTAGTTAGGGTGCTCAGATTGCGGAGGGAATCGAATATTCTGGAAGCTGGGGACTGGAATGTCTGCCAAAGATTGAGGGCCAACCCGCTTCTGAAGGAAGTCAAGTTGCTGCTGCATGGCGGCCCATTTGTCAAGGAGTTCATGTTCCCTAGACGGAGCAGGGGTAGTGAAATATGAAGATTGAAATTGAGGAGCGGAAGGGTAAACTATTGTTGGAGGTGGAAGCCCAGAAGGGTAGGCGGATAAAGTGGGAAGCCCATAAGAAGGATATTGGGCCGGAGACTGACCCAAACTAGAATGGACTTGGGCAACCCCTTGCTGAGGGCGCAAGAAGTCTGAAGGGCCAACGAGGACTTGTGGCACCGATGGGCTAGGCATGTGATGATCTGCCTGAATGAACGAAGGGAGAATAGACTTTCCCTCGTCAGAAAATTACTGGGCCGAAGCAGAAGATTGGCTCATTTCCATGCCAGCAAATGTGATGGTCCGAGGTTGGAACGGAGTAAGATCAATTGGAGTGGGTTGGATGGAGGTCCCATCAACTCTAGATTGGTCGATGGAAAGATTAGATTGGCCTTGCACAATCGTAGGAGATGGGGCATTGGACCCCTGCATGGCCTGGTAGACAGCCTAGAGTTGGGCCGGATCCAACTGGGCCATCATTTGGTGAATGGAGCCAGTAGAAGGAGAAGAGAAGGAAGGAGTGGTTTGGCTGCCCTCCATAGGGACGGAGGACGGAAGAGGGGCAGACCCCTCTCCAGAAGGAAATGAGATAACCCTAGAAGAGTTTTCAAGAAGCCCTTGAGGGAGAGACTCCTCTTGGGAACGGGGAGGATTGAAAGAAGCCATGATGGGTTCGAAGAGCGGATTGGAGTAGAACTTGGAGAAGGAATTGACCCTAGGAGGTGACTCTAATAGACGAAGACAACCCCACATGCAACGAAAAACCTTGAACAAAACAACAAACAACACACAACAAACACGCAATGAGTGATCAAGCTTAGATAACTTTGACAAAGATGCAAGTGAAAACGAGATGACAACACTCAAATTCAACCAAGTTACTTAGATGATGCAACAAAGTTTTTTAAGATTTCTTCCTTTAGAACCTTAGTGACTTGATTAAGATGTGCTCTCCACAAGTAGGTTTCTAATAGGAAAGGATGTGTGGCTTGGTTGACTCTAAATGTAATCACTCCTTCACCTATGCAATCCTAGACACGGGGTAGAAAAGGTACAACAGGCCCGGTGTCCGTGTGGGAATCCATGGCTCACGGGGACTTATGGAGGTCCATGATGTGATTTCCTGGTCGGCTCCAAGGAATATGGAGACGAGAGGTCCACACACCAAGGTAGGAGAATGCCATCTAACGTATGGAATTATGCATGAACCTATGTGCACCGGGGTGCATGTGAATTCTAGCCTAGAATCTAGCAATCAATTATGCACACAATGATATGAATATATGAACCAACCAAGGAGGAGACCATATAACAACCAAGCACAAAGATCACAGCAAAACTACCGAAATAAAATGCATCTCGGGATGCGTACCTATCTAGAGCATGTGACGGTCTATAACCCCTGCGTTAGAGAAGTGTGACGGTCGAACACCAGACCATCAGAATAATGTAACGCGGGGACGCAGGACCGTCAGAGGAGCCAGGGAAATAGAAAAAAATAGGAAGTAAAAGAAAAATCTGGGGAAAACACGAACAACAAAGACAAGGAGATGATAGCCAGTTTAACAGAGATCAAAGCACGATTGGCACTAGAAGTCCAACCGTGATCGCCAAAAAAAATTGTTGATTTTAATGTGCCCCTTCTTTTGCAAGATGGGCTATGATGCCAACTATGAGCAGATAATGAGCCAAGTAATGAAATCAATCAACCTATGAACATGCGAATCATGAACCTAGGCAACCGACATAAGCTCTAGCATGGGCATGCTATCTCAATCAAAACTAGACTAAGCAAGGAAAGAAAAACACATGCCGGGGCGTGGAATAAGGAATAAGGAAAACACACCGTAGAGGTGGAACAAGCAAAAGCAAAGAAGAGATATGATGAGAGAGAAAAGCTAATGCCCAAACTAAGAAAAGATGTGATCGCCACCAAGGTAAAAATAAGCCAAAGACTTGATAAATACCTTAGAATATGAGGATGATGCACCCGCCCACGGGAGAGAGAAAATAATCAGGAAACTGCAGCTCTGTGGGATGTGACGGTCGAAGGATGGTGCATCACAGGACTGTGACGGTCCCCCGATAGACCGCTACAACACTCTAACGCGCCTGTGATAGATCGTCAGAGCTTCTGCAAAATAAGATTGGGAATCTTTTGATCTCCAAGCTTTCCAGCTGGCCAGAGAGCTTGGGCCTCGTGCTAAGGAATCTGTAAACCTGCAAAAGAGTGTAGAACACAAGAAAAACAACCCATATTAGCCCTTTCACAAAGTAGTATCAATAATCCAAAGAACTTATGAACATGCAAAAGGAGAGGGAAATACCGAGGAGGTTAGTTTTTTAACCCCTCTGAGGCGTTTTAAAAGATGGGAGGATGTTTTAAATGAATGCAACAGATGAAAGAACGTGAAAGATGGAGAGGGACAATGCTATGATTGCTTAGAAGAGGGAAAAGCACTAAAAACAATGACTTGACTGAACTAAACCCTTGAAACCGATACTCCCTGGACTTTGGAAGTGGATGGACGTGGGAAGCATCTCTCCTTGGTTGATTCTAGCTCCAAGATGCGGCAGCACTTCGACGCAAACTCAAGATTTCTCCTCTCCAAGCCAAGAAGTCAAGGGTTCTATTTATAGGCCCTCAAAGTCTAGGTTCGAGTTGAGGATAATCCATCTAGAAAGTAGGATGTTTCTTAGCAAACTCTTGGAGATAATACTCCCAAGAGTCCACAGAATCGAACGGAAGGTTCTTAGGATGAGTATTGAGAGAGAAATCACAAGATCAAACTCTTAATTCGATCACGGAGTAGCAGAGAAAAGGCCAGGCTTGGCAGGACTATCTGTTGGATGTAACGGCTGCTCGATAGACCGCCACACTGATGTAACGCTCCAGGGAGGGACCGTCATACAACCCTATCCTGTAAGAAGATAAGATCAGCGGGGGAAGTTTTCAAACGTTGGACTCTAGATGAATGTAACGGTCTAGAGCAGATGCATTACAATAAGGTAACGGTCGCACGATAAACCGTCACACTCAACGGATAGGCAAAAGATAAGCTTGAAAGGAAACCCTAAGCTTAAGGACTCTGCAAGATGTAACGCACCAGGGTAGATGCGTTAGAGTATTGTAACGCCCCATCAAAAGACCGTTAGAGACAATAGAGTTCAAATGAAAATGAGAGCTTGCCAAGCCTCGTCCAGCGGAAAGGGATAAGGAACCAGATCCAACCAAGGAGTCAAGACCCATGAAATAAACCTCAAATAGACCAAGAAGGCTCAACAAAAGAGTGAACAACTCAGAACATCATATAAAATGAACAAGGAGATGACCCAACTTATTAGTCATAAAACGGGTGTCAACACATAGAAGACTAGGGCTGTCAATGGGCGCGGCCGGCCCGACAGGCCCGTGGGCCTGACTCGATTTCGGGCTAGGCCGCAATATCTTTTTCGTCCCGCGGGTTTTTAGTCGGGCCTAAAAGCCCGGCCCCACTAGGCCCGCGGGCCGGGCTCGGGCTTTGAGTTCGGCCCGCAGGTCAGCCCGGTCCGTTCTCTTTTTTTATTCTCACTTCAAATTTTAAAAACTATTTAGTTAAAATTATGTTATTTTACTTAATTAGAAATTTTAAAACTCTCTTTTCACACAAATTATGTAATGAATATCAAATTTTTAATTAATTTAGTGAGATTATAAATTTTATATTATCAAATCTATTATTTTTTATTATTTTATTTATGTTGTCGGGTCGGGCCTTAGTCGGGCTTTGCATTTTTTAAATAATATCGGGCCCGACCCGGAGCGGCCCGACATAGGTCGGGCTCGAGCCTTAATCTTGATAAGTCGGGCCCGGGCCGGGACGACCAAAGCCCGGCCTGGGCCCAGCCCATTGACAGCCCTATAGGAGACGCATATAAAAGAAGGCGTCCATGGGTTCTGACGAGGCTAACATATATAGTTTTTATTTTTTAAAAAATATCACATGAAGGCGTCCACTCTAGGGGACGCGTCTAAAAGAAGGCGTCCATGTCCTTGACATGTTCCTGATAACATATTTTTTTTTTGAAAATGAGTACAAGAAGGCGATCTGTCGAAGACCGCTACCTGAAGTCGCAGTTTCTGTTGGACCGTTTTCAAAAAAACAACCCCGTTTCGGTGAAATGATGATACATTTTCAATAAAACGGCTCCAGCATGCTTAATACTCAATAAAAATTGGAGGAAATGGTATAGAATCAAAGTACACATGTATCTACACCTAAATTCATGCATCAATTTGAATTTAGCCCGAGAGAATACCTACCTTACATCGAATCAAAGAGGAAGAAGGAAAAACGGGGTGAACGCCCAAAAACTACCTTTCTCCTTCAAATCACACCCCCAAAACGTCACCAATATCTTCCTCAACGTAGTAAAGGCCAAGAGGGTGATTAGAGGGGCCTATTTATAGGAAAAATTTGGCCCAAAAAATCAAGATTCCTTTCTCCAAAAATTAAAATTCTCCACCTCCGAATTTAATATTCTTGGCACAAAAATCAAACTTTTCCACTAACCTAGCTTTAATAGGGTGAAAAAACGTGGGCAAAAGGCCAAAACTAAGGTGGGATGTGATGTAAGGTTTGAATTTTGTGACAATCTTTTATAATTTAGACTAATTTATTCTTATAAAATTGTGTTTAACATGTGCTACGAATTTTAACCCTCTTTAGCCCATTAACCCATAATCCAACCCATTATGGGTTATCCAATGGCCCAATTGTTAATCATAATCAATTCGAGGGAACTTAATTAGGTCTCCTATAATGTTTCTGAAATTTAAAATATTTAATTTCAATTTATTTCAAGAAAAATTCATTTATCTAATTTATTTTACATAATAACAATATAATTTCATCATTTCATATATATTATAATTATATAACTCAATGTAATTAATTATTTATTTATCTAGTTATTTGTTGGGTTACTACATCCTCCCCCACTTAAAAAGAATTTGGTCATCCAAATTCACATCATGCAATTGTAATAAAAAAATTCAAGGAGAGAGGTCAAAATTCTAACATGAGATCAAATCTAGATACTTCTTCTTCATTGACTCATCTAATTCTCAGGTAGCTTCCTCAAATCCACGCTTACTCCATTGGACTTTCGATGCGAGACAACATGAGACTCGACATCGATTTGATGCGAATCTGGGACTCTAGGGGACGACGCGACTAAAAAGACGATGCGACCAGTGATGACACGAACAACTTGTAGACACGCCAAAATTGACGTTACTGTGAGTGCATCTCGTATTACCTTATAATGTCCCAATTTGACCCTCCAATTAACTTTGTTTGAGTTATTTTCCCCAATTTTCTTGGATTTCTCCCTTTTTTCCCTCTTCTTATTTTTCCCTATTTTTTTGGATTTTTTGGGCAGTTTTCTCTATTTTTTGGATTTCACGACTTGAAGTGGGGCGTGTTTTAATTAACGGCCTGGTCTGAGGCGCATTTTGAAGAAAGGATGACTAGAGGCAAAGGCGTCAGTTTCTGGAATTTTCTGATTTCTAAAACATAAAAATAAGAATTAACGACCCTCCTTGGGTCGTGTTTTTAAATAACGCCTCTCCCTCAGGCGTCTCTTCATCATTTTTAAATATCGAAAGTTTTTATTGCTAAAATTAAATCAGTGAATTAACGCCTTTGTCCCAGTCGTGATTTTAATTAACGCCTTGACCAAGGGCGTCAATTCTTGTTCAATTCCGAACTCCAGCAGCACCCCTTCCCTTCCTCACTTACACTCCTTTTTTACTTGGGAAAGGGTTCCTATGACTTTCCAAGGTTGAAGGGACACTTGCCTAAGGTTTATCTCTTCCAAATCCAACTAAAACATGTTTTCTTATTTTCTCTTGAAATTAATTCCGAATTTCCCTTCCTTTCCTCATTTAACCTCCTTTTCCACTTGGGAAAGGGTTCCTATGACTTTTCAATGTTGAAGGGACACTTGCCTAGTGTTTATCTCTTCCAAATCCCACTAAAACATGTTTTCCTAATTTCCCTTGGAAATAATTCTGAATTTCAACCCTATAAATAGAATCTCTCTCTCCCTTGTGAAAAAACATCAAGATCAATTCAAGAGGAGGTGTTGCCGGACCAAAGGCTCAAGGAGGAAGACTCCCATGCACCTAAAAGCTTCATCCATGGAGTTCTTCTTCCTCTATTGAAGATTTGAAGCCTCTACATCCATGGAGTTCTACATCCTCTTCTTCCTCCATTGAAGATCTTCATCCTACCTTGAAGCCAAATTGGAGAAAACCACTAAGCTTTCACCCTCCTATCTCTTATTTTTGCTTTAGTTAATTGCATGCATCATATCATATTTTTCTTTTATCTCTTTTTATCTCAATATTGAGATCTTCCCATGTTGTGCACTCTAGCACATCTCCCTTAGTGCAACACTTGCACATCTCCCTCTATTCTTCATCATACATCATCTTTTACCTACCCTTTTGCATAGGGGTTTTAAAGGCCAAACACCAATAAGGTGTGTTCATATCCATGTTTTCTATGTCCATATTTACATTTGGATTTGATGCTACACATCTTAGTTTCTAATCCATGTTTGTTTATTGGTGTTTGTTAATTTTGCAAGGGTAATCAATCAAGGAAAACTCTCTTCATCGGCCGGCAGATAGAAAGAGAAGGTGCACTCACAATCTCCCCCACATTTAAGGTATTTATATCGTGATCCCTCCATTGATTATTTGTTATATCCTTTGAGGCCCTCGCGTCTCTGGCGATCACATTCCCCTTAGCATCCTCTCATGCCCCCCCTTTCTCCCTCTTTTCCCATTCTTCTATTCATTTTGTTTTCCCTTTTAATTGTTCTCAGTGGATTTTTTAGAATCTACAAATTGGCGATCACGGTGGGACCCCTTTCATTTTTTTTTGATTATCCTTTCCCCTTGGGCACCCACGTGTGCCATCTCCCCTTTTGCACCCACGGTGCGTCTCCCTTTGTGCTCCATGTAGCACTCTCTCTATGTGATTTGTCAGTTTGATAGGTTTTTAGAAATTCCATTTATCCATCTCTTTTTCTTTAAAAAAAAAAAATGATGAGCATGCTATATCCCTTGTCATGTTTGATTGCCATGATTCTTATACTGAGATTGTGAGTGTTTTTCATTTCTATCGGTATTTTCCACTATTTGAGCCCTATGACCGTTGAAGTATTGAAGTAATTAACGCCCCTCTCAGAGGCGTCTTTTATCAGTATAACGCCTCACATCAAGGCGTCTTTCACTTGAATAGCGCCTTACTGTAAGGCGTCATTTTTATTATCATTGTTTATTCGTGCTGATTACTGCCATTTGACGCCCCTGCTCCCGGGCGTCCATTCTAGAGAAAGCGCCTCACCCTAAGGCGCTATTTTGCTCTGCTTACACTATTCACAGTGACTAGCGACTGATGCTCAGATGCGATTTATGGATGTAACGACCCTTCCCAGGTCGTCATTTGTTTTTGTTCTGTGTTGTTATCTGCTTGATACTGTCTGCTGCATTCATCCTTGCATTGGTTTGGGAGACCTCCTCTCCCCACACTTTTAGGAGTCACACCACCCTCTTGGTGAAGGAAGGACCCTCCATTGAGCACTCCGTCTCATTGGACCAGAAATTCCTAAACCAAGCCTCCATAAGTCCCCGCACCCGTGGATTCCCTCACGGACGCTGGGCAGGTTGTACCTTTGAAGTCCCGGGTTTAGTTGGCCTATGCATGGTGAGAGAGTATTCCTAGTTGGCATCGGAGGAAACCACATTTGAAACTAGGTTCCCCCCTTGAGTGATCACATCAATTTGCATAAAATCAATTAATTTGCCAAGGTTCAAATAAAAGAAATCAAAGGTAACCCCATCCTAGCTTGTTTGCTATCTATGTGAGCTGTTTTGATTGCACATTGAATTGTTTGGGATACCTTGATAAGAAAGTCAACATGTTTAACTCAATTAATGTTCATGAGGGTGATCAACCTAGCACATCTTATTCCCTTCAATTTCAACATATTCTTCACAACTCTCACCATAATCTTTTAAAGGGACCATGCCCTCATCTTCACGGTTTTGCCCCACCCATGGGCAATATCGAATCCCATGGTCCCTCGCCTCAATCGCGAGCCACTACTCCTACGGGACCGTCTCCTCCCGAAGATGAGAAGGTCTCCCAGATCTTGCATGCATTAGATCATCTCACCCCTCAACAAATCCAAGCCCTTAAGGCCGTTGTTGAGGGTGCACCTCATTCCCCTCATCCTCCTTCCAATCCTACGCGGGTGGCCCATCACCCACTTCCCTCTTCTATTCACATTCCTACCCGGGTAGCCCATCACCCATCTCCTCCTATTCACACTTCTCCTCGGGTGGCCCGTCACCCGCCTCCTTTTATTCCTCCTCCACCACGGCCCCAAGGCCCATTTATTCCTTGCAACCCGACCCATACGGGTTCTTCTATGGGTCATCCCATTAATCCCCTTCCACGGCCTTTTTGTGCGGCCCCTCCTTCAAGGCCCTGCCGACCCTCTGTTGTTCAAGTCACACCCCTCCAACAAACTCTTCGCGACAAAGTCACTTCGTTGGAGGAACAATTAAAGAGGGTTACGAGCCCACGGCCCGCTCCTCCTACTCCAGTCAATCCCCTTTATGCGGCTCTAAATGACATTACAAAGATGGAGAAAGATTGGAAGGATAGGGGAGACGGCTACGGCGTCGACAGTTCAAGCAAGCAAGAGCCGGCAGATTTCAACGTTCAAGTGGACGTTGTCCATCCTCCACCCATTCACCCCGTTCATTCATATGGCCCTCCGCCTCCGCCTACGCATTCACACTTGCATTCACCACATCATCTGCAATACCCTTACATTCCACCACCTACTAATACATCTCCACCATGGCATCCACTTGAACTCGATAATGAAGAACCGGTAATTGAAGAATTCAAGACGGCACATGATGATGAAGCTCTGCAGGCATCCCTTCCGAGTTTTCTTCGTTTTCCTCTCCCTCCGCTACCACTGGATGAACCCCCTGCTCAAGTCGATGCCATCGTCCTTAATATAACCCCCGCTTCTAAGACTTCTTGGTGTTATGACGAGGGATCAATACTCCAATCACCCATGTCAACGCACCAAGACATGTCTCCTACCCCAGACACCGCTCGCCCCATCCGGCGTTTCCTCCGGACCAAACCTGATACCTTTACACCTCCTGCTATACACCTCCTGCTATACCATCAGCCTCCACAGCACCGGCCTCCGCTAAACCTCCACCTGCTATACCATTAGCCTCCACTTCATCAGCTAACCTCCTATTACCGCCACCTCGGCCCTCCATTATACCTTTAACCCATGACCTAGCCACTCCTATTCCACTACTTAACCCTTCACCCTTACCCGTGGCTAATCCTGAGCAGGATTCACCCCTTTTTGCACTCGAGCCAACCTCGACTGCTTCCGAGCAAAGGGAGAAGCTCGACGTGTTTGAACCGCCATTTCCACTCACCCTTTCTCCAACACCTTCCATTATACCTCCACCATCTATGGAACCTTCCGCCTCCGCTTCACCCCCCTTTACTACTCGGAACGGGTGTCCTTCTGTAAGTACTTGTGATGAAGATGATCAAGAGTCGGAAAAGAAAGATTTGGCTATGGCCGAGCTATTCAAGATGCAAGAGTTTATTTACCGGATGCCAATCCGGGTTGTTGTGCCAAGCATGGTCGAAGAGGCCAAGTCGCCGCCACTGCTCACTAAGAGAGAATGTCAAGCTTTGATGCCATGTAGGCTTGTGCCCAAAGGCCGGGAAGGGCACCCCTTGTTCCAACTTTCAAATCTTGAACATTTTCTTCCATACAAGGGGCGAATGCCTATTCTATTCAACACTCCATATACGCCACAACCCCTGGGCAACACAATGCTTCCTATCCCAACTGTTCAACTCTCTCACACTATTACTTTTCACTCTTCAAGGGAGTTGTCACTTACCATTGAAGCTTCATCCATTGGGCCAATTGGCTATACACTTTCACTGCCATGGAGGGGCGGTTATCTTGGTGCTAAAGGGCCTTCCACTATTTTATCCACCTTCTATTCAACTCTATCCACATTCTTGTCTGTCACATTTTCTTCATGGACCACTCCAAGGGTAAAGAGGAGGATCTCATCCTCTCGCCCTTCATGTTCGTCATATTCTTTTCATCTCATGCATTCTGTTGCATCCATGCATTCATCGCATCCCTTCTATTGCATCCACATGCATTTACACTTCTTCTTTCCCGGGTTTCAAAACCCGTATCTTCCCCGTCTTCCGGAATCTCCGGATCCCCCACGTTTCCCATATCTTCCGCCTCTATCTTCGGGATCTCCAGGTCCTCTTACACTCACCGGGCATTGTGTCCCCTCCAATCATCCCTCAGGGCATCGCTCCCCTTTCCAACTATTGCATCCGCACTCCCCAAATTTCTCACCCGTCCTCCTTGGGCATCGCGTCCCTCGATATTTACTTCCTTCGGAACCTCCGGATCCTGCTCTTTGGGTATCGCGCCCCTACACACCCTCAAGTCCGGATCTTCTGGGCTTCTTACTGATTCTCCTTGGGCATCGTGCCCCTTTTCGTTTTCTTCCTCCGGAACCTCCGGACTTTCTCCCAGGGTATCGCGCCCTTTTCTATCTTCTTCCTCCGGAACCTCCGGATCTTTCACCCCTCTCTTTATCCCTTGGACATCGCGCCCCTTTCCGTCTTCTTCCTCCGGAACCTCCGGACCATCCATCTTTCTTCCGATTCATCTTTCTACTCTTCCAGGACATCACATCCTTCATTTTCTTCTTCCTTTTCCATCATCTTTTTCCCTATTTCTTCCCAGGGCACCGCGTCCTTCGATATCTTATCCCTCCGGAGCCTCCGGATGATTCCTCCTATCACTATTCTCCTCCACAACCTTCGGACCCTCCGGATCTGCCTCTTTCCATCTATCAATTTCTTCTTCCGATTCCCCCTAATCCTGGGTCCGACCCAACTTCTTCCACATCCACTGCCTTGGGCATCTGCCCATTCTCTCACTGCTTTCGAGGCTTTAGTCCTCACTCCTCCTTCTAATTCTCCGCTTCTTCTGTAGACCTTTCATGTGATCAGGGTCTCCACACCTTAGTGAGGGGGTTCTAGCCCTCGCCTCTCTTCCTTTTTTTCCTTATTCGTCTGAGTCTGGTCTTGGCACCACTCCTTCTTGTTAAGTCACTTTCAAACCCTTTGCTTCCAATCCTTTTGACTGCCAAAGAGGACTATCCCATGTTGATCAACCTCGCCCCTGGCAGCTGCTTCCACAAAGATCGCAAGGTAACATATTGGCGTAAGTACGCATTTTATGATATCATTACGTTATTGCTTCACGCATGATTTTCAAAATAAAGTGCTTCTTAACAAGATCAAAAGTGGTGTTTTAAACCTTTATCTTAAAAAAGTCTTTAGGCTTGCTTCGGCAGCACCTTTGGTTAATAAAAACCCCGCGCTGGGAATTCAACGTTCTCTCCCCGCTTGATAAGAGCAACCCTCAGCTGGGCATTCCACACACTTCACGGCGTCCTTAGCCGGCTCCTTTGGTTAAAACACCGTTGCTACTTTGGCCATGCCATGAGAATTCCTGAAAGTCTTTTTCTCTTCTTTACTCGGCCGCGTGCAGGGGCAAGAGGTCGACGGGTGAGATGACCCACCCAGGGTAATCCCCAATACGAGAGGAGTCTCAAATAGGGGCAGTCTTGACCCAAAATCAATATGAGTTTTCATATGAGTTTTCATGATATACATCTCGCCAAAAGGGCTATTATGAAAATCAAGTCAAAATTTCGATAAAAGTAAAATTGTGAATTATGGCCTGTCAAGAGTGGCAAAGTCCCCGCAGGGAAAATCCTGGTCGTATGCATGTCAAGGGTCTAAAAATCAAAGGCATAAAGCTCCGGCACAACAGACTACCTTTTTGAGGGGAAACACCTTGGAAGGAATTCAAGTCCCGACATCTCCCATCCTGCATAAAGCTTATCCTCAATTATTCTTCTCTTCTCCCTCTAAGACCGAATGTTTCTCGGGTATGGCCTTGGTAGGAGCACCGTTAATCAAGGGCAGCCAGTTATAGGGCGTCACCCTTCAATGCACGCTCGGCTTTGGGTAATTTTAGCAAAAGGGGAAGGAACAAGGACCCCTAGCCAGTGGTTCAAAAACACCCTTTGATGCTGCATTAACAATGTCTAAACCAAAAAAAATAAAAAAATTAAAAAAAATAAAATAAAAAAAACTTGAATATTTCCTAAGTCAAAATCCAAAAAAAATTGAATATTTTTAAAATTCATAATAAAAATTCAAATATTTTTCAAAATCCACATAAAAATTCAAATATTTTCAAAACTCATAAAAATTTGCATATTTCAAAATCCAAAAAAATTGCATTGTATTTTTTTGATGGTGCTTTTGCAGGAATGACAACTTTGCAAGGACCAAGAGCACGGGATGAGTCCTCTCCATTCATTGCCATCTACCTTTTGATTCTTCCCATGTTCACAATTGATCGCATCTTCATAATTTGCTACGCATTACTCTGATTATTCATCTCCAAATCTTTTTTATCAAATCTTGCAGATCACTCCGCCGATGGGCATTATCAGATCTTGATCATTCAACTCCAAATCTTGATTAGCCAAGTTGTCATCCTCATGACAAACGACAAACAATGATGCTATGCTATCTATGCTTTAATGATGCTATCTATGTTATTCATGCCTTTCACGCTGTGCACACTTGAATGCTATTCATGATATGATACATACATGCTATTGATGCTTTGATTCATACTATGCTTGCTATGCTTAAATGCCTTATTCATTGTTTGTTATCTTTTATATCTTGGCTGATGAATCTTTGAGCGTAGGAAGAAGCTCTTGGTCCCACCGACTGGGCATCATCATCCAAGCCCCACGGTGCTTGCACCTCATTTCTCAGTTCCCCTATGCTCATTGCTATCACCATCCCCCCTGTATGCATTCTACTATATGTTACATACGCTACTAGATTATATCAAGGACCTTGTGACTTTGGTAAATCTGGGATTTGAGTTCCCCTTCATCAAAAACAATGATGATTCCAGAGGAGTCTTAGTCACACGGATAGGCCGTTGAGCCGTCCAAGACTGGGGACGATGGTTCCCTTTTGCGAGTTGATACGTGGATAAACGGGCTTCGACTTAGTATCGGCTCGCAGAATGGGTTTCTTGACCCAATCTTGGCAGTTTAACAATATTATCCTTGATTATCTTATATTTTCATTTGTTTTAATTTTTCCTTTTAAACCCAGCATGCATTCATATAGGAGTTTGAAACAATTCTGATAAGCTGATTTGGAGAGTCAAATTGATCTTAATCTTTCCAGATATGAGATATTCATTGTTGATGGAATCCTCAGTTCGTTTTGTCACTGTTTTGGGTCATTTTCTCGAAAGCTCCTTATTTGGATTTCTATCATCTTATCTCAATCCTTTTACTTTGATCCACCTTGGCTGCAGCATGTCCACATTGGCTGGTAACCGCTCCCCAATGGTGAAACCTACAGGTTTGTGACCTGGGGTACTTCCATCGCGCTGGAAGTTGATCATTCTCTGTCGTGCCCGCGTGTACACTCCTCCTCTTATCCAAACATCGTTGATTTCATTGAATTTCCCGGGATTACTTCATCTCGAACTTTTGATTTCATTCTCATCAAGTGATGTTGATTGCGTGTCTCATCACACCTTGACATCTACTTTTCAGTTTGCTCTGCTCCCTTGCAAAGCAGACGCCAAGGCGGGGCAGCTGTAGACACGCCAAAATTGACGTTACTGTGAGTGCATCTCGTATTACCTTATAATGCCCCAATTTGACCCTCCAATTAACTTTGTTTGAGTTATTTTTCCGAATTTTCTTGGATTTCTCCCTTTTTTCCCTCTTCTTATTTTTCCCTATTTTTTGGATTTTTTGGGCAATTTTCTCTATTTTTTGGATTTCACGACTTGAAGTGGGGCGTGTTTTAATTAACGGCCTGATCTGAGGCGTGTTTTGAAGAAAGGATGACTAGAGGCAAAGACGTCAGTTTCTAGAATTTTTTGATTTCCAAAATAGAAAAATAAGAATTAACGACCCTCCTTGGGTCGTGTTTTTAAATAACGCCTCTCCCTCAGGCGTCTCTTCATCATTTTTAAATACCGAAAGGTTTTATTGCTAAAATTAAATCAGTGAATTAACGTCTTTATCCCAGTCGTGATTTCAATTAACGCCTTGACCAAGGTCGTCAATTTTTGTTCAATTCCGAACTCCAGCAGCACCCCTTCCCTTCCTCACTTACACTCCTTTTCCACTTGGGAAAGGGTTCCTATGACTTTCCAAGGTTGAAGGGACACTTGCCTAAGGTTTATCTCTTCTAAATCTAACTAAAACATATTTTCTTATTTTCTCTTGGAATTAATTCCGAATTTCCCTTCCTTTCCTCATTTAACCTCCTTTTCCACTTGGGAAAGGGTTCCTATGACTTTCCAAGGTTGAAGGGACACTTGCCTAAGGTTTATCTCTTTCAAATCCAACTAAAACATGTTTTCTTATTTTCTCTTGAAATTAATTCTGAATTTCCCTTCCTTTCCTCATTTAACCTCCTTTTCCACTTGGGAAAGGGTTCCTATGACTTTCCAATGTTGAAGGGACACTTGCCTAGTGTTTATCTCTTCCAAATCCCACTAAAACATGTTTTCCTAATTTCCCTTGGAAATAATTCCGAATTTCAACCCTATAAATAGAATCTCTCTCTCCCTTGTGAAAAATCATCAAGATCAATTCAAGAGGAGGTGCTGCCGGACCAAAGGCTCAAGGAGGAAGACTCCCATGCATCTAAAAGCTTCATCCATGGAGTTCTTCTTCCTCTGTTGAAGATTTGAAGCCTCTACATCCATGGAGTTCTACATCCTCTTCTTCCTCTATTGAAGATCTTCATCCTACCTTGAAGCCAAATTGGAGAAAACCACTAAGCTTTCACCCTCCTATCTCTTATTTTTACTTTAGTTAATTGCATGCATCATATCATATTTTTCTTTTATCTCTTTTTATCTCAATATTGAGATCTTCCCATGTTGTGCACTCTAGCACATCTCCCTTAGTGCAACACTTGCACATCTCCCTCTATTCTTCATCATACATCATCTTTTACCTACCCTTTTGCCTAGGGGTTTTAAAGGCCAAACACCAATAAGGTGTGTTCATATCAATGCTTTCTATGTCCATATTTACATTTAGATTTGATTCTACACATCTTGGTTTCTAATCCATGTTTGTTTATTGGTGTTTGTTAATTTTGTAAGGGTAATCAATTAAGGAAAACTCTCTTCATCGGCCGGCCGATAGAAAGAGAAGGTGCATTCACAATCTCCCCCGTATTTAAGGTATTTATATCGCGATCCCTCCATTGATTATTTGTTATATCCTTTGAGGCCCTCACGTCTCTGGCGATCACATTCCCCTTAGCATCCTCTCATGCTCCCCTTTTCTCCCTCTTTTCCCATTCTTCTATTCAGTTTCTTTTCCCTTTTAATTGTTCTAAGTGGATTTCTTAGAATCTACACAACTCGGCACCTAAAGAGTTCCAGAAGAGGCAAACATGCCTCCAACAAGAAGTACTAGCTCACAATCGTCCCAAGCAAGGGAAATGTGTCGATCTGCACAGTTGAGAAACCGACACTGAGTCTCGGGTGAATACTTTCACTCGTGCTCGGATCGAGTCACGGGACGGGTCACGTACTCACTCTCACCGCGGTGGCTAAACTTGATCTAGCTAGGAACCTAACATGCTCACATGCAGCGGCATTAAGAATGTATACGGAACAAGCAAATGCAACAAGGAGGGTGGTGTGCGTATCTCCACGCTCGGGGCGTGGGGAAGACGTCCCGGCCAAGACCTGTAACTCCAGGTATAGTAAATAATCAATAATTACATAATTAAATCTACTGCCCACTCCACGCATGGAGGTAATAGGCTACACGATGGACCTGGGAACACTGATCTTGGGTTGATGGGTAGCTCGTCGGAGGGGTTCCCGAGGCAGATGCGGGCTGCTGGTCCGGATCTGCATGAATCAGGTCGGCAGGACAGCAAGCGATGGCGACCAATGGAACGGGGGTCTCTGGAGATCTTCTGATGGCGATGATCAACGGGGACGATGGTGGAGCATCCCTGGTCGATCCCTGGAAGCGGCGGTCACTAGATCTGACCAGGCGTATTTATAGAATGTTTAAACGGGGACTGCTTTTGCTGGCTTGTCACGGGACAGATCTACGCGATCCGACAAAAATAGTCACCACACCCAGATCCGGTGTCGGATTGGAACGAAACTAGCACCGTTGCGAAGGGAACTAGAAGGGCTTCAACTCATAAATATTTGGAAACCATCCAATGGGCTGATGGCTCAGGGAAACACTATAACAGGGTGGTCGTGCTGGTAGGGGCTGCAGGACAAACTGTGACCAGCCTATAGATGGGGTTTGACCAAAGGGAAACTGCTAGATCTAGATCTTGGGTATTTTATGGGTGAGATAGGGGAAAGTTAGGATCACACTCACCAAATTTGGTGGCAATCTGAGGTGGTTTTGGGGGTGGGAAAATGGGTCTTCAGGTTACTGTCTCGCAGTTTTGCACACGTGCAGACTGTGGGGGGTGGAGAGACGGCAGTGGGTAGGGACTTAAACGGAGGCTGATCGACTCTAAAACTAAACTGGGAGTAGGGGAGGACGTGGGGAACAAACCATTACAATTGCAGCTTGATCAGATGGTCGGATCTGGAGATCCAACCTCCTCTTTCACCTTCTGTCCTGCAGGTTGTAGATCTGGATAGCAAGTTGAAGAATGGCCCGTGGCGGCTCGATGGTGGCACGAATGGAGGCGGCGGCAGCAGTGGCTGGAAGTCGCATCCAGGGGACGAGGTAGAAGTGGGAATCACTCCCAAAGAAAGGGCATCACACCCTGGATCAGCTGCTACAAGGAGGAAGAAGGAAGAGCTAGAGAGAGGAAGGGGGCACCCAAGGCATTTTTGCATCAATTTTCATTTCTTTCTATCATCAAAAATAATACAAGAGACCTTTTATACAAAGCCCTAGACCTAGGACAAAATACCCTAGATACCCTTGGTCAAGGGGAGAGAAAGGGGCATAATGGGGAAGGGAGAATATGAGAATATTAAAATCACCACTACGGACAAAGAAGGGGGTGCCCCCCTCTCTTGGTCAAGGATGGCAACTTGGTCAATATTCTACCATTGACCATGGGCCATCATATTGGGCCCTCTATGCTAGGAGGCCCACAAGAGAGGGAAAGGCCCAATTGAGCTCCAAGTGGCCTTGAGGCCCAATTTAAAAATAGAATACTTAATTGGACCCCTTGATAATATTAGCCCACCTTAACACCCTTGACCCAAATTAAACCCAAAAATACAAATACACACCAAGTACATTCCAAATAAATACTAAAAAATATCAAAACTCAAGTGGAGACTCCAGACTATCCCCCAGCCACAATGATGTCGATGTCGCCCGAGTCGTGCTGTGTGTCCGGTACCGACGGCTTGTTGAGTTGAGCCGATCTCTGGCTCTGGTGTCCACACCAATTCTCCCCTGGTGGGAGAAGCTCGACCCCGTCAAGTAGGGGTCCGGGTTGCTCAGGTATCGATCCAGTAGATTTGGATCTATCCTCTGTAACTATGCATGGGTGATCCAAGTGTCATCGGACGCGGGCCGTCCCCTCCATCGCACCAAGTAGTGCTGGTACACCCCACCCCGAGCAGTCGTTACCTGCTCATCCAGTATATGCTCTATCTGCTCACGCTGCTGAGGTAACAAGGCTGGCGGTGGATGCTCTAGGGTGGTGTCTCTTACAAGGGGTGGAGACGGCTCAAATGGCTCACTAGGTATCACTGTCGGGTCCTTGTAAGCGACTAGATCCGACACGTTGAAAGTGGAGCTGATCCCGTAGTCCTCTGGCAAGTCCACGACATATGCATTAGACCCGACTCGTCTCACTACTCGAAAGGGACCGGCACCGTGAGCGTGCAACTTCTTCATGGTTCCAGAGGGAAACCGTTCAGGTCTGACCCTGATCATGACATACTCGCCCTCCTAGAACTCATGATGGTGCCTGTGAGCATCAGCCAACTCTTTGTACCGTGCATTGCTGGTCTCAATATGATGACGTACATGCTCATGCAACTGCCTAATATGATCAGCGAAGGACTCTGCTGACTCAGACACACGGGACTGGATGGGAGATGGGACTAGGTCTATGGGCTTCCTAGGTCTACGGCCAGTAAAAATCTCAAAGGGGCTCATGCCTGTAGACCTATTGAACGAGTCATTGTACGCGAACTCTGCTAATGGTAGGACTAAGTCTCAATCCCTGACACGATCACGGACTAGACACCTAAGAAGATCCCCCAAACTCCAATTAACTACCTCAGTTTGACCATCGGTCTGGGGGTGATATGCAGTGGAAAATTTCAGCTGGGTGCCCATCATGTGCCATAGGATTTTTCAAAAATAGCCAGTGAATCGCACATCCCTGTCTGATACTATAGTGCGTGGGAGTCCAAATCTGGAGACGCAATGAGAAAAGAACAAACGGGCAACTCTAGAGGCATCATAAGTCTTGGAGAACGGAATGAATAATGCCATCTTGGAGAACCTGTCAACGATCACAAAGATGGAGTCATGCTTTCGGAGGGTACGGGGTAATCCCAACACAAAGTCCATGCTAATGTCTTGCCATGGACTATCCGGGACGGGGAGGGGAGTATAGAGGATAGTATTTTGCTTCCTTTGTTTGGCCATAGCGCAAGTGCGACACTGGGCCATGATACGAGCGACATCCCTCTTCAGGCTAGGCCAATAAAATCTATGCTCAACCGCCTCTATGGTCTTGTTTCTACCGAAGTGGCTAGCAAGACCTCCCGCATGCATCTCCCACATGAGAAAGTCGCGAACAGAAGTTCGTGGGATGCATAGCTCGTCACCCCGGAATAGGTGACCCTCCTGAAGCACAAACTCGCTATAGTCACGCAAGGGACCTGCTTGAAGAATAGCATAGATCGGACCAAAATTTGGGCAATCAACATAGGCATCCTTCAGCCTCTCTAATCATACCACCTCGACACTCATGGTGGTCAACATCATCATCCGCCGACTCAGCGCATCGGCTACCTTGTTCTCCGCCCTCGCTTTGTGCCTAAGCACAAAAGTATACTCCTAGAGATACTCCACCCAACGGCTATGGCGAGCGTTCAGCTTCTTTTGGGTATGGAGGAATCGTAAGGCCTCATGATCAGAAAAGAGGACGAACTCCTAGTGCAGCAGATAGTGCCTCCAATACCACAATGCCCGGATGACTGTGTAGAATTCTTTATCATAAGTAGAATATCGCAGCTTGGCATCGTTCAGCTTCTCGCTAAAGAATGCAATGGGGTGGGACTCCTGGCTCAACACTCCTCCAATACCCACTCCAGAAGCGTCACATGTGACTTCAAACACGTTAGTAAAATCAGGTAATGCAAGGACAGGTGCTTGTGTAACGAGCCAAGATCCGGATGACGGGTGAAGCCCGATACTATTCGAATCTTGGCCCACCGCCAACGAGCCGGGAGGGCTCGGAAGGGCTAAAAGGAGTGTGGAGGTACAAAGAAATAGGAAATAAATTAGGATAATTCAATAATTAACAGAAATAAATAAACAACTACTACAACAGAGTCCAGTCCAACAGAAAGTACATTCTAAAGTAGTAAAGCGTACCACATGCCAAGTGAACACTCGGCCTGGCGAACTGGCAACTAAGAACCTTTGAACATCATCCTCGAACCTCAAGGAAGAACCGCCTCACCTGAAACGCAGGGGTGAGCCTCCTGTCACTGGTTCAGTAGGGATCCCGTGAAATCCTAACTGAGAACAACGGCGGCACGGAAAGCAGTAACTACAAGAACAACAGTAGCAGCAGAAACAGTAAACATAGTGGCCGGTTGAAACTCGGCACTACAACTACTCCTACTATACCGGTCGAGTAGAAAGAGAAATCCCGGTCTCACAGTCGGGAACTAGACCACACTAGCACCACTCACCAAGGTAAAACCCACGGCAACCCTACCGTAGAGGCATGTCTCCCAGGACAAGGCCAACCTAGACACGCTGTCCAAGGTGCAACCCCGACCACCTGGTCGCGGGCACCGCACAACAAGACGCAACCTCGGTAAAGCTACTAGTACCCTAGCCACTACCTCGAAAACACCGGACGGTCCAGAAAACCACGTCTCGTAGATGGGAAACGGAACTCGGAAACAGGAGAGTCACGTCTCACGTGACAGGAGTACCTGCCCACCAGAAGCAAGGTCGGATGTGTCCATTGAAGGCTTAGACCGCGCCTCAGGTGTCTCCCTCCGGCCCAGCGGGAACTGAGACACCATACAAGTAACCACAGAACAAGTGACTAGCTGGGGTCACGCTCTTCAGCGCGGGTCCAACCGCCCCCAACCACGTGTGCACACACAGACCATGCGTCTCTGGTCTGGCCCTCTGACTGGTTTTCCCCTCAGTCGGACTATGGCTGGAAGACGTGAGGCCCGATGAAAACTAATCTAAAATCGTCTCTCTGGGGTAGCCTCGCCACCACTCCCTGGTGGGACCACTCGCATGTCGGAAGGATACGACTAGTGTGGAGTCACTGATGTGACCACTCTCTAAGGAGAAACTCTGAGAAACACGCATGCACCCTGCGCGAAAGTTGAGAAGAACCAAGTGGCATCGAGCCACTGGACTCTGGACAGTCCTCTATACTCACTAAATCCAACGGTCCTTGAGTAACAAGACTCGGGGTCAAGACCGTCGTACATAACAGCACAAGGCCATCAATCTAGTCTGATCCCTAGGTCTAAAACCATGGTAGCATGAATATCGAGGTAGCTCACGAGCCACCGTGGTCATCCCCTCAAAAAGGGAACTCAAGGGACCTCCAGCCCCAGGCTGGGTGACTGGACTCACAGTCCAAGGCCACACACATGGCCCACGCGGAAAGCACAGAAGCACGATTCCCAAGGTAGCTCACGAGCCGCCACGCTAATTCTCTATCCCAGGGAAAAGCGGGAAACCTCTGGCTCCAGGCTGGATGATTGGACTCGCAGTCCAAGGCCAAACACATGGCCCATTCTGGAATCATCTTCCAGGGAACTCACGACATGTGGGGGAGACCCCACCGCACACACACCGATACACGGTGACTCGATCAAGCGTAACACAAAGCCCAAAATACACACACCTATGGGCACGCTAATCGAGGTAATACGGCACCTCCCGACACCCCAGAAACACGGACACGGAACCCACGGGGTGTCCGGAACACTCACGAGGCCGAAGGTCAACCACTGGATCACAACTGGGTCAACTGGAGACCAACACAACGTGAACCCGACATTGCCAGCATGGAAAACTCCTAGCGGTCTAGCCCTAGGCCGCCACGAGGCCTAGCGGTCTACACTTGGACCACCAAAGAACGGCTAGCTATCTAACATTGAACCGCTACAAACTGAAATCACGGAGCCCTAGAAGTCTACCCTTGGACCGCAAGGCACTGGCTTGTGGGCTACCTCTAGACCGCTAAACCCCCGGAACACATGAACTCAAGCGGTCCTAGCGGTCTACCTCTGAACCGCCAAAGACCCTAGTGGTCTATCGCGTGACCGCCAGCCTTGAACTGACACAGGGAGACCCCTAGCGGTCTACCCTTGGACCGCTGGGCGCCCCTAGTGGTCTCTGGAACGACCGCTAAGGCGTCCCGAACATGAAACGGTGGGAAACGCCCCAAAAACCCGATCCACGCCCCAATCACCCCCGGGTGATGAGGAAACAAAGGGGAATCCATCCCCAAGTCTCCTAGCATGCATCTATGCCCTTAGATCGGTCAAAAATCTCACGAAATGGGAGATCCGACTCACACCCCAAAAATATGCATTTTCCCCAAAATGCTCTAATAAGCCCGCTTGGCTCACCACAGCCTACAAAACTCTCGGGAAAGGAAGTGCACGAGCTGGGGATCCATCTCCCTACCTCCACCGGAGATTTCGCGCCCCGAGGTCGCCGATCCGCGAAGAAACGCCGCTTAAACCCTCGCTGTTCCACGAACCCGCGACCGAGCTTCAACGCGTCGTTGGCCCTCGATCCTCGACCAGTTCCTCGTTCCTCGCCTCCCGCCATCGCCGCCTCACCCTCCTCCACCATCGTCAACCGCCCGAGGAGAGGGGGAGAGAAAGAGATGAGAGAGAGTGAGAAGGAGAGAATGGGGAGAGAGGGGGGAAAGGGGTTAATATATAGAAAATCTAAAAATTCCCAAAAATAGGAAAAATGCTCCCCGCAATCCTCGGAAGACACATCGTAGTGGTAACGTCCCGGAGTCAGAGAATGCAATGGTTCGCCCTGCATAGAGTTTCGAAGACACATCAGGGAAAAATACGTGTAAAGCACAAAATACACTCCGAGACCCACGAAAATGATCTGAAAAATCCGGGGTATTACATCCCCCCCATAAAGAAATTTCGTCCTCAAAATTCAGGACTAGCACCAAGTCATAAGGGAAGAACACCTTAACCAACTGACAACGCTGTCAGAGCCCCAGCACAGAAAACCTCAATTCTCACGAAAGCACCGATCCCGAGGGACACAGTCAGACTACAATCGTGAACGACACATCGCTCCGCACGCCTCACACACCGGCCATCAGAGTAGGCACACACCCATGGACACAGTTCGGCATCACCTCAGCCGCAACGAAAAAAGCAATCATGGCATCACTGCCACCATCTCTTTTATCGAGGAGACATAGTCCTCGTCACGAGAAATAGCTACCGATCCATCCTATGGTCGGCAGACAAATCACACTTCGACTTCACAACCATCTCAACAGATCGCAACCAGAACATCGGCTCAACGCCAAGGATCACCTCACACCTGGCAAGCTGAAGCCAGACATATCATTGTGATAACTCTGTCAGAAGGTAAACTTCGACAAAACCCAGATCGCCTCCGGAAGGCACATCACGGAAACGGCCACCAAAGGGCCCACCAATACACGGCTCTCACCGTTCATGATGCACAACCAACAGCATCTTCTGTCTGTGAAAAGACCATCCACTGGTTGCCAGATACACGTCAACAGGAAACCTTCGCCGGCCCAACAGGCACGATCCAACTCATAACAGGCCATCCGCTGACTCACACACAGACCAATACTACATCTGATCTCGAACCGAACACCTTCTCAGACATCGCATCCGATCTCAATCATCGCGCCAACTCAACCCTCTCAGGGAAGTACGACGAAACCAACGACAAGACTCTAGAGTCTTCGGTCATCACCTCACTCGACTCAGACTTACAGGGGAACCATCCCATGCTGGTCACAGACCAAGGACCACCATTCCGACGCCAATGTCCCATCAAGGACCTCCAACCACAGGCGTCACTCTTCCGTCTCATCTCATCGAAACCTTCGTCTCAATTAATCCAAGTGGATACTTGCCAATCCTGATTCTGCCCTTACAACAGAGCCACAGGACACCACCGGAACAATTCATGGCACACGTCTCTAGGGGAGGAAAGTGCCACCCAATGTCATAGCAACTTGGTCGCCAATGCCGCGACCAACGCACACGGGTCCCAACAATACACATCTTACCATGGTCGACTGTAAGACTGGCCTTACCGGTCACTCGCAGCTACCAACCGGAACCCAAAATCTCTCAAAGATCACTTCCTCTAGAACACGATCTCATCTGAGAACACAACCTCTAATACAAGTCGGGCACCAAGCCACCAACTCTAACCATCACGTCCTCGACCTCCATCAGGCGACGTCCTCAACAACCCCATCTGGGTCTAACACCGACGCCTGACACAGCTTTCATCACAGGAACATGGTACTCGTGTAGTGCATTAGCCAGCACATTCTCCAATACTCTATCCTGCCAGTGCCAAGAACCATGATATCTCGAGCAACGGCACGGCAACAATACGTCTCACACCGAGGAACCAATCCTCCGATGCTCAACGCAACCTCAGGAATCCGCCTATAGCAACCAACGCTATGATCCTGAACTTTTGGGTTATGGACCCACCAGGCTTTCGCTACTCACTCTGATCCACGCACATAGCCAAAATGGCAACTCATGACTCACCATCCCGACAATCCATAACTCGACTGGTCAACCTCAGAAAACAGGGTGAGGTAAAGCTCCATTACCTCGAAACCCAAGCACAGATTCACTCCCAAAACTGGCAATCCTTTGCAAATCAGCAAACTCCGAACTGCCACGTATCAGAAAGTTCCAGCACCAGCCAAGAATTCTCTCAAACACCGCCCAACTAGCACTCGTCCTTCCGGAACAGCGCCATCACTTTTACACATGAGGGGAAATGGGCACAACTCTCGTAGGCAACCACCTTGCCAAAACACGGATCACGTCTCGCACGGACTTCATGGCACACAAAGGTCAACCAATCCAGACACACGATGTAAGACGATGAACCTTAGCCAAATGCAATCTCTCTAACCAAGGGAGAAACAAATGCACCTCCGACCAACGGAAAAACTCCACGCTCGACCTGATCTTGAATCTCACGCACGCTGGGAACAACACCACCCAGCACCAAGAAAACCATCGCTTCCATCAGGTCAGTGCCTCCGACACACTCGCCAAGTGTCACATCAGACCAAAATCATAGCATCTCTCGATGCACCACCACTGTAATTTCTCGAGCTGCAACACACCACGCCAAGAGCCGCAACACAAGCCAAAATCGACAACCGCCAACGCTCATCCTCGAGTCCCGAACTCACCGCGGAACCTTCTCATCTCAAATCAAATCCAAGGTAAACACAACCCATTCGCACACAAGAGCACATGAGCAAGAACTTATTGGGATGTCTCAGCCCAATCTTGCCTTGAAATCCGCAAGAATAACCAGGACCGACACATCATTTCTGACGCCACAGAGCACGACAAGAACATCCAGTTCGACAAAACAGTAGCTCACAAAGAAGATCCTCCGCTCACCCGAGCGCACCTCTCGATCAGAGCACCCATCTTTCCACCTTAAACCACAACCTTAACACATCAGGGGCTGGATAGACCTCAAGCTGGAGTGGCCAGACTCGACAACAGCTCTCTTAGAGCACACTCACGGCCACTTAACCATGAACAATCCTCGCCAGCCACCTGACATCGCGACAAACGCCGTGAACGCAGCACCACAAACTCACACCTGCCAGCAACCTCTGCCCAACGCTGGACAACCGGGATCACCATCGATGAGGGAGAAGCTCTCAATCTCGATCCTTAGACCCCACGCCGGCACGAAAGCTGCGAACAACAACCGTCATCACAGCGCCGCGCAGTGCACTTAAGCTCTCAAGCGAGAAATCCAGCGGAAAACAAACATAAAACCCTAAGCCAGTTGCCGACTGTACTGGACCTTATGGACTCTGATCACTGTAATATCTTGAGTTCCTACGCACGTCCACAACCACTGCTCTGATACCAACTGTAACGACCCAAGATCTGGATACCGGGAGGAGCCCGATACCATTCGAATCTTGGCCCGCCGCCCACGAGTCGGGAGGGCTCGGAAGGGCTAAAAGGAGTGTGGAGGTACAAAGAAATAGGAAATAAAGCATGACAATTCAAAAATTAACAGAAATAAATAAACAACTGCTACAACAGAGTCCAGTCCAACAGAAAGTACAGTCTAAAGTAGTAAAGCGTACCACATGCCAAGTGAACACACGGCCCGACGAACTGGCAACTAAGAACCTCTGAACAGCATCCTCGAACCTCGAGGAAGAACCGCTGATGCGGGACGAGACACGGACACGACAAGCTCGTGACTGTCCCTTAACGAGGGAAGCGTTGGACGTGCACGGTTGAGAAACCGGCAGTGAGCTAGGGTGGTCGGCTCTCACTTGTGCCCGGATCGGGTCACGGGACGGTCTCGCACTCTCTCGCAGCAGCGGTGAATGATAATATAGCGAGCTAACGGACCTAAAGCATGCTCTCTAGCAGCGGCATAAACAAGTATATATGAAAATAAGCAAATGCCGAGTGTAGGGAGGGTGAACGATACCTCCACGCGCTCGGCGTGGGGAAGACGGACCCAGCCGAAAACTCGTACTCCCGGAAAACTTAACACACAATAATTACAGCAATGGGAACATGCCCACTCCACGCAGGGAGGTAAAGGGCTATAAAAATGGGCCCGGGAGGACCGAATTCGGGTTGACGGGCAGCTTCGGGTGTTGATTTGGCTACACGCGTGTTCACGACCGCGGGGCCCACGTGCTGTCCGGAGGGGCCGTGTGGGACCCGGTGGTACCGCTGTAGTGGAGACACTTGGAGAAGCACTCCCCGGGCTGGCGGCACGCTGGTTCGCCGGCCAGAGGCCGGGCGGCTCCGTTCGGCACCGGTCGGAAAAACCGATCAAAAATCTGCCGGTTCTGTATTTCAGCGCGCGCTCCGGCGAGAACGGACGCTGCGATCAGCACCGGTGTCGGAATGCGACGAGATTAGAGCCGTTGGAAAGCTTCTTCGAAGTACTACAATCTAGTGGCCTTCAGAAAAATTCACCAAATTTTTACTTTATGTTGGCGAATTTTATATGCTGCTGTTGTACAGTAACTGAAGACTCAGATCTACAGAGAACTATCCTGTTGATTGCCTTTGACCGTGAAGTAGATGTCCGAAATTGAAGATGTGTTCTTCAGCAAGATTGTAGGAAATAGAACAAGGAAACCAGGACTAATTTTGGATATGGATTTGGAGATGGCGGTGATTTGTTATGATTTTGGAAGTGGAGGGTGGTCGGATCTGGGATCTAACTAAAAACACTGTATCAGAGGAAGAACACGAATTTTTAAAAATAGATAGAAGGCTGATAAAAAATTAAGAAACTTTGTGGAGGTAGGGGGTGATGGACAAAACTCCCAGTAAAATTGGGAGAGTTTGGACAAATCAAAAAGATGGTCGGAGGGGGAGAACTCAGAGGTTCTGTCACTATAGATAGAAACCTGGCAGATCTGGGATGACAGATTGGATGAAAATGTAAAAATACTAAAAGATGAATTTTTGGCGTGAAAATTTAGGTGGATCTTGGGATGCAAGGGATGAACACACCATACAAAATATAGATCAATCCAAGCTCGTGGCTGAGACAGACAATTCGTGGAATCAGCTACGGTCGGACGAAGATAGAACTGCAGAGGCGGCTCAATGGCGGCACGAACGACGGCGGCGGCGGCACAGACGATCACCGGAGGTTGAGAGGAGATGATAGAAGGTATAATCACTCTAGAACTTGAGGTTGGAGGAGAGGAACCAGAGGGAGAGGGGCTGGGGCACAAGAAGCTCCTTGGATTTCATAAAAGTTTCTGATTTTTCATTGAATTTCACATGAAAATACAAGCTTATATATGGTTTACATCAAATGCAATGTGGACCCTTAGATCTAGGGAAGAGGATTGAAGGGCTGGGATTGCATTCTAATAACACACAAAAAATATTAAACTATGGCAAGTGGAATGGGGCGCCCCCTTGACTACAAGTAAGGTTGAATGGGTAGGTGAATGGTAGGTGGCCTACCTTTGACAAAATGGGCCACTTGTCTACCCATGTGGCATATGACTAGTCCAACCTTCTAGATGTCCACCTAGGATGGTTGACCAGCCCCACAAGATGACATGGACCAATGGGAAAGGGCTGAGGGCCCCCTTCCTGGACCTACTGACAAATTGCATAGAAACCCACACAATCTACGGGAGTGACGCATTGGCCGATAAAGTCGTACAATTGCGCGTATACTTTCCCGTGGATATAAACACAAACTAAAAGGACATAAATGTAATAAAAAGGTACAGGCTTGGTGTCGATTCCCATCAACTCTCTCCAGATGGGAGGAACTCGACCCCGTCGAGTAGGGGTAGGGATGCTCGAATACTCCGGCGGATCCGTCACCGTGCCAAGTAAGGCGGGTACGCTCCACTCCAAATGATCGTCACCTGCTCATTCCATATATACTCGATATGCGCAAACTGCTATGGCCTGAAGGTGGACACTCCGGGTGGGGCACTCTCAAAAGGAAGGAAGCAGCTCAAAGACTCACTAGGAATCACCGCTGAGTCCCTATAGGTGACTGATCCGGGTATAGATGTAGAATCGACCCATACTCATCAAGTGAGTCCACTCGCCTCTTACTCATAAGAGACCGACAACGAGCTTGCACAAGACTCATGCAGACTTACCATGCAATACACACAACAATCGACTCGAAACACACCACACAAAGAAACCACACAAGAAAAACACACCGACTCATATATGACCCTAGACTAAGATGGTGACACAAGCCCACTAGGTGGCGGCATCCTGGGCGGCTGGTGAGCCATCCAACTCTCCCCCCAAGGCATAGTACTCATCGGCTAGTGCGTCATCGGCCTCATAATTGACACACTCAAGCTCGGGAGGTGCGGGCTCTCCAACACCTAAGGCTAGGGTGGTGCGAGCGGGACACTCGCTGGCAAAGTGGCCAAATCCATGACAGTGGAAACACTGCACTCTCGACCGACTACTCTCTCCTATAAAAGGGGCCTTACCCTTATCATCCCGTCGGGTAGGGGGTGTAGGCAGCAAGGGGGAGATGTAGGTGCCTTGGACAATAGTGGAGGGGGTGCCGGTGCCAGAGGACGGGCTATAGGAGCCGGGGGACGGGCAACGGGTGCCGGTGGTTGGGGTGGGAATAGATCCCGGGGTGGAGGAGGACGAGGCCGTGGAGCGAAGTGCTCCTGACGGGTGGGCTCCTGAGGTCGAGCCATGGGAGGCCGCTGATGTGGGCCTATGGAGTGACGGGGCTCGGTACTACGGAGAGGGGTGGGGCCCAACCGATGGCTAGACTCGAACTCTCCCTCAAATTGCTCCATCTCGAGAGCAACCTGGTATGCCTCTTCCAACGTCTTAGCATTGCGGCGGAAAAGCTCATACTGGTAGTGTGGCCGCAAACCACGTCGAAAGCGGGACACGGGCATGGTACTCTCCTCCGTGACACCACATCGTAGAAAGTACTCATCAAACTCCACGATGTATTCGGAGACGGACCGGTCTCCCTGGCTAAGACTTTGCCATCTATCGATGAGTCGCTGGCGGTATGTGGGAGGAAGGTACTTTTGCCGAAGTTTATTCTTCATCTCGGCCCATGTGTCGATCGGGGGTTCTAGCCGCTGAAGTAGCAGGCTCTCCACATTCTTCCAATAGGTTTGTGCCTGCCCCATGAGTTTCATGGTGGCGAATCGGACCCTTCGACGCTCCGACATATCATACCACTCAAAGTAACGGTCCATGCCGAACTCCCAATCTAGGTAGACTTTCGGATCCAAAGACCCGTAAAAAGCGGGAGGGTCCGCTCGCACGGTCTTAAGGACCCGGTCATCATCCTCATCTCGTTGTGGCTGAAAACCACGACGGCGTTGACCATATCCCTCATAGGCATTGTCGGAACCATAGTCCTCGAGACCAAGGTCACGGTGCGGTAGTTGGGGAACCCGAGGAAGGGCGGGTGGAGGAGCCTGTGGTGGCTGGTTTTGGGCCGCGGGAGCGGCCTGGACTTGGGCCATGGGAGCGGGTTGGACTTGGGCCACCGCGAGAGGAGGTGCGGGTGGGCCTTGGGCTGCCCCTGGAGGGTCCCCGTGTGACATCCTATCTAACCGCCCAACGAGGTCTTGGACCGACCTGTCGGAGGTCTCCAAGCGCCCCTCCATGGCTCTAAGGCGACCATCCATATTATCGGAGAAAGTCCGAAAGTTAGCATCGGATTGGTCCAACCTAGTCATAATGGCCATCATCGCCTCTTGTAGGGAGTGGAAGTCTCCCGAGGTATCCCGTGGGTTGGCCATAGGTGGTGGTGGGGGTGAGTACTGAGTACCCCGACGAGTGGGCATGCAAACACACCGACTAGAAGACGCCGACTAAAGCAAAACACACTAATGCAAAATGATGCGCCTAGACTTAACCAAAACGCGGTACGCGGCGGAGGTAATCGACCCAAAGGTCACTCGCGCAAGTGTGAGGCCTTCCCGATAGGCGTAGCCTAACGTTCGGACAACACCTTTTGATATACCGAGTAAAGGGATGCAATGCAAAAAGACACTTTTTTTTGTTTGTTTTAAAACAATGATGACCCTAAACACGACTTAGATGTAAATGACTAATGAATGACACTTTTTTTTTTGATTTGGACACCCTAGACTCAACTCGCTCTGATATCAAATTGATGCGGGATGAGACACGGACATGACAAGCTCGTGATTGTCCCTTAACGAGGGAAGCGTCGGACGTGCACGGTTGAGAAACCGGCAGTGAGCTAGGGTGGTCGGCTCTCACTTGTGCCCAGATCGGGTCACGGGACGGTCTCGCACTCTCTCGCAGCAGCGGTGAATGATAATATAGCGAGCTAACGGACCGAAAGCATGCTCTCTAGCAGCGGCATAAACAAGTATATATGAAAATAAGCAAATGCTGAGTGTAGGGAGCGAGAACGATACCTCCACGCGCTCGACGTGGGGAAGACGGACCCGGCCGAAAACTCGTACTCCCGGAAAACTTAACACACAATAATTACAGCAATGGGAACATGCCCACTCTACGCAGGGAGGTAAAGGGCTATACAAATGGGCCCGGGAGGACCGAATTCGGGTTGACGGGCAGCTTCGGGTGTTGATTCGGCTACACGCGTGTTCACGACCGCGGGGCCCACGTGCTGTCCGGAGGGGCCGTGTGGGACCCGGTGGTACCGCTGTAGTGGAGACACTTGGAGAAGCGCTCCCCGGGCCGGTGGCACGCTGGTTCGCCGGTCGGAGGCCGGGCGGCTCCGTTCGGCACCGGTCGAAAAAACCGATCGGAAATCTGCCGGTTCTGTATTTCAGCGCGCGCTCCGGCGAGAACGGACGCTGCGATCAGCACCGGTGTCGGAATGCGACGAGATCAGAGCTGTTGGAAAGCAGCTTTGAAGTACTACAATCTAGTGGCCTTCAGAAAAATTTACCAAATTTGTACTTTGTGTTGGCGAATTTTATATGCTTCTGTTGTACAGTAACCGAAGACTCAGATCTACAGAGAACTATCCTGTTGATTGCCTTTGACCGTGAAGTAGATGTCCCAATTTGAAGATGTGTTCTTCAGCAAGGTTGTAGGAAATAGAACAAGAAAACTAGGACTATTTTTGTGTCTGGATTTGCAGATGGTGATGATTTGTTATGATTTTGGAAGTGGAGGGTGGTCGGATCTGGGATCTGACGAAAAACACTGTATCAGAGGAAGAACACGAATTTCTAAAAATAGATAGAAGGCTGATAAAAAATTAATAAAATTTGTGGAGGTAGGGGGTGATGAACAGAACTCTCAGTAAAATTGGGAGGGTTTGGACAAATCAAAACAATGGTCGGATGGGGAGAACTCAGAGGTTCTGTCACTGTAGATAGAAACCTGGCAGATCTGGGATGACAGATTGGACGAAAATGTAAAAATAATAAAAGATGGAGTTTTGGCGTGAACATTTAGGTGGATCTTGGGATGCAAGGGATGAACACACAATAAAAAATTCAGATCAATCCAAGCTCGTGGCTGAGACAGACAATTCGTGGAAGCTACTGTGGTCGGACGAAGATAGAACTACAGAGGCGGCTCGATGGCGGCACGAACGGCGGCGGCGACGGCATAGACGATCACCGGAGGTTGACTGGAGATGATAGAAGGTATAATCACTCTAGAACTTGAGGTTGGAGGAGAGGAACCAGAGGGAGAGGGGCTGGGGTGCAAGAAGCTCCTTCGATTTCACAAAATTTTTTGATTTTTCATTGAATTTCACATGAAAATACAAGCTTATATATGGTTTACATCAAATGCAATGTGGACCCTTAGATCTAGGGAAGAGGATTGAAGGGCTGGGATTGCATTCTAATAACACACAAAAAATATTAAACTATGGCAAGTGGAATGGGGCGCCCCCTTGACTACAAGTAAGGTTGAATGGGTAGGTGAATGGTAGGTGGCCTACCTTGGACAAAATGGGCCACTTGTCTACCCATGTGGCATATGACTAGTCCAACCTTCTAGATGTCCACCTAGGATGGTTGACCAGCCCCACAAGATGACATGGACCAATGGGAAAGGGCTGAGGGACCCCTTGCTGGTCCTACTGACAAATTGCATAGAAACCCACACAATCTACGGGAGTGACGCATTGGCCGATAAAGTCGTACAATTGCACGTATACTTTCCCGTGGATATAAACACAAACTAAAAGGACATAAATGTAATAAAAAGGTACAAGCTCGGTGTCGATTCCCATCAACTCTCCCCGGATGGGAGGAACTCGACCCCGTTGAGTAGGGGTAGGGATGCTCGAATACTCCGGTGGATCCGTCACCGTGCCAAGTAGCGCGGGTATGCTCCGCTCCAAGTGATCGTCACCTGCTCATTCCATATATACTCGATATGCGAACTGTTATGGGTTAAATGTGGTCACTCCGAAGGGGCACTCTCAAAAGGGAAGAAAATAGCTCGAAGACTCACTAGGAATCACCGCTGAGTCCCTGTAGGTGACTGATCCGGGTATAGATGTGGAACCGATCCCATACTCATCAAGTGAGTCCACTCGCCTCTTACTCATAAGAGACCGACAACGAGCTTGCACAAGACTCATGCAGACTTATCATGCAATACACACAACAATCGACTCGAAACACACCACACAAACAAACCACACAAGAAAAACACACCGACTCATATATGACCCTAGACTAAGATGGTGACACAAGCCCACTAGGTGGCGGCATCCTGGGCGACTAGTGAGCCATCCAACTCTCCCCCCAAGGCATAGTACTCATCGGCTAGTGCGTCATCGGCCTCATAATTGACACACTCAAGCTCGGGAGGTGCGGGCTCTCCAACACCTAAGGCTAGGGTGGCGCGAGCGGGACACTCGCTGGCAAAGTGGCCAAATCCATGACAGTGGAAACACTACACTCTCGACCGACTACTCTCTCCTATAAAAGTGGCCTTACCCTTATCATCCCGTCGGGTAGGGGGTGTAGGCAGTAAAGGGGGAGATGTAGGTGCCTTGGACAATAGTGGAGGGGGTGCCGGTGCCAGAGGACGGGCTATAGGAGCCGGGGGACGGGCAACGGGTGCCGGTGGTTGGGGTGGGAATAGATCCCGGGGTGGAGGAGGACGAGGCCGTGGAGCGAAGTGCTCCTGACGGGTGGGCTCCTGAGGTCGAGCCATGGGAGGCCGCTGATGTGGGCCTATGGAGTGACGGGAATCGGTACTACGGAGAGGGGTGGGGCCCAACCGATGGCTAGACTCGAACTCTCCCTCAAATTGCTCCATCTCGAGAGCAACCTGGTATGCCTCTTCCAACGTCTTGGCATTGCAGCGGAAAAGCTCATACTGGTAGTGTGGCCGCAAACCACTTCGAAAGCGGGATACGGGCATGGTACTCTCCTCCGTGACACCACATCGTAGAAAGTACTCATCAAACTCCACGATGTATTCGGAGACAGACCGGTCTCCCTGGCTAAGACTTTGCCATCTATCGATGAGTCGCTGGCGGTATGTGGGAGGAAGGTACTTTTGCCGAAGTTTATTCTTCATCTCGGCCCATGTGTCGATCGGGGGTTCTAGCCGATGAAGTAGCAGGCTCTCCACATTCTTCCAATAGGTTTGTGCCTGCCCCATGAGTTTCATGGTGGCGAATCGGACCCTTCGACGCTCCGACATATCATACCACTCAAAGTAACGGTCCATGCCGAACTCCCAATCTAGGTAGACTTTCGGATCCAAAGACCCGTAAAAAGCGGGAGGGTCCGCTCGCACGGTCTTAAGGACCCGGTCATCATCCTCATCTCGTTGTGGCTGACAACCATGACGGCGTTGACCATATCCCTCATAGGCATTGTCGAAACCATAGTCCTCGAGACCAAGGTCACGGTGCGGTAGTTGGGGAACCCGAGGAAGGGCGGGTGGAGGAGCCTGTGGTGGCTAGTTTTGGGCCGCGGGAGCGGCCTGGACTTGGGCCATGGGAGCGGGTTGGACTTGGGCCACCGCGGGAGGGGGTGCGGGTGGGCCTTGGGCTGCCCTTGGAGGGTCCCCGTGTGACATCCTATCTAACCGCCCAACGAGGTCTTGGACCGACCTGTCGGAGGTCTCCAAGCGCCCCTCCATGGCTCTAAGGCGACCATCCATATTATCGGAGAAAGTCCGAAAGTTAGCATCGGATTGGTCCAACCTAGTCATAATGGCCATCATCGCCTCTTGTAGGGAGTGGAAGTCTCCCGAGGTATCCCGTGGGTTGGCCATAGGTGGTGGTGGGGGTGAGTACTGAGTACCCCGACGAGTGGGCATGCAAACACACCGACTAGAAGACGCCGACTAAAGCAAAACACACTAATGCAAAATGATGCGCCTAGACTTAACCAAAACGCGGTACGCGGCGGAGGTAATCGACCCGAAGGTCACTCGCGCAAGTGTGCGGCCTTCCCGATAGGCGTAGCCTAACGTTCGGACAACACCTTTTGATATACCGAGTAAAGGGATGCAATGCAAAAAGACACTTTTTTTTGTTTGTTTTAAAACAATGATGACCCTAAACACGACTTAGACGTAAATGACTAATGAATGACACCTTTTTTTTTGATTTGGACACCCTAGACTCAACTCGCTCTGATACCAAATTGATGCGGGATGAGACACGGACACGACAAGCTCGTGACTGTCCCTTAACGAGGGAAGCGTCGGACGTGCACGGTTGAGAAACCGGCAGTGAGCTAGGGTGGTCGGCTCTCACTTGTGCCCGGATCGGGTCACGGGATGGTCTCGCACTCTCTCGCAGCAGCGGTGAATGATAATATAGCGAGCTAACGGACCTAAAGCATGCTCTCTAGCAGCGGCATAAACAAGTATATATGAAAATAAGCAAATGCTGAGTGTAGGGAGCGAGAACGATACCTCCACGCGCTCGGCGTGGGGAAGACGGACCCGGCCGAAAACTCGTACTCCCTGGAAACTTAACACACAATAATTACAGCAATGGGAACATGCCCACTCTACGCAGGGAGGTAAAGGGCTATACAAATGGGCCCGGGAGGATCGAATTCGGGTTGACGGGCAGCTTCGGGTGTTGATTCGGCTACACACGTGTTCACGACCGCGGGGCCCACGTGCTGTCCGGAGGGGCCGTGTGGGACCCGGTGGTACCGCTATAGTTGAGACACTTGGAGAAGTGCTCCCCGGGCTGGCGGCACGCTGGTTTGCCGGCCGGAGGCCGGGCGGCTCCGTTCGGCACCGGTCGGAAAAACCGATCGGAAATCTGCCGGTTCTATATTTTAGAGCGCGCTCCGGCGAGAACGGACGCTGCGATCAGCACCGGTGTCGGAATGCGACGAGATCAGAGCTGTTGGAAAGCTGCTTTGAAGTACTAAAATCTAGTGGCCTTCAGAAAAATTCACCAAATTTGTACTTTGTGTTGGCGAATTTTATATGCTACTATTGTACAGTAACCGAAGACTCAGATCTATAGAGAACTATCCTGTTGATTGCCTTTGACCGTGACGTAGATGTCCGAATTTGAAGATGTGTTCTTCAGCAAGGTTGTAGGAAATAGAACAAGGAAACCAGGACTATTTTTGTATCTGGATTTGGATATGGTGGTGATTTGTTATGATTTTGGAAGTGGAAGGTGGTCGGATCTGGGATATGACGAAAAACACTGTATCAGAGGAAGAACATGAATTTCTAAAAATAGATAGAAGGCTGATAAAAAATTAAGAAAATTTGTGGAGGTAGGGGGTGATGGTCCAGTAAAATTGGGAGGGTTTGGACAAATCAAAACAATGGTCGGATAGGGAGAACTCAGAGGTTCTGTCACTGTAGATAGAAACCTGGCAGATCTGGGATGACAGATTGGACGAAAATGTAAAAATACTAAAAGATGGAGTTTTGGCGTGAAAATTTAGGTGGATCTTTGGATGCAAGGGATGAACACACAATAAAATATTCAGATCAATCCAAGCTCGTGGCTGAGACAGACAATTCATGGAAGCTGCTGTGGTCGGACGAAGATAGAACTGCAGAGGCTGCTCGATGGCGGCACGAACGGCGGCGGCGGCGGCACAGACGATCACCGGAGGTTGACAGGAGATGATAGAAGGTAGAATCACTCTAGAACCTGAGGTTGGAGGAGAGGAACCAGAGGGAGAGGGGCTGGGGTGCAAGAAGCTCCTTCGATTTCACAAAATTTTTTGATTTTTCATTGAATTTCACATGAAAATACAAGCTTATATATGGTTTACATCAAATGCAATGTGGACCCTTAGATCTAGGGAAGAGGATTGAAGGGCTGGGATTGCATTCTAATAACACACAAAAAATATTAAACTATGGCAAGTGGAATGGGGCGCCCCCTTGACTACAAGTAAGGTTGAATGGGTAGGTGAATGGTAGGTGGCCTACCTTGGACAAAATGGGCCACTTGTCTACCCATGTGGCACATGACTAGTCCAACCTTTTAGATGTCCACCTAGGATGGTTGACCAGCCCCACAAGATGACATGGACCAATGGGAAAGGGCTGAGGGCCCCCTTGCTGGTCCTACTGACAAATTGCATAGAAACCCACACAATCTACGGGAGTGATGCATTGGCCGATAAAGCCGTACAATTGTGCTATACTTTCCCGTGGATATAAACACAAACTAAAAGGACATAAATGTAATAAAAAGGTACAGGCTCGGTGTCGATTCCCATCAACTCTCCCCAGATGGGAGGAACTCAACCCCGTCGAGTAGGGGTAGGGATGCTCGAATACTCCGGTGGATCCGTCACCGTGCCAAGTAGCGCGGGTATGCTCCGCTCCAAGTGATCGTCACCTGCTCATTCCATATATACTCGATATGCGAACTGCTATGGGCTAAAGGGGGTCACTCCGAAGGGGCACTCTCAAAAGGGAAGAAAATAGCTCGAAGACTCACTAGGAATCACCGCTGAGTCCCTGTAGGTGACTGATCCGGGTATAGATGTGGAACCGATCCCATACTCATCAAGTGAGTCCACTCGCCTCTTACTCATAAGAGACCGACAACGAGCTTGCACAAGACTCATGCAGACTTACCATGCAATACGCACAACAATCGACTCGAAACACACCACACAAACAAACCACACAAGAAAAACACACCGACTCATATATGACCCTAGACTAAGATGGTGACACAAGCCCACTAGCTGGCGGCATCCTGGGCGGCTGGTGGGCCATGCAACTCTCCCCCCAAGGCATAGTACTCATCGGCTAGTGCGTCATCGGCCTCATAATTGACACACTCAAGCTCGGGAGGTGCGGGCTCTCCAACACCTAAGGCTAGGGTGGCGCGAGCGGGACACTCGCTGGCAAAGTGGCCAAATCCATGACAGTGGAAACACTGCACTCTCGACCGACTACTCTCTCCTATAAAAGGGGCCTTACCCTTATCATCCCGTCGGGTAGGGGGTGTAGGCAGCAAAGGGGGAGATGTAGGTGCCTTGGACAATAGTGGAGGGGGTGCCGGTGCCAGAGGACGGGCTATAGGAGCCGGGGGACGGGCAACGGGTGCCGGTGGTTGGGGTGGGAATAGATCCCGGGGTGGAGGAGAACGAGGCCGTGGAGCGAAGTGCTCCTGACGGGTGGGCTCCTGAGGTCGAGCCATGGGAGGCCGCTGATGTGGGCCTATGGAGTGACGAGGCTCGGTACTACGGAGAGGGGTGGGGCCCAACCGATGGCTAGACTCGAACTCTCCCTCAAATTGCTCCATCTCGAGAGCAACCTGGTATGCCTCTTCCAACGTCTTGGCATTGCGACGGAAAAGCTCATACTGGTAGTGTGGCCGCAAACCACGTCGAAAGCGGGATACGGGCATGGTACTCTCCTCCGTGACACCACATCGTAGAAAGTACTCATCAAACTCCACGATGTATTCGGAGACGGACCGGTCTCCCTGGCTAAGACTTTGCCATCTATCGATGAGTCGCTGGCGGTATGTGGGAGGAAGGTACTTTTGCCGAAGTTTATTCTTCATCTCGGCCCATGTGTCGATTAGGGGTTCTAGCCGCTGAAGTAGCTGGCTCTCCACATTCTTCCAATAGGTTTGTGCCTGCCCCATGAGTTTCATGGTGGCGAATCGGACCCTTCGACGGTCCGACATATCATACCACTCAAAGTAACGGTCCATGTCGAACTCCCAATCTAGGTAGACTTTCGGATCCAAAGACCCGTAAAAAGCGGGAGGGTCCGCACGCACGGTCTTAAGGACCCGGTCATCATCCTCATCTCGTTGTGGCTGAAAACCACGACGGCGTTGACCATATCCCTCATAGGCATTGTCGGAACCATAGTCCTCGAGACCAAGGTCACGGTGCGGTAGTTGGGGAACCCGAGGAAGGGCGGGTGGAGGAGCCTGTGGTGGCTGGTTTTGGGCCGCGGGAGCGGCCTGGACTTGGGCCATGGGAGCGGGTTGGACTTGGGCCACCGCGGGAGGGGGTGCGGGTGGGCCTTGGGCTGCCCCTGGAGGGTCCCCGTGTGACATCCTATCTAACCGCCCAATGAGGTCTTGGACCGACCTGTCGGAGGTCTCCAAGCGCCCCTCCATGGCTCTAAGGCGACCATCCATATTATCGGAGAAAGTCCGAAAGTTAGCATCGGATTGGTCCAACCTAGTCATAATGGCCATCATCGCCTCTTGTAGGGAGTGGAAGTCTCCCGAGGTATCCCGTGGGTTGGCCATAGGTGGTGGTGGGGGTGAGTACTGAGTACCCCGACGAGTGGGCATGCAAACACACCGACTAGAAGATGCCGACTAAAGCAAAACACACTAATGCAAAATGATGCGCCTAGACTTAACCAAAACGCGGTACGCGGCGGAGGTAATCGACCCGAAGTTCACTCGCGCAAGTGTGCGACCTTCCCGATAGGCGTAGCCTAACGTTCGGACAACACTTTTTGATATACCGAGTAAAGGGATGCAATGCAAAAAGATACTTTTTTTTGTTTGTTTTAAAACAATGATGACCCTAAACACGACTTAGACGTAAATGACTAATGAATGACACCTTTTTTTTTGATTTGGACACCCTAGACTCAACTCGCTCTGATACCAAATTGATGCGGGATGAGACACGGACACGACAAGCTCGTGACTGTCCCTTAACGAGGGAAGCGTCAGACGTGCACGGTTGAGAAACCGGCAGTGAGCTAGGGTGGTCGGCTCTCACTTGTGCCCGGATCGGGTCACGGGATGGTCTCGCACTCTCTCGCAGCAGCGGTGAATGATAATATAGCGAGCTAACGGACCTAAAGCATGCTCTCTAGCAGCGGCATAAACAAGTATATATGAAAATAAGCAAATGCTGAGTGTAGGGAGCGAGAACGATACCTCCACGCGCTCGGCGTGGGGAAGACGGACCCGGCCGAAAACTCGTACTCCCTGGAAACTTAACACACAATAATTACAGCAATATGAACATGCCCACTCTACGCAGGGAGGTAAAGGGCTATACAAATGGGCCCGGGAGGATCGAATTCGGGTTGACGGGCAGCTTCGGGTGTTGATTCGGCTACACACGTGTTCACGACCGCGGGGCCCACGTGCTGTCCGGAGGGGCTGTGTGGGACCCGGTGGTACCGCTGTAGTGGAGACACTTGGAGAAGCGCTCCCCGGGCTGGCGGCAAGCTGGTTCGCCGGCCGGAGGCCGGGCGGCTCCGTTCGGCACCGGTCGGAAAAACCGATCGAAAATCTGCCGGTTCTGTATTTCAGCGCGCGCTCCGACGAGAACGGACGCTGCGATCAGCACCGGTGTCGGAATGCGACAAGATCAGAGCTGTTGGAAAGCTGCTTTGAAGTACTACAATCTAGTGGCCTTCAGAAAAATTCACCAAATTTGTACTTTGTGTTGGCGAATTTTATATGCTGCTGTTGTACAGTAACCGAAGACTCAGATCTACCGAGAACTATCCTGTTGATTGCCTTTGACCGTGAAGTAGATGTCCGAATTTGAAGATGTGTTCTTCAGCAAGGTTGTAGGAAATAGAACAAGAAAACCATGACTATTTTTGTATCTGGATTTGGAGATGGTGGTGATTTGTTATGATTTTGGAAGTGGAGGGTGGTCGGATCTGGGATCTGACTAAAAACACTGTATCAGAGGAAGAACACGAATTTCTAAAAATAGATAGAAGGCTGATAAAAAATTAAGAAAATTTTTGGAGGTAGGGGGTGATGGGAAAAACTCCCAGTAAAACTGGGAGGGTTTGGACAAATCAAAACGATGGTCGGATGGGGAGAACTCAGAGGTTCTGTCACTGTAGACAGAAACCTGGCAGATCTGGGATGATAGATTGGACGAAAATGTAAAAATACTAAAAGATGGATTTTTGGCGTGAAAATTTAGGTGGATCTTGGGATGCAAGGGATGAACACACAATAAAAAATTCAGATGAATCCAAGCTCGTGGAGACAGACAATTCGTGGAAGCTGCTATGGTCGGACGAAGATAGAACTGCAGAGGCGGCTCGATGGCGGCACGAACGGCGGCGGCGGCGGCACAGACGATCACCGGAGATTGAGAGGAGATGATAGAAGGTAGAATCACTCTAGAACTTGAGGTTGGAGGAGAGGAACCAGAGGGAGAGGGGCTGGGGCGCAAGAAGCTCCTTGGATTTCACAAATTTTTTTGATTTTTCATTGAATTTCACATGAAAATACAAGCTTATATATGGTTTACATCAAATGCAATGTGGACCCTTAGATCTAGGGAAGAGGATTGAAGGGCTGGGATTGCATTCTAATAACACACAAAAAATATTAAACTATGGCAAGTGGAATGGGGCGCCCCCTTGATTACAAGTAAGGTTGAATGGGTAGGTGAATGGTAGGTGGCCTACCTTGGACAAAATGGGCCACTTGTCTACCCATGTGGCATATGACTAGTCCAACCTTCTAGATGTTCACCTAGGATGGTTGACCAGCCCCACAAGATGACATGGACCAATGGGAAAGGGCTGAGGGCCCCCTTGCTGGTCCTACTGACAAATTGCATAGAAACCCACACAATCTACGGGAGTGACGCATTGGCCGATAAAGCCGTACAATTGCGCGTATACTTTCCCATGGATATAAACATAAACTAAAAGGACATAAATGTAATAAAAAGGTACAGGCTCGGTGTCGATTCCCATCACCCGCCTCACCTGAAACGCAGGGGTGAGCCTCCTGTCACTGGCTCAGTAGGGATCCCGCGGAACCCCAACTGGGAACAATGGCGGCACGGAAAGTAGTAACTATAAGAACAACAGTAGCAGCAGGAACAGTAAACACGGTGGCCGGTCGAAACTCGACACTACAACTACTCCTACTGTACAGGTCGAGCAGAAAGAGAAATCCCGATCTCACAGTCGGGAACCGGAGCACACTAACACCACTCACCGAGGTAAAACCCACGGCAACCCTGCCCTAGAGGCCTGTCTCCCAGGACAAGGCCACCCTGGACACACTGTCCAAGGTGCAACCCCGACCACCTAGTCGTGGGCACCGCACAACAAGACGCAACCTCGGTAAAGCTACTAGCACCCTGGCCACTACCTCGAAAACACCAGACGGTCCAGAAAACCATGTCTCGCAGACGGGAAACGGTACCCGGAAACAGGAGAGTCACGTCTTACGTGACAGGAGTACTTGCCCACCAGAAGCAAGGTCGGATGCGTCCACTGATGGCTTAGACCACGCCTCAGGTGTCTCCCTCTGGCCCAGCGGGAACTGAGAAACCGTACAAGTAACCACAGAACAAGTGACTAGCTGCGGTCGTGCTCGTCAGCGCGGGTCCAACCGCCCCTAACCACGTCTGCACACACAGGCCGTGCGTCTCTGGTCTGGCCCTCTGACTGGTTTTCTCCTCAACCGGACTTTGGCTGGTAGACGTGGGGCCCGACGAAAATCAGTCTAAAACCGTCTCTCTTTGGTAGCCTCGCCACCACTCCCTGGTGGGACCACTCGCGTGTCGGAAGACTACGACTAGTAGGGAGTCACTGATGTGACCACTCTCCATGGAGAAACTTCGAGAAACACGCATGCACCATGCGCGAAAGTCGAGAAGAATCAAGTGGCATCGAGCCACTCGACTCTAGATAGTCCTCTAGACTCACTAAATCTAATGGTCCTTGAGTCACAAGACTCAGGGTCAAGACTGTCATACGTAACGGCACAAGGCCATCAATCTAGCCTAATCCCTAGGTCTAAAACCATGGTAGCATGAATATCGAGGTAGCTCATGAGCCGCCGAGGTCATCCCCTCAAAAAGGGAACTCAAGGGACCTCCAGCCCGAGGCTAGGTGACTGGACTCGCAGTCCAAGGCCACACACATGGCCCACGTGGAAATCACAGAAGCACGATTCCCAAGGTATCTCACGAGCCGCCATGCTAATTCCCCATCCTAGGGAAAAGTGGGAAACCTCCAGCTCCAGGCTTGATGACTGGACTCACAGTCCAAGGCCAAACACATGGCCCACTCGGGAATCATCTTCCAGGGAACTCACGACATTGGGGGGAGACCCCACCGCACACACACCGATACACGGTGACTCGATCAAGCGTAACACAAGGCCCGGAACACACACACCTATGGGCACGCTAATCGTTGTAACACGGCACCTCCCGACACCCCAGAAACACGGACACGGAACCCACGGGGTGTCCGGAACACTTACGAGGCCGAAGGTCAACCACTGGATCACAACTGGGTCGACCGGAGACAAACACAACGCGAACCCGACATTGCGAGCATGGAAAACTCCTTGCGGTCTAACCCTAGGCCGCCACGAGGCCTAGCGGTCTACACTTGGACCGCCAAAGAACGGCTAGCGGTCTAACACTGAACCGCTACATACTGAAATCACGGAGCCCTAGCGGTCTACCCTTGGACCGCAAGGCACTGGCTAGCGGGCTACCTCTAGACCGTTAAACCCCCGGAACACATGAACTCAAGCAGTCCTAGCGGTCTACCTCTGAGCCTCCAAAGACCCTAGCGGTCTATCGCGTGACCGCCAGCCTTGAACTGACACAGGGAGACCCCTAGCGGTCTACCCTTGGACCGCTGGGCGACCCTAGCTGTCTCTGGAACGACCGCTAAGGCGTCCCGAACCCGAAACGGCGGGAAACGCCCCAAAAACCCGATCCACGCCCCAATCACCCCCAGGTGATGGGGAAACAAAGGGGAATTCATCCCCAAGCCTCCTAGCATGCATCTATGCCCTTAGATCAATAAAAAATCTCACGAAACGGGAGATCCGACTCACACCCCAAAAATATGCATTTTTTCCAAAATGCTCAAATAAGCCCGCTCGGCTCACCACGGCCTACAAAACTCTCGGAAAAGGAAGTGCATGAGCTAGGGATCCATCTCCCTACCTCCATCGGAGATATCGCGCCCCGAGGTCACCGATCCTCGAAGAAACACCGCTTAAACCCTCACCGTTCGACGAACCCGCGGCCGAGCTTCAACCCGCCGCCGACCCTCAATCCTCGACCCGTTCCTCGTTCCTCGCCTCCCGCCATCGCCGCCTCGCCCTCCTCCTCCACCGTCGACCGCCTGGGGAGAGGGGGAGAGAAAGAGATGAGAGAGAGTGAGAAGGAGAGAATGGGGAGAGAGAGGCGGGGGAAAGGGGTTAATATATAGAAAATTCAAAAATTCTTGAAAATATCAAAAAATAGGAAAAATGCTCCTGGCGATCCTCGGGAGACACACATCGCAGTGGTAACGTCTCGGAGTCAGAGAACGTAAGGGTTTGCCCTGCACAGAGTTCCGAAGGCACATCAGGGAAAAACACGTGTAAAGCACAAAATACACTCGGAGACCCATGAAAATGATCCGAAAAATATCCAAAAAAATTCGGGGTATTATAGCTTGGGTCATATGTTCTTTGATGTCCTGAAATACAGTGGCTGCAGCCTTAGTCCATACAAACGTCCCCTTCTTAATGCAATCCGTGATCGGGGTAGTGATAGAACTGAAGCCGCGAATGAAGCGACGGTAGAACGTCACTAAGCCATGAAAACTCCGAACACCGTGGAGTGTGCCGGGTTTGGGCCACTCCCTGATTGCCCTAATCTTCTTCGGATCAGCGGATACCCCATCCCTAGACACAATAAAATCGAGGAAGGTAATCTGATCGGTCATGAAAGCACATTTCTTTGGGTTGGCGAATAAGCTCTCTCGCCTCAATACAACACAGACCTGCCTAAGGTGGTTTAAGTGGTCCTCCCTAGTGCGACTGTAGATAAGAATGTCATCAAAGTAGACAATCAAGAAGACCCCTATCATAGGGCGCAACACATGGGTCATCAACCGCATGAAGGTGCTAGGGACGTTGGAAAGTCCAAAGGGCATAACCAACCACTTATAGAGACCATCCGTAGTCTTGAATGTCGTCTTCCATTCATGCCCAAGCCTGATCCACACCTGGTGATAGCCACTACGAAGGTTGATCTTTGAAAAGATAGTGGCTCCCGACATCATGTATAGCAGATCATCTAATCGGGGAATGGGAAATCGATACTTAACTGTGATCTTATTGATCACACGGCTATCCACGCACATCCTCCATGTGACATCTTTCTTTGAGGAAAGTAAAGCGGGAAGAACACATGGACTCTTGTTGTCCCTAAGAGATCCCCGACTCATCAGCTCTTCGACCTACCTTTGAAGTTCGGCATGGTCCGTGGGACTCATCCGGTAGTGGGAAAGGTTGGGCAAAGATGAGCCCGGGACGAGGTCGATCTCATGCTGGATATCCCGCATAGGTGGAAGGCCTCCAGGGTGATCTTCCGGGAAGACATCAAAAAACTCCCGTAGGATCGCAGCTATCTCCGGGGGGTGCTCATCATCAGACCTAGGGGCGACATCTTCCACTCCTCGGATAACAACAACAAGGATAGGGCTACCCTCGGTCACATCTTGCTCCATCTCTCAGGGACTAATCATCATCAACCTTGTAATGTCCCAGGTTTTTCGTACATTTTTCGTATCTAGATCCATGGGTTTCGGATCACTTTCGGGGGTCCTAGAGCGTGTTTTGCAGTTTACGCGTGTTTTTTCTTGACGGACCTACGGAACCCTGTGTAGGGCAAACCGTTGCGTTCTCCTACTCCGGGACCGTACCAATGCAACGGGCGTGTTCCGAGGATCGAGAAAATGATTTTTTCTAATTTTTTGTATTGTTGGCATTTTCTGGATTTTCTATCTAAACCCCCTTTTTTTACTTTTCTTTTTTTCCTTTTCTTCTTTCTTCTTCTTCTTCTTCTTTCTCCTTCCCGTGAGCCCACCGCGGCCCCCTCTCTCCCGTGTGAACGTTGCGGCGCCCCTTCCTCCTCTGGCGATGAACGGCGAACCTCGGCGGTGGCGTGGTGGCGACGACGGCGGCGAGAGGAACACGGTGGTACCCTTTTTGAAGCGTGGGAGAGGAATTCTTGTTCGGCCAAATTTTGGAGATCAGCGGTGATTCGGCGGCTTTCGAGCTTCCTTGAGGTAGGGTGACGGATCCTTAGCTCGTTATTTACCTTCCCCATGATTTCTAGGCTGAGGGGAGGTCGATAGAGGGTTATTTTATGTCGGGAAGGGAAATCCATGTTTTTGGGTTCGAGCGCCGGATCTAGCATTTTAACGCGTTATTTCATGGTTTGATGGCATCAAACGATGCATTGGGGCTTGGCGACGAGTTCCCCTTTTGTTTCCCCATCACCCGAGGGTGATTGGGGCGTGGAATGGCGATTTTTGACATTTTTACCGTTCTCGATTTTTCGGATTAAAAATGATCCTTCCAGGAACCGTTTCTGGGAGAGGCGGCCCTAGGTGGGCCGTTGTAAGACCCGTTCCTTAACGGATATTTACATGTATTAATATAGAATTTAATTCATGAATTTAGGAGATTTTCTGAAATTTAGTGGGCTTTTTCTAGCATTTTATCCCATTTATTAAAGCTTTTAAGAAATTAAATGGGCATAATTACAATATTGCTTCTTTGGGGGTTAAAATGCAATTGAAGGTTAAAAATAATATATATATATATATATATATATATATATATATTACAAAAAAAATTTAACCCAAAACCGTCGACCCCTCTCTCCCCATTTCTCTCTTTCTCTCTCTCCTTCACCCTCTCTCTCTCCCTCGATCGCTCTCTCCCTCTCTCTCGGGGAGCGGTCCAAGGAGACGCGGGAGGTACCGTTGGATAGCTCGCGACGCGTGGAGCGCGTTGACGCTAGCGTTGGGGCGAACTGCGGAGCTTGGAGGCGAGAGTGGGCAAAGGAAGGCGCGGCTTCCCTCGGTCCATTCGGCGTTGTATCGACAATTTCGTCGCGCAATAGGTAGGGGGATGGATTCCTCATCGCCTTAGGAACGCGCCGGTACAACACGCATGCCCATTGTCTTATGTTTTCCTAGTTTTTGGAGCAAAAATGCATGGACATCGTATTTATGTTTTAATTTGTGAAATTGATTCCATGGCTATCGTCTTTAAGTTTTTGGATGGTTGAATGTGGTAGAATGGATGTGGCAAGGCAGGTTTTAGCTTAGATTTTGTTTTCCCGTCGATTTGGATCAACCAGGAGGGAAATCCTTGGGGTTTACCCCGTTCTCGGATTCCCGGTAATTGCACGGTCCTAACAGTGACCCTTTTGGCTCCACGGTCTTTACCTAAACCATTTTAACCCATTGCACGGTTCTTAGTAAGACCGTTTAGAGATTAGGACGGCTGCCCCTCGACCGTGTATAACCTTTAAACAGTATGGCGGCGTAGATGGAACGGCCCAACATGGGTCCGTTCAGTTAGATGGCACGGCCCAACGTGGTCCGTTCAGTTCATTGAACGGCCAGTCGTGGGACCGTCGAGGTGACCATCCATCCCATTGAGTGGCCAATTGTTGGACCGCTTAGATCATTGCACGGCTCGACCTTAACCACGTGTATCCTTTGAACGGCTTCATGATGACCGCTTATATCCATTGAGTGTTATATGTCGGTAGTGTTGAACGGCTCAGTTGTAACCGCTTATGTCCATTAAGCGACCAGTCGTTCGACCGCGTACGTCTGGAGCGGCTCTTAGTTGACAGTTTAATTCATGGAGAATTCAATTGTTAGCTTATTCATTTAATTATGCTTTCATTATTGCATATTCGCCATGTTTAAATTATTTTACAAATTGTGACTCATCTTTAGATCCCAATAGAGTTACTTTCTCTTTCCTTGTGATGGAACCACTAGTCGTAGCCCGACGACCTCTAGTGTTGGCCCACCTGGGAGAGGTGGCGGGGTAGTCTCGGGTTACGGTTTTTAAGCTAGTTTCCGTGGGCCCCCTTGCTTGACAGTAGCGTCCTACTGGGGGGAGGGGGAATTAGCTAGAGGCCTGGCTCAAGGCATTAAGCTTGTGTGTGCATACGTGGTCAGGGGCTTGGACTGGCACTGACGAGTGTTACCCTGACTAGTTCTTGTTTCTGGTACTATTACGTGTCTCACTTGTCGCAATCCAGACTTGTGTAGATACTTGAGACGCAGTATAAGCCGTCAGTGGGCGCATGTGATTTCTCTTTCTGGTGGTCCTTCTTTCTCCTGTCACTTGGAAATGTTGAGGTGTATTCTATTGGTAGATTTAGTTCCCGACGCTCGCATTTAAATTCAATTAGCATCATGGTTAACAGTTATTTAACTATTTAGATAGTTTTACAGCTTTACTAAACTGTTGTTTAATTCTGCCAATGCATGCTTTAATTGCTTTCCTTTGTTTAGTGGTGAGGTAGGGATCCGCGTGACCCCTACTGAGTCTTGTTGAGAGACTCACCCTTACTTTTCCAGGTGAGCAGCCTCAGCCATCTTCCGGAGCTTCGTACTTAGCGCCAGCAGTGGTCTGTCAGTAGGTTGTTAGTGGTCTTTTGTCTTCTCCTGTACACTTTTGACCGGGGTATGCCCCGTGTAGTTGTATATTTTGACTCTTGTACAGTTGTTGGACTTGTGTATTTTTTGGATCTGGACTATTATATATATTATCACTCTGATATTTGATTTGCTTCCGTTTATAGTTCAAATTATTGCTATAATTAACATTGTGCGTGTGTAATTCCAATTCGTTATGCATCCCCTCGATAAAACCCTTCAACCCTTACGGGGCCTCATCAGCCTCTTGGGTGGCTTCCCCGAGTTCTTGGTATCGATTTACCGGTATTCGGATCTCCGGGTCGTTACAACCATTTTCAGACCCAGACTGTCGGCAGGGCTTACGGTCACGCGATAGACCGCTAAGCCCAGCAGCGGTCGAGCAGCCGACAGTTTCCTTCATGGGGCCAGCGTGACCCCCGAGGTATTTCTGATCGTTGCATTTCAACCGTTGAACAGTTTTTGGGAGTGGCGGTCATGGGGTGACCATTTAAGCCCGTTGTGCGGTCCCAAGGGAGACCGTTTGGAGTCCTAATGGTCGCAAGGAGACCGTTTTACTTCTCTCGCAATCCCAGGGAGTTGCGGTCCTCAGGGGACCGTTTACACCTTGAGGCGGCCCGTGGTGGACCGCTTATGTTTTAAACGGCCTTCAGGGGACCGTTTTCCCCTCCTGTCATGGGGCGGCCTATAGGGGACCGCCTGGTCTCCTCCTGCGGTCCAGAGAGGATAGCCTCTCCTTGGGGCAGTCCAGCATCTGACCATTTTTGCCAGGGACGGTCCAGAGTGGACCGCCACCTGTGCTTTGTCCGACCGGAGTTATTTCTTGCAGATTCAATTCCCGAGTGAGTGGACCTCGATCCCCGTGTTGACCTGCAATCCGACTGGTGATGTGCATCATGTGGGGGCTGTATGTGGGTGCCGTGGAGACCACGGGGAGTGGTGTGGTTCGGTTGTTGTCATCGTGAGTCGGTGTCGGTATGAGGAGCTGTCCTCGTACCTTGTCCGGTTCAGGTGTAGTTTTCCGTTGGTTCGAGAGTCTACTCCTCTAGGTGACCCGTCCACTAGACGTAGCTTTCCTGCGTATGCGTGTGCAAACCCGCTTGGGAGTGGTGGAGAGCGTGACCCGAGAGAGACAATTTTTAAGCTGGTTACCGTAGGGCCCCCACGCGCAGTCGAGTCCGGGTTTTGGGGGAAGAACCAGCTAGAGGATCTGACCTAGGGCGCATGGTCTGTGTATGCACACTCGACTGGGGACGTTGGACCCTCGCTGACGAGCGCGACCCTAGGTTGTCCTTGTTTGAGGTACTGGTTACTGTTGTGTCTCAGTCTCCGCCTGGGGCGTTGTAGGGAGACACTGAGGTGCGATGTAAGACGTCAGGGGACGCATCCGGCTTTGCTTCTAGTGGGTGGTGCTCCTGTCTCCTGGCATGTATGGACTTGTGTTTTGTCAGACCGAGGTTGGCGGGGAAGAATGATGATTTTTGATTTAAGAACTTTGTTTTCCTTGTGTATATAGTATACTAATAAAGTTCTCTTTTCTTTTTCTTTTTTTACAGGATAAAAAAAATCAAAAAAATCAGAGGTAAGTTTGCATTTCTTTCTTTCATCTTTTGATTTTTTTCATTCATTTCAAAAAAAAGAGAACGAGGGATTGTGCTTAAAGTAAGTATCCTAACTCCTCTCATTTTGTGTGTTGAGCTATGGTTTTGATGATAACTAAACTTCATGTGTGATGCAGATTGTTGAGCTATGACTTTGATGATAACTAAACCTCATGTGTGATGATAGGGGTTTTGATAATCACAACATATTGTGTGCTTGATTAGTGGAAAACATCTTCATGATAAATGAACTCACATGTGGCTATATTATCTTACAGGTTGCTTTACTAAAACATCTTCATGATAAATGAACTCACATGTGGCTATCTTATCTTGCAGGTTGCTTTACTAAGTAGGTTGATGATTGAATCATGCATGCTGCACATTAGTCTTTGGAGGTTTCATGTGAAGACTATGCTTCTCAGTGAAATAGTTGAGTCCTTATGGATATGAAATTGATTGCATGGCCGTGTGTTGTGTAAATGCATAGCCATTTCATTACATGCTCTGTTGAGGATTTCCTCTGGTTCTTGTATATCATGAATGCATAAGTGATGGCTCCTAGTCATTCTGATCATATGGCTTAAATGCTTTGAAATGGTTTAAGGGAGAACTGGGTTGAAGTTGGGATCTTCAGATTCATTGGTTGAATATTAACTTGCTTCTAAATTCCCGGAAAGTGCAGGTTAATATTTCCCACATTATGATGGATTCAAGGTAAGAATTTATATTGGAATCCATGGTGACACTCTTCTAATCTTGAGTTGAAAAATGGGTTCTCAAGTGCTTTCATACAGATCTTTCATGTGGATTCTTATATGCCTCATGATAATGCTTTCGTAATCATATTTCATGTCATTTGGGTCTTGGTCTCAAAACTAGCTTCATATGTTAATGCATGACCCATATATTTTGATCTTGATCTACCCTCTTGGTTTATCATGTTTTTCAGGATGCAAAATCATTGTTGATCTTCATGGGATTATGGTAATATTTAATCAATTGTTTCCCTTTAGTTTGATGGAGGTTTTAGTTATTTTTCAAACTCAAACTACCTTACAGTCTTCACCATTTTCAATCCAACCATTGGATCTCCCTTCTAAAAATTTTATGTTATAGCTCTGGGAGTCCTCTTTCCAACGCTTCCAGTCTCGCTTCGATCGGAGTTCGGACCTAGGAGAATTAATTCTTGCCGCCGAAGCGTGCAGAGCTGTTTTTATGAAGCTGCCTGAAAGGGTCGACCCTTAGGGTCTACCCCTCAAGAAAGGGTCGACCCCAAGGGTCGACCCCTGTAAACCAGAATCAAAATTTGTTTTGTTTGGGTTCTGGAAACCCAAGGGTCGACCCTTGGGGTCGACCCCTTGAATTCTGGAAACCCGAGGGTCGACCCCAAGGGTCGACCCATGTAAAACAGAACACAAAATCCATTCTGTTTGACTTCTGTATGCCCAAGGGTCGACCCCAAGGGTCGACCCCTACAGGTCCTCTTGCTGTTTTTGTTGAACCAGAACCTGGTTCTGAGAGGGTCGACCCCTGGGGTCGACCCATGAACTTCTGGACCTCTAGCACAGCACGAGGGTCGACCCCAAGGGTCGACCCTTCTGTTCTGGGCGGCGCCAGTTTTGTTGACTTGTTGGTTTCGAGCCACATGGGCTTATACAGCTGTTAGGGTCTCTGGGAATCACTACATAATATATGGATCTGGTCCCCTGAACGTCCCTTGACCTGTCTAGGAGTATAAATCATCTTGTTAAGGGTGTAAACCCTAAGGGATTTTCGTATACACTATTTTCAGGTTTCTTTCTAACCCTTCTTTGTGCAGGTCGCAGCAGCCACCTCCAGCCCTTGTTCCTCTTGTGTTTGTGCGTGAATGTGAAGGGAAGAAGAAGGATTCGAAGTTCCAATCAACCCTCTACTGCTGGCTGCGAGTGAAATCAAGATTCAAGCTCATCCGATTCAAGATTGTCAAGAACGTCTTCCTGCTGCACAAGTGTTCGATTAAATTCCGAGAAGAGAAAGGGGGAGCTTCTACAAGGATAAATCATTCTCTCTTCACACCTTTCATTCTGATTCTTTGAGTTTAAACTTCAGCATATGTTGTAATCTTTATCTCAGATATTTGTGTGTGTGTGTGGATCATTGTTGGATCCGTGGTCGTGTATGTGTCGTGATTTATTCGTGTGTGTACGTAGGTCTTCCTAGATCTACGTTTGTGTGTGTGGGTGTCTAGTTAGATCAGTTCTGTATCTTGTGTGTGGTTTGCTGCACTTGTGGTAGTGTGTGTTCGTGTTGGTGATCCGGCCATCGGATCGTGTGTGTGTGTGTTGTTATTCCGGTCGTTGGACCGTGTGGGAGACTACGTCTCTGTGTGTGTGTCTGTGTTTTGGGGCGCGTCCCCGTGTGTGTGTGCAGGCGTCATCCTGCGTGTGTATTTGGAGCGTTGTCTCCGGTTGGGAATTTATTCCCGAGTGAAGCCTCACCTAGTTTGGTGAGGGGTGGACGTAGGGAGCCCGTCGTGGTCCCGAACCACCTTAAAATCCCTGTGTATTGTGGTTTGCTTTGCGCACTGGTTTGGTTTATTTTGTGTATCCATCTATATGATCGTGTGGGATCGGTGAACTTGAGAGAATCGGTTTAATGGCTTAATCAACTTCCTTAATTCTGTTATATGTCATTAACTCCACCGTGTGCACTCGTCTTGTCTCATAATGTTTGTTGTTATCAAGCTTGCCAGATCAACAGTTTTGGGTGTTTTAATTGTTGTCTCATTGCCTTTGATAAAAGGTCAAGAGTTTTATTTAAAATTGTAGTCACCCAATTCACCCCCCTCTTGGGTGTCATTGATCGAGGGACCCAACAATTGGTATCAGAGCTAATGCTCTAATTTGATAGATCTAACGATCTAGAGTTATCCGAATCAATGACTACCATGATCTACACCTTGAATTCTCCACCTGTGTTTGATGGCTGTAATTTTGATTTGTGGTTAGGAAGGTTGTGTAGTCTAGTCAATTCATACGACCCTAAGCTATGGAAGCTTATTTCACATGGTCCTTATGAATTGCCTAAAGACAAAAGTGTTTGGACTACAGATCAAAAACTTAAACATGATCAAAATGGTTTGACTCTAAAATTACTTATTGCTGCAGTTGACTCTAACTATTTTCCTTTTGTCTCCCATTGCAGATCCGCGAAGGAAATATTGGATGGATTAGCAGACCTCAAGGAGGAGCTTAAAGACAGATGTCTTATAGCGGGCACGAGTGAACAAAGGAGTGATCAGCCAAGTGAATCGAGCTCAAGGGTAAACTCTGATTCTGATTATGAAGATGATTTTAACTATGAAGAATTGTTGAATGCTTATGAAGAGCTTGCTGAAAAATACAAGAAGTTAAAATCTGAAAACAAAAAATTGCAAAAGAATGTAGGTCAAAATAAAACTGATTCCTCTTGTAAAGAATGCTTACACCTTAAGGAATTGATTGATGGTTACATGTTTGACATTGAAATTCACAAAGATCAAATCTCTCCCTTGAGAAATGAAAACAAAGAGCTGAGAGAGAGTGTTAGTCTTATGAACAATGGTCAAAATGAGCTTGCTCATGATAAAATTCTTGAAATGGAAAATGAGAAACTGAAGGAATTGAACAATACCATTTCTGAAAAATTACTTATTTTTGAAAAAGGAAAAGGTTTGCTTGTTGATCAATGTAAAGAAATGCATGTGATGAAACAAGAAATGGAAACTTACAAAATCATCAACACCCAACTACATGAACAAGTCAAGACTTGTGAAAATAAGATGGTCTCTTATGAATTGCACATTTCATCACTTGAAAAAGAAATTTCTGATTTGAATGCTTCTTTATCTAGATTTGTCAATGGTCAAGAAAACTTGGATAAACTGTTGGGAATGAAAGTAAACTTTCAAAGAGAAGGGCTGGGGTTCAATCCTGTAAACAAAAAGAAATTTGAAAGTAAAATATATACTTCATTTGTTCATGACAATTGTGCACCTACCACCTCCACATCTTACTCCCAGCAACCCACTGTATCAAGAACCCAATCAAATCAGAAAAATAATGTGAATGTCCAAAAGCTTCAAAAAGAAAACAAAAATCAGAAAATCAACATGCATCAAAAATCCAAAAATGCTGCTAGCATCTCCATGCATGTTGAACATACTTCTTCCACACACACACAACCACCTAGAAAGAAATTCTCATGTTTTTATTGTGGAAAATATGGACATGCCATGCATGATTATTTTATGAGAAAGAATGATGATTTAGAAGCATGTAGGAAAAGAATGAAACCTTTTGCAAATGGGAAACAAGAGTGGAACAAAAAATCACATGCTTCAAAGAATCCTCGTGCTTTTAAGAACTCAAAGTCATGTTGCAACTACTGTGGTAAATTTGGACATATGGTGCATGATTGTTTTATGAAGAAAATTGATGATTTGAATGTTGTTATGAAGTGGAAGCCACGTGCCAAAGATGCTGCTAACCCATAAGGACCCAAGATGGTTTGGGTACCTAAGAATGCCAAATGAGAAATTTGTTTTGCAGGTGTGCCTTGGGAATGTAAAGCATGAAATCTATTTTTCTCACGAAGGTAAGGCACACAAGTGGGATAAATCAGGTTAAAAGAAAAAACCAAAACTGAAATTTGAAAATTCAGGTGATATCCCTCTCACTCTCTTCAGTAATTATGTCATTGTTTGATTCATATTGTGCTGAATTGTCTTGTGTTAATGCACATGTTTGTTCATGCATTCCATCCATAGATAGTTGTATACACTTGTGCATATCATCCTCATATAGCATCTTGTTGAAGTGGTGCTTTGAAACCATCAATAAAGTTCACTACATTTGTTGAGCTTGCATGCACCCTCATGTTTGCATACACCCTTTCACATATTATCTTGCATAAGTTGAACATTGTGAAGTCATGTCATAATGCATAGCATTCCTCCTACCTTCATCACCCTTGACTACATAGTATATCAAATGGTGATATGTGGAAGGACAGGTTATGCCTGTCTGAAAGCTATCACTACGCGTGAGGTGATCTTTGGATCTAAGTTCTCCGCCTAGTACTATGAGTCGTTTACTTAAAAGGCTGCATATGACATTTGATTGTTACTGAACATCTTACATTCTTGCACACACTAAGGGGGAGCAACCACATTCTTCATATGAGTTTAGTGTTTAAGGTTCACACATGAGTCATGCATTGCATCTTGAGCTATCTAGTGGATTTTGGTTGTTAAAATAATTTGTTATGCCAAAGTTAATAAATTTGAATCAAAATTGACAAATCAATTCTTGTTGTTCTTGGATACAGATTACACTCCCAAAATCCAAATGCTGATGGGCTGGCCGTGACCAAGTTTGAATCAAATGAGGAATACCTTGCAAGGATGAAAATGATAAAAATTTTCTCAATCCACCACTGGGAGATAGGAAGTGATTTTGATAGTACCCAAGACATGGTATGAAAAGTGCGCGTCTCTGTTAACAAAGGATGGGTTCAATAGGTGAAAGACTTGGAAGAAAAAGGATTCTCAAGGCAAAGGTAAGAAAGCAAAATCTGAAATATCAACCCCTGTGAGGCTGGCAATCTCAGTGATTGAAGGCTTCCAATCTTGTCTCCTGAACCAAGGTAATTCAACCTTGTTAAATCATGCAATGGTCTTTTTATCACTTGGTGATACCTTTAGATGACAAGTGTTGATTCTAAAAACTTGAGTTGTCATTTACTAGCATGCTGTGACAAATTGGTTGAATCTAGTTTGATGTGATGAACATACTTAATTGATTTAACAGAATGAATCCTTGAGATGAGTTATGTGACTTGAAAATATGTTTGTGATTATATGATCCATACATTTGACTTTTGGATGAACTCTCATTTCAAAACTTGTGAAAGACCTTTCAAAATCTATTTTTGAACAATTCTGAAATTTGGGTTGCACTGCTTACTTTTGATCATTTATGCACCCTCATTCATAAAGGTCTTGTCATAAATAATGTTTGCTGATTCATGGATTGAATGTGGATGAACTTAATAAGAATTCTGTCACACTGACTTGGAAATGAAAGCTCTCATCTTCTTTTTGCATCCTATCCTTCATTCTCATACAGTAATAGGCTGCATGCATCAGAATCCAATGCATTAGGTGCATTTAGTTCTCTCAAATGAAAAACCAAAAACACACACCTTGCACCCATGTTAATTTCTGCATTGTATTAGAACTCATGCATTCGTCACACTTAGTTCATTCGTTTGGCATCCATTCAATTAGTATCAAATTGACATCACATTGCTCGCATACATGTCATAGTGCATTTGCATAAACTCCCAATGTGTGCTTGTGTGTTATTATATGCTATTCACCCACATCCTTGAAAATTCTATGACCTTATGCATTCTTGATAAATAATGTTGTATTTGAGTCATTATTGGTGTGCTTCATGTTGTACACTTTGGGGGGAGTAAAGTGCATCTATTTAGGGGGAGTTGTATTGTTATGTATTCATGGTATTTTCGGTATACATGCTGAATCAAATTCACACAATTCATGCACAGAATATGAAAATGAGTGTTAAGAATAAGGTTATATGTTTTTCTTTTCAACACTCTCGAGATGTTAAACTTACTGCATGTATGTTGAAGAGACAGTTGAGGAAAAAGCTGCCTACCTATCTTTGTTGAAAAATCTGAAATGAAAATGAACGGTAGAGCAATGCTTGGTCTCAATGAGTAAACTGGGCACATGTCACCTGAGACGTGATGTGGTTCATATCTGAAAAGTGTGGACTAGTACCTCTGTTCAAAATGAGGTGAGATAGTTCAGTATTCTAAGTAACCGGGGATTCTGGCATGAGCTCCATGCGTCTACTCGCGTAAAAAGGAATCATTTTGGACCTGATCACTCTTAAAAAATTCTGACTATCATGTGGTACTGGTTGAGTTGAAAAAATGATGGTGAAAACTCATTGTGGTAGAGCGAAGCCTCCAATACGCTGCTCTCAAAATTGAAGTGCAGTCTGTAAAATGTCTCCTTGTGTTAATCTGAAAATCTAAATATCCATATTAAAACTATCATTTTTCATGTTACTCACTTACACATTTGAGAATTTGATTTAATATGTATTCAGAAAGTTGATTGACTGCATTAGCAATTGCATTAATCTCCTATATGATTGGAAAATCTCCCGTGTACTACACATGTGTATTCCGATTGTCATGACTCTCTTGCATCTTTCCTATACCCATCCCTTCTTAAATAAGTACGGGGGAGCAGTGTTGCATGTATATATATGTATCTATTTGTTTGCTTGTGTATGCATCTCACATGCCATCACATGCATAAGTTGCATCTCATGCATTTCAAACCACAAATCAAAAATTAAAAAATCTGGAAAATACTGAAAACCAAAAATTGAGTGAACTTCCCATGCTATTTACTTGCTCAATAAATTCTTGTGTTTGCTTGGCAAATGGGGAGAAAGATTGGGCACAACCAAGTAATCAACATTTAATATCCTCTCTAGCCAACAATTGGTTCTCGAGTCCACAATTGGTGTTTCCCATCCTTTCCATGAACCCATTTATTTATAACTTACTTCTGCTTCATCAGAATTTCAAATGTGGGTTACTGTTCCTTGCACTTTTAATTATCATGCTACAATGTGCATCTCCACTGTTTCTTCTTCATGAGGGAGTATGATTGGCATTACCCCGCTTTTTGATAATGTCAAAGGGGGAGAAATATTTCATGTGATTCATGCTTGTTAGATTCATGATTGGGATTTCATGATTGGGAGAGAACAACTTGCCATTCGTTTGTCATCTTCACTAAGATTGTCATCATTCATCACTAAGTTTGTCATCATCAAAAAGTTGAGGATTTCCTCTGGTACTTGTATATCATGAATGCATGAGTGATGGCTCCTAGTCATTCTGATCATATGGCTTAAATGCTTTGAAATGGTTTAAGGGAGAACTGGGTTGAAGTTGGGATCTTCAGATTCATTGGTTGAATATTAACTTGCTTCTAAATTCCCGGAAAGTGCAGGTTAATATTTCCCACATTATGATGGATTCAAGGTAAGAATTTATATTGGAATCCATGGTGACACTCTTCTAATCTTGAGTTGAAAAATGGGTTCTCAAGTGCTTTCATACAGATCTTTCATGTGGATTCTTATATGCCTTATGATAATGCTTTCGTAATCATATTTCATGTCATTTGGGTCTTGGTCTCAAAACTAGCTTCATATGTTAATGCATGACCCATATATTTTGATCTTGATCTAACCTCTTGGTTTATCATGTTTTTCAGGATGCAAAATCATTGTTGATCTTCATGGGATTATGGTAATATTTAATCAATTATTTCCCTTTTGTTTGATGGAGGTTTTAGTTGTTTTTCAAACTCAAACTGCCTTACAGTCTTCACCATTTTCAATCCAACCATTGGATCTCCCTTCTAAAAATTTTATGTTATAGCTCTGGGAGTCCTCTTTCCAACGCTTCCAGTCTCGCTTCGATCGGAATTCGGACCTAGGAGAATTAATTCTTGCCGCCGAAGCGTGCAGAGCTGTTTTTATGAAGCTGCCTGAAAGGGTCGACCCTTAGGGTCGACCCCTCAAGAAAGGGTCGACCCCTGTAAACCAGAATCAAAATTTGTTCTATTTGGGTTCTGGAAACCCAAGGGTCGACCCTTGGGGTCGACCCCTTGAATTCTGGAAACCCGAGGGTCGACCCCAAGGGTCGACCCATGTAAAACAGAACACAAAATCCATTCTGTTTGACTTCTGTATGCCCAAGGGTCGACCCCAAGGGTCGACCCATGCCCCGAGGGTCGACCCCAAGGGTCGACCCCTACAGGTCCTCTTGCTGTTTTTATTGAACCAGAACCTGGTTCTGAGAGGGTCGACCCCTGGGGTCGACCCATGAACTTCTGGACCTCTAGCACAGCACGAGGGTCTGTTCTGGGCGGCGCCGGTTTTGTTGACTTGTTGGTTTCGAGCCACATGGGCTTATACAGCTGTTAGGGTCTCCGGGAATCACTCCATAATATATGGATCTGGTCCCCTGAACGTCCCTTGACCTGTCTAGGAGTATAAATCATCTTGTTAAGGGTGTAAACCCTAAGGGATTTTCGTATACACTATTTTCAGGTTTCTTTCTAACCCTTCTTTGTGCAGGTCGCAGCAGCCACCTCCAGCCCTTGTTCCTCTTGTGTTTGTGCGTGAATGTGAAGGGAAGAAGGAGGATTCGAAGTTCCAATCAACCCTCTACTGCTGGCTGCTGATAAGTCTCCATTTCTTATGATAATACATCGCATAAACACCATTTTATGTGCATATAATTAGGTAATTATGCATATTTCATAGTTAACCTCAACTCCACATTTAAATTGGAGCTTTCACGTAAATTGATTAATTCAATTATCTTATTTAATAATAAATTGAAGTTGAGGGCCATGATCATTAATTCTCCATTGCATAATCATGAGCATTTGAGATTTATGTGCACATTGTGGTAATTTGTATGGACTAAAGTGCAATTATGTGTGTGTAGGACACCGAAGGCAATTACAAAAGAAGTTGGGGGCAAAAGGGTCATCACCATTTTGACCAAGTCAAATAAAGAATTCAAATTATTTTGATTGGAGGGAAAGGAAAGTTCAAAATTTCGAATTCAAAGTTTGAAAAGGAGGAATCCAAACTTTAAGTTTGGAAAGGAGGAAAAGGACATCCAAAATTTGAATTAAAGGAGAGACATGATGAGCCTTGGGAAATGGGGTGCCTAAAGTCCAAAAAAGGGGGTGCCCACCTACTTTTACTCTTCCCCATGCATCATATTCCATTTGAATCTTAGCCATCCATCTCCTTTTGATATAATCTCCACCCTCTATCTACCAAACTTTCCCTATAAATAGCCCATGGTAAGGAGGAGAAGGGGAGTTTTTTCTTTGAGCATTCTTTCACTCTCCCTCTTTCTCTCCCAACCTTAGGCCTCCGGTTGCTCCCATTTTATCCTCCACAACTCCCCTTTCATGGCGGCGTGCACATCAAGACGGGCGACGTTCCAAGGTTCGTGACGTGGACGGCGACGGCTTCTTCATCCACCTCTTCCCACGGTGATCTCTTTCAAGGCGGAGTGATCCTCTCCAAGGCTCGGCGAGGAGGAGACGACGGCGTCATCACCATTGCTACTACCATCTTCACACCTTAGGCTCCTCTTTTTGTTATTGCTTTAGTTTTATTTCACTTCATTGTAATCTCATTGTGCCATTAGTGTAAACTTATTTCACATTTCATGTACTCTTCCTTTTAAGTTAATGAAAGTTGCTCTCTTGATCTAGTTCTTGCTCTTCTTCCCTCTCTATCTCTTTCTTCTATATTTTCTTTCCACTTCATACAATTATTTTCTATAGCATAAGCGCATAGTCATGGTGTTTTCAATTAAGTGTTAGAATCATTCTTTGTTTCCTCACTTTTCTTCAAACAATCAAATCACAAATATTTTCCAAAGGAGTCCAAAGTTTTTAACTCTAAAAATCTATTCTTCCTTGTGGATTCGACCCGTGCTTGTCCGAATACTACATTCTCTTTTGATCATTTTGTGCGAGTGCGGTTTTAAGATTGTTATACGCATGGTTTAAACGACGAACTTTCGCGTTATCAATTTTTGGCGCCGTTGCCGGGGAGGAATGGTGATTTTTGACTTAAGAACTTTGTTTTCCTTATGTATATAGTGTACTAATAAAGTTCTCTTTTCTTATTTTTACAGGAAAAAAGAAAAAAAAAGAAGCAACTTGAAAATTCAAAAAAAAATTTAGAGGTAAGTCTCCACCTTTTCCTTAGTCTTTTTGTCATTCATTGTGAAAAAAAAAAAGAACGGGGGAACGCTTTTCAAGTAAGTATCCAAACTTTCCCTCCTTCATTTTAATTTCATTTCTCTACATTTTATATCTTGTGGTTAGATAGGTTCACTAAATAAAAACCTAAAAAAAAGGCATCACTTGAACTTCAATAAAAATCTTCATTGCAAGAGTAGAAATCACACCTTCATGTTCTAAGTCATGCATCATTTAGGATAGAAGCTCTTTTTCTTTATTGTCTAATTGTTGTTAATTACATTGTTGAAGATTGCGGGAGGCAAGGTGAGTACTCTAACTTTTCCAAAAGCATGCTCATGCATTTTCATGCTTGCATAGAACCCCTTGTTTGAACTTACTTTGTTGCATATCATTTCAAAATATCTTAAGGGCAACACCCATAAGCAAGATAAGGTGGGGATTTCATCACCCTTCCTTAGCCCACAAATCATAATTCTCTTGCATCTTTGCATCACCTAGACCTCAAATAAAATTCAGTAGACATTGGCCCTAGGTTCACACTGTGGTTCTTGTGTTATTTGGGCTTACCCTCTTATGAAAACCGGTGCCTAAGGCAAGACGGTCGGATGGCAAACGCCTTAAGCGGGCTAGTGGTTTGGCATAATTAGGTCCCTACGAAAGTAGGGGGAACCTCCCACTACCCCACCCCTTACCTGGCCGGTGGAAATATTGAGGGTGAACTTAAGTTTCACTTTAGCCATTTTGTGAAACCCAATTTGTAGGTGTAGGTCACATCTAGGACATTAAGTAATTTGTGTGACAACTTGTTTGTGTTCGCATAAAAAAAAATAAAAATAAAAATAAAAACAAAAACAAAAACAAAATATCATCTTCTCTCTCTTCGTCTTAATTTGAGTAAAACAAAAAAATAAAAAAAAATAAAAATAAAAATCATCATAAAAAATTTTCTCTCATCTCTCATCTTTAACCTTAGTTTATGCAAGGGAGAAGATCTCAACACCGTGACTTAGTTGAGCCCATTAGTGAGATTGAGCGATTCATTTTTAATCCGGCTCAAAATCAAACCCAACCTATGGCTGAACAACACCAATTAGGGGTGCCCAAACAGATGAAGGAATATTTCATTCCTTCAAATTATCAGCCATCCACTTGTATCCAACTGCCTAATGTCCCTGCTTTGCACTATGAGATCAAATCTAGCACCATCCAGATGCTCCCATCCTTTTATGGGAAGACCAATGAAGATCCCTATAAACATCTGGATGAATTTCTAGAAATTTGTTCCACTGTGAAAATTCAAAATTTCACAGATGATGCTCTCCGCTTGACCTTATTCTCGTTCTCACTTAAGGACAAAGCCAAATACTGGCTAGGGACCTTAGGGAAACCTATTGGCACATGGGCAGATATGCAGCATGAGTTCCTTAAGAAGTTTTACCCCATCGGTAGAACCAACACCATGAGACGTGCAATCACAGGATTCGCGCAACTCCCAAATGAACAAATACATGAATCATGGGAGAGATTAAAGGAACTCCTCAGAAAATGCCCACATCATGGGCTTTCCAAATGGCAAATAGTGCAAGCTTTCTATGAGGGCTTAGATGATCAAGTTAGGCAGATTGTGGATGCATCATGTGGTGGAGCCTTTATGAGTAAGAGTGAAGATGAGGCATATGCCTTATTTGAAATGTTGAGTGATAATTCAATCAACCATGCTTCCTTATCCTCATATGAGAGAACCATTGGGCCTTCTAAACGGGCCGGGATGTATCGGGTAGAACCTGATGCTAGAGTGGATGTGAATTTTATCCATCAAAAATTGGACAAGGTCGACATCATGGCCCAAAAGCTAGAACATGTTGATATGCTGGCCCATAAGTTAGACCAGCTCCTGGCCCAAAACAAACAAGAAACCACCATCTCAACTACGTCCAACCCATACCTGGACCCAACACATCATGAGACGTGTGCTTTATGTGCTAGCTCGGACCATCATGTGTCTGATTGCCCAACAGCAGCCCAATTGCCATCTTTTATACAGGAGCAAGTCCAAGCAGCCCAGGGGTTCTCTAAACCCAACTATGACCCATTTTCTAACACCTATAATCCGGGCTGGAGGAATCACCCCAATTTCAATTGGAGAAATCAACAAGCTCCTAATCAACCGACAATCTCCTCCGCATCTCAAGCTTACAAACCACCGATCCAACACCAATTCCAAGCTCAACCACCATTTCAAGGAAATGCTTATGGTCGAGGACCGCAAGCCCAACAACCACTTCCCCGATTCAACCAGGGTCAGGCCCCATACCAACCTCCTCAGCTTAATTACGGGCAGTCTTCCAATTCTCAACAAACCTATCAACCTCCTCTGCAACACCACCAGGACTCCCAAACTGATGATAGATTCCATCAGTTACAACAACTAATTCTGGCCCAAAATCAATCCTTCCAACAAACTATTCAAGCCCAAAGTCAATCTTTCCAACAGACCCTCCAAGTCCACCAGCAAACCATCTCAAAGTTGGAGACTCAATTGGGCCAATTGGCTGAAGCCACCATGAGAAGGGAAGTGGGCCAATTGCCAAGTCAGCCCATTGCCAACCCACGAAATAATCCTCCGGGCTTCCCACAACCAGACTTCCCTATTAACCAGCCAATTCCTCCTCTCCTCCAGCACCCATCAGGTCAAATGCCACAAAAAGGCCCACAACTCGAAAATGCAAAAGCAATTTCGACCTTAAGAAGTGGTAAAGTCCTCGAAGATCCTCAAGGGTCCACTCATAGTTCATCAGTCCAGGCCCCTGACATATCTTCTGATAGTGAGGAGGAGCCCAGCCAGGAAGAGGATGTCAAGGGAAAGAGGAAAATAGAGGAAGGGCCTAGCACTTACCAACCTACAGTGCCATTTCCTAATGCCTTAAAGCCCAAAAAGAAACAACCAGCCCATAATGAGGAGATGATGGAGCTCTTCAAACAAGTACATATCAACATCCCTCTCCTCGATGCCATCAAACATGTCCCGGCCTATGCTAGATTCTTAAAAGAAATGTGCACTCCTAGGCGGGAGCCACGAGTGACCCCGGAAAAGGTTCGGCTTCCTGAGAACGTTAGTGCCGTAGTCCTCAACCAACTTCCAAGGAAGTTAAAGGACCCTGGAGCACCCCTTATCTCTTGCAACATTGGGGGTGTGACCTTTGATAAGGCTCTCCTTGATTTAGGAGCCAGTGTGAATTTACTTCCCACCTCCATCTATGAGCAGTTTGACATCGGTGAGCTCAAGCCTACACCCATTATTCTCCAGCTCGCCGATAGATCAATCAAGACTCCAAAGGGCCTTATTGAGGATGTCATTATTAAAGTGAATGAGTGCTACTTCCCTGCCGACTTTCTTATTTTGGACATGGTTTCTCCCCAAGAAATCAAGCATACTCCTATCATTTTGGGTAGACCATTTTTAGCCACGGCTAGGGCTAATATAGATTGTGCTTCAGGAGTTATGGACATATCTTTTGGGGATCAGAAAGTCAGCATCAACATTTTCAAGGCATCTAAATTTTATGATCAAAAAGAAGATTGCTATGTTGTTGACACCATTGAGGAGTTATTGGAGATTGAAGGGGACAGTAGGACCAGAATAAGAGAAGAAGTTGACATCCTGTCAACTCAACTTAGGACATGGCCCCCAGTTGAACCTTTACCTCAGCTTAAATCTGAACCAGCTCTTCCCTCTTTGCAATCCCCTCCTCAGGTTGAACTAAAACCATTGCCGGCCTCCCTTAAGTATGCATTCCTAGGCCCAGACCAAACCTTGCCCGTCATCATAGCAAGTGACCTTGAACCTAAGCATGAGGAGAAACTAGTTGAGGTCCTTAAATCTCATAAGGGGGCTATAGGTTGGTCTGTCGCTGATCTTAAAGGGATTAGTCCATCCATTTGTCAGCACCATATTTATATGGAGGAGAATGCAAAACCGAGCAGAGACATGCAGAGGAGATTAAATCCACACATGAAGGAGGTGGTCAAAAATGAGGTGGTCAAATGGTTAGATGCCGGAATCATCTACCCAATTTCTGATAGTCAGTGGGTCAGTGCAACACAAATAGTCCCCAAGAAATCAGGACTGACTGTGATCACCAATGATCAAGAGGAGTTGATACCTACTAGGTTGACCACGGGATGGAGGGTCTGCATTGATTATAGGAAGCTCAACTCTATGACAAAGAAGGACCATTTTCCCCTACCATTCATTGACCAAATTTTGGAAAAATTAGCAGGGCAAAAATACTTCTGTTTTCTAGATGGGTATTCTGGGTACAATCAGGTGGCTATCTACCCAGAAGATCAAGAAAAAACCACATTTACATGTCCCTACGGAACATTTGCTTTTCGGAGAATGCCCTTTGGATTATGTAATGCGCCTGCCACATTTCAAAGATGCATGTTAGCAATTTTTTCTGACATGGTGGGCAACTTTTTAGAAGTTTTCATGGATGATTTCTCCATTTTTGGGGATACATTTGATTCCTGCCTTGATCACTTAGCCAAAGTAATGAAGAGATGCATTGACACTAATCTTGTCCTCAGTTGGGAAAAGAGCCATTTCATGGTTAAAGAAGGTATTGTGCTAGGGCACATAGTGTCGGCAAGAGGAATTGAAGTAGATAAAGCCAAAGTTGATCTCATTGCCAAACTGCCACCACCCACCTCAGTAAAACAAATCCGATCATTCCTGGGTCATGCCGGCTTCTATCGCCGGTTCATCCAAGACTTCTCCAAAGTCGCTAGACCTCTCACTAATCTGCTAGCTAAGGAAGTCCCATTCCATCTTGACCAATCATGTCTTGAGGCTTTCGAATCATTGAAAATGGTATTGACCAATGCCCCAATCTTACAAACTCCTAATTGGTCATTACCTTTTGAAATTATGTGTGATGCCTCGGATTATGCTTTAGGTGTTGTTTTAGGGCAAAGGGTAGACAAAAAGCCTGTGGTGATTTACTATGCGAGTCGCACACTCGCTGATGCCCAACTTAGGTACACCACAACAGAAAAGGAGTTACTTGCTGTTGTCTTTGCCCTTGAAAAGTTTCGGTCCTATCTGCTAGGGGCCAAAGTCATTGTGTTCTCTGACCACTCAGCTCTCAGACACCTGCTGTCTAAAAAAGATGCCAAACCAAGGTTGATTAGATGGATCCTTTTATTACAAGAATTTGATTTGGAAATTCGGGATAAAAAAGGAAGTGAAAATGTTGTTGCAGATCACTTGTCCCGAATTATCACATCAGACACCACACCCTTAAAAGACTCATTTCCAGATGAGCACCTCCTTAGTGTATCTCACATTCCACCCCCATGGTATGCACACATTGTCAATTACTTAGCCGTGAAAAAAATTCCTGAAGGTTGGTCTAAACATAAAAAAGACCGCTTCTTTGCTAAGCTCAAATACTTCTTTTGGGAAGACCCTGAGCTATTCCATTTAGGACCAGACCAAATCATTCGGAGGTGTGCCCCTGAAGGTGAGCAACAAAGCATTTTGACATTTTGCCACACCTTAGCTTGTGGGGGGCATTTTTCAAGTAAGAAAACGGCAGCGAAAGTTTTGCAGAGTGGGTTCTACTGGCCCACAATATTTAAAGATGCATTCGAATTTTGTAAATCTTGTGAGCGCTGTCAGGCTATGGGAAACATGTCACGCAGGGACATGATGCCTTTAAACCCTATCCTGGTTGTGGAAATTTTTGATGTATGGGGAATTGACTTCATGGGACCGTTTCCACCATCTTTTGGTCATGAGTACATTTTGGTGGCAGTGGATTACGTGTCTAAGTGGATAGAAGCTATAGCCACAAGGACTAATGATCACAAAATTGTCATGAAATTTGTTCGCAAGAACATTTTCTCTCGATTTGGATGTCCGAGGGCTATCATTAGTGATGGGGGTTCACATTTTATCCATTCTCAATTCCGGGCTTTGCTTCGGAAGTATGGGATAACACATAAGATTGCTACCCCCTATCATCCCCAGACTAGTGGCCAGGTGGAGGTTTCTAATAGGGAGATCAAGAACATTTTGCAAAAGTCTGTCCGGTCCGATAGGAAAGATTGGTCAGAAAGATTAGATGATGCTTTATGGGCCTATCGGACCGCCTATAAAACTCCCATTGGCATGTCCCCTTATAGGCTTATTTTTGGAAAGCCATGTCATTTGCCAGTCGAATTGGAACATAGGGCCTATTGGGCAATCAAACAATTCAATCTTGATTTAGCACAGGCTAGTTCCCATAGAGCCCTTCAACTGAATGAGTTAGAAGAACTTCGCAATGAAGCCTATGAGAACTCTAGGATTTATAAAGCTCAGACAAAAGCATTCCATGATAAGCACATTTCACGCAAAATTTTTCAAATCAACCAAAAGGTCTGGCTTTTTAACTCTAGGCTACGATTATTCCCAGGCAAATTGAAATCTCGATGGGATGGACCATATGTAGTAATTAAAATATTTGACCATGGTGCAGTAACAATTCTTGATCCTAAAACTGGTCAAACTTTCACTGTCAATGGTCAACGTTTGAAACCTTACATTGAAAATCTTCCAATGCTGCAGGAGGACTCTCTCAGGCTGAGTGACCCATTGTGAGCTATATTGTGTCTGGCTGAAGACGTTAAACTTAGCGCTTCTTGGGAGGCAACCCAATTATCCTGTCTCTTTTCAAAAAAAAAAAAAAAAAATTTTTTTTTCATTGATTTTCTTATTTTGTCTAAGGAGCATGGAGCATGGAGTATGGAGCAATATTTCTTTGATGACGACATCTCTCTCTCAGGTCGTATCTATCCTTCCCTATACTTTTTATGGCTTTATTTCATTTCTATATCTTACTCATGCCATTAGGGACAATGTCACCTAAGTTGGGGGGTAACTTGAGCTTGAATTTCTTCAAAATAATTACAACCTTTCTCACACCTCTAACAAGTGTTTCATGTTCATATTTTATGATGAGAAACTTTTCTTAGAATGATATGACTTAGAGTCTTACATGTGAAAGTTGCACATTAAAGGGATGAATTAATTGGTTATGTCTTTAGCCTTTTCCTCAGAATACACCTAAAAATTCTATTGAACTTGCACACAATTGCACAATAACAAGATCGGTGGATGACAAACATTAGGATGATGGGAATTTTACTTGACACTTAGGTGGTGATGAATATTATGCCCATTCGTTGAACATAATCGTGAGGAAAAAGCTACCTGCCAAAAAAAAAAAACATATGGAAAATGCCCCTGAACTTAGTAACCGGGCCTGCTTCTCCTAAGGCAAGAGTTGAGGTTCGCGTCAAACGGCGAAGGGATGTGCAGCACCGTGTGTCAAAAAAAAAGATAAAAAAAAAAAGAAGTATAAACTGGCAGAGTGAAGCTACCTGTAATTCGAGAAGCTCAATTCAAGAGGTGGGCAGAATTGAAAATCATCTTTAAGTGAAAGGTAGAAGACTCATTCATCTAGATTGTTTGGAAGTCACTAGTCAAGTTATATCACTCATACACAAAGAGATATTTAATTTTGAGTGTATCCTGAGGAAAGGTCTAAACACATGGACTGATGAAATTTATACCAAATGCATTCTACTTGAACTTGTAATACTCCAAAGTCTAAATCATTATGCATAATGTTCTTGCCATGATCTATGACACATGAGTATTTGCTAGTCCTAATTTTATAATTGTTTACATTGCTAAGGGACTAGCAATGTTCAAGTTGGGGGGTGTGATAAGTCTCCATTTCTTATGATAATACATCGCATAAACACCATTTTATGTGCATATAATTAGGTAATTATGCATATTTCATAGTTAACCTCAACTCCACATTTAAATTGGAGCTTTCACGTAAATTGATTAATTCAATTATCTTATTTAATAATAAATTGAAGTTGAGGGCCATGATCATTAATTCTCCATTGCATAATCATGAGCATTTGAGATTTATGTGCACATTGTGGTAATTTGTATGGACTAAAGTGCAATTATGTGTGTGTAGGACACCGAAGGCAATTACAAAAGAAGTTGGGGGCAAAAGGGTCATCACCATTTTGACCAAGTCAAATAAAGAATTCAAATTATTTTGATTGGAGGGAAAGGAAAGTTCAAAATTTCGAATTCAAAGTTTGAAAAGGAGGAATCCAAACTTTAAGTTTGGAAAGGAGGAAAAGGACATCCAAAATTTGAATTAAAGGAGAGACATGATGAGCCTTGGGAAATGGGGTGCCTAAAGTCCAAAAAAGGGGGTGCCCACCTACTTTTACTCTTCCCCATGCATCATATTCCATTTGAATCTTAGCCATCCATCTCCTTTTGATATAATCTCCACCCTCTATCTACCAAACTTTCCCTATAAATAGCCCATGGTAAGGAGGAGAAGGGGAGTTTTTTCTTTGAGCATTCTTTCACTCTCCCTCTTTCTCTCCCAACCTTAGGCCTCCGGTTGCTCCCATTTTATCCTCCACAACTCCCCTTTCATGGCGGCGTGCACATCAAGACGGGCGACGTTCCAAGGTTCGTGACGTGGACGGCGACGGCTTCTTCATCCACCTCTTCCCACGGTGATCTCTTTCAAGGCGGAGTGATCCTCTCCAAGGCTCGGCGAGGAGGAGACGACGGCGTCATCACCATTGCTACTACCATCTTCACACCTTAGGCTCCTCTTTTTGTTATTGCTTTAGTTTTATTTCACTTCATTGTAATCTCATTGTGCCATTAGTGTAAACTTATTTCACATTTCATGTACTCTTCCTTTTAAGTTAATGAAAGTTGCTCTCTTGATCTAGTTCTTGCTCTTCTTCCCTCTCTATCTCTTTCTTCTATATTTTCTTTCCACTTCATACAATTATTTTCTATAGCATAAGCGCATAGTCATGGTGTTTTCAATTAAGTGTTAGAATCATTCTTTGTTTCCTCACTTTTCTTCAAACAATCAAATCACAAATATTTTCCAAAGGAGTCCAAAGTTTTTAACTCTAAAAATCTATTCTTCCTTGTGGATTCGACCCGTGCTTGTCCGAATACTACATTCTCTTTTGATCATTTTGTGCGAGTGCGGTTTTAAGATTGTTATACGCATGGTTTAAACGACGAACTTTCGCGTTATCAGCTGCGAGTGAAATCAAGATTCAAGCTCATCCGATTCAAGATTGTCAAGAACGTCTTCCTGCTGCACAAGTGTTCGATTAAATTCCGAGAAGAGAAAGGGGGAGCTTCTACAAGGATAAATCATTCTCTCTTCACACCTTTCATTCTGATTCTTTGAGTTTAAACTTCATCATATGTCGTAATCTTTATCTCAGATATTTGTGTGTGTGTGGATCATTATTGGATCCGTGGTCGTGTGTGTGTCGTGATTTATTCGTGTGTGTACGTAGGTCTTCCTAGATCTACGTTTGTGTGTGTGGGTGTCTAGTTAGATCAGTTCTGTATCTTGTGTGTGGTTTGCTGCACTTGTGGCAGTGTGTGTTCGTGTTGGTGATCCGGCCATCGGATCGTGTGTGTGTTGTTATTCCGGTCGTTGGACCGTGTGGGAGACTACGTCTCTGTGTGTGTGTCTGTGTTTTGGGGCGCATCCCCGTGTGTGTGTGCAGGCGTCATCCTGCGTGTGTATTTGGAGTGTCGTCTCCGGTTGGGAATTTATTCCCGAGTGAAGCCTCACCTAGTTTGGTGAGGGGTGGACGTAGGGAGCCCGTCGTGGTCCCGAACCACCTTAAAATCCCTGTGTATTGTGGTTTGCTTTGCGCACTGGTTTGGTTTATTTTGTGTATCCATCTATATGATCGTGTGGGATCGGTGAACTTGAGAGAATCGGTTTAATGGCTTAATCAACTTCCTTAATTCTGTTATATGTCATTAACTCCACCGTGTGCACTCGTCTTGTCTCATAATGTTTGTTGTTATCAAGCTTGCCAGATCAACAGTTTTGGGTGTTTTAATTGTTGTCTCATTGCCTTTGATAAAAGGTCAAGAGTTTTATTTAAAATTGTAGTCACCCAATTCACCCCCCTCTTGGGTGTCATTGATCGAGGGACCCAACATTGTGTTATTTCCTTAATGTTCTTGCATATTGTGGTTAGATATGTTCACTAAATAAAAAAAAATTCTTCACTTGAACCCAATAAAAAAATCCTCATTCCAAGAGTAGAAATCACACTTTCATGCTCTAAGTCATGCATCATTTAGGATAGAAGTTTTTTTTTCTTGTTATTTAACTTTGGTCATTGCATTTTAGAGATTGCAAGGGGCAAGGTGAGTTCTTTTCTAATCTTTTTCTTAATCACATGCTCATGCATACTTGCATAGAACCCCATGTTTGAACTTGATTTGTTGCATATCATTTCTAAAATAATCTAAAGGCAACACCCATTAGTAAGATAAGGTGGGGATTTCATCACCCTTCCTTAGCCCATAAATCATAATTTTCTTCATCTTTGCATCACCTAGACCCTAAATAAAATTCAGTAGACATTGGCCCTAGGTTCACACGGTGTTTCTTGTGTTATTTGTGCTTACCCTCTTGTAAAAACTGGTGCCTAAGGCAAGACGATCGGACGGCAAACGCCTTAAGCGGGCTAGTGATTTTTAATTAGGACCTTGCGAAAGCAAGGGGAGCCTCTCACTACCCCACCCCTTACCTGGTCGGTGGAAATATTGAGGGTGAACTCAAGTTACACTTTAGTCATTTTGTGAAACCCAATTTGTAGTTCTAGGTCATATCTAGGTCATTAGGTAATTTGTGTGACAACTTATTTGAGATTACATAAAAAAAAATAAAACAAAAAATTAAAAAAATCAAAAAAATTTCCTCTTCTCTCTCTTCGTCCTAGTTTATATCAAAATCAAAAAAAAAATAAACAAACAAAAATCATCATAAAAAAAATCTCTTTCATCTCTCTCTTCGTCCTAGTTCATGCAAGGTAGAAGATCTCAACATCCAAATCTATTAGGACCCATTCAAGAAATTGAGAGAGTCTTGTATCCAGGGAACGATCTCCAACAAGATCTCATGGCCGAAAATCAAGGACCTCACCACCAAAATCTAATGGCCGAAAATCTCGATCCTCCAAAGTAAATGAAGGACTATTTCTTGCCCAATCAATACCAACCGTCCTTTTATGTCCAAGCACCTCAGAACCAAGCGGTTCATTATAAAATCAAGTCTAGTACCATCCAAATGTTGCCATCTTTCTATGGAAATCTCAATGATGACATTTACAAACATCTTTATGAGTTCCTTCAGATCTGCTCAACTGTTAAAATCCAGAATTTCTCTGATGATGCTCTTAGGTTAACTCTCTTCCCATTCTCTCTCAAGGATAAAGCCAATTATTGGTTAGGAGCCTTGGGTAGGATCATTGATACATGGGCAGAAATGCAAAAAGAATTTTTGAAGAAGTTCTATCACATAGGGTGAACCAAAACAATGAGAAGAGCCATAACTGGATTTACCCAAAATACTGGAGAACATATACATGAGGCTTGGGATAGGTTGAAAGATCTATTAAAAAAATGTCCTCATCACGGCCTGTCAAGATGGCAAATTGTTCAAGCATTTTATGAGGGACTAACGGAGAATTATAGACAAATGTGGATGCATCATGTAGGGGAACATTAATGAGTAAGAGTGAGGATGAAGCGTATGATCTATTTAAAATGTTGAGTGAAAACTCCATCAGTCACGCCTCACTTTCATCATATGAACGAATGATCGGACCAAACAAGAGGGCCGGGCTTTACGAAGTCAAGAATCAAGGGGAGTTTGAGAATAAGATGGACATCAATGCCATAACCCGGAAATTGAATAAAATGGATTTGCTCGCCCAGAAGATAGAGAAGGTTGATATGGTGGCTCATAAGCTAGACCAGTTATTGGCTATGAATAGGTAGGAATCTTCTTCATCTTCTGCTCCTCAACCTCAACAATTCTCAACTCCCAGTCAAGAAGAAACTTGTGCTTTGTGCTCTAGCCTTAGCCATTCTGTGAGTGAGTGTCCCATAGCAGCCCAACTTCCCCCATTTATCCAAGAATAAATCTTTGCTGCCCAAGGTGTCTCTAAACCCGCATACGACCCTTACACAAACACCTACAATCCAGACTGTAGAAATCACCCAAAATTTTCTTAGAAATCCAATCAAAGCCCATCCACCCAATCTCATCCCTCACACCATTCAAATCAAAAACAATCTTTTCCAATGCCAAGTCAATCTAATCCAAATCACTCTTATTCATCTCCTTTTCTCCATCAATAATTCCAGCAATCTCTTTTCCATCAAGCTCAGGCCCCATATCCTCAAGCTCAATTTTCTTAGGGCCAATTTCAGTAATTTCCTTCACATCGTTCCCATCAGCCACATTATCAGCCACCTCCTACTCAGCCCACTTTTGATGACAAGTTTGAACAACTCCAACAACTTATTTTTACCCAAGCACAATCCATTTCTAAGTTGGAAAACCAGATAGGGCAACTTGCTGCTAATAACATGAGAAGAGAGGTAGGCCAGCTCCCTAGCCAACCGGTGGCCAACCCCCGCAATCAACAACCTCCATGCTTCCCTCCAAGAGCTCCCATTCTTCCTCAACCCAATCAGCCCAACCAACCTCAGCTGCCCCCTCCTATAGGTCCTCAGTTCGAGAATGCCAAAGCCATCTCTAGCCTTAGGAGCGGGAAAATTCTTAATAATCCTTATCAGGCTAAGGATGTCGGAAGTAGTTCGGGCCAAGATGCCCACGAGGAGAGTGATAGTGAAGATGAGGAGCCGGTAATTATGCAAGAAAAGAAGAGGCAAGAGGGGGGAGAAAATAAGCTGGATAAAGGGAAAGCAAAGGTTGATGAAGGACCCCGAGAGTATGTTCCTAAGGTCCCATTCCCTGATGCATTGAAGCCAAAAGCTCAAAAGAGAAAGCCGGTCCAACAAGAAGAACTAGTGGAATTTTTTAAACAGGTGAACATCAATATTCCACTATTGGATGCGATCAAACATGTGCCGACGTATGCAAAATTTTTAAAAGAGCTATGTACACCAAAAAGGGAACCAAAGGCAGAAACACAAAAGGTCCGTTTGTCTGAAGATGTGAGTGCAGTTGTTATAAATCATTTGCCTAAAAAGTTGAAGGACCCCGGAGCTCCACTGATTTCTTATGATATAGGTGGAATTACATTTGATATAGCATTGCTGGACCTTGGAGACAGTGTGAACTTATTAACCACCTTTATATATGAGCAGTTTGATTTAGGGGAGTTAAAACCCACATCTATAATCCTTCAACTGGCGGATCGATCTGTGAAGACTCCAAGGGGACTATTGGAAGATGTGATTGTGAAGGTGTATGGATGTTATTTCTCGGTGGACTTTCTTATTCTGGATATGGCATCGTCCCAGAAATTAAAACACACACCTATCATTTTGGGACGTCCGTTTCTTGCTACGGCCAAGGCCAATATAAATTGCGCCATGGGGATGATGGATATTTCTTTTGGAGGAGAGAAGGTTTCTCTGAACGTGTTCAAAGCATCCCAATATCCGGACCATGAGGTGGAATGTAGTGTCATTGATATTTTTGAAGAACTAATTGAAGAAAGTCTGAAAGTTAATGAGGAATGTCTAGAAGAGGGTAGCATGCTCCAGGATTCTCCACTTTCTAGTGAACCCTACTCTAGAGTAGAGACACTCCCTCCGCTTCAAGCTGAACCTATTCTTCCATCTTTGGATCAGCCACCCAGTCTAGAATTGAAGCCTCTGCCGGATCCTTTGAAGTATGCTTATCTAGGTCATAACCAAACTCTTCCTATAGTCATTGCTTCCAACCTCACTACTGCTCAGGAATCCCAACTCCTAGATGTCCTTCAGGAGCACAAGAGGGTGATAGGTTGGTCAGTGGCGGATTTGAAGGGTATTAGTCTGGATGTGTGTATGCATTACATTTCTGATAGCAAGTGGGTCAGCCCAACTCAAGTTATTCCCAAGAAGTCAGGGCTGACAGTTGTAACAAATGAGAAAGGAGAAGAAGTTCCTACACGACTACCAACAGGGTGGAGAATCTGCATTGATTATAGAAAACTAAATTCAGTCACGAAAAAAAGATCATTTCCCACTCCCATTCATTGATCAAATCTTAGAGAAACTGGCTAGGCAGAAGTATTATTACTTTCTGGATGTCTATTCCGGGTATAACCAAGTTAAAATTTTCCCGAAAGATCAAGATAAAATAACTTTCACGTGCCCCTATGGCACGTTTGCTTTTAGAAGAATACCTTTTGGGCTCTGCAACGCCCCTGCCACATTCCAGCGGTGTATGATGTCCATTTTCTCTGAAATGGTAGGAGAATGCATGCTTGGAAGTTTTTATAGATGACTTTTCAGTGTTTGGTGATTCGTTTGAAGATTATTTAGGAAACTTAACTTGGGTATTGAAAAGGTGCATTGAGTTGAATCTAGTGTTGAGCTGGGAGAAGAGCCACTTCATGGTAAGAGAAGGGATCATTTTAGGCCATGTAGTTTTAGAGAGGGGAATAGAAGTTGATAAGGCCAAGGTATATTTGATTTCTAATCTTCCTCTCCCGTCTTCGGTCAAACAGATCCGTTCCTTTCTTGGCCATACAGGATTATACCGCAGATTCATTCAAAACTTCTCTACCATTACTCGACCACTTACACAATTACTTGCCAAGGAGACTCCCTTTCATCTTGATGAGTCCTGTCTAGAGGCGTTCAATTCTTTGAAAGTGGCTCTCACACAAGCTCTCATTCTCTAATCTCTTGATAGGTCGCTCCCTTTTGAGATCATGTGTGATGCCTCAGACTATGCTGTAGGAGCTGTCCTAGGTCAAAGAGTTGAAAAGAAACGCGTGGTGATCTACTACACGAGCCGCACCCTCGCTGATGCCCAAATGAACTACACCACCACGGAAAAGGAATTGTTAGCTGTTGTGTTTACCCTCGAAAAGTTTCGATCATATCTGTTAGGGGTGAAAGTCATTGTTTATTCTGATCTCTTAGCATTAAAATTTTTGATGTCTAAGAAGGAAGTAAAACACTGTCTCATATGGTGGATTTTGTTACTAGAAGAGTTTGATTTGTAAATCAGAGACAAGAAGGGATTGGAGAATGTTGTAGCTGATCACTTATCTAGGATTGTAATTCCCGAAAGTGCCCCTATGTCCGACTCCTTCCCCGATGAACAAATTCTTTCCATCTCTCATACAACAACCCCTTGGTTTGCTCATATAGTCAACTACCTGGTGGTAGGACAGATCCCAGAAGGGTGGTCTAAACAGGAGAAGGATCGATTCTTTTCAAAGCTAATGCACTATTTTTGGGAGGACCCGGAGCTATTTCACATGGGTCTGTGGACATGCGAAATTGCACCCCCATACGTCCCAACTAGTCTAGCATCAACAACGACTCCAAATAGAAAAACTACGGGGAAGATGGGCCATCCGGACTCCCTGAGCACACACACACACTGCCGTGGAGCTGTCCTCAGAATCACGACAGTGAAGAGAAATCAACCACTGGGAGCCCCACAATCCATGGGCCTCGAAGAAAATCGAATGGGTCACAACTCGTGCTCACAACGGGCTCAGAAATGCCCACTTAGGCCTTCAACGGCACAGCCCTTGGCCCTTCAGTAGCACAGCCCTTGGGCCCTTCAGCGGTATGCTCGTTGGCCCTTCAGCGGCACGCCTCTAGTGGTCTTCAGCGGCACAGCCATTTGGGCCCTTCAGTGGTACAACTCTTGGCCCTTCAGCGGCGCACCCATCGTGCCCCTTCAGCGGCACGCCCTTCGTGCCCCTTTAGCGGCACGCCCTTCGTGCCCGTTCAACGGCACGCCTTCACGCCCTTATAGCGCTTCCAACAGCACGCCCTTGGCATCCCTTCAGCGGCACACCCATCCTGCCCCCCCCCCCAGCAGCACACCGCGCCAGCCTCCAGCGGCGCGCCTAGCAGCGCTTCCAGCGGCACGCTTCTACGGTCTTCCAGCGGCACGGGTTTTTGCCCATTCAGCGGCACACTTCGGCTGCAGCCCGGCGCGATCAGCAGGCAATCTTAACGCCATCCCCTATAGATCTTTGGCGCGCAATGGGGTTACTGAGGTGTCACCCAGGGAGAGAGCCACGTTGCCTACTCCTCCTGCCACCCAGGACAAGGGAGTCAACTCCCATTAAATACACTTCGGACGCCTCCCGCCTTCGAACGCTTCCGCCGTGTGGGGTATAAAAACCCCTCTCCTTCGCTGCGAACAAGAGGGGAGAGGGGGACACACACACAGACGCACGCAGAGAGAAGAGAAGAAGGGAAAGAAGAAGAGAAGAAGAAGAGGGAGGCGCATTCCCTCCTGCTGCTCCGTCCACCGCCATCCACGTAAAGAAGAAGAGAAGGAAAAGAGAGAAGAGACGAAGAGAGGAGTGAGGTCTGGGAGGGGAGGAGCCCATGCTCCGTTCCCCTTCCCACCTTGTATTTTCATTTCTTTTCCCCCCTTTTGTTGTTGATGTCCCCCTTTTCTTTCTCCCTGCGATGTATTGGCCCTTTGTGGCCTCCCGTTCTTTGTGAATGAAAAGCCTTGCTCTTTGGGTTTCCCCCACCGTCTCTATTTGTCTTCCTCCCCTTGGTGTTTTCCTCTCCCTCTTCTTCCCTATCGATTTGGCCTCCGGCAGTGATCTTTCCCCCTTTGCGTTTCATCCTCGTAGGGCCTCTGACCCTCACCCTCGCCCGTTCGCCTGTGGGGAGTTACTCCCCCTGGCCTCTCAGCGGCCTGCTCTCACCCCTAGCGGCCTTCATCGGCACGCCCCTGGGGTGCTTTGCCGACACGCCCTATGTGCTCCTTCAGCGGCACGCTTGCTAATATGCCCTCAGCGGCACATGTCGCTCAGCGGCACGCTCCTGCCATCCTTTAGCAGCACGCCCCGTGCCACCCCTCCCATTGTTCCATCTGGTGACACAGCCCCCCCTGTATTTGCCCAGCGGCACACCTTTCTTGGCCACCCAGCGGCACACTCTCCTTGGCCACTTTAGCGGTACGCTCCCCCTACGGGTCGGTTCAGCGGTGCACCTCCACTATTGGTCTGCCTAGCAGCAAACCCTTAGGCAGCCTCAGCGGCACAATTTGATTGTCACTCCTCTGGTGCATTCGAGGCTTGTATCAGCCTACTGGTTTCCCGGCGTTCTCTCCGAGTTTTCCGAAGTTTCTCCGAAGGTGGCTGCCTAGGCACACACCTCCAATTGTCGGGTTCCGCCACTCCATGTGGGCGCATTCCCTGTATCTCCCTTACGCTCGGGTCAAGGGGAGATGCTACCGAATTTTTGTTAGAAACGATAACATATTAAAAAGATAAAAGAAAGTAACAAACAAACAAAAAGAACAACGGTAAAAATGCTTTAACCGAGGCGAGGGAACCGCAACTAACTCGAAAAGAGTCGAACCAAACGACGACTAAGCGACTTGAACATTCGTCCTCATGGGAGAAAGAATGGAAGTTAATCAAGAGGAAGAAAGAAGAAACCTATGCAAATTTAATAAAAATCAGAAAAGAAGAAAAGAAAAGCCTTAAAAGAAGCGGAGGAGGAGTGGGCCTTCACCGGTACACCTAATCCAGTCCTTCGCCGATACACCCTCCACCCTCCTTCACCGGTACACCCTCCATTGTCCTTCGCCGGCACGCCTGTGATAGCCTTCCCTGATACACCCTCCTGCTGATTCCCCCGGCACACTTCTTCGAGCCCTTCAGCGACACGCCTCCTCGCTGCCTTCCCCGGCACACCCCCGTCTCCTTCGCCGACACGCTTCCCACTACCCTTCACCGGCACTCACGCCTAAACCTCCTTGGCCGGCGCATCTTCCCTCTCCCCAGCGGCACGCCTCCCCCCTGCTCCAGCGGTACGCCTACATCCCATAGCCTTTGCCGGCACACCTCCCCTCTTCCTTCGCCGGCACGCGCTTCCGGTTCCTTCGCCGGCACACCCCTTTATCCCCTTTTTGGCCCTTCAACGGCCCACTCTTTCTCCAGAAAAATATATGTAATATAATAATAATAATAATAATAATAATAATAAATTGATAAAAAACTATGATGAGTAAATAAGTCTGAATATATGTATGAAATAAACAAAAAAATGTGAAATAATAATAATAATGGTAAACAAAAGGGGAAATCTAATAGTAATAATAATAAACAAAATAGAGAAATCATTCAGAATAAATACATAAAAAGGGAAATAAGCAATATATATATATATATATATATATATATATATATAATTTGAAACCTAGATAAAAAAATGGTAAAATCTATATCGCAGCCCCGTCTCTCCCCCGACCCGGTGCTGAAGGAACAACAATGCCGCCCTTCTAGGTTGGATTTGAGTCTTGGGAATTATCCCGAAATAGTCATGACCTAACCTCGCCTCGGGCCGATATTTCGATTAAACCGGACTCGTTTCTCGGGCCGGATCCCTTCCGAGCCACTACTAAAATTGCAGCACGTTCGGCAGACATTTGAACTAGTTCACCTTGATTTCTGCCGCGTTTCTATTACGGACCTGTGTCCGAACATGAAAAGGTCCATAAGTGACTGATATGGCCGACGGCTCCCATCCCGACAGGGTCATAACCTGCCATTGCTCTGGGTCGATATTCCTTCAAATCGGATTCATTCTAACGGGATTCGTTCTCGCTCTTGTATTGAAGTTGCCTCGAACTCGGCATATATTGGTACAGGGTTGTTTCTGTCTACGCCGTACCTTCGATATGGACATTTGTCCGAATATCAAGTGGTCCGTGAGTGACCAACAAAAATCCGAATAGAACGAGATGGCTCCTGTCATCCTTGGACCCTTCGCATGGGGATGTCAACAGGGCCCCCGTGGGCCGTGCTTAGACCTCGGGCTTGTCCTGATTATGGTCATTGTATGACTCATATCCTCGGCCTATAGCTCGCTCCCTTCGAACACGTTTTTAATTTTGGATTCTAGTCCCGGGACTCTTCCCCGTCGCCCTCCGGCACCGGAATCATTAATGATGCCCACGCAAGCCCCGTTTGGACTGCGGGAGGCGCCCCCGGTATGGTCCCGACTCGATCTCGCACCGGGCCAATAAATGTGCTAGTTTCCTGCTATACTAACCGAGATTTAATCGAATGTTTTCAGTGTCTCGGAATAATGTATTTGTCGTATCACGGCATACATATGTTCCAGGTCCTCCTGCGACAATTATGATATTCTCAAGCCAGACACCCGTCCGAATATTAAACGGTCTCCCAAATAACAGACACGTTTCAAACGTCAGCTTCCCTAGACACAGGGCTTTTCAGTCGATTCAAGGGATATTCCCTCGTTGCCCCTTGGCACCGGAAATATTAATGACGCTCATGCAAGTCTTGTTTCGACCGCGGGGGGTCCACCGCAGTATGGTCGCAGCTCGCTCTTGCACCGGGCCAACAGATTTACTGGTTCTTGGCCGCTCCAACCGAGGCTTAGCCGAATGTCTTCCGTTCTTCTGAACAATAAGTTTTCCATATCCTGGCATACATATGCTCCGGTTTTCCCGTGAGGATCGCGCTTTTCTCGAGCCGGACATTTGTCCAAACATTAAATGGTCAGTACACGACCGACATGACCACAAATGGTTTTCTTCTCGCCCTCGCGCGAGGATTTCAATACCTCGTAATAGACCTTCCATGTAATTGATTTCTTGGCCATGAGACCCTGAATCCCGGCTATTAATCAAGGGTGTTCCCTCGTATGGGGGATGTAAATGACGTCGTGACCTTTATGGCGCGGCGGGTTTTGGTCCCGACACGAACCATACAATCGTGTGACTGAGTCAGATCGAGCGCACCATGGGCTCTTCGGAGCCCGAATAAATCATCACTTTGTGACTGGCACGCCCACGCACTTAATAGACGAATCGACCATCTTAATAGACGAACCATTTGAATAAGAGAATTTTAGCGCGTCCACAGGGTCTTGATCAGATCATTAGAATATGTGTCCCCGAGGAGGAACAACAGTCTGTGTTGAATTTCTGTCATCATTCGACTTGTCGGGGACATTTCTCAGGAAATAAAACTATGACAAAAGTTTTACAAAGTGGATTTTATTGGCCCACTTTATTCAAGGATGCTTATGAATGTTCTAAAACTTGTTTGAGATGTCAAGCCGTGGGCAACAATTCAAAAAGAGAAATGATGTCGCTCAGTCCCATTCTGGTAGTAGAAATTTTTGATATTTGGGGAATAGACTTTATAGGACCATTTCCACCTTCATTTGGCAATGAATATATTTTGGTGGTGGTGGACTATGTTTCGAAATGGATTGGAGTTGTTGCTACTAGGACAAATGATCACAAGGTCGTGATGAAATTTGTGAAGAAACACATCTTTTCTAGATTTGGTTGTCCTAGAGCTATCATTAGTAATGGGGGCTCTCACTTTACTCATTTTCAATTCCGAACTCTGCTTCACAAATATAGCATCACTCACAAGCTTGCTACCCCCTACCATCCCCAAACTAGTGGCCAGGTAGAAGTGTCCAACAGGGAGATAAAAACTATTCTGCATAAGATAGTTCGTCTAGATAGAAAAGATTGGTCCGAGAGACTAGATGATGCACTCTGGACCTACAGAACTGTATTTAAGACTCCCATTGGCATGTCACCTTACCGCCTCATTTTTTGAAAAGCCTGCCACTTGCCCGTAGAGCTTGAACATAGAGCATATTGGGCCATCAAACAAGTCAACTTCGATCTCACTCAAGCCGGGGCCCAAAGAGCTCTACAACTCAATGAACTGGAGTAACTAAGAAATAAAGCATATGAAAATTTAAAGATTTATAAAGCTAAAACCAAAGCATTCCATGACAAGCATATTCACAAGAAAACTTTTTATGAGAATCAAAAGGTTTGACTTTTTAATTTTAGGTTGCGTTTGTTCCCTGGTAAGCTCAAATCCAGATGGGACAGACCATTTGTAGTTGTTAAGGCTTTTGACCATGGTGCCGTCAAAATTTTGAATCCTAAAAATGGTCACATTTTCACTGTCAACAGTCAAAGGTTGAAACCATACTTGGAAAATGAACTGTTATCACCGAAAGAATCCATTGTTCTAAGTGGTCTGGAATAAAATCTTCGTGAGCTCTCATGGGTCTGGCTGAAGACGGAAAATTTAGTGCTTCTGGGAGGCAACCCAAGGTTTTTGTTGTTGTTGTTGTTTGACGTTTTTGTTTGAGTGTGTTTTAGTAGTCAGGTCAAGGCCAAGGAGAGGAAGTCATCGTCGTCCATGACAGTGATGGAGATTTCATCCCGCATATCCGGTTGTCTCTTTCCTACTCCGAAGTATTTATTGATATATTGTTCTATTGCTTTCAATTCTATATGCCATTGAGGACAATGTCATTCAAGTTGGGGGGGAGAGAAAAATTTTCATGATGCATATAATACAACCTGATAGGAGTCATGTCTTGCATGTCATCGTTGCATGAAAGTAGAAAGATGTAAACCCCATCTTGAGTTTCATGATTCATGCTTAAATTAAAAGTAATTCTGGAATAGAAAAGACTAGGGAGAAGGATGATGAAAAATTTAGTCAATCTAGCCATGGAAAACTGATATAAGAATCCCTTTAAAGTTCATGTGCACTTTAGAAACAAGAAATTCATGTTGCACACTAATGAAACAAACAAGACAAGCCATTTGCTAGTTTTGATATGTTGTCTGATATTCTGCACTTCTTAAGAAAAGAGATCTTTTTACAAAGCTTTCTGCCAAATTATCTATCAAAAAAAAGAAAAAGAGAGAGAGAGAGAAAAAAAACACTATGAAAACTGTCCCTAGTCTTAGTAACCGGGCCTACTTCACCTAAGACGTGTTGAGATTCACGTAAAACGGAAAAGGGAACCTTGATCTGTGAAACTGGGCATGCTTCTCCTAAGACAAGAGTTGAGGTTCACGTTGAGCAGTGAAGGGTAGTGCAGCATCATGTGTGGCATAAAAGATCCCAAAGGGACAAAATAATAAGACAGACAAAAAGCTAATTAATATACTTAATACTCTGATCTAAGAGGTGCAGGGTTGAAAGGTATTTACTTGAAATAGCGAATGGGGGATGTAATTGTCTAAGCTGTGGATTTGGTAGTTACACATGCACAAGTGCTATTGAGCTTTGATTTGACTTCTTACTATTAAGTTCCTACATAAGGCTAGTGTGCATTAATGATTCCAGATTCTTAATCTTTGGTTGATTCTATGAAGGGAGAGCTGGATATGAGAGTATGAATTTTATAAACTCTTGTTAGTCCTAAAATTCAATTTATTTGCATTGCTAAGGGACTGGCAATGAGTAAGTTGGGGGGTGTGATAAGCGTCCATTTTCTATGATAATTCATCACATGTACACCATTTTATGTGCATATATAATTAGGCAATTATGCATGATCTATCGTTAATCTCAACTTCGCATGTAGATTGGACATTTCATGCAAATTAATTAATTTGACCATTTTATTTAATAAAATGAAGTTGAGAGTCATGAACATTAATTCTCCATTGCATAATTGTGAACAATTGTGATTCATATGCACATTATGGTAACTTTCATGGACTAAATCATAATTATGTGTGTGCAGGACACCGAAGATAATTGTAAAAGAAGCCGGGGGCAAAACGATCATCACCACTTTGACCAAGTCAAATAAAGAATTCAAAATATTTTGGTTGGAGGGAAAAGAAAGATCAAAATTTTGAATTCAAAATTTGAAAAGGAAGAATTCAAAGTTTAAGTTTGAAAAGAAGGAAAAGTACATTCAATATTTGAAAAGGAGATTCAAAGTTGGAAAGGGGGTGCCCAAAGTCCAAGAAAGGGGGTGCCCACCTCCTTTTCCTTTTTCCCATGCATATTATCTACCTAAATCCCAGCCATCCATCTCCTTTTGATACAATCTCCGCTCTCCATTGACCCAACTTTCCCTATAAATAGCCCATGACAAGGAGGTGAACTGGAGTTCTTCTTTTGGTAATTTCTCTCCCTGCCTTAGGTCGCCAATGTCTCCCCTTTCGGTTCGTTTTCTACTCTTACACTCTTCATGTGCGTTCTTCAATTTTAAATGCTCTACAACTTCTTCTTCTGCATCATCTTCTAATTCCTTATAGTTTTTAAGTCATTTCATGTTTTTCACTGTACTATCATGTTCATCTGTGAACCAGTGTTTCTCTCTATTCTTCTCATTATTTCTCCACTTTCTAGTCATTTTATTCTCTTATTGTCTTCATTAAAGATCTTTTTTGTTAAGTTTTATACAATTTTTTCTTCTACATCATCTTCTAATTTTTTCTGGTTTGTAAGTTATTTCTCATTTTTCAACTTGATGTCCTATAATTTTACTGTTCATCCGAGGTGCTAGCTTCTGTTATTCCTCTGTTTTAAAGCCCTTATGCTCTTCTTTTCTATCTAAGTTATTCATGAAATGTCTTCCTCTCTTGTAGATCTAGATTTTATTCTTCTACCACTTCCTCTAATTCCATCATATTTTTAACTTATTTTTAATTCTCCTCAGTTCAGTTGTTTCTACACAATTACTATTCATCCGTGCATATCACTTCTCTTCTTCCTCTGATTTCACCATCTTCCTCACATTTTCTCTCTCTATGCCCTTCATCAAAGTTCTTTATGTCTTCCCCCTATTCAAATTCTTCTTCTTGGGCATCCCCTAATTCATCTGGGGTTCAAAGTTATTCACCCTCCAAAGGCAGCTTCAATGACGAAGGTGACTTCCTCCCAGTGTAGACGACATCTTCCTCAAGGTGGTTCGTGATCCAAGGCCAAGAGAGAACGACGCCGTCATCACCATTTCTGCTACCATCTTTACACCTCAGGATCCTTTTATTTTTATTGCTTTAGTTTCATTTTACTTCATTGTAATCTCGCCACATATTTGTTGTAAGTTTATCTTGCACTTCATGTACTCTTTCTTTTAAGTTAATGAAAGGAGTTGTTCTTTTAATCTAATTCTTGATCTTCTACCCTCTCTACCTCCTTCTATCTCTTCTTCTCACTTCATGCAATTATTTTCTATAGTATAGGCGCATAGTCATAGGTGTTTTCAATTAAGTGTTTTGTTTGTTCATCATTTCACTATTTTCTTTAAGAAAAGCCAAATCACAAGTGTTTTCCAAAGGACTCCAAGGTTTTTAACTCAAAAAATCTCTTCTTCCCTGTGGAATCGACCATTCTCGCCACCTTATTACGTCTTACTTTCATCTAGTGCGAGTTGGAATTTTTAAGATTGATACGCGTGTTTTAAATGATGAACTTTCGCGTGATCATAGGGCTCCGTGTGTTTTATTAATTCTGTTGTTGTTTTGTTAACGGGGGAGGTTATGGCACCCAAGAGAGCGACTCGTTCCCAGCAGGGAGAGTCAGGTCGGGGCCAGGAAGGGCAGAGCAGGGCAGTGCTTCCAGATGATGTAGCTGGAGGGGCGAGAGCCCCTGGAGCAGAGGAGTTTCTCCGGGGCATATATGAGTATGTTCTTTAGCAGCAGCAGGGCGGTGATGCTGGCGAGGGTTCGCTGTCTCGAGGTTGTCATGGTCGTGTGCTGAGAGATTTCTTGTAGTTCCAGCCGCCTCTTTACGGCGGGCAGTCAGATCCAGAGGTGGCCAAGGAGTGGCTTGATGACCATGAGCGGGTATTCAGTTCGATGGAGTGTCTGGAGGAGGAGAAGGTGGTGTTGGCCACGCATCGATTGTAGGGATCAGCCCGGTCTTGGTGGACGTCAGAGTGGGGAGTGATGTTTCGGTCCCGTCCTCTTCGATAGATCAAGTGGCGGGAGTTTGCCGCGGCTTTCGAGTAGGTTTTTTATCTGTCCTTTCTCAGGTCGCAGAAGCTGCGCGAGTTTCTAGAGCTGGTCCAGGGCGACATGACCGTGATACAGTATATGTAGCGACCCAAGATCCGGATATCGGGAGGAGCCCGATACCATTCGAATCCTGGCCCGCAGCCCACGAGCAGGGAGGGCTCGGAAGGGCTAAAAGGAGTGTGGAGGCACAAAGAAATAGGAAATAAAGTAGGATAATTAACAAAAATAAATAAACAACTGCAATAGCAATAGAGTCCAGTCCAACAGGAAGTACAGTCTAAAGTAGTAAAAACGTACCACATGCCGAGTGAACACTCGGCCCGGCGAACTGGCAACTAAGAACCTCTGAACCGCAACCTCGAACCTAGAGGATGAACTGTCACACCTGAAAAGTAGGGGTGAGCCTCCTATCACTGGCCCAGTAGGGATCCCGCGGAACCCCAACTGAGAATAACGGCGGCACGGAAAGCTATAACTACAAGAGCAATAGTAACAGCAGGAACAGTAAACCCGGTGGCCGGTCGAAACTCGGCACTACAGCTACTCCTACTGTACCGGTCAAGCAGAAAGAGAAGTCCCGATCTCACAGTCAGGAACCGGACCACACTAGCACCACTTACCGAAGTAAAAACCCACGGCAACCCCGCCGTAGAGGCCTATCTCCCAGGACACGGCCAACCTGGACACTCTATCTAAGGTACAACCCCGACCGTCCGATCGCGGGTACCGCACAACAAGACGCAATCTTGGTAAAGCTACTAGCACCAGTCTCACAGCACGAGAAACCGACACACGCGCCACGGTGAAACACTGAAATTCAATGGTCAACACGACCAAAAACCCGAAGGCCGAAGTCACAGAGACTGACTGACAGTCTGTTACTCCTGACTCGACAGGAGTACCTCCCACTAGAAGCACAGTCGGTAGCGTTCCCTGACGTCTTACACCGCACCGCGGGTGAACTGCCTAGCGTGGTAGCGCCTACCAAAGGCACGGACACCGTACAAGTAACAACAAAGCAAGTGATTAGCTGGGGTCCCGCTCGTTAGCACGTGTCCACTGCCCCCAACCACGTGTGCACATACAGACCATGCGTCCTAGGTCTGGCCTCTAACTGGTTTTACCCTTATCCGGACTCTGGCTACAGGCATAGGGCCCGACGGAAACCAGTCTAAAAACCGTCCTCAGGGTAAGCCCCTACACTTACTCCTAGGTGAGACCAGTACACGCGTACTGGTAGACTACTACTAGTGGAGGGTCACTGAAGGAGTAGACTCTCAAGTCAACGGAAAACAACGTCCGAACCTGACGAAGTACGGGGACCACCTTACGTACCAGCACCGTCGCACGGTGACCACGGTCGGAGAAGAAACGGGACTCACAGTCCACAAGCCACACACTCAGCCACGCAGAAAGTGCAGAAGCACGATTCCCAGGGCAGCACACAAGCCGCCACGCCGATTCCCCATCCTAGGGAAAGCGGGAAACCTCCCGCCCCAGGCTGGAGAACTGGACTTGCAGTCCAAGGCCAAACACATGGCCCACATGGGAATCGCCATCTAAAGAAACTCACGACATGCGGGAGAGACCCCACCGCACACACACCGATACATGGTGACTCGATCGAGTGTAACACGAAAGCCCGGAACACGTGGGGTCACCAGGACCCACCATACCTACGGGCACGCTAATCGAGGTAACACGGTCCTCCCGACACCCTCAAAACACGGACACAGAATCCCATGGGTGTCAGGGGCATTCACGAGACCGCAAGTCGACCACTAGGTCACACCCCGGTCGACCAGGGATCCACACATCGCGGAACGAACGCGGAGAACATGAAAACTCACCTCGGTGCAACACAGTGCCTGGCGGTCTAACCTTGGGCCTTCACAGGTTGTAACGGTCCAAGCCTCAACCGTCACAACAACTCTGACGCTCTAACACAGGGCCGTCAGAAGGCGAGTAAAAACTGAACGTAACGCGCTCCCCCAGGGGTGTTACGTCACCTAACGGACCAACCCCGGTGCGTTAGGCCAGAGAGCTACACAAGCCGTGACGCAGACCGCTTGGTGCGTCACGCACTCTAACGCACCTACCCAGGCGCGCTAGGGTGAAGGGTGGATGCGTTAGCTCTAACGCTCCTGCCCAGGGGCGTCACGCACCCTGACGTGCCACTCTGAGTGCGTCAGGCGTCTATGACCCCCAATGGTCATAAACCACGGTCGAAACACTGTAACAATCTAGCATGATGGCGTCACAGCCTTGTGGCGGTCTATCATGGGACCGTCAGGCCCACGAATGCCAATACTCAAAATAAAGGGAGCGTAACGCACCTGCCCAGGCGCGTTACACACTGTGACGGTCACTGGAACGACCGCCACGGCGTCCCGGTGGCGAAACGGTGAATTCACACCCAAAAATTTCATTCTACGCCCCGATCATCCACGGATGATGGGGAAAACAACGGGGAAGCTCCCCTATGGCCCCTAGCATGCATCTAGACCCTCGATTCGGTCCGAAAAGCGGTAGAACGGTAGATCGGGCGCACACCCCAAAAACATAGATTTTCCCCAAATCGCTCAAATAAACTCGCTCGGCTCACCGTAGCCTACAAAACTTGCGGGAAAAGAAAGCACACGAGCTGGGGATCCATCTCCCTACCTCCACCGAAGATTTCGTGCCCCGAGCTCGCCGATCAGCGAAGAAACGCCGTTTAAACCCTCGCCAGCTCGCGATCCCACGAACCGCCTCCACCATCGCGCTCCTCGTCCCGAGCCCATCGCTCCACATCCCACGAGCCACGCCGCCCCGCCCTCCCCTCCTCCGTCGGCTGCCCGGAGTGAGAGGGGGAGAGGAGAGAGCGTGAGAGAAGAGAGAGGGAGGGAAGAGAGAAATGAGAGGGGAGAGAGAGAAATGGTTAGTATATATAGAAAAACCCAAAAATTTCAGAAATTCAGAAAAATATGAAAAATTACCTTCGCGATCCTCGGGAGGAACACAACGCAGTGGTAACATCCCGGAGTCGAAGAACGCCACGGTTCGTCCTGCACAGAGTTTCGAAGGCACATCAGGGAAAAACACGTGTAAAGTACAAATTACACTCCGAGACCCACTAAAATGATCCGAAAAATATCCAAAAAAATCTGGGGCATTACACCCCTCCCCATTAAAGAAATTTCATCCTCGAAATTCAGGACTAGCACCAAGTCACAGGGGAAGAACACCTTAAGCAACTGACAACGGTGTCAAAACCCCAGCACAGAAAACCTCGATTCGCACGAAAAGCTCCGGACCTGAGGGACACAGCCAGACTTGCAATCACAAACAACACCTCACTCTGCGCACCGCGCACATCGGCCATCAGAGTAGGTACACCAACAACGCAGCCCGGCGTCACCTCAGTCACAACGAAAGCCACTCAAGGCACCGCTGCCACCAACTCGCCCACCGAGGAGACACAGTCCTTGTCACGAGAAATAGAAACCGATCCATCCTATGGTCGGCAGACAAATCACACATCAACTTCACAACCAGCTGACAGGTCGCACACCCTTCTTAAGGGAACAACCAATACAGAGCCTCCATCGGCTCACGCAGCCATCTCAATAGACCGCAACTAGCTCATCGGCTCAGCGCCAAGGGCCACCTCACACCTGGAAAGCTGAAAGCCAGACATATCACTGTGCCAACTCTGTCAGAAGACAAACTTCGACAAAGCCCAGATCTCGTCTGGAAAGGCACATCACGGAAACGACCACCAAAGGTCTCACCGATACACAGCTCTCACTGCTCACGATGCACAACCAACAGCATCTTCTGTCTGTGAAAAGACCATCCACTGGTCGCCAGATACACGTCAACGGGAAACTTCCACCTGCCCAACGGGCACGATCCAGCCCACAACAGGTCATCCGCTGACTCACATAGACAACTACCACATCACGAGCTGCACTCCTCTCGGACACTGCATCCGATCTCGATCATCGTGCCAACTCGACCCTCTCAGGGGAGCACGATGAAACCAAATGACAAGATCCTGGTGTCTTCGGTCATCACCTCACTCGACTTAGACTCACAGGGGAACCATCCCATGCTGGTCAGTAAACCAGGGATAACCATTGTGACACCAACGTCCCATCAAGGACCACCAATCCGATGTCAACCTCACTAAAAGGCCTCCGCCCACAGGCGTCACTCTTCCATCTGGTCTCATCACAACCCTCGACTTCCATCAGGCGACGTCCTCAACAACCCCATCCAGGCTTATGCCGACGCCTGACACGGCTTCCATCATAGGAATAGGGTACTCATGCGACGCACTAGCCAGCACATTCCCCAACCCTCCATCCTGCCAGTGCCAAGAACCATAATACCTCGAGCAACGACATGGCAACAACACGTTTCACATAGAGGAACCAATCCTCCAATGCTCAACGCAAACTCAGGAATCCGCCCGTAGCAACCAACGCTACGATCCTGAACCAGTGGGTCACAAGCCCACCAGGCTTCCGCTGCGCACTCTGATCCACGCGCACAGCCACAAATTCTCAGAAACACCGCCCAACCGGCACTCGTCCTTTCGAAAAAGCGCCAACACACCCTCACACGACAAGGGAATGGGCACAACTTCTCATAGGCAGCCACCTGGACAAGACAAGGAGCACATCTCTCACGGACTTCATGGCACACAAGGCCAACCAATCCGGACACATGATGCAAGACGGCAATCCTAACCAAACACAATCTCTCCAACCAAAGGAGAAACCGACACTCCTCTGACCAACGGAAGAACTCCACGCTCGACCTGACCTCGAACCTTACGCACGCTGGGAACAGTACCTTCCAGCACCGAGAAAACCATCACCACGTCAGGTCAGCGCCTCCGACACACTCGGCAAGTGTCACGTCAGACCACAATCACAACATCTCTCGATGCACTACCACTGCAATTCCTCGAACTGCAATAGCCACGCCAAGAGCCGCAACACAAGACAAAATTGACAACCGTCGACGCTCATCCTCGAGTCCCGAAACCACCGCGGAACCTTCACATCTCTAGCCAAATCCAAGGCAAACACAACCCATTCGCACACAAGAGCGCAGAAGCAAAACTTACTGGGACACCACAGCCCAATCCTGCCTCAAAATCCGCAAGAATAACTGGGACTGACACGTCATTTCTGATGCCACAGAGCACGATAAGAACATCAGGCTCGACGAAACAATAGCTCACCGAGAAGATCCTCTGCTCACCCGAGCACACTTCTCGACCAGAGCACCCACTCTAACGCCTCAAACCTCAACCTCGGCGCCTCAGGGGCTAGATAAACCTTGATCTGGAGTGGCCCAAAACCGACAGCAGCTCCCTCAGAGCACGCTCGCGGCCACTTAACCACGAACAATCTGCACCAGTCACCTGACCTCGCGGCAAATACCTCGAACACATCACCGCAGTAACGCACCTGCCGGCAACCTCTGCCCAACGCAGCATAACAGGGGTCACCACCGATGAGGGAGAAAGCTCTCGACCTCGACCCTTAGACCCCACGCCGGCACAAAAGCCGCGAACATCAACCACCTTCTCAGTGACAATGCCGCGCACTCAGGCTCTCAAGCGAGAAACACAGTTAAAAACAAGCACAAATCCCTATGCCAACTGCAAACTGTACTGGACCTTATTGACTCTGATCACTGTAATATTTCGAATTCCTATGTACGTCCACAACCACCGCTTTGATACCATCTGTAGCGACCCAAGATCAGGATACCGGGAGGAGCCCGATACCATTCGAATCCTGCCCCGCCGCCCACGAGCTGGGAGGGCTCGGAAGGGCTAAAAGGAGTGTGGAGGCACAAAGAAATAGGAAATAAAGCAGGATAATTAACAAAAATAAATAAACAACTACAATAGCAGCAGAGTCCAGTCCAACAGAAAGTACAGTCTAAAGCAGTAAAAATGTACCACATGCCGAGTGAACACTCGGCCCGATGAACTGGCAAATAAGAACCTCTGAACTGCAACCTCGAACCTCGAGGATGAACTGTCACACCTGAAAAGTAGGGGTGAGCCTCCTGTCACTGGCCCAGTAGGGATCCTGCGGAACCCCAACTGAGAATAACGGCGGCACGGAAAGCTATAACTACAAGAGCAATAGTAACAGCAGGAACAGTAAACCCGGTGGCCAGTCAAAACTTAGCACTACAGCTACTCCTACTGTATCGGTCAAGCAGAAGGAGAAGTCCCGATCTCACAGTCAGGAACCGGACCACACTAGCACCACTTACCGAAGTAAAAACCCACGGCAACCCCGCCGTAGAGGCCTATCTCCCAGGACACGGCCAACCTGGACACTCTATCTAAGGTGCAACCCCGACCGTCTGATCGCGGGTACCGCACAACAAGACGTAATCTTGGTAAAGCTACTAGCACCAGTCTCACAGCATGAGAAACCGACACACGCGCCACGGTGAAACACCGAAATTCAACGATCAACACGAACAAAAACCTGAAGGCCGAAGTCACAGAGACTGACTGACAGTCTGTCACTCCCGACTCGACAGGAGTACCTCCCACTAGAAGCACAGTCGGTAGCGTTCCCTGACGTCTTACACCGCACCGCGGGTGAACTGCCTAGCGTGGTAGCGCCTACCAAAGGCACGGACACCGTACAAGTAACAACAAAGCAAGTGATTAGCTGGGGTCACGCTCGTTAGCACGTGTCCACTGCCCCCAACCACGTGTGCACATACAGACCATGCGTCCTAGGTCTTGCCTCTAACTAGTTTTCCCCTTAGCCGGACTCTGGCTATAGGCATAGGGCCCGACGGAAACCAGTCTAAAAATCATCCTCAGGGTAAGCCCCTACACTTACTCCCAGGTGAGACCAGTACACGCGTACTGGTAGACTACTACTGGTGGAGGGTCACTGAAGGAGTAGACTCTCAAGTCAAAGGAAAATAACGTCCGAACTCGACGAAGTACGGGGACCACCCCACGTACCAGCACCGTCGCACGGTGACCACGGTCGGAGAAGAAACGGGACTCACAGTCCACGGGCCACACACTCAGCCACGCAGAAAGTGCAAAAGCACGATTCCTAGGGCAGCACACAAGCCGCCACGCCGATTCCCCATCCTAGGGAAAGCGGGAAACCTCCCACCCCAGGCTGGATAACTGGACTCGCAGTCTAAGGCCAAACACATGGCCCACACGGGAATCGCCATCCAAAGAAACTCACGACATGCGAGGGAGACCCCACCGCACACACACCGATACATGGTGACTCGATCGAGTGTAACACGAAAGCCCGGAACACGTGGGGTCACCAGGACCCACCACACCTATGGGCACGCTAATCGAGGTAACATTGTCTTCCCGACACCCTCAAAACACGGACACAGAATCCCATGGGTGTCAGGGGCATTCACGAGACCGCAAGTCGACCACTAGGTCACAACCCGGTCGACCAGGGATCCACACATCGCGGAACGAACGCGGAGAACACGAAAACTCACCTCGGTGCAACACAGTGCCTGGCGGTCTAACCTTGGGCCGTCACAGGCTGTAACGGTCCAAGCCTCGACCGTCACAACAACTCTGACGCTCTAACACAGGGCCGTCAGAAGGCGAGTAAAAACTGAACGTAACGCGCTCCCCCAGGGGTGTTACGTCACCTAACGGACCAACCCCGGTGCGTTAGGCCAGAGAGCTACACAAGCCGTGACGCAGACCTCTCAGTGCGTCACGCACTCTAACGCACCTACCCAGGCGCGCTAGGGTGAAGGGTGGATGCGTTAGCTCTAACGCTCCTGCCCAGGGGCATCACGCACCCTGACGTGCCACTCTGAGTGCGTCAGGCGTCTATGACCCCCAACGGTCATAAACCACGGTCGAAACACTGTAACAGTCTAGCATGATGGCGTCACAGCCTTGTGGCGGTCTATCGTGGGACCGTCAGGCCCACGAATGCCAATACTCAAAACAAAGGGAGCATAACGCACCTGCCCAGGTGCGTTACACACTGTGACGGTCACTGGAACGATCGCCACGACGTCCCGGTGGTGAAACGGTGAATTCACACCCAAAATTTTGTTCCACGCCCCGATCATCCACGGATGATGGAGAAAACAACGGGGAAGCTCCCCTATGGCCCCTAGCATGCATCTAGACCCTCGATTCGGTCCGAAAAGCGGTAGAACGGTAGATCGGGCGCACACCCCAAAAACATAGATTTTCCCCAAATCGCTCAAATAAACCCGCTCGGCTCACCGTAGCCTACAAAACTTGCGGGAAAAGAAAGCGCACGAGCTGGGGGTCCATCTCCCTACCTCCATCGAAGATTTCATGCCCCGAGCTCGCCAATCCGCGAAGAAACGCCATTTAAACCCTCGCCAGCTCGCGATCCCACGAACCGCCTCCACCATCGCGCTCCTCGTCCCGAGCCCATCGCTCCACGTCCCACGAGCCACGCCACCCCACCCTCGCCGCCTCCATCGGCCGCCCGGAGTGAGAGGGGGAGAGGAGAGAGTGTGAGAGAAGAGAGAAGAGAGAGGGAGGGAAGAGAGAAATGAGAGGGGAGAGAGAGAAAGGGTTAGTATATATAAAAAAACCCCAAAATTTCAAAAATTCAGAAAAATATGAAAAATTACCTCCGTGATCCTCGGGAGGAACACAACGCAGTGGTAACGTCCTGGAGTCGAAGAATGTCACGGTTCGCCCTGCACAGAGTTCCGAAGGCACATCAGGGAAAAACACGTGTAAAGTATAAAATACACTCCAAGACCAACTAAAATGATTCGAAAAATATCCAAAAAAATTTGAGGCATTACAGTATAGATCCAGGTTTATTGAGCTGGGCCGTTATGCACCGCATACTGTGGCAGATGAGGAGGTGAGGACCGAGCAGTTTGTCGGGGGCTCGAGGCTAGAGCTGAGGCATCCCCTGCTTGCTTCGGGTTTGACCAACCTGGATGCAGCTTGCAGAGCAGCAGCGGCGCTGGAGAGAGATTTGCAGAAGGTTCGGGGGCAGGGCAGCGTAGGTCAGTCGCAGACAAGTTTTAGTCAACTGATGGATGTGCAGCAGCAGAGTACCGTCCAGCCCTCAGCAGGTGGTTCTGGGGCATCCCCTTCCGTGGCGTCAGTAGCAGATTCGGAGTCCTTCGGGTCGAAGCTGAAGAAGCTATTCGGTGAGATCGATTTCGGCAGGAGGCGTCGAGACCATAGGGAGTCGAGGTAGACATCGGCGAGTAGTGTTCAACAGCCCATGACTTATCAGCGCTAGGGTTCAGTCAGTGGTTCTCGGGGCGGGTGTCCTCAGTGCGGTGATTCTCATCCAGGCAGGCAGTGCTCAGCGCCCGTGATTTGTTTCAGGTGTGACCAACCAGGGCTCATGGCACGTGACTGTCCGCCGAGGCCGCGTCAGCCGTACGAGTTTCAGCAGCAGCAGCAGTTTCAGCCCCAGCAGATACCATCACAAACGCAGTAGTACCAGCAGTAGCAGGGACAATTCCCTTAGTTGACTCGGTCAGCTACCGTAGGGAGGCAGAGATCCCAAGGCAGAATTACTCACATGACCAGAGCAGAGGCTGAGACATCGTAGTTGGTGGAAGGTACTATTCCGATTTTGGGTTATACGGCTCGAGTTTTGTTCGATTCTGGTGCATCTCATTCGTTCATTTCGGAGGATTTCGCTCAGAGTGTTGAGAACCCGGTGGCTGAAATATCTTGTGATTTGGCGGTAGAGTTGCATATCGATGACTTCATGATCACCACATATTGTTTTGAGAAGGTGCATGTGTGGGTGGAAGGGCGGAACTTATCGGCCAGGCTTTATGCATTGTCGCTTCAGGACTTTGATGTGATCTTAGGCATGGATTGGCTCGAGGCCCATCATGCCATGGTGGATTACGGCTCGAAGAAGGTCTACTTCCGGCAACTTCGTGGACCCCCCTTCTATTTCCAAAGTATCCGATCTTCCCCTTTCCGTTTTCTTATTTCGGCTATTAGGGCTCGTCGATTGCTCGATGCGGGTTGTCAAGGTTTTCTCGCTTCTGTGATTCTGGTCGATCGACAGTGTCTGGATGTGGAGGATATTCCAGTTGTGTGTGAGTTTTCTGATATTTTTCCCGAGGAGTTCCTAGGGTTTCCACCGCAACGAGAGATTGAATTTGTGATTGAGGTGGTACCAGGTACGACGCCTATGTCGAAGGCCCCTTATCGTATGGCGCCTGTGGAGTTGAGAGAGCTGAAGGCGCAGTTGCAGGAGTTGCTGTCCAAGGGGTACATTCGTCCTAGTTTTTCCCCGTGGGGTGCGCCTGTGTTTTTTGTGAAGAAGAAGGATAGTAGTCTGACGCTGTGCATTGACTACCGGTAGTTGAACCATGCGACTGTTAAGAACAAGTATCTATTATCTCGGATTAATGACTTGTTTAATCAGCTTCAGTCTTCCCGGGTGTTTTGGCGAATCGATTTGAGGTTGGCTTATTGCCAGCTACGGATTCAAGAGTCTGATGTTGAGAAGACTACGTTCCGCTCAAGGTATGGGCATTATGAGTTCTTGGTGATGCCGTTTGGGCTCACCAACGCCCCCACGACATTTATGGATTTGATGCAAAGGGTGTTCCGTCCGTATCTAGACCAGTTTTTGGTCGTATTCGTGGATGACATCCTCGTTTATTCGTGGTCTGCTAAGAAGCATGTGCATCTTTTGAGGGTGGTGTTGCAGACCTTGCGGGATCACCAGCTGTATGCCAAGCTCAGCAAGTGTGAGCTTTGACTGCTTGAGGTGCACTTTTTGGGGCACGTGATTTTTGGTGATGGTGTTTCCGTGGATCTGGCCAAGGTCGAGGCTGTGGTGCAGTGGCCGAGGCAGAGATTCGGAGCTTTTTGGGGCTGGCAGGATATTATAGGAGGTTCATTCAGCATTTTATCGTATTGCGGCCCCGATGACCAGGCTTACGTGGAAGGATGTGCCGTTTGTTTGGACAGAGGAGTGTGAGCAGAGCTTTATGGAGCTGAAGAGATTGCTCATGACTGCTCCGGTGTTGGTGTTGTCTTCTGGATCGGGAGATTTTATGGTGTGTACAGATGCTTCCGGGGTAGGTTTGGGTGCTGTACTGATGCAGCATGGTAGAGTTTTGGCGTATGCATCTCGGCAGTTGAAGCCACATGAGGAGAACTACCCTACTCATGATCTTGAGTTGGCGACGGTGATTTTCGCTCTGAAGATCTGGAGGCACTATCTGTACGGCGAGAAGTTCGAGATGTTCACTGACCATCAGAGTTTTAGGTATGTGTTTACCCAGAAGGATCTTAACCTCAGGCAGAGGAGGTAGATGGAGTACATAAAGGATTATGATTTTACTATGTCGTATCAGTCTGGCATGATGAATGTTGTGGCTGACGCCTTGAGTAGGAAGGTGGTGGTCAGTCAGATGTTGTTGAGAAAGTGGAGGTTATGGGAGCAAGTGCCGGCCATAACTTTTAGGCTCAAGATCCCTCGGGATCAGGGTTCGGCTATTCTCGCGAGCTTGACGGTCACGCCAGCTATTCGTCGTCAGGTGACTGAGGTTCAGCGTGCAGACCCCGAGCTACCTCGAATTTTGTCGATGGCCGAGGTGGAGTTTGGTGAGGATGGAGCTGTGCGGTTCCGAGGTAGGTTGTACGTCCCAGCCGAGGAACATACGAGGCGCGCGGTGCTGCGTGAGGCTCATGGGCGCCGGTATGCCGTGCACCCAGGATCGGTGAAGATGTACCAGAATTTGAAGAGGTAGTTCTGATGACCTGGGATGAAGAGAGATGTTGTGGAGTTTGTGGCCAGGTGTTTGACCTGTCAGCAGGTGAAAGCTGAGTACCAGAGACCGGGAGGTACACTGCATCCCTTGGAGATCCCCGTGTGGAAGTGGGATCACGTGACCACTGATTTCGTGGTTGGGTTGCTGAGGACGTCCAGTGGGCATGATAGTATTTGGTTACTGGTGGATAGACTGACGAAGACGGCTCGGTTGTTGCCGATCAAGGTTAGTTGGAGCGTGCATGAGTTGGCCCGATTATATATGGAGTGGATCGTTCCATTGCATGGAGTCCCCATATCCATTGTGTCCGATCATGATCCGTGCTTCACTTCGAGATTCTGGAGGAGTTTCGAGAGAGCTCTAGGTACCGAGTTGGCTTTTAACTCGACGTACCATCCTCAGTCGGACGGTCAGTCTGAGGGGACCATCCAGACTTTGGAGGATATGTTGAGGTCGTGTTTCCTTGAGTGGCAGAGGAGTTGGATCCACCATTTACCATTAGTGGAGTTTGCCTACAACAATGGCTATCATTTGAGCATTGGTATGGCTCCTTATGAGGCGTTGTATGGTTGTCGGACTCCGCTTGATTGGTTTGAGGTGGGTGAGCGTGTCCTGACATAACTGGATTTGGTACAGTAGTGTGTTGAGGTGGTGCATTTCGTTCGGCAGAAGATGTTGGTAGCGCAGAGTCGACAGAAGAGTTATGCCGATCGGAGGAGGCAACCTCTCAGCTTTGTTGTGGGAGATCGGGTGTTCCTGAGAGTTTCTCCCATGAAGGGTGTAATGCGCTTCGGCAGGCGTGGGAAGCTGAGTCCCCGCTACATTAGTCCTTTCCTCATTATCGAGCGTATTGGTGAAGTTGCCTATCGATTGCAGTTACCCCCAGAGCTATCTGCCGTGCATGACATGTTCCATGTGTCTATGCTACGGAGGTATATGCCCGATGATAACCATGTTTTAGAGGATGCCATTTGGCCCGAGGTGGCCCCAGACTTGTCCCTTCCGGAGAACCCTATCCGCATCGAGGATCGGCGTGAGCAGCGCTTGCGGAACAAAGTCATTCCTCTGGTTAAGGTGGTCTGGTAGCGTCATTCTGGTGGTGAGGCGTCGTAGGAGCGTGAGGATGAGATGCGACAGCTGTATCCTTATTTGTTCGAGTGAGTCTTCTCCCATGTTCTTGTGCCTTGTCCTTGATTTAGAGGATGAAATTTGTTTAAGGGGGGAGGGTTGTAATGTCTCGGGTTTTTCAGACATTTTTCTGATATGGATCCGTGGATTTCGAATCACTTTTGGGGGTCCCGGAGCGTGTTTTGCAGTTTACGCGTGTTTTTCCCTGACGGACCTATGGAACCCTGTATAGGGCAAACCGTTGCGTTCTCCTACTCTGGGACTGTACCAGTGCGATGAGCGTGTTCCGAGGATCAAGGAAATGATTTTTCCTAATTTTTCATATTTTTGACATTTTTCAGATTTTCTATATTAACCCCCCTTTTTTTCCTTTTCTTTTTCTCCTTTTCTTCTTTCTTCTTCTTCTTCTTCTTTCTCCTACCCGTGAGTACACCGTGGCCCCCTCTCTCCCGTGTGAACGTTGCGGCGCCCCTTCCTCCTCCGGCGACGGACGGCGGACCTGGCGGCGGCGGCGTGGCGACGACGGCGGCGAGAGGAACGCGGCGAGAGGAACGCAGCGGTACCCTTTTTGAAGCATGGGAGAGGAATTTTTGTTCGGCCAAATTTTGGAGATCGGCGGTGATCCGGCGGCTTTCGAGCTTCCTTGAGGTAGGGTGATGGATCCTTAGCTCGTTATTTACCTTCCCCGCGATTTCTAGGCCGAGGGGAGGTCGAGAGAGGGTTATTTTGTGCTGGGAAGGGAAATCCATGTTTTGGGGTTCGAGCACCGGATCTAGCGTTTTAACGCATTATTTCGTGGTTTGATGGCATCAAACGATGCCTTGGGGCTTGGGGACGAGTTCCCCTTTTGTTTCCCCATCACCCGGGGTTGATTGGGGCGTGGAATGGAGAATTTGGCCATTTTACCGTTCTCAGTTTTCTGAAATAAAAATGGTCCTTGCAGGAACCGTTTCTGGGAGAGACCACCCTAGGTGGGCCATTTTCAGACCCAGACTGTCGGCAGGGCTTGCGGTCACATGATAGACCGCTAAGCCCAGCGGCGGCCGAGCAGTCGACCGTTTCCTTCATGGGGCCAACGTGACCCCGGAGGTATTTCTGACCGTTGTATTTCAACCGTTGAATATTTTTTGGGAGTGGCGGTCATGGGGTGACCGTTTAAGCCCGTTGTGCGGTCCCAAGGGAGACCGTTTGGAGTCCTAACGGTCACAGGGAGACCGTTTTACTTCTATCATAGTCCAAGGGAGTTGCGGTCCTCAGGGGACCATTTACACCCTGAGGCAGCCCATGGTGGACCGCTTTTGTTTTAAATGACCTTCAGGGGACCGTTTTCCCCTCCTGTCGTGGGGCGGCCTATAGGGGACCGCCTGGTCCCCTCCTGCGGTCCAGAGAGGACCGCCTCTCCTTGGGGCAGTCTAGCATCTGACCATTTTTACCAGGGACGGTCCAGAGTGGACTGCCACATGTGTTCTGTCCGACCGGAGTTATTTCTTGTCGATTCAATTCCCGAGTGAGTGGGCCTCGATCCCCGTGCTGACCTACGGTCCGACTGGTGATGTGTATCATGTGGGGGCTGTATGTGGGTGCCGTGGAGACCCCGGGGAGTGGTGTGGTTCAGCTGTTGTCACCGTGAATCGATGTCGGTACGAGGAGCTGTCCTCGTACCTTGTACGATTTAGGCGTTGTTTTCCATTGATTCAAAAGTCTACTCCTCTGGGTGACCCATCCACTAGACGTAGCTTTCCTGTGCACGTGTGTGCAAACTCACTTCGGAGTGGTGGAGAGCGTGACCCGAGAGAGACAACTTTTAAGCTGGTTACTGTAGGGCCCCCACGCGCAGCCGAGTCCAGGCTTCGGGGGAAGAACGAGCTAGAGGATCTGACCTAGGGCGCATGGTCTGTGTGTGTACACTTGGCTGGGGACGTTGGACCCTCGCTGACGAGCGTGACCCCAGGTTGTCCTTGTTTGAGGTACTGGTTACTGTTGTGTTTCAGTCTCCGCCTGGGGCGTTGTAGGGAGACACTGAGGCGCGGTGTAAGCTGTCAGGGGAGGCATCCAGTTTTACTTCTAGTGGGTGGTGCTCCTGTCTCCTTGCATGTACGGACTTGTGTTTTATCGGATCGAGGTTGGCTTGCATGGTATGATTCACTGTAGAGAGCTTTTCCGTTTATTTATTACTGCTTGCTACCTTTACCGTGCTTTCGTCAGGTAGTGTTACCTTCCGCGCTTGTGCATGCCTCTCCGCCTTGTTTCTTTCGTACGAGGTGGGGGTACGCGGGATCCCTACTAAGCCTATGAAATGAGGCTTACCCCTGTGTTTTCAGGTGGGCGGGGTCATCGCGTGGCGCGGCGGAGTTTCAGCGTGGTTCCAGTAGCCAGGGTTAGTCGCCATTTTTCCAGAGCCGGGGTATGCCCCGTGTACTTGTACCTTTCTTTCTGTTACTGTACTTATTTTGGACATGAGATACATTGGACCTTGTAGCAGTTTAGTTATTTATTTAATTTCCTGTATTATTATTATTTAGTTGTTTATCGTGCTATCTCTGTAGTTATTTTAGCTTCTCTTGTATCCTCACACCATCCTTTAACCCTTCCTAGTCTTCGGGCTCGTGGGTGGTGGGCCGGGGTTCGAGTTGCGCCAGTTCCTTTTCGGCACTTGGATCTCGGGTCGTTACAAACCTCCTGGGTGGGAGGTCTTCTTTGCTAGGAGCAGTAGAAGAGGTAGTGGCCCACGCCTAGGACGAGGCGGGAGGGCCGACCATCCCCTGACTGAGAGAGGTCGAAGTGTTGGGGCTAGTCGGTCCTCGGATAGATGCGTCCTTCGGCTGGGCAGGGTGGATAATAATCCTGTGGCCACCGTGGTCGAAGGTGCATGTGTTCGATCGTCCATGAAGGGTGGGATCCCGATCAAAAAGCCAAGGCCTACCAAGGATGATACTACCCACCTCCATACGCAGCACATCACACTAGATCGCATTGTGGTACGCTTGGAACTGTAGCGGTACCAAACACCGCAGTCTGACTGGGATGGAAGTGGAATCCACCCAAGATACCCTTTATGGTGCGGGGTGATCCACGGGCGTCAAACCAAGGCGTTTAACGGTGCCCATGGAGATAGCGTTAATGCAGCTCCCACTATCTATAATCACCTTATAGGCCTTCCCTTCCAGCCTACAAAATGTGTGGAAGATGGTGGTACGACGCCAGTCGTCACTCACCTGAGGCTGGGTCAGGATGGACCTGACTACACCCAACTACACATCATCCTGATACTGGGTACTTGGGATGTCAACTTGCTCTCCCTCCATCAACTCATCAAAGAACTCCTTAGCTAAATCTTGGTCAGGCTCATAGCTGATTGGCACCAACTCAGGCGTGGGGTCACGGGCAGGCGTGTCTGCTATAACAAGCGATTCCCGAGTGGGACACTTGCTCGCATAATGGCCAAACCCACCACGCCTATAGCACTGGTCAAGCAGCCCTGTGCTTGAGGATGATCCACCGATCATCGGCCCTTTACCCTTATCCTCACGACGGACTGGGGGTGTTAGGAGAAGAGGTCGAGTCGGCACGATAGGCTGATGAGGTCGAGGAGCAGGGACGGGTGCATGCTGGCGAGGGGGAGGATCCCTTGGAGGGAGAGTGCGAGGCCTAGGAGCAATGGGGTCCTGGCGAGGGGGTTCCGGGGGACGAGCCACCGGCCACTGACTCTAAGAACTGGGTGTGGTACGAGAGTCGGACCCATGCTGATAGGTGGTTCTCGGACGCTGGACGGGAGTGAACTCCGACTCAAACTGCTCCAACTCGAGAGCGACCTGATATGCATCCTCCAAGGTGGTCACATTGCGGCGAAATAGTTCATATTGATAGTGGGGCTGCAAACCATGACGGAAGCGGGAAACAGGCATGGTGCTCTCCTCCATGATGCCACATCGCAAAAAATACTCATCGAACTCCGCGATGTACTCAGATATGGACCGATCCCGTTGGCTGAGATTCTGCCACCTATCAATGAACCTTTGACAGTATGTGGCAGGAAGGTACTTATGCCTAAGTTTGACATTCATCTCATCCCAAGAATCAACCTGGGGCTCCTGACGCTGAAATAGCAAGCTCTCCACATTCCTCCAGTAAGTTTGCGCTTGCCCTAACGGCTTCATCTTAGCAAACCTGAGTCTCCGGTGGTCCGTCATCTCAAACCACTCGAAGTACCGATCCATGCCGACCTCCCAATCGAGATAGACCTTCGGGTCCAAGGACCCGTCAAAAGTGGGAGGGTCTACTCGCACGGTCCTAAAGACTCTATCGTCCTCCTCATGCCACGGTGGTCGGCGACCACGTCGGCGTCGGCCATTTCCCTCATAATCATTGTCGGACTCATAGTCCTCAAAAGCGAGGGCACATGGCCGTCGCTCCTCAGCCCTAAGTGGGGCGGGCTGGGTAGCAGGCTCTTGAGGGGCCGGGACAACTCTGGGATGATCCCGATGGGGGGTTCTCTCCACTTTCTCTAACCTTCCAACCATACCTTGGACAGATCGGTCAGAAGCCTCAGCGCAATCCTCCATGGCCTTGAGTCGGCTCTCCAAGCTGTCGGTATGATCCCTAAGAGTTTGATCGTACCTATCCATGCACTCCATGAGTTGAGCCATCATATCCTCTAGAACTCAGCCTCCCTGGGTGGCACTTCGAGGTTCACCCATAGTGTCAGGGTGATGGTACTGAGTACCTCTACGAGTGGGCATGCAAGAGGACCTAAAGGGAGCTAAGGGGGTACTCGCTAGACCTACCTGGATGGACCAATGCAAAAATGAGGAACCTAGACTCAACTAATATCCAGTACGTGGTGGAGGTATTAATCCGAAGATTAATCTGAAGACCCAACTCACACAAGTGTGTTACCTTCCCAATAGGCTTAACCTATCTTTCCAGTAACACCTTTTTATATACCGAATACAGGAATGAAATGCAGCACCTTGGATCGACTACCCTAGACTCAAACTCACTTTGATACCAATTTCATGCGGGACAACATGAGACTCGACACCGATTTGATGAGAACCTAGGACTCTAGAGGATGACGCGACTAAAAGGACGACGCGACCAGCGACGACAAAAACAACTCGGCACCTAAAGAGTTCCAGAAGTGGCAAACATGCCCCCAACAAGAAGTACTAGCTCACAATCATCCCAAGCAAGGGAAATGTGTCAATCTACAAGGTTGATAAACTGGCACTGAGTCTCGGGTGGTCAATACTTTCACTCGTGCTCGGATCGAGTCACGGGACGGGTCACGTACTCACTCTCACAGCGGTGACTAAACTTGATCGAGCTAGGAACCTAACATGCTCACATGCAGCGGCATCAAAAACGTATACGGAACAAGTAAATGCAACAAGGAGGGTGGTATGCGTACCTCCACACTCGGGACGTGGGGAAGATGTCCCGGCCAAGACGTGTAACTCCCGGTATAGTAAATAATCAATAATTACATAATTAAATCTACGTCCCACTCTACATAGGGAGGTAATAGGCTACACGATGGACCCGGGAGCACTGATCTTGGGTTGACTGGTAGCACGTCGGCGGGGTTCCCGGGGTAGATGCGGGCTGCTGGTCTGGATCAGCACGAATCAGGTCGGCAGGATAGCAAGCGATGGCGACCAATGGAATGGGGGTCTCCAGAGATCTTCTGATGGCGAAGATCGGTTGGGACGATGGTGGGGCGTCCCTGGTCGATCCCGGGAAGCAGCTGTCACTGGATCTGAGCCGGCATATTTCTAAAAGGTTTAAACGTGGACTGCTCTTACTAGACCATCACAGGACAGATCTGCACGATCCGACGAAAATAGTCACACGCCTAGATCCGGTGTCAGATCGGGATGAAACCAACGCCATTGAGAAGGGCACTGGAAGGGCTTCAACTCATCAAGATTTTGGAACCATCCAACGGGCTGATGGTTCAGGGAAAACACTGTAATAGGGTGGTCGTGCTGGCAGGGGCTCTAGGATAAACTATGACCAGCTTGTAGATGGGGATTGACCGAAGGGAAACTGGTAGATCTAGATCTTGGGGATTTATGGGTGAGATAGAGGGAAGTGAGGATCGCGCACACTAAATTTGGTGGCGATTTGAGGTGTTTTAGGGAATGGGAAAAATGGATCTTCAGGTTATTGTCTCACAGATCTGCACACAGGCAGACTGTGAGGGGTGGAGAGACGGCAGTGGGTAGGGATTCAAACGGAGGTTGATCGATGTAAAAACTAAACTGGGAGTAGGGGAGGACGTGAGGAACAAACCATCACAATTTCAGCTCGATTAGACGGTCGGATCTAAAGATCCAACCTCCTCTTTCACCTTCTATCTTGCATGTTGCAGATCTGGACAGCAAGCCAGAGAATGGCCTGTGGCGGCTTGATGGCAGCACGAATGGAGGCGGCGGCGGTAGTGGCTGGACATCGCATCTAGGGGAAGAGGTAGAAGTGAGAATCACTCCCAAAGAAAGGGCATCACACCCTGGATCAGCTGCTGCAAGGAGGAAGAAGGAAGAGCTAGAGAGAGGAAGGGGGCGCTGTGGACACAGTTTTTTATTAAATCTTTGTTTTATTTGTTTATTACGTTCGTTAAGTGTGTGGGCGTGCCAGTCACATAGTGACGATTTATTCGGGCCTCACGGAATCCCTAGGTGTGCTCGATCTGACTAATTAGATGATTGTATGATTCGTGTCGGGACCAGAACCCGCCGTACCATGAAGGTCATGGCGTTATTTACATCCCCCATACGGGGGAACACCTTTGATTAATTGCCAGGAATAAGGGCCTCACGGCCTAAAGAATTGTAAATAAGGTGAGACTGTGGATCATGGAAAATCCACTCTTAAAGGAGAAAATAATAAGAGGAGTGATAATAATAAGAATACGAAGAATAATAAGAAGAATAATGAAAAAAAAGGAGTAAAAGAGCACGTGGTGCTAAGAAGGAGAGTGATCGCCAGAGGGGTTACCTTAATAAGAAGAAAGATGATTGCGAATACCTGGTGATAATAGGATGCGGGATGGATGTGAATTCCTTCCTCCACCTTCTATCGGCCGGCCGATGAAGGGGGTTTTCCTTGTTGATTACCTTGAAACGAAGAACAAACAAATAAAAGAAAAGTGGATCAGCCGAGAGTGAGTGTAGTATCAATCCATGATGATGAAATATGAATATAGCATGCGCACCTTTTGTTTGGTTTTAAAACCCCTAGAGAATTAGGGTGAGGAGAGGAGATGCAATACTAATGCAACAGGGGAAAAACGGTGATGATAGACAATGATACGATGAAGACAAATATAAACAAAGGAGAGAAACCCTTGTTGTTCTTGTAAACAGTAAAGGGAGAACCACTGGAGCAGCAGGAAGCAGAGGAAGACGATGAAGAATCACACGGATGAAGAGAAACTCTTCTCTGCGCAAAACTTCCGTGACAATAACAACCGCTCTCTCTTTTCTCTTCTTCCTGTATGTCTATCTAACCTTACCTTTCCTCGCTGTGTGCTCTCGTGTTCTGTAAACTCGCGCGAGATCGACCAGGGAGTCCTTTTATAAGGTTTCGATCAAAGATAGACACAGATTCGGGAAGATAAGAATAGGCAGTGATTGTTAACGGCAAGGACTCTAGTTCCCAGATCGAGCAAGGTGACCAAGAAAGGCAGGGAACTCTTCAGGAAAGACGAGTTTAAGAAGGACACGAAAAGGGTGAGACACGACCTACCGAAGGGCGTCAATTCAACAATTGACGACCTGCCCAAGGACGTTAATTCAAAACACGACCAGGATTAGGCGTCACTTCCTGGATTCAATTTTGGTAATAAAACTTCTTTATTTGAAAATTACAAAAAGACGCCTGAAGCAAAGGCGTTGATTAAGAACACGCCCTGAGGAAGGACGTTAATCATTGATTTTAATCGTGTGGGACTCGTAAAATATCAGGAATTGACGCCCGTATCTTTGGTCGTCCTTTCTTAAGAACACGCCTCAGATTAGGTCGCTATTTAAAACACGCCCTTCTTCAAGTCGTGAATCACCGAAAATGCAAGAATAAATCACAAAACTACACAAAAATAGAAAAACTTTATATTATAAAAATATTGAAGTTCACTTTGGGGCATCAACATAGTGACATGAGATTTAATCAACAAAGCGTCAATTTTGGCGTGTCTACAGCTGCCCCGCCTTGGCGTCTGCTTTGGAAGGGAGTGAGACGGAATGAAGTGAAAGTGCAACAAGCGAAATGAAGTGGAACGAACTGATAAGTAGATGCCAAGGTGTGATGTGACACGTCTCAGACACTAAGCATTGGAAAATCTTTCCAAGATTCAAAGTGAAACAACTCTAGGTGATTCCAAGGAAGCATCGATTTGCTGGATAAAGAAGACTAAACTAAGTAAATAAAATGTGCACATGGGCACGACAGGGAGACACCATTGGAGAGCGGTTACCAGTCAATGTGGACGTGCTACAACCAAGGTGGATTTGTAGAAAAATAAAGAGAATTGAGATAAAGACCCAGCAAAGGAACAGTTTCAAGGAACTAGCCTGAGCAGCTTCAGAGAGAATAAAGTACTCGATTTGGAATGGAATATCTCATGTCAACTCAATCAAGAGCGAGAGACCTTCATTATTACCATAATATGAAGATTTTCAGCATGAAGCTCAAAGTCCTACATGATGCATGCTGGGCTAAAAGAAAAACTTAAAACAAACTAAAAATAGAAAATAATCAAGGATAATATTGCTAAGCCATCTAGATTTGGTCAAGAATACAGATCTCTGAGCTGACACTAAGCCGAAGCCCGTTTGTCTGCGCATCAACCCAGAAAGTGGAACCATCGTCCCAAACCTTTAATGACTCAACGGCCTATCCGTGTGATCAAGACTCTCCTAGAATTATCACTATTTTTGATAAAGGGGAACTCAAATTCCAGGTTCATCAGAACCACAAGGTCCTTGATATGCTATAATAGTATAGAATACCATATAGTAACAATGCTTACAGGAAAGAAATGCAAGAAAAGAATGATGTTACTCCGACGAATGATCCAAGCATCCCAAAACCTGCACTCTTCTGCACTTGAAAATTCATTAGCTCTAATAACAATGATTAGAAATAACCCTCAAGATATGATCATAAGTGCTTAATAAAAAAAAACAATTCTAACCAAAGAATAGCAGTTAAGTTCATTAAAGCATATAGAGGAGTTAAACATGTGAGCAAAATAAAATCACGACTGGTGGGAAAGGCGTCAAAAGCATGAAAGGCGCCTGACATTAGGGCGTCAAAACATAAAACACGCTCTTCATTAAGACGTTAAATGCACCGAGAGTTCAAGAAGAGACGACCCACCAAGGGGCGCTAAATAAAACACGACCTCTGTTCAGTCGTCAATTCAACAATTGACGCCCCAACAGAAGACGTTAATTAACCACCCGCTTCCGATTCCAAATCGAAAGCTAAACCCAATCCTAATGGTAATCAACCTCCCAACTCCGAACAGCCTTAAGACTCCTCCAGACTTCTATAAAAGGAGAGAACCTCCTCAGATTAATCAAAGCAATTCATTAAATCTCTGTTACTTCTGCTTCTGCTACTGCTCATGTTCTTCTGCAGGCACTGCAATCGCTCGACTCCTCCTACATACCAAAGATGGAGAGAGCCATTAAAAGATCCAAAACTTCTATTCCCAGGCTTACTGAAATCAATGGGCACATAAGCAACCGGATCGCATTAAATCAGGTAAAATTGATTCTCTGTTCCTTCTTTTATATCTTCCCCGAACTACTGCTCTTTCAAACTGCTTCTTCATATTTCTTCTGTATGCTCATGTCTGTCTCTATTTCTTTCTTTTCCTTCTTCCTCAAGACTACCCAAATGTCCCAGGTGCTAGGAGATTCACAAAGATTAAGTGGCTGCCTCTTATTCTCTCCAAATTTTCTTCAGATATGAGGGTGTACTTAGCAAGATGGCATCTTCTTGGTCTAGTTACCCATGCCAAACACTATGATCAGATTCACTTAGATTGGGCTGCCATAGGAGCTTTAATTGAAATATGGCACCCTTCCACTCACACTTTCTATTCTCAACTTTTGAAGCCACCATCCTATTGGCAGAATTAGAGTTGATCTTGGGCTTGAAGAGGATGAAGCAAGGGGATGAGGAGAAGATGGCCATCATGCAAAAACCAATCTCCTCACATGAACTACTAACCACCTTGATACCTAGCCCAAACTTAGTGAACCAAATCAAGGTCACTAAAGGAATTAATCTTCTAAAGCTTGCCTCATGGGTGTACAAGAGAGCGGATCAAGCTAAAGAAGAAGAAGAGATCGAAAATGTAGCAAAGGCCTTCGTGGTGTGCTTGGCGAGAGCACTCTTATTCCCATCCACGGAGGATTTCCTAGAGGAGGCCCAATTAAGCGCAATAGTGAGCTTATGGGAAGGAGAGAGAGTTGGACCGGCCATCCTAGCCTATCTCTATAGTGGGCTTACCTCAGCGGCAATGGGAAGACCCATCTACGGATGCATGCTAGCTCTCTCTAGTTGGGTAGATCTTCACTTCAAGTTCGATCCATGTAATGAGGCCCAACAATCCTCAAGAATCTTCTCAAAAAGCCCACTCTCTTACATGACCGGCTCATTAGGAATAAGCAATAGGGTGACGAACCAGATTCCTCAAATCAAGAAGAGAGCGGAATGGGGAGAACACCTCAAAGTAATGCCAAAGAACTTCTTCACTTGCGCCCCAGGAATACTCAAGCTTCAAGAACTCCATGCAAGATTCTCTCCCGGGACGGACCTTTGACTCATAGGCGCTTCAGAATTCGTTCTGTATAACTCACATCGGTGCCTTCCCCAACTCGGGCTTCCACGGCAAATATTTGAAGATCCATCTCATCTCCCCCCGATCAAGACACGGGATCTCGGCAGCAATGAGGATGGAGAAGAATGCACCACTATCCAAGCTCTATGGAAAATCAACAAGGCTCATCATCCTGTGGAAAACTTAGAAGAAGATAGAGAACAGTGGAAGTCTTATGTAATAGCTTTAAGAAGCTTGAGGCCTAAAGTGGCTCATTGAAGCAATGTAATCTTTCTTCCAATAAATGATAATATTCTGATTGAGCCAATAACACAATGTTTCTGATCAAATCTTCCAATAACCTACGGTTCTGTTGCAAATAACGACTCAGTCAATGTCGTTAATTCTATAAATGACGCCTCCGTGTACGTCATCTTCAATGATCGATCTCTCATAATTGACGCCTTCAGATATGGGTGTTAAATGAATAACGTCTTAAGACAAGGCGTTAATTCGATTTCTATTCCAAAAAGCATTCATTAAAATTCCAAAAGTAACGCCTTCAGCAAAGCCACGTTTCATATAAATAACGCCTCAGACATAGTCGTTACTCAGAAACAGTAATCATCACTCCCATCACATCAATCAATCCCCATTGAATGCGTCTGACGACGGTTATCATTCCCCATGCAAAATAAAAATAACGCCTTAAGCAATGTCATCAATTATTAAGAGACGCCCGGGTTTTAGTCGTTAATTCCATAAGACACGGCCTTCCTTAAGTCGTTAATTCTTTTTGACCGTTCGACTTAACTTTCCCTCCTTTCTTCTTCTTCCTTCATCCTCTTTCCCTCTTTCTCTCTTCTCTTCTGCAAACCCTAACTGTAACCCCCCCATCTTTTTATCATTCTCTTTCTCTACACCCTACACCCTAGCCCTAGCCCTAGCCATGGCCGGCGGTGGTCAAAAGAGACAAAGAGTCTCGGCCCCAGAGGTGGTGGATTTGGGCGAAGATGCCCACGAGGAAAATGCCGTCGTGGAGGGAGATCCGCCGGCGGCGGCCGAGGTGGCTCCGGCGGCGACAGCCGGCGACGAGGCCATAGGACAAGGCGAAGAAGAAGAAGATGATGATGGCGAAGACGAAGAGGGCAATGTGGAAGGAGAAGACGGCGGTGAGGAGGAAGATGGCGACGGTGATCACGAAGACGGTGATGAGCCACCATCCACGGCGGCGGCCGTTCCACGTCCCGGCCAACTCCGGCGGCCTCGTCAGCCACGCCCTCCACGGGAAGAACCCAAATGCCACAAGGTAGGCCTCCAACCCATTTCCATTTTTTTGAAATTTATTTTATTTTTATTTCAATTTCCATAGCCCTCGGGCAAGAAGACCTGCAACTCAGAAAGAAGACGCCCCCTGGGGTGTCGTGAATTCAAGAAGAGACGCCCATATGGGTGTCGTGAATTCATTTTATTTCCTGAAAAATAATTAATATCATGAAAACACGCCTTAGAGCATGTCGTCCATTTAAATTATCATTTTTTCGTATCAATCATGCTGTTAATTCCCATGCCTTTGTTTAATCATATATTTTTCATGACTAATATCGCATGCTGTTTTTATTTAATTTTCAAAAACCCTGGAAAACAACGCCCCCCATCGGGGCGTCAATTCAATAGATAACGACCATAGGGATGGTCGTCCATTCAAACGTTTCCAGAATAAATTACTAAAACCCAAAACCCATTTAAGAAAAACGTCTCATTCAGAGGCGTTACTTAATCAAATGACGACCTTGGAACGGGCGTCAATTGGAAAACCTTTTAGGAATTTAGAAATTAACCTCAAAACCACGCCTCCCACCGGGGCGTCTCTTAGATAAACAACGACCTAGGGTAGGTCGTTAATTCAAATCTCACTTAGAAACCACGCCCTCCTCAGGGGCGCCAATTAAAAAAATCACGATCTTGGGATGGTCGTCAATTAAATCAAACATCAACATCTCAAGCCAAGGCAGTTAAGTGAATTTCAACAAGAATAATTGAACAATTAAACCAAAATTTCTTTCTTTATGCGTGCAGGGGTTGATGAGGACACGGATCTCCTGGGTCATGGTCCGAGCAGCATATTACGGCCTCCCCGAGTTCCAGAGAGCCAGGGTAGATGCTATGGGGTTCGGGGCCTTCCTTAGCATAGAGCCAGTCAGACCAGACCTACCACTTATTCAGGTTCTGAGGGAGAGATGGGATAGGACTAGCCGGGCATTCCTGATGCCTTGGGGACATATGGTTCATACCCTAGAGGATGTAGCTAGGATCACGGGACTGAGGGTAGACGGGGAGGCAGTGAGCGGGATCACCTTACCAGACTACACCGAGCTCGCCCATAGGCTGTTAGGGCTAGAGATGGTCTATGAGACACCTAGCGAGTGTAGGACTATCTTCCGCACCGACCTGACTACAGTGATGGGCTTAGGGGATGCTAGACATAGGTCAGGGGAGTCTTTAGAGTGATTCTCACAGAGATTGATCGATGGGGCTAGGGCAGTCTATTGCCAGGACCCAGCTGACAGGGAGAGAGCAGACCGAGACTTGAGGAGGTTCCTACTGCTGCTGCTCGGGAGGCTATTGCTCGGCACGAAGGGCGACGTCATCAACTGTCGATTTCTAGGGATCCTCGAGGATTTAGGGGGAGTCGGCAGGTACGCCTGGGGAGCGGCGCTGCTGGCGCACCTACTAGCCGACTTGTCCACGGGGACAGGACGAGAGACGACCGTCAATGGCTTCTCACCTTTTCTTCAGGTATGCATTTTTTTCTCTTTCTTTTCTTTTTATTATGCATGTGAATGCCTCACTATTGCTATGCATGGATACAGGTTTGGAGCCATCTGTACATGCCCATGGGGTACGCCGACCCACGGCCAGGAGGTGAGGGTGCTTTCCCTCTAGCACGGCGCTGGCTGCCAGTGGTTTTCGGCGCCCCACTCGGCTACGAGTTGTGGGTGCTACGGAGAGAGTTCCGTGACTTCCCTCCCTCGCTAGTATGCATGAATGAATGCATTTTTTATGTTTATTTGATTTTATTATGATGATGATGGAATGATGTTGATGACATGCATGTTTATGGATGCAGGTGCGATGGAGGCCCTACGAGGGTATGACTGACGAGGGCCAGCCGTGGGTCGTAGCGGGCCGACCTCGTTTTGGGCATGAGCTCTGGGTTCATTGCCTGAGCGAGATCGAGCCGTTACGGCTTAGGTTGGTGATGAGGACCCTGGGCCTACACCAGGAGTGGGTAGAGGTCGGGGAGCCACGAGGAATCGGGAAGAAGACACGCGGTCGCACGAAGGCGATCGACTGGAGGGTGCGGTTCGAGGACCAGTACGCCGACTGGTGGTGAGGCGGGACCCGAGTCACCTCCCAGGCGACTGACAGCTCCGAGTACCTCCGGTGCTACTGGGAGGTTTACGCCGGCCGACCCCAGATGAGGGTCTTAGGGGTATGTATGAATGCAATTACTTCTAAATTGAATGCAAGTGCTTATGTTTCTATCATGTGACTAAAATGAAATGAATGCAGGATGCATGGGACATAGTGGCGATGGATGCCCAGGCCCATCTACACAGCCTGGAGGACCAGCTGGCCGCCACACGGGCCGACCTTGAGACCCTGGTGAGTGTTTAAATTATTTCTACATGCAAATGAATTTTTATTGAATTATTGATGATTAGCCACTGACGATTTCAATGAGTGCAGCGTGCCCAGCAGGGAGCCGTAGGGAGAGATGCAGGGGAAGCCTCCAGCTCGAGGGGACCCAGTGTAGAGGTGACCGCACTAGCAGAGCAGCTAGCGGGAGCGGTCACACGGGCCGAGGCTACAGAGCGCGACCTCGCCTCACGGGTAAATTCCAGAACTCAAACCTCATTCAATTATTGATTATATAATTATGCACTGATAAAATTCATTTTTCAGACTGAGGAGCTTCGAGCTGCTCTTGCTTGCGTCTGCGAGGGATAGCAGGCGATGACTGCCCATGTGAGTGATTTACCTTCCGTCATGCATTGCTTATTTCATGAATTTTTGGAACTGATGATTTGTTTACCTGTTTGCAGACCAGACAGTTACAGGCGGCACGTACCCAGGCTGCCCTGGCCAGGACAGAGTTGGCGATCCGCGAGCAGTGGATCATAGAGCTGGAGCGGACCGTGAGGCGACGGGAGGAGTTGCCTCAGGACGTGGCAGAGCTGCGGGTTGCCCTTGAGCTGGAGCGACGAGAGCGTGCTCGAGAGCGGGAGGAGCACCTGGCGGACCGTGCCCGTCACCACGAGCTACAGCAGTCAGAGCATGCCCGATACCAGGAGCTGGTGGTAGCACACGAGCGTGAGCTGGCAGACTCGAGGACCCAGCTGGTCCTTGTTCAGGAGCGGCTACGAGTTGCTGAGGAGCGTCTCCAGCGAGGGCGTGAGCGAGCTCGTGCTGCAGGGTACTCCTTCACTAGCTCCACTTTTGTTGCGGGTTCTTCTCTTCGAGAGAGGAGCGAGGCAGGGGGCCAGGCTCGAGTTCCAGCTTCTTCTCGGGGGCCCATGCCTCCTCCACCAGCGCCTCCTCGGGACGGCGAGGACGAGGTAGAGAGTAGGAGAGAGGAGGGTGGAGGCGAGAGCTGAGAGACTTACTTGTACTCCTCCACCCTCACACCTGTACTCAGATATTTATGATGTATATATATATGAGATTGACATTTCTGTTACCTGAGCACTTGTGTAGTTGTGTACTTGTGGTTGTGTACTTCGCTTCTTTTCCACGTTCTTCATGTTCGCTTTACTTTACCCTGTACTTGTAGTTGTGGTTCACACTTGAATAAACAGGTTAATTCATCTATTCGACTTGGCCCCTTGCTTAATAAGCAAGGGGTGCCTTTACTTTTGACCTGGATAGCGGGTCAAGGGGCCAAGCCTTTAATCAAATAAGGCAAATGAAATAACCAATAAAGGGAGATGCAACACGCAAGCACACGTATGCAAACAATAATCAAGATGCCCTAAGCAATGATGCAAGCACGCACATGAAGAATAAACCCCATTTCCTCTTTTCTTTTCTTTTCCTTTTATATTTTTTTTTCTTTTATTTTTCAAAAGACGCGCCTTAGATTAGGTCGTTATTCATACAAAAGACGCCCTAGGTGACGGCGTGAATTTGAAAAACATTTTTGAATTTTGTTGAAAAAGACGACCATATATGTGGGCGTTATTTTAAAAGAGACGACCTTAAGAAAGACGTGAATTCAATAAAAAGCGCTTTAATCAAAGGCGTTAATTCTTTTTCTTTGGGTTGACAAAGCCACCCGGGCTCTTAATCCTACACGGTCACCATTTAAAATTCGTTGGTCTTTCTTGATTAATCAAAAAAGGGGTGCGACGTGATAATAGTTAACTTACCCGAGATTTCGCATGGTGCAATCTCCTAGGTCAGCCTTGACCATTCTGCTGGTTTATGACTTACCACAAAGAAAACGAAGATATAAGGAAGCCCATAAGAGATTCTGAGAAGCTCTAGATAAAACCACTTCCCCTTACCCTATGCCTGTTGGGGTTAGGTCTTCGGCGTAGGGAAACTTTGTTGCATTTTGCCTCTTTTATTGCATGCATACGCCCAAGGTTTTCCTTGTGGGGACTTTGCCCTCTTGACATGCTTTTCTTTTCATGATCTGACTTTCACTTTGGAACTGATTTGCATTGCTGAAAAATAAACCTAATTGTACTTGGGCTTTTGTGGCATTTGTTCCCTTTTGGGCCCTGACTTCCACCTACTAGGGCGGCGGATAGGCTTGGTGGATCTACCCCGAGACTTCCTTTCCTCCCTTATGGGCCGAAGAAAGGAAAAAGAATGGGCATCGTCTTTACCTTTAGTCAGGTTTTGACTTCCCATCGGCTTTTGCACCACTTGAGTTCACGGTTTAAGTGTATAATGTGTGCGGGTGTCAACCCCCTTTTGAGTTAACAAGAGTGATGAATGAATTCTGAATTTTGACCTTTCAGACCTTGAGCCCTTGTATGCCCCGGCAACCCTTTTCAATATATATACCTTTTTGGATTTTGGAAAATTCTATATATTTTTATGTTTTGTTTGTTTTTTTTTTGTTTTTTTTTTTGGATTAGGGGTAATATTTCTTAAGGTACAGACCATTCCAAGGGTGAGTTAGCTCTTGTCCTTCAGCATTAATCAGTTTATAAGTATTGCCAGGATAAACCACTTTTATAACGAATGGTCCTTCCCATTTTGGTTGGAGTTTTGAGCGAGGTCCACCAGGTTTTACAAAGATTCTCTTGATTACCATCTCACCGACTTTGAATTTTCTCTCAATTACTTTCTTTTGATAAAAACGTGAGAGTCTGTTTTGATAAACACGCGCATGCTCAGTGGCGACCAGACGCTTCTCATCTAAGAGTTCCAATTGAGCAAGGAGCGAATCGCGACGCTCATCAACAGGGAGTTCCTTGTCCAATTGTACTCGCAAAGATGGAATGAGAATCTCATAAGAGGACTACCGCCTCCATTCCATAAGTAAGGGCGAAAGGGGTTTGCCTAGTAGGGGTACGAATGGAAGTGCGATAGGCCCAGAGAGCTTCAACTAGCCTGTCTGGCCAATCCGAAAATTTCTTAGCCTCACACGTCTTCTTAACAATTTTGATCAAAGTTTTATTAGTTGCCTCTGCTTGGCCATTGCCCTGCGGATAATAGGGAGAAGAATGATGCAATGCAATGTTATACCTGTTGCAGAGATTCTTGAGCTCTTGAGAGATAAATTGAGGTCCATTGTCGGTGACGATGGTACTCGGGATGCCGAACCTCGCGATGATGTTCTTCATTATGAATTTGCATACTGTTGACACTTTAATCTCCACGTAAGCTTCCGCTTCTGCCCACTTGGTGAAGTACTCCGTTGCCGTCAGGATGAACGATTTTTGCTTGGTCAGGAGGTTCGAATCACCAAGAGGTCCAATGATATCAAAAGCCCACATGGAGAAAGGCCATGGGGAGGACATAGGATGGAGTGAAGAAGCAGGAGAATGAATTTTGTCGGCGTGCAGTTGGCACTTAACACACCTTCAAACATAGATGGAGCAATCCTCTTCTAGAGTTGGCCAATAGAAGCCTAGCCTAAGGATCTTCTTAGCTAACATCTGACTGTTCACATGACCACCACACACTCCTGAATGCGCCTCTTCCACAACTTTCCAAGATTCATCATCGTCGAGGCATCTTAATAAAACACCCGTGAGCCCTCTCCTATAGAGCACACCTCCAACCAAAACATAACGTTGAGCCACTCTTCTAATTGCCTTCTTCTCCATCACAGTGGCTTCCTCGGGATATGATTGATCATTGCAATACCTGGCAATCTCATAATACCAAGGTTTCTCTTCATCAGCCAACTCTTCTTCCCAATCTAACAACATGACCTCTTTGTCTTTAAGAGATTCACTCCGCCTGACCTTCTCGAGTACATTATCCCTAATATCGAGGAATGCACGATCCTTAATAGCTGGAGTGTCACGCTGATGAATGAGGGGAACATGAAAATCACGCTCAGGAGGGAAGACCAGAGCTAAGGCCAAAGATGCAAGAGCATCGCCTAGGATGTTCTGGCTTCGAGGGACATGAATGAAGATTAACTTGGTAAAGAGTTTGGCATAAGCTGAAGCAAGTTCTTGGTAGGGCTTGAGCTTAGGATTGATAGTGCGGCACTTGACAAGTACCTGGCACAGAATAAGCTGACTATCACCAACAATTCGCAAGTGAGTAACACCATATTGATGAGCGGTTTGAAGACCGGCCAAAAGAGCCTCATACTCAGCTATATTTTTCGTGACAGGGAAAGCGAGCCGAGCAGCAAATGGGATGGTGACCCCTTCTGGTGTTAAAAGAACCATGCCGATCCCTCTTCCTTGGGAATTTAGAGCTCCATCAAAATGTAACGTCCACATAAGATCGTGGGGTTGATTAATGGACATTAGTTCTTCGTCTGGAAACTCTGAATTGACAGGATCAAATCGGGGTAGAGGGTGGTGAGCAAGATATTCGGCAATGGCATAAACTTTGATTGCTTTCTATTGAATGTAAGTGATGTCGAATTGAGAAAGGAAACTTTGCCAACGTGCTAATCGATCAGTAAGAACAGATTTTTCAAGAAGGAATTTAATCGGATTCATGCGTGCAATGAGGTGAACCTCGTGAGCTAAGAAATAGTGTTTTAATTTCTGAACTACCCAGACTAAAGCAGCGTAAGTCTTCTCTATGGCTGAGTACCTCTGCTCACAAGGGTTTAGAAGTTTAGACAAATAGTATGCTGCCCTCTCTTTACCTTCTTCATCCACCTGAGCTAAGACAGCACCTACAGAGTCATCCAGGACAGAAATATAGAGAATAAGCGGTTTGCCTGGAATCGGCGGCCTCAGGACAGGAGGATTGGCCAAATAATCCTTCAATCCATCAAAAGCTGCCTGACACTTGTCATCCTAATTAAACTTGACTCCCGGCTTAGTAAGCTCATAAAACGGCTCGCATCGTTGTGAGTGCTGGGAGACGAAGCGGCGAATAAATTGCAACCTCCCGATTAATCCTCGAACTTCCTTCAAATTCTTGGGAGGAGGCATGTTCCTGATGGCCTTCACCTTGTGGGGATCAACTTCAATTCCTCTTTTGCTGATAATAAATCCAAGCAACTTCCCTGATGAAACGCCAAATACACACTTCTTGGGGTTCATTTTTAACTGATACTCTCGTGATCTTTGCAAGACCTTAGCTAGAACCCCAAGATGCTCAATCCTTGTCCTTGATTTTACTACCAGGTCATCCACATACACTTCAATATAAATATGAATCATGTCATGAAAAATTGCCATCATAGCCCTCTGATAGGTGGCTCCAGCATTCTTGAGTCCAAAGGGCATGACCACATAACAATAAGTACCCCATGGTGTAGTGAATGATGTTTTCTCTTGATCTTCCTCAGCCAAACGAATCTGATTATAACCTGAAAAATCATCCATGAAAGAGAGAGTCTCAAATCCTGCTATATTATCAATCAAAATATCGATATGAGGGAGGGGAAAGTCATCTTTAGGACACGCACGGTTGAGGTCCCGAAAGTCTATACAAATCCAAACTTTTCCATCTTTCTTCATGACTGGGACGATGTTAGCCACCCAATTCGGATAGAGGACAACTCTAACAAACCTAGCCTTATGAAGCTTGTCGACCTCTTCTTTCATCTTTAAAGCCATGCTAGGGTGGAAACGTCTCAACCGTTGCTTGATCAGGACAGACCCTGGCTTAAGTGTAAGTCGATGTTCAACGAGCGCAGGGTCTAATCCAGGCATATCCTCATAACTCCACGCAAACGTGTCCTTGTATTCTTGAAGTACCAAAATAAGCGCCTCCTCTTCGGAGGGCGGCAAATTTTTGCTGATGAGGACAATCCTAGGGTCTTCTTCCGTACCCAAATTTATTTCTTTGGTAGGCTCTTCTACAGAGGCTGATGGTTCGTCGAATCTTCTCATGCCACTGGCAAAGGCATCAGCCTCGTCCTCATATTCTTCATAACTTTCATCCCCCTCTTCAATAGGGTCTTCATCATTCATGATTTCATAGACACCCAAACCCTCATAAGAAACATTAGTATCCTCATATTCCAACTCTGGCAGGATAACCGGATTCTCCACGAATTCAGGAAGGGCTAAACAAGCCTGGCACCTTCTAGCTAACTCTAACACAAATCTACGCGGAATCTGCTTACCCTTGGATTTCTTATGAAAATCTACCCCATGAATTTTATTAGAAGAAGAAGAAAAACTAGCTTGATTAGAATAAGCTGAAAAGGAGGAAGGAGGTGAAAAAGTGGATACAGGAGGTGATACAGAAGGAGACCCCTCACCAGAGGGGGAGAAAAGATCTATCAATGAATCATGGAAGAGTGGCCCCTGGCTTGGGACACACTCTGAAAAGAGATAAGAAGTCTCCTCCACAGAGATGGAGGATTGAAGAGTTGGAATTTTGACATTTTTTTTTCATTTTTATCTTTATTTTCATTTTTATTTTCTTTTTCTAGAAGAAAGCATTGTGAAGGGAGAATGGCAGGAGGAGTGGAGATTGAAAGCTTGGAGAAAGATTGAATCAGAGGTGACCCGCGCGGGGGTGTGATGGAGAGTTTGGAGAATTGCTCGAGGAGCAAGGGAGGAGTCGGGAGAGAAATCTGTAGTGAATCTGGATAAACGCTGACCATAATTGGCGGTGGTCTCGGCACGCGAGAGAATAATTGAGAATGTAGGGAAGCTAGAAGAGACGGATGCATAGAAGTGAGGGAAAAGAGGCCGGCCCACAGCCTGTCTATTGTAAATCCTTCTTCATATGGAACATCTGGCTCTCCAGTGTCAGTGTAGTCACTCAGCAACTGCCTCTTATCTGTAATCATAGCCGGCATTTCAATCAATTCATGTATTAGTGGCGGCCATTCCGGATCAGTCGGCATAAAGAGACGGCTCAAGGCAATAGTAATATCATTCATATCGAACCATCTATACCAGTCACACTCTGGATCATCCATTTTCCTTCTTTTATCAGGCCTTAGAGACTCCAGGGCTTTATAAGTGGCCAATGGTGCGATATGACGAGCAAACTGTCTTGCATGAACATCTTGACAGTCTAGAATGGAGGTGATTATTGTAGTCTGCTCATTATTCTGAACGCCACCCGTGATAAAATGTGTCTTCAATGTCCAAGTAAGCGGCTGGCGATCTGTCTTCAAGGTGGATGTCATAACTGCCCATGGCTCATCTTCATTTTTGCCCGGCCCTTTGTAGCCCAGGCCGCCTCTTGCAATCAACTTCTGAGGCTTAATAGGCCTAGTCCTGCCTTGACAACTGGCACCCAGACCTTTGCCATTTTGATACCCCATTTTCATTAGAATTTTCCAACCAGGGGTGTTTATTATGCTTTTCTTCTTCTTCCCCTTGGAAGGCAAGGGTGTCATAGCAACTGTCGTGACTGTCTCGGGCGACATTGGCCGTGGGTAAGGGAGGTCTAGTATTGATAGCAACGGCTTGTTGGCAGGCCAAATAGAAGGAACTGATGAAGTCAAGTGTATATCTTCCTCTGGTAGAATTGGCATACTAGTAACTTTGATGATGCGGCCCTTGTGTGGAAACTTAAGGCACTGATGATTTGTAGAGGGCACTGCATCGAGCTGTTGAATGTAGGGGCGGCCCAGAATGCCATTGAATGTTGGATCCATATCCAAAATGTGGAAATCGATCGTGATTGTGGCCGGACCTAAACTGACTTTTAGTGTGATCATGCCTAGAGGAGGCTTCTTGGTATTGTCATATGCTGTGACTGTTATAGTAGATGGCCGAATCAGATTTTTAGGAATGCCACATAATTTCAGAGTGCTCGGTGGCAATACATTGATAGATGCCCCAGTGTCCACTAGACATTGTTTCACCGCCACCTTATTGATGTCGACTGTGATGCATAGAGCATATTTCCTTGCTGAGAGTGGTGCCAGTTCATGCTCGTGAAAAGTAATTGTCGGCTGACTGCTAGCAGGCGTTAATACTGTGGTTATCTGCTCAACAGGGATGTCTTCATTGACCATAACCTTTTGCAGATACTCTTTCAGAGCTAGCTGGTGAGTGGTGGACCTTTTGATTAATTCTAAAATGGAAATTCTTGCTGGAGTTCGCTCAAGATGCTTTAACAAATCATACTGAGTTCCGAGTACAGACTCTTGCTCTTGTTCTTGTTCTTGCGGCCCCTGCGCGGGCTCTTGCTCTCTTTGGGGAAAGATGCGCTGGAACATCCGTCCACTGCGGAGCGGCGCCACATTTTGTCGTGCCTCTGTCGGGACAAGTAAAGGAGGAGGGTTGGAAGAGGAAGAGGGTGTATTGGCGTTGAGAAGTGGTGGAGGGGTGTTTGCAGAGGGAGTCCCTATAAGGGGCATTGATGAAGAGTTTGACAAAGATGCCCCTGCAGGAGGCGTAGGAGTAGAAAGGGATACCCGAATGCGAGGAGAGCTGGGGGGTGGAATAAGGAGAGCTCTGGGTATAAAAGATGGGTGAGCCGATGGTGAGGGGATCCTTGCCGATGGAGGAGTAGTGGTGGTGGGTGCAGTGGGCGTTGGCGACGGGTGGTTGAGGAGTGGTCTAGACGGAGAAGGTGAAGGGTTGGTGGTGGATAGCGGAGTTCGCTGCGTGGTAGGAGGCGGTAAATGGGTAAGGAGAGATCGGGTTGGCAAGGATGGAGAATTGGTGGGAGCAGGTGGATTAACGGGGCGTAGAAGAGCCCGACTCAATTGGGGAGTAGAAGAAGAAGGAAGCGTGCGCAAAAGGCGCGGAGGTTGATTGGAATTATGATTAAATGCCCCGACAGAGGCATTTTCTTCATGCCATCCCTGTCCTCTCTCCACCTCGCGGCGTGACAGGGTTCACGTGCTGATTTGGTGGGTGCTCCGGCAGTGGGTTGTGGACAATCCCCATATCTTGCTGAGGTGCTGGAGCTTGCTGTTGTACTTGTGGAGCCGGTTGCTGTGGTTGCTGAGTCTACTGTTGCCGAGGAGACCTTCTTTCTTTCATAGTGGCGATAAACTGCCTCATCTCATCCTAGTTGATGCCACCCTGGTCATTTAAGTCATAAATATAGTCCTTGAAGTGGAAGCAACGATCAATGTTATGACCAGGGGAGCGGTGGAAGACACAGTAGCGGGACGTGTCAACATTAGCGGGCCACACTGCCCTTTCCTTTGGTAGCATGAGCAAGTTGGCAGCCATTAAGGCATTGAAAATATCCGGGAGACTTTCTGGCAATGGCGGATAATGGGCCCTTTTGGGGCCAAGTGGTCTCCTTTGATGTTGTTGTTGCGGTCCATAATTAGTGGGTGGCGGTACTTGGTGGGATTGTTGCGGAGCTGGAGGGTCAGCGTGGGGCGCTTGGTTTTGTGGTGGAGCAAAAGAAGGTTGAGGAGTAAATTGGTATTGTGGGGGTGAAGTAAAGAGGGTGCCTTGTGATGGAGGTGGCGGAGGTCGTGGGTTAGATTGGCGAAAAGGTGTGGGGTTGTCGACCGCGCCAACCTGCTCATTGATGACGGTGCCCTCAGTCGTGGGCCCGCTATTGTTGACATTTGTATTCTTTTTAACCAACCTTGGTTTTGGCTCAAACATGCCCATGATGGGTGAATCTTTTATTTGGGTCTGAATATAACGAGCTCTTTCATAAAGCTCCTCCATGGTGGTCAATCTGTTCATAGCCAGTATATGCTGGAACTGAGGGGTTGCATTGGATATAATCATCTTAACCTGTTCCGGTTCTGATAAGGTATCTTTCAACTTCTCGGCCATTGACCGCCATCTATCAGCAAATATGATGAAGTCCTCCTCGGGCTTCATTTTCTCTGCAACCAAATATGTAACTGAAAGGGAGGGTCCAACCCGGTCCCTATATTTCTGCAAGAATTTTTTCTGAACCACATCGAAATCACTAGCATCTGCAGGATCCAAGGAATAGAACCACTCGAGGGCTGGTCCCTCTAAAGATCTTCTAAACAAGTAAGCCAATGAGGCTTTGTTGCCCTGCCAGAAGGACGTTTCATACATAAAATCCTTCAGATGAATAAAAGGATTACCAGTTCCATTGTATCGCCGAAAGTTCGGCATCTCAGAAGGTGGCAAATGAAAAACTGGCAATGTAGGGAGAGAGATTTCTGGGGCATTCTTGGCTGCAGTAACCTTGTTGAGTTTTTCTTCCATGCTAGCCAATTTCTGAAGGAGCAAAGTGTTAGTGTCTGACTCGACCGGGGCCGAATTTGGAATGAAGGTGTTTGGCATAGGCGTCCTTAGAATTTGGGGATGTTGAAAGAATTGGGGCCTAACCGCTGAGTAGCTCGCCTGTTGGGCCGGCATGGCCGCACCAGGTGTCGGTGGACAAGAGGGGGGTTTGTGCAAGACCGCTTGGTCATTAGTGAGGTGATGGCCACTCTCGGCCGGAGGGGGATTGGAGGATGAAGAAGGAACGGACTTCCCTTTCAAAGCGGCCTGAACTGCCTGCCGCTGGGAGTCATCTAATTGAGATAGAGCATTAATCAAATCGATAACATTGAAGGATGGGGAGGGGCTCCCCGAAGTGTTGGAGGGTAAAGTCTGAGAAGAGGGCACAACCTCTTGAGTAGTGGTATCAACCACATGAACTTGAGGATAATGAGAATGAGGAGGGGGGTAATTTCCTTCATGGTAGATAGAATCTTGGGGAACCTCACATGATTGACAGAAAACGTTCTCCTCCACATCATCATAGGAATATCCGTAGCTTGCCATGTTGATAATCTTACCTGAACGGAGTTGCATGCTTAAAAAGAGAGAAAGCTTTATGAATGAATTATCACACAATCAATCACTCAACTCAAACAAGCTTAAGCAAATCAACCCAACCAAATTTATGCAAACAAGTTGAGATGAAGGCAAGATTTTAGTGTTATGTTTGAGATTAGAGTGAGTTAAATTGCAGAATAATTCACTCCTCTTTGCAAAGTGAAACTTAGTTTGGATCCAAGTGTAACCTCCGTGTCAACTAGGTTCTTTCTCTTTTCTCACCAACGATAGGTTCTCTAAACTCCGGGTACTTCAAGGGTACAACCGGCCCAGCGTCCGTGAGAGAATCCATGGGTGCGGGGACTTACGGAGGTCTTGGCAAAGGGATTTCCGGTCCAAAGAGACGGAATGCTCAATAGAGGGTTGTCCCGATTCCAAGAAAGGTGTGTGGAATCCTAGTGTAGAGAGAGGAGGTCTCTCAACCAAATGCCACAAAAATGCAGTATAAGATAAGCCAATCACAGCAATATAATCAAATGCTCAATGTGAATATGAATCCAGCATGAATAGATAGAAACAGTAAGGCTCTGCAAACACACAGGAAAGAGGCGACCTGGAGGCAGTCGCTACTAACAAAAGAGACGACGGCGTGGCTATCGTGAATTCTGGGAGGGGCTCTCGGACAATGCAAAAACGCGCCTTGATGTGGGGCGCTAACTATGATAAAGACGCCTCTGACAGAGGGCGTCAAATATAAGTGGTGCGCACGATCGAAGAAAAATGCGCCTTGGTGTGAGGCGCTGCCAAATAAAAAGACACCCGAGAGGAGGGCGCAAATTCACAGAAGCAGCAGATATGATAAAAGACGCCTTCGTGGAAGGCATTAAACAGAGAAAAGACGCCCTGGATGAAGGCGTTAAATAAAAAGGCGCCTTTGTGAAAGGCGTTAATTCAACAACAGCAGTAGACTTAAACACAAGCTGGCTGATCCCGGGGAGTGTGCAGTGTGCACAGTGGAGTGGAGGGTGCCCGTGGGGCACAAAGGAGGGGTACCGTGGGTACCAAAGGGAAAGGGCACGCGTGGGTGCCAAAGGGGAAAGGGCACACGTGGGTGCCAAGAGGAGATGGTAATCAAAAGAAAAACAGTGGTTGTCCCACCGTGATCGCCAATTTGTGGATCATGGAAAATCCACTCTTAAAGGATAAAATAATAAGAGGAGTGATAATAATAAGAATACGAAGATTAATAAGAAGAATAATGAAAAAAAAAGGAGTAAAAGAGCACGTGGTGCTAAGAAGGAGAGTGATCGCCAGAGGGGTTACCTCAATAAGAAGAAAGATGATCGCGAATACCTGGTGATAATAGGATGCGGGATGGATGTGAATTCCTTCCTCCACCTTCTATCGGCCGGCCGATGAAGGGGGTTTTCCTTGTTGATTACCTTGAAACGAAGAACAAACAAATAAAAGAAAAGTGGATCAGCCGAGAGTGAGTGTAGTATCAATTCAAATAAACAATATGATGATGAAATATGAATATAGCATGCGCACCTTTTGTTTGGTTTTAAAACCCCTAGAGAATTAGGGTGAGGAGAGGAGATGCAATACTAATGCAACAGGGGAAAAATGGTGATGATAGACAATGATACGATGAAGACAAATATAAACAAAGGAGAGAAACCCTTGTTGTTCCTGTAAACAGTAAAGGGAGAACCACCGGAGCAGCAGGAAGCAGAGGAAGACGATGAAGAATCACACGGATGAAGAGAAACTCTTCTCTGCGCAAAACAACCGTGACAGTAACAACCGCTCTCTCTTTTCTCTTCTTCCTGTATGTCTATCTAACCTTACCTTTCCTCGCTGTGTACTCCGTGTTCCGTCAACTCGCGCGAGATCGACCAGGGAGTCCTTTTATAAGGTTTCGATCAAAGATAGACACAGATTTGGGAAGATAAGAACGGGCAGTGATTGTTAACGGCAAGGACTCTAGTTCCCAGATCGAGCAAGGTGACCAAGAAAGGCAGGGAACTCTTCAGGAAAGACGAGTTTAAGAAGGACACGAAAAGGGTGAGACACGACCTACCGAAGGGCGTCAATTCAACAATTGACGACCTGCCCAAGGACGTTAATTCAAAACACGACCAGGATTAAGACGTCACTTCCTGGATTCAATTTTGGTAATAAAACTTTCTTTATTTGAAAATTACAAAAAGACGCCTGAAGCAAAGGCGTTGATTAAGAACACGCCCTGCGGAAGGACGTTAATCATTGATTTCTAATCGTTGTGGGACTCGTAAAATATCAGGAATTGACGCCCGTATCTTTGGTCGTCCTTTCTTAAGAACACGCCTCAGATTAGGTCGCTATTTAAAACACGCCCTTCTTCAAGTTGTGAATCACCGAAAATGCAAGAATAAATCACAAAAACACACAAAAATAGAAAAACTTTATATTATAAAAATATTGAAGTTCACTTTGGGGCATCAACATAGTGACATGAGATTTAATCAACAAAGCGTCAATTTTGGCGTGTCTACAGAGACTAGAAGAGTCTACGATCGTGCAAAACGACCCCACATTGCCAGGGTGGATGTTGAAATCATATTGGATACTCATGGAAATTTTTATGTTCAAACAGAGGTCCGTATCAAAACACAATAAAAGCGGAAACAAACCCGTGCAAATGTCTGCCTAGATTACGGCAAGTTTAATATTTGATACGAAGATGGGCTGGGTCTCGTGGGAATGTTGACCTAAAGTAGGGTTGGCCCGTGACCTGTTGTGTCCCTGAAGTCATTTGAGTCATTCTGTGGTCACTTGGGTCATTCGACATCATTCTAAGGTCATATGCATTCTGTGGTATTCTTGGTTTTGATAATGGCTAAACACTATTAGTCATTGTTGTTTTCCACTCTCATGTGACTGACATACGTGATGGTTCGATCATGACAGGTACACCATTACATGGACAAGAAAGACAGTGGAGTTGGTAAAGTGAAAGCTCGTGGATCGCGCCCAAGCAAGGATGCGAAAACAAGCACAAGTCGACACGCGATATTCGGCTCGTCATCCATATAAGGTCAATGCACAAAGAAGCATAGCCAAGAGAATCCAAGGCCATAAACTCCATTGATATCTTTTAGACTATCAAGGGAGATGACACCGACATGCACGGGCTGCTAATGGAGTTGAACGACGGAGCTAGAACGGAAATTGGACCGACCCGAGATAAGCCGGGTTCTGCCCAGCTGGCGGTCGACCGCCAGCACAGGGGCGGTCGATCGCCCCAGCCAACAACTGCCAGCCTGCACGAGTTTCAGTAGCGATCGACCGCCAGCCAGTGGTGGTCGACCGGAAATCCCAGGGGCCATTCGTCTACAGCATTTCACAGTAGCGGTCGACCGCCAGGAGCTGCAGGTCGACCGCCAGCCCCGAGCCTTCAATGTTGACTTTGTTTCCAACTTCGAAAAGGGCCATTCAACATGGATTTGTTTAATCCAAAAGTCACCTAAACACCCATGATTTGTGGATCTGGTCTGAGGCTTGTCTATAGACCACTCAAGGTCTATAAAACTCTCACTTGAGGGATTAGAAAAATAAGGGCTTCAAGGCTTCAAGGGAGATCAAGGGAGCTCATTTTCGAGGTACTGTAGCACCTCCGTGAACAGTGTTTCGGGAGGAAGTTCTTCATCCATTCCAAGGCATTCAACTCTAGATCTGAAGCCATCTCAACCTCCAAGGAAGAAGAAGGAATCAAGGCTCTCAAGGGTGATCTAAGCTGCATCCTACATCTTCTACATCCTCTTCATCGACTCAAGAAGATCAAAAGGAAGATTGAAGCTACATCCATCGTCTTCTTCATCAACTAGAAGAGGTTCAAGGAAGATCATCTCGCAAGAAAGAAGACACCGTCAAAGCATCTGATTCAAGCTTCTACGACTCAGACAAGATTCTTTTCTTTGAGCATACTCTATATCTTGTTTGAGTGATTTCATATTTGTTCTCTTTTTCATTTCATACAAATAATTGAATCTGAGAATCGTCCCTACCGGTGGTTAGTAGGAAGGCAATCGGAGGTTGTCCGATCTGCGTTGTTGACGTCCCTACCAGGTGGTTAGTAGGAAGGCAATCGGTGGTCTTTCCGATTTGCGGTTCAGTGTGTGGCACTAGTGGAGCCTCACCGGATTTGGTGAGGGGTGGACGTAGGACTGGGGATTCAGTCCAAACCACCTTAAAATCTCGTGTGTTGTGATTTTTTTGTGTGATTGCTTCGTTCTAAATGCATGCTTAGGTTCGAATCGATATATTAGTAATCATCTTGCTAAGCAAATCATTGTGTCCTTCGTTTAGCTAGTTATATTCCGCTGTAATTTATCTCATCTAGCTATATAGAGGGTTACATTGAGAAAAGAGGGGCAGATCTATTCACCCCTCCCCTCTAGATCCGCTGTCCACTACATAACAAGTGGTATCAGAGCCTAATCTCTCATTATGGGGTCCAACGACCTTGAGGGAAATGGTGGATCAGCGTCTAAGGGTTATTTACCTGAAGGACATTCTGTTAATAGGCCTCCTTATTTCACTGGATCTAATTATCCCTATTGGAAACATCGTATGCAGGTGTTCATTCGCGCCCAAGACTACGAACTTTGGCGAGTGATCAGCAAAGGTCCGTATGAGCTTACGGATAATGAGGACTTGTGGACCAAAGAACAAATACGGCAATCCACCGTCAACTGGAGTGCTAAACATATCATGCAATGCTCACTCCATCCAGTTGAATTCTCAAGAGTAGCCACCTGCGCAACTGTGAAATTGATGTGGGATAAGCTAGAGGTAATCTACGAAGGAACCTCTTATGTACGAGAAATAAAAGCCAATATTTTAGTTTCTGAATATGAAATGTTCCGCATGAAGCCTGATGAGTCAATTCAAGATATGTATGCTCGCTTAACTGTGCTTACTAATAGTTTAACTGATTTGGGAAAGGAATATTCAGAGTAAGAAATTGTAAGGAAAATTCTCAGATCGTTAACTCCAGCATGGCACACAAAGGCTACCGTGGTTGAAGAATCGAGAGATCTCGCAACTACCAAGGTAGATGAACTCATTGGGTCATTGATGACCTATGAGATCAACCTCAAGAACAAAGAGGCTGAGGCACCTAAGAAGAAGTCCCTAGCTCTTAAAGCAGGACCCAGCGGTCAAGGCTCTTCTGATGAAGGTGAGGATTCGGCAAGTGAGCGAGATGAGGATGATGTAGCCATGCTCACATGTAAGTTCAAGAAATTCTTGAGAAAGGAAGGTAAGAGCTTCATGAGAGAAAGGTCAAAGGTAAGAAATGGTTTCAGATCTAATTCTGAAAATTCTAAGAAATCTGATAAAATCATTTGTTATTTTTGCAACAAACCAGTGCATTTCAAGAATGATTGTCCCGACAGATTCAGAAAATCTGACAAATGGAAGGGCAAGAAGAAGAACAAGGCCATGGTGTCCACATGGAGCGATAAAGAGGAAAGTGATGACGGAACTAACTCCTCAGACAAAGAAAAAGAAGATTTCTACCTTATGGCCAAAGGTGATGAAGAAACTGAGGTAAATTCTCCATTTGAAGATTATACAATTGATGATTGGTAGGATGCATATATACAACTCATGGAAAAATATGAAATGTACAAAAAGGAGAATAAATCATTGAAAAAGAGAATTAACTCATGTGTGCATGATCATGATATGAATGATAAGAATGATCTACTTGAGACTGAAATTGAAGATCTTAAGAAAATGATTGAGGATTTGAAGGAAGGAAGAAAAGAAATGGCTGACTTGGAAACTGAAAATGAGGATTTGAGAAATGAGATTGATAGCATGAAGCTCAAAATGCAAAGCTATGAAAAAGATAGTAAATTAAGCAATGAAAAGTATGAAGTTGTCAAACAAGTCAACATTCAACTTCTTCAAAATATTGAAAACCTACAAAAAGAGTTGAAGGATAAACAACAATCTTTAGAAAAGTTTGTGGATGGAAGAGAAAACCTAGATGCATTGCTAGGTACTAGAATGAATTTCAACAAGGAATGGTTGAGTTTTGAACCAACAAACAAAAGGCCAATTGGGCTAAAAACGGTCACATTTGTCTCATCTTCCGAAGCCCCCAGCATAAACATAACTCCCACACAAAACCAGCAAAAATAAAAGGAGAAAGGAAAAGAAAAGATTGAAGGGGGAGTCACCAACATTCCCAAAAAGCCTGTCCAAAGACCTAAGAAAGGCCGACCTTCCCCGCAGCATAAGTCAACACATTCTTGGCCATTGCATGCTCAATCTTCCAGATATCACCAAAATTGGATTGCACATTCATATAGGCCAACACCACCATACTTTTGGAGAAATTGTGATTCATGTGTTCATCAATCCCATAGGTGGCAAAACAATCAGTTTCAACCCAAAACCAACCAACGGCCTCAATGGTTTAAGAAGCAAACCTCCTCAAACTTCCACAAAATCCAACAAAGAGCTTCTAAACAAAAAATGAATGTCAGGATGGAAAAGAAAAATTAAATCTCTGCTCTAAGCAAACAAAGCACGAATGTTAAGAAGGTTTGGATTCCAAAAGAAATGGTTTCATGTTTTGAAATTCTGAAAAACTTGAAGGTACCCAAATTTGGTTGGGTTCCAAACACCATTGCTTAATTACTTGTGCAGGAATGTCTTGCAGCCATGCATAACAGGTGGTACTTTGATAGCGGCTGTTCAAGACACATGACTGGAGACAAATCAAAATTTTGTCTCTTAGAGGAAAAGGAAGGAGGATATGTCACATTTGGAGGAAACAATAAAGAAAAAATCATTGGAATAGGTAATGTAGGTAAGAACCTCTCCAACTCCATTTGTAACGTGTTGTTAGTTGAAGGATTGAAATATAACCTGCTTAGTATAAGTCAATTGTGTGATAAGGGTCACAAAGTGTTGTTTGACTCTCATGAATGCAGAATTCTTCAACCAAAATCTGACAAAGTAAAATTTTCTGGTAAGAGAGTTAACAATATTTACATGATTGACTTAGATGATCATGCTCATTTAAATCTTTGTCTTACTACACAAAAATCTGAACTTACATGGATATGGCATCGTAGACTAGGACATGCTAGCTACAATGTCTTGCATAAACTCTTGAAGCATTCAATGGTAAAAGGTTTGCATGAACTATCCTTTAAACAAGAAAATAAATTGTGTGATGCATGTGCCCTAGGTAAACAAACTAGAAAATCATTCAAAGGAAGATCTGAAAATACATCATCCAAACCACTCGAGCTAATTCATATGGACCTATTTGACCCAACCAGAACTGCTAGCTTAAGTGGTAGAAAATATGGATATGTCTTGGTGGATGACTTTTCTAGGTTCACATAGGTTTTCTTTCTCACACACAAAAATGATGTTTTTGATGAGTTTCAGGCACTCTACATGAAGATAAAGTAGGACGGTGAGTTAAAAATTTTCAAGATTCAATCTGATCACGGTGGTGAATTTGAAAATGCTAACTTCTATAACCTTTGCAGGGCCGAAGGGATTACACATCGATTTTCTTCACCAAGAACGTCGGAGCAAAACGGTGTGGTTGAAAGGAGAAACCGGACACTTGTAGAGATGGCAAGAACCATGCTTGCAGAACGGCAACTTCCAAGGAGGTTTTGGGCTGAAGCGGTAAACTCGGCATGTTACATTATCAACCGCTCTATGGTAAGGCCACACACCAAAAAGACTCCTTATGAGTTGCTAAAAGGTAAAAAGCCCTCTCTCTCACATATGAAAGTGTTACGGTCAAAATGCTTCATCCACAACAATGACAAAAGAGACTTAGATAAATTCGAGCCCAAGAGCGATGAAGGTATATTCCTCGGATATTTTGATAGATCTAGGGCTTATAGAATTTACAATATCAATAGTCAAACTGTGGAAGAATCACCCTATGTTTCCTTTGATGAATATCATGATTCTAACAATGATAACTCTTGCAGGAAAAACGATGAAGATGGGGAATTCCTAAGCATAAAGGACAAGAGTGATCCTCCACAAGAAGAAATAAAAGAAGATGGTGACCTAGCTGAATCAAGCAATGCAAGGGATCAAGCTCTAGGGGAAGGTAATGATTTTACAAATATTAGAATTCTTAGGGATCATCCCTTGGAAATTGTCATTGGTAGCTTGAATGACCCACCTAGAACTAGGTCACATTTTAAAATTGTGGAAGAATTAGATCAACTTGCTCTTGTCTCGCAGCATGAACCCAAAAATATTGATGATGCTTTAAAAGATGAAAACTGGATAAATACCATGCAAGAAGAGCTAAACCAGTTTGAGAGAAACAAAGTTTGGCATCTTGTTCCTAGACCTTCATCACAATCTGTCATAGGCACTAAATGGGTCTTTAGGAACAAACTAAGTGAGGATGGCAAGATAATAAGAAATAAGGCTAGATTGGTGGCTCAAGGGTATAATCAAGAGTTTGGGGTAGACTTTGATGAATCTTATGCCCCTGTTGCTAGACTCGAAACTATCAAAATTTTACTTGCCTTTGCATGCTCCCTTAGTATAAAGCTGTATCAAATGGATGTCAAAAGTGCTTTCTTAAATGGCTTGATCAAAGAAGAAGTCTATGTTGAGCAGCCCCCTGACTTTGAGAATTCTAACAATGCAGATTTTGTATACAAGCTAGACAGGGCGCTTTATGGACTTAAGCAAGTACCAAGAGCTTGGTATGAGAGACTAAGCTCATTCCTCATTGAAAAAGGGTACACACGAGGTAAGGTAGATCAAACACTTTTTACCAAGAAGCAAGGTAAGAACATCTTGATTGTTCAAATTTATGTTGATGACATTGTGTTTGGTTCTACAAAATCTGAAATATGTGAGGAATTTGCTAACCTCATGACTAGCGAATTTGAGATGAGCCTAATGGGAGAACTTCAAGGTTTGCAGGTCAACCAATGAGAAGATGGTTGCTTCATAAGCCAAGTCAAATACATCAAGGAGCTGCTAAAAAGATTTGACATGGCAAACAGCAAAATCATTGCAACTCCGATGAGCACCTCAACTTCATTGGATTCGGATGAAAATGGTAAATTGGTGGATGTAAAGGTCTATAGAGGTATGATTGGTTCTTTACTTTATTTGACTGCATCCCGACCAGATATCCAGTTTAGTGTATGTCTTTGTGCTAGATTTCAAGCTAGTCCTAGAGAATCTCATTTGACTGCCGTCAAACGTATCCTTCGATATCTTGCCGGCACTCAAGATTTGGGATTGTGGTATCCGTCATCATGTGATTTATCTCTTATATCTTATTCTGATGCGGATTACGCTGGATGCAAGCTGGATCGTAAGAGTACTAGTGGCTATTGTCAGTTTCTAGGCGAGTGTTTAGTTTCTTGGGCCTCCAAGAAACAACACTCGGTTGCCCTCTCAACCGCGGAGGCAGAATATGTTGCTGCGGGGAGCTGTGGCACCCAAGTGTTGTGGATTAAACACCAACTCCAAGACTACTTGGTAGATCTTGGTTGTGTCCCGATTTTGTGTGATAACACTAGTGCTATCAACCTTGCAAAAAATCCAGTCCAGCACTCTAGGACTAAGCATATTGAGATTAGGCATCACTTCATTAGAGATGAGGTCAGTAAGAAAAATTTTAAACTGCATTTTGTTGATACTCTAAATCAAATTGCTGATATTTTCACCAAGCCCTTGTGTAATGACAGGTTTTCAACACTCAGAAGGGAGCTTGGTCTTTGCCGACCTCAGGCCACTAAAAATTGAAATAATGATCTTGTTCAATTTAGTGTGTGTTTTTGCATATTGGTGTTTCATGCATTGTTGATATGTCAATAAGTCATTTTGCCATGTGTCGCGTTGCATATAGATGCATAATCATGAATTGAGTTCATGTTCATAATACATTACATGGTTTGTGTTGAGAAGCATCATTCTTGCATGGCCATGGTATATCAAATGTTGACGCATGGAAGGGCAGGTTATGCTTGCCTAGAAGCACTCAATATGCGTGAGGTTTCACCTCCGCCAAGTACCATGCGTCACTGTCGCATATAGGCCATATAGTAAGGGGGAGTTATCTTTTTGCAGCATTCATACATATGTTTCATCTTTATTCTGTTGCATTTATTAAGTGTACAACCATGTGTTGGGTCATGCATCTCATGTCTGTCACATTCATGTCAACCCCTGCATGTTTCAGGTCATTCTCCTCTTGACACTTCTCATTACACTTGCTTACACACATAACTCATTGTGTGCATTCACTGCATATCCTTAGGGGGAGTCTTGCTGCCTTTCTTAATCTCTTACAATCTGTGCTTCCATGGCTTACAGTCTGCATATGAGATCATGAGACTGACGAACAGATAGTGTGAGAGCTTTCTATTATATGAACTGATGATTGTCTATTCAATAAAAATGGTTCAGATTTAATGATTTCCTTGTAGTTCTGAAATATCTATTATGAAATCATCTATGTTCTGTGATTTTAATAGACCTTAACTAGAGATTGCATATTGTGCTTTGAATGACTATCCTGATATCTAAAAATTCAAAGTTCATGACCATCTTGGTGATACACTTAGGCTTAGTATTATTTTTTAAACATCTTGATGAGCTGGAATTCTTGAAAATCAATTTGACAGAGCAATGATATTGTCGCACGGAGAAACATGTCATGTCATCAAATTAAGTGACAAATGCATATGTCATGATGTGTCCCTGTTATCTCTGTCTTAAAACTTTTGGACTCTAGGCAGAGCAATGGCATAATTGCTGAGAAATATATCCCCTCATCAAAGAATTGAGACAGGATATGTCATGACGTGACTTTGCTATCTCTGTTCATCTTGAAGCATGTCAGTTAGTCTTACTAAATTCCTAGGAATACTGGCATCTAAACAACGTGTATTCTTACGGCTTGGAGGCATGTACTAGACTTGATTGCTCGTAAAATATGAGTCTTGTGCCTTCAAATGCAAATGATATTGATAATCAAACTTGTTGAATTCCTAAAATTTCATGCTTTAGTCATGATTGTTTAGCCTCAATACATGCTTTTGTGTTATTGCCTTTGTCGTTATTGAATATGGATATATAAGACAAGGGAAGGTTAAACACTGCCATGATATGCACCTTTGGTTCATTTTTATTAAATCTTGGATGTAGCTACTTTTCAAACTCTGTTGATGATCTCGGATTTCATTAGCTTTGAATCATATATGTTGCTCACGGCATGCTTCAATTTTACATATAATGGCTTGCTCTTCACTCCTTTCAGCTCTGGTCTCATAGATATTTCACTTTATTACTCTTTTTTGCTGTTGGCAAAGGGGGAGAATTCTGTGTGAGTCATTTGTCGCGTTAGCTATGCGTTATCGCGTTGTCTTTGGGGGTTGTGTGAATGGTGTACGGGGAGAGAATCCATTGCTCCCTTTGCATCTCATATGTGTATGTGATGGGGCTTGGGGCTTGCATAACTGCTAGCATTCATATTGCATAGCATTTATATCTGCATTCATGATTGCATTCCCATGCTATTACTATCATGAATCTTGAGCTACATATATTGCATTTGTTATAACTTGTGCCATTTTAAACATTCATATCACATAATGACTCACAGTGTTACCATCATCAAAAAGGGGGAGAATGTTGTGTCCCTGAAGTCATTTGAGTCATTTTGTGGTCACTTGGGTCATTCGACATCATTCTATGGTCATATGCATTTTGTGGTATTCTTGGTTTTGATAATGGCTAAACACTATTAGTCATTGTTGTTTTCCACTCTCATGTGACTGACATACGTGATGGTTCGATCATGACAGGTACACCATTACATGGATAAGAAAGACAGTGGAGTCGGCAAAGTGAAAGCTCGTGGATCGCGCCCAAGCAAGGATGCGAAAATAAGCACAAGTCGACACGCGATATTCGGCTCGTCATCCATATAAGGTCAATGCACAAAGAAGCATAGCCAAGAGAATCCAAGGCCATAAACTCCGTTGATATCTTTTAGACTATCAAGGGAGATGCCACCGACATGCACGGGCTACTAATGGAGTTGAACGACGGAGCTAGAACGGAAATTGGACCGACCCGGGATAAGCCGGGTTCTGCCCAACTGGCGGTCGACCGCCAGCACAGGGGCGATCGACCGCCCCAGCCAGCAACTGCCAGCCTGCACGAGTTTCAGTAGCGGTCGACCGCCAGCCAGTGGCGGTCGACCGAAATCCCAGGGGCCATTCGTCTACAGCATTTCACAGTAGCGGTCGACCGCCAGGAGCTGCAGATCGACCGCCAGCCCCGAGCCTTCAATGTTGACTTTGTTTCCAACTTCGAAAAGGGCCATTCAACATGGATTTGTTTAATCCAAAAGTCACCTAAACACCCATGATTTGTGGATCTGGTCTGAGGCTTGTCTATAGACCATTCAAGGTCTATAAAACTCTCACTTGAGGGATTAGAAAAACAAGGGCTTCAAGGCTTCAAGGGAGATCAAGGGAGCTCATTTTCGAGGTACTGTAGCACCTCCATGAACAGTGTTTTGGGAGGAAGTTCTTCATCCATTCCAAGACATTCAAGTCCAGATCTGAAGCCATCTCAACCTCCAAGGAAGAAGAAGGAATCAAGGCTCTCAAGGGTGATCTAAGCTGCATCCTACATCTTCTACATCCTCTTCATCGACTCAAGAAGATCAAAAGGAAGATTGAAGCTACATCTATCGTCTTCTTCATCAACTAGAAGAGGTTCAAGGAAGATCATCCTGCAAGAAAGAAGACACCGTCAAAGCATCTGATTCAAGCTTCTGCAACTCAAACAAGATTCTTTTCTTTGAGCATACTCTATATCTTGTTTGAGTGATTTCATATTTGTTCTCTTTTTCATTTATACAAACAATTGAATCTGAGAATCGTCTCTACCGGTGGTTAGTAGGAAGGCAATCGGAGGTTGTCCGATCTGCGTTGTTGACATCCCTACCAGGTGGTTAGTAGGAAGGCAATCAGTGGTCTTTCCGATTTGCGGTTCAGTGCGTGGCACTAGTGGAGCCTCACCGGATTTGGTGAGGGGTGGACATAGGACTGGGGATTCAGTCCGAACCACCTTAAAATCTCGTGTGTTGTGGTTTGTTTGTGTGATTGCTTCGTTCTAAATGCATGCTTAGGTTCAAATCGATATATTAGTAATCATCTTGCTAAGCAAATCGTTGTGTCCTTCGTTTAGCTAGTTATATTCCGCTGCAATTTATCTCATCTAGCTATATAGAGGCTTACATTACGAAAAGAGGGGCAGATCTATTCACCCCTCCCCTCTAGATCCGCTGTCCACTACACAACATGACCATGCCGGGGGACGATCCCCAGGACCCAAGGCCAGCCTACAGGGTGTCATCAATGTTCCCTCAACAGGGCTTAAGGGGAGAAGAGATCTCCGAGATATCCACCGACAGACGTGCTACGCCCTGTTTTATCTTGTTAGTTTAAAATTCCACTCTGTTGAGACCCAAAAGGTGGCAATCAAGAGGGGAGGGGTGAATTGATTGGCCAATTAAAAATTACTTCCAAGTGAAAACTTGTTAATTAAACATACAAGTACTAGTTCTCACTCGAACATGATCACACTTGTGAATGGGTGTGGATAAGGGTAGGTGCATGATGATAGAGGTGGTACGCTCAACGCACCGTGAAGCCCACTTGACAATGAATGCGGAAAATCAAACCACAGTTGACACGCGAAGTTTTTAGGTGGTTCGGGTACACTGCCGTGTCCCCTACCTCCACCCCTCACACGTGAGGATTAAGACTTCACTATGAAGTGAGCCACACACACATGCTGTGTAGAATAGCAAACCCACACACACACTGCACCTGATCTGGGCTGCCAAACATACACACACACACACACGTTCGTGTTTCCGAACACGAACACCACACACAAGAGTCTGATTTAAGATTTACAACATATGCACAAGCTCAAGCAAAAAAGATTCAGAAAATGGAGAGTGAAGAAATGTTTATCGTGGTTGAAGCTCCCCCTTTCGCTTCTCCGGATGTAGTTCAGCACTTCTGCAAGTGGAAGAACGATCTTGGAGGAAGTATGAAGCAGTGCCGCACGAACAAAGGTTGCAGCTTGATATCCGACGCAACTTTCAGTTGTAGATGGTCTTGAGGCTTGATTCAAGCTTCTTCCCTTCGATTTTAGGTTCAGAACAATGTGGGAGTGGAGCTTGGAGCTGCTGCTGCGACCCTGCACACACAAGGATTAGAGAGAAAACCCAATTTCAGATCTCACCAAGAGTCTCTTTGGGTTTTCACCCAAATGATATGTGTATATATTGGTATAGGATGGTCAGGGACGACCTAGAGACCATATCCATAATTTCTGGAATGTTTTAGGGATGTTGGGATGACTTTCGGTGCGATGCCACGGAAGTCAAAGTTCACGGCTCGGGTTCGAGACTGAAAGGGTCGACCCTTGGGGTCGACCCTCGCAAGGCTTTTAGAGGGTTTAAGGGTGTTTGAGCCAATGGGTCGACCCTTGGGGCTAATCCGTGCGGGTAAAAAAATAAACCTACCAGGGGTCGACCCTTGGGGTCGACCCTTGCCGTTGAGAGAAAAGGGATTCGACGGATTTTAATTCAAACTACCAGGGGTCGACCCTTGGGGTCGACCCTTGCGGTTGGGGGTCGACCCTTTTAGCTAGAGTTCAAAGACCCAATTTTTTAGCACCCGGGGACCTAGGGGTCAACCCAATGGGTCAACCCTTGTTCCAGAACTACCAAATGGTAGATTAAAAAGCCCACTAAGTCCAGGAACAAGTCAGGGGGTTTCAAGATGGTTTTTAAAACATGAGAGGGAATGAAACCCAAACTATTTAAGCTTAGATAAGTCCTAAACCAATTTAACCCTTGAGATCAAAATAATGAACTTCAAACCACACGATCAAGGGTCAATAAGTTAAAGTTGATCTCACCAACCGTCCTTGAGTTCCTTAAGCACTTAGGCACGTTCCTTGCCCTGTAAAGACATACATTTTGAATTAGATTTAGCATTGTAATTTAAGTTCAAATGCCTTACCAGACGAAGTTACTCTTGTACCTCCAAAAGCTCCAAGACTACATCAAGGATGTGCATTTCCAAAGCTTTTCATGTTAGAACACTCAATTTCAATTCATACAAATATATAGTGTTTGGTCATCATCAGAATCCATTTAGTATACCCACAAGGAGGGGGTTCAACACACTCGAAGGTGAATTTGATTCTGATTAGGTTCTTAATCATGTCTTAGCTGCATTACTGCGGTTCTTTTCCCTTTTTTATTATTATTTCCCTTTACTTCTGTTATTTATTCGATGTCTCGTTTCTTCCCTTTTATTTTTTATCTTTCTTCTTCTTTTTTTATCTTATAGTAGGGCGTTCAGTCGACCAGATAGGATAGGTCGGTCGGCCGAACCAATGAACAGGCCCAGCTTCATCTTCCCTTTGCGCTCTTTCTTTTATTCTTCACTTAACATGAAGGAGCCGGAGTTTGAGCTCACGCGAAATGCACATGGGGCATAGTTCAAGCACGCACGGGATTATATGGAGCTCATGGAGTTGACCCCCGGTACGAGGCGAAGGTGAACCCTCACGCATGGGGATGATTCCTAACCAGACGTAATCCGATCTTTCACATATCACCATTTTTATATACCGCGAGGTCATGACATGTAAGCACACGTAGAATGCAATGATGTAATTGTATGAAAGGGGGAGGTAACCTCTTTCATTCATGCAATGCACCTGAGAAATGCTAATTAAGTCCCTTCTCTGTTCGTGTAGTTGATGCCCATATTCGTGTTTTTATTAGTCCGTCAGAATTGAGTTCAAGTGCAGTCCTCTTCATGTCTTCCACGGTTCTTGCAGCTCATGGGAGCATTTTGTTGTTTCTTTTATTTGTTTGTTGCTTCCTTTTGTCTTTTAATGGGCTCATTAGTCTGATGAAAATTCGGCAGCATCTCCTCTTGACCCAAGAGCTGGGGGGTGAAAGGGGTACACGCCCACAAGTAGTGGCGTGACCCGACAAGTCAAGGTGCGTGCATATGCGGCAACACCCTTAAGAAACATCTTCGGAAAACTCGGGAATCGATGAACGGAGAATACCACATACATCCTAGACCTAATAGTTGGGACATCGGACTAGATCTTCACCAGCCTAGGGAGGAATGGTGATTGAATAAGCAGAGAACAGGGCCTTCGGGTCACAGGTCATAGGTGTGCCGGGATAGAGGTGTTAGGGAGTGTGCCAGACAGGGTGTGTGCCAGGCTAGAGCGATTAGGGAGTGTGCCGGGCAAGGCACAGGCCAGGGTGTGTTGGGCTGGAAGTGTTGGGGTATGTGCCAGACAGGGTGTGCGCCAAGGGCATGTCGGGGCTGGAAGTGTTGGGGTACGCCGGGCTAGAGGGGCTAGGGAGCGTGCCGGACAAGGCACAGGCCAGGGTGTGCCGGGCTGGAAGTGTTGGGGTGTGTCGGGCAAGGCACAGGCAGGGGTGCACCGGGCTAGGTTGGCTGAAGGTGTGCCGGCGAGGGATAGGCAAGGGTGTGCCGGACAAGGCACAGGCAAGGGTGCGCCGGGCTAGGTGGGTTGAACGCGTGCCGGCGAGGAATATGCGGGGGACTGAGCTGATTAGGAGGCAAGCGGGGCCCTGTGGATCCCTTCATCAGGCTGGCTGAGGCATGTCGAAGTAAAACTCACGTGGGGATGCAGAGAATGACTCTGTTGCAACGGTGATCGGAAGGAGGCTAGCTCAATGCCATCATGCTGAAGACACCACCCATAAAGTTGGATAGACTCCGTGAGACTTCAGAGAGCAAGCGACGAGTAAAAGAAAATGAAACAAGTGAAGAGACCGACGAGCCACAAAGATGAAGACACCATGGTCACAGTGGAATATGGAGGAAGTTGAGCACAACATAGTAAACAAACGGAGAGATGCTTTTGTCCACAATGAAAGATGTGAAGACTCATGATCGCTGAGCCAAAGCTCATGTAGGGGGACACATACATGAACAATATAAGGAGAAACAGAAGCATTCCTTTACAACAAAGAAGGGAAAGGTACACAAACGGGGAGATGGGGAGAAAGAAAAGATAAGGAAACAACGAGGAGGAGGACAAGGTCAGGAGAGGGCAAAGGATCCCTCTCCATTCTCGAGTCCCCTCCTGCTACGCTGATGATTCCTCCTTCCTCTCTAACTATCTTCTACCTTCTTCTTCATGCGGACGGTGGTCGGAGCAACAAGCTCCTCCTCACTCTTTTTGCTGGATCTCCTTTCTTCTCTTCTCTGCGTCTCCTTCCCTCGCTGTATCTGCCTCTTCTTTTGTTCTTCTTCGGCAGGGTTTTTATACTCTCGATGCCATTGACGGGGCCTCATGATGAAGCTTGTGTCCGAGGTTGACCTCGGTCGCATCCTCATCAGGTTGAAGCCTGCGTGCTCGAATCAGAGGACGACACCGTGGCAGGGCACTAGCTGGCTCCGAGGTGGTCGAGCTGCGCGCCAAGGGTCATAGGCAGTGACCAACGTGTTTGCCGCCGGTTGGCACCGGTCCAAAGGCTGGAACGTATCACCGGGTGCATAGGAAAGGGCGCTGCACCGGGTGGAGGGGCTTAGCAAGTGTGCCGCTGGAGGGGCTTGAAGGGTGTCCCGCTGGAGGGGCTTAGCAGGTGTGCCACTGGAGGGGCTTGAAGGGTGTGCCGCTGGAGGGGCTTGAAGGGTGTGTCGTTGAAAGGGCACAGTGAGTGTGCCGCGGGAGGGCTGCCACTAGTGTGCCATTGGAGGGCACAAACTAGTGTGCCGTTGGAGAGGCACCAAGGATGTGCCGCTGGAGGGCACAAACTAGTATGCCGTTGAGGGGCTGCCACTAGTGTGCCGTTGGAGAGGCACCAAGGGTGTGCCGCTGGAGGGCACAAACTAGTGTGCCGTTGGAGAGCTTATTTGGGGGTGTGCCGCTAGAGGGGCGTTAACCCTTTCTTCAGAAACTTAGAAACTATGGGCTTCCTAGGACATCCTTCACCGCCAAGGACCCGAAGGTGGGTTCATGGTAGTGTACAAATTCAGGAGGGTACCCTGCCTTTTCCTTGTCATTTAATGCGCCCGTGCGAAGGTGAGAACCTACCGGGCAGTAGCATTCCCCGGAGTCTTGGGCAGTGTGTTTCTCCGGGTTTTCTCTCTTCAGCTCCGACGCTGGTGCGGGACTGGGTAGGATGTATGGGCGTATAATTTTATGTGTCCACAGGCGCCCAAGGCATTTTTGCATCAATTTCATTTCTTCCTATCATAAAAAATAATACAAGAGACCTTGTATACAAAACCCTAGACCAAGGACAAAAGACCCTAGATATCCTTGATCAAGGGGAGAGAAAGGGGCATAATGGGGAAGGGAGAATATGGGAATATTAAAATCACCACGAGGGGACAAAGAAGGGGGTGCCCCCCTCTCTTGGTCAAGGATGTCAACTTGGTCAATATTCTACCATTGACCATGGGCCATCATATTGGGCCCTCTATGCTAAAAGGCCCACAAGAGAGGGAAAGGCCCAATTGGGCTCCAAGTGGCCTTGAGGCCCAATTTGAAAATAGGATCCTTAATTGGACCCCTTGATGATATTAGCCCACCTTAACACCCATGACCCAAATTAAACCCAAAAATACAAATACACACCAAGTACATTCCAAATAAATACTAAAAAATATCAAAACTCAAGTGGAGACTCCAGACTGTCCCCCAGTCATAAGGATGTCGGCGTCTCCCGAGTCGCGCTGCGTGTCCAGTACCGGTGGCTTGCTGAGTCAAGCCGATCTCTGGCTCTGGTGTCCGCACCAACATTTACCATCGGTATAGCCCTATTCCTCAACTGGTGTAATTTTCGATCTAATATCTTGATCGGTCTTTCTTCATAAGATAAACTCTTCTGTAGCTTCAAGTCATCAAATTGAATCACATGTGAAGGATCATATACATATTTCCTTAGCATATGGATACATGAAATACATCATGGACACCAGCCAACTGTGGAGGCAAAGCCAACTTGTATGCCACTTCTCCGATTCTTTCCAGAATCTCAAAAGGGCCAATAAATCTTGGACTCGGTTTTCCTTTGACACCAAACCTTTTGATTCCATGTGTGGGTGAGATTTTTAGAAAAATATGCTCCCCCACTTGGAATTCAAGGTCTCTTCCTCTATTATCGGCATAACTCTTTCGCCGTGATTGAGTAATTTTCAGTCTTTCCCTGATCAACTGGATATTGTGAGTTGTATCTTGAATAATATCGGGACCCAATAATCCTTTCTCTCCAACCTCACTCCAGCATAGAGGTGATCTACAACTCCTGCCATATAGTGCTTCAAAAGGTACCATTTGAATGCTAGACTGATAATTATTGTTATATGCAAATTCAATCAAAGGCAAGTGCTCATGCCAACTTCCACCAAAATCTATCATACAAGCTCTCAACATATCTTTGATAATCTGATTCGTCCTCTCAGTTTGTCCATCTATCTAAGGGCGAAAAGCCATGCTAAAGTTTAGCCTAATACCTAAAGATGATTGTAAACCCTTCCAGAAATGAGAGGTGAATCTCAGATCTCTATCCGAAATAATAGAATTTGGAATACCGTGCAGTCTTACAATCTTCTTAATATATAGTGCAGCTAGAACATCGACGATCCATTTACTTTTGATGGACAAGAAGTGAGCGGACTTAGTTAATCGATCCACAATCACCCATATAGCATCAAATCAACTTCGGGTCTTTGGCAATCCAACAATGAAATCCAGGCCAATACTATATCATTTCCACTCCGGTATTTCTAGAGGTTTCAGCTTCCTAGCCGGTTTGAGATGTTCGACTTTAACTTGTTGACAAACCAAACATCGGCTCACGAACTCGGCTACCTCTCTTTTCATGTTAGGCCACCAAAATGTTCTTTTGAGATCTTAGTACATTTTTGTGGCACAAGGATGAATAGTGTACCTCGATTGATGTGCTTCCTCTAAAATTTTATCTTTGATGGCAGAATAAGCAGGCAAACAGGTTCTTCCACAGAAAAGCAGCCTTCCATCACGCGCCAAACGAAAATCCGGTCGTTGCTCTAATTTCTCTTTAATTTCAACAACCAACGGATCATCATCTTGCAGCACTTTAATTTCTGAGAGTAACTTGGGTTGGAGTCTAATATTTGTAATCAAGACTCTGTCTCCCTTTTCTTCCACATTGAGGTCTAAATTTACCATTTGCTCTAACAAATACCATTCTTTAATCATTCAGCTTGATAATAATGTCATCGGCTTCCCGCTAAGAGCATCTGCTACTATATTACCTTTTCCTGGGTGGTATTATATAAAGAAATCGAAATCGTTCAAGTATTCCAGCCACCTTCTTTGCCTCATGTTGAGTTCCTTTTGAGAGAATAAGTACTTGAGACTCTTGTGGTTGAAATACACAATAAAGGCCTCACTGTAGAGATAATGCCGCCAAATCTTCAAGGCAAAGACTACAATTGTCATCTCTAAGTCATGCACGGGATAATTCTCCTCGTGCTTTTTTAATTACCTTGAGGAATAAGCGATTACCTTGTCATGTTGCATCAATACACAGCCCAAGCCAATTCTGGATGCATCAGTATAGACTTCAAATCCTCCTCCTTCAGTAGGCAATGTGAGTATAGGGGTAGTAGTCAGATAATCTTTCAAAGTCTGGAAGCTTTTCTCACATTCCTTGGACCATATGTAAGGAATCTCCTTTCTCGTCAATCTTGTCAAAGATACAACGATCTTGGAGAAATCTTTAATAAATCTTCTATAATATCCTGTCAATCCCAAGAAGCTTCGAATTTCAGTCATGCTTGTAGGTCTCTCCCAGTTCTTTACAACTTCGACCTTTGAAGGATCGATCGTAATACCCTTCTGGGAAATTATGTGACCTAGAAAAGAAACTCCTTCTACCCAGAAATCACACTTACTAAGTTTAGCATATAGTTTGTGATCTCTTAATAATTGTTGGGCTTTCTTGAGATGTTCTTCAGGCTTCATCTTGGACTTGGAGTAGATCAAAATGTCATTATTGTACCCGGACAATTTCCCCCGCAAAATACCCAAAAATAAGAGTTCAAGAATTTCCCCGAATACCTTCAAGGCACGGGCTACCCGACCTCTCCGACAACCCAGTGGGCCCGACCAACAGCTCCAACCCGCTAGCCGAGGTATACGGCGGCACTAGCAATCAATCGGGACCGCTCCCGACTCATGAGTTGCGGACTTTGCCCGCATCCTACATGACCACCCGGGCCATCCCGGGGACACTCCAACTACAAGCCACGCCACGTGGCATCCAGTGAAAAGGCCAGGGGCCTACCCTGAGGCACTTCCTTCAACCCTCCAAGGTCAAAGGGGGACTCAAATAGGTCAACCACAGGCTTTGGAGGCCCGCAGCACGTGCATACGGCCCACACACGTGTGTTCGGCATTATGCCGAACACCTTGTAGGCGCACATTTTTCAACCCTTCTACACCAACCCATGGGCCACCCCGTGGTTCCAGTATGCCAATTGGGTCCTACAGCGACCCCCCAGCAAGCCGGGGCCACCCCCGACCCTCAGACACATGGCAATATGCCACTCGACTTTAGCTCTCGGGCCAACCCGAGGCTACTCTGCCAATCCGCCGTACAACGCAACGCGTAGCCCGAGGATGGGCACGTATACCCAAGGTGCCTCCTCCCGGCCCCTACGGACTTCTACCCTTGGCCTTAGGCCAAATCCAAGGCCCGTCGGCCACCTACGTGGCTCGTTCGGCAACCCGGGGTATGTCGGGCATTCGCCCGAACACCTTGCGAGCGGCCACTACAACTTGAAGAACAACGGCTCCCATGGGCCATCTCAATATCCCGGAACTCCGTATCCTTCAAAGGATATCCCCAGATGATGAAGGAAGACCCCCAGAGGCCATCCCTCGGGGTTGCAGCTCGCCCGGGGCCAGTTCGCCCCAGGGCATGGCCGCGCCCCCGGAGAGGGTGAACTCCCTGGGGGCCGCGCCCTCTCCTCAGCCCGGAGGCCCGACGGCACTCCCCAGTCCCAGTTCGTGGAAATTCCTAACTTCACAGTCCGAGGTTCGTGCAAAGTTCGTTCGTCGTACCCGTGTGTGGAAGAAGTCGCGAAGACGGAGCCCCGGGATTACGTAAAGTCGCACACGTCAATCCCTCGGTCTACGCGCACAAGCAGCCGGTCAGCCGATCCAAGCTCGTATCCTTTGTCTTCTAGCGTTCAAATTGAGTCAAAGTGGGGCTAAAAATAACCAAATTTCTAATTTTATAGAGGTGGGACCACTCCCCCTCTCTCTCCTCTAGCCGGTCCGCCCAAACCCCCCCTGGGGAGGGGTTTAGGCGGACTAGCCTGGGGCGGACCAGCCTGGACCCCCAGGCTAGTCCGCCTAAACCCATGGGTAATAAAAAAAAGATTTTTAAAATTAAAAAAATGGACCTGTTCGGTCCGCCCAAACCCCCGCTGGGGAGGGGTTTAGGCGGACCAGTCTGGACCCCCAAGCTGGTGGGTCCAGGCTGGTCCGCCTAAACCCCTCCAAAAATTAAAAAAAAGAATTTTTCCCTTCAAAGAGGGGTTTAGGCGGACCAGACCAGCCCTTGGGGCTGGTCCGCCTAAACCCCCCCTGGAGGAGGGGTTTAGGCAGACCAAACCAGCCCCTTGGGCTGGTCCGCCTAACCCCATCTCCTCCACTCCGATACACACCCAAAAAACACACAAAAAATACAAATAAAATAAAAATAAAAACACTATTTGGGGGGTTTACCCGGACCAAGTTGAACCCTCAACTTGGTCCGCCTAAACCCCACCCCCCACACCTTCAACTTCCTATAAATTGCCCCCCTTACCAACAATGCATGCAAGGAAGCAACACAAGGACACACGGACGGACGAGCAAACTCCCCCGGCCTAATTGTCGCACCCTCAGACCTCCGAGGCCTTCGGCAAGGGTCAGGAACGTGAGAAGATAAGTGCGCACGCGGTTGGCTTACTAGTCGGCTCACACACGCCGAGGGTATGTCCCACGTACTCCCCTCACGCGGTGTTTAGCCGTCTCACACCAAGCCCACCTTCGCCGCATGTAAGATGACTACGCCAACGGCAAATACACATGCATCTCGGGTCTGCCCGTGTATGATAACTTACAACGGTGACAAAGGGCACTTAATAATGTCACGTCGGACCCTGACACGGAATCACGTGCCCGTCGCTCACCTCCCAGTCAGCCGTTGGCCCCTCAGATTAACAAGTCAAGTCCAGTCGGACCTCTGGCCCGGGAATCAGGATCCTGGGGCCGACCTCGACTCTCCGGCATGACAGCACTCGCTGTCCTAGACCAGGATCCAACCGCTCACCTCAAGCCACGTCCGACCTCCACCAGGCGCCAGTCCATGTCCGCTCTGGCCACCAAGGCGGTCGGACTCACACCAACTCCTCTGTAAAGAGCCTCTGTAAAGCACGCGGATATCCGCTTTGCCACGCATCGACCCGGGGACCGACTAGCATGTCAGAACTATCCCGTGGCATGCGCCAGTTGTACCTTGGCCATTATGGCTTCCCTGTAAAGAAGAATACATCTTAATATAACACCGCCGATTGGATGAGTGCCCTAGCACCCACGTTCAGGCCCTCAGTCTCCTACCTACACCATTCGGCATCCGTGCCCGACATCCTAACCCCAGTAAACCTACCCCCCAGTCTAACGCGCACCCATAGCTGCTGAATGCCCCCAGCCCTCCACCCATGGCTTCAGACTTATATACAGACTTTTCTTCAACTCAGAATGAAGGTATTCGGATTCAATCCGATGTAAATAAACACCGGTTGCTTGCAGCCAGTGGGGAAAGACGTCCAGTACACGATTCCCGTAATCGCCTAACGCACTCGCACCTGTGGAACCCCTTTTCTCCACGTGTCGTTCGATCTCCCGAGCCCACGTGTCACGCCCTGGTGGCGCTTCTCCGGTCAACTCTAGGTTCCACGAGTGATTGTCGAAAAATCGACTGGCACGCCCGCACCCTGTCCGGTTAACCCTGATCCTGACATTTCCGTGCCATTTGACCCCTTTTCGACTTTCCGTGAAAGGAGAGTGCCCGATACTGCTGTGAGAGGCATGCAACTATGAGAGGAATACCCGAGATACATCAAACTCATGTATTTTTCCCCCGATGTATCCCTTCCTTCACCCCGGTAATCGGCATAAAAACCCGCGCAATAGTCGTCAATAAAGACCACCACAAATTGATCAAGGTATGGCTGAATACACTGTTCATCAACTGCATAAATGCAGCAGGCGCATTGGTTAGGCCAAAAGGTGGCCATTGATCGTGAGTCCTGTGACCCAATCAGTGGTTGGGGGCTTCTTAGTCTCCCTTAAAGAGGGAGTGAACCCGGCGGTTGTAAGCCACCTCAAGAGTCCTTTTTACCATGATTTCTGAACCTTGGACTAGGGTAATTTGGTGGCATGGAGCCGTATTGTACAATGGCCTTGGGATGAGTTGCGTGACTTTATGGCCATTGGATCAGCAAGTCTAGCTAGTCATCCTGAGTCGGGTGGAACAGAGCCACGCTGTGTTCTGTGATACTTACGACGGGTGTGTGTGTGTAACCCGTTAGTACTTCAGTGTTTCTTCTACCGAGAGTTTCTACTTTGAGTGACCCCCCACTAGACGGTGCTTGCCTGGGCGCGCGCACACTTTCCAAGTTGGGAGAGGTGGAGAGCAGACTCGGTTGAGACGATTGTTAAGCTGGTTGCCGTAAGGCCACTTGCCTTCACAGTGCGAGTCCAGCTGGAGGGAAAATTGGCTAGAGGAGTCGACTTAGAGTAGTTAGTTTATGTGTGAACACGTAGTTGGGGGCGTTGGAAACGCGCTGACGAGTGCGACCCCAGCTAGTCCTTGTTCTATATTTACTTGTGCATGGTGTCTCAGTTTCCGCCTGCGGTGAGTAGGGAGACACCTGAGGTTGTGGACTAACTCGTCAGTGGACGCATCCGACCTTGCTTCTAGTGGCCAGTTCTCCTGTCATGCGAAATGAGATTCTTCATGGTTCTTTTGGTGACTTCTGTGCACTTTTCCTGATGTTCAGGTCGAGGGTTCTCGACAGAGTTGTCATGGTTTCACCAGTAGGTAGACTCATTTTCACGACAGCGAGATTGTGACCTTACCCTCGGACCATATGGTCTGGGCTATGGCCTTCGTCGGCGAGGATGGGTCTGCACGACAGAGGTGTCGTGGTTCCTTTTCTAGTAGCGTAGCCGTGGTTTCACTGTTGGTTTAGCGGTTATGTAACACCCTAGATTTTTCTAGGAATTTTCTAGAATTAAAATATAATTACTAAGTAAGTTTAAAGGCTTAATGGGCTATTGAGAAGAAATTAAGGATTATTTAAACTATTTAAAGGCCCTATATTCATTAAAATGCTTAGCCCAACTTAAATTGGCCTATAGACCAATTTTTTAGTCTTTTAGGCCCAAGCCCATTAATAGAAACGTAAATTAGGTAATTTACAGAATTTATGGGGATAATTACTTCTTATTAGATAAATAACGGATAAATAATAAGAAGAGTTTGAATTAAATCAAAATTCGGCGCTAGGGATAGAAGTGGTCTATCGGGCGACCATTTGGGTCTGTGAAATGGTCCTAGTTAGACCGCTAGGCAACCCCAGTTCCGTGAATGGAAGGAACGTAAAAAAACTTAGAACTTGGACGACCTAATCACCTTAGATCGAAGCTACCTAGCATGGATGACTCTCTAAGGATTAACTCTACTCCTAATTAGGACTCTAGGTTCGTTCAAATCTCCAAAACCCTAGCTAACCCTATAAATAGACCTTGAGTTCAACATGTGTGACCCTTACGATTGGCACGCGTGGAACTAAGGTAAGGAAGCATTATTTGAGATAGGTTCTTTAGAATTTGCTCATAATACTAAGGTCTAACTGCCCTCAAAATTTCGTTTTAGGAGATCAAGCCCACATGGAGTTAGAGGCATCCAAAGTCGTTGGTTCGATACAAGCAACCCAGGAACCTGTGCAACCGGGCCAGATTGAACACCAAGTTAGAAGCCCTAAACGAGGTAATTATATAGGGGTTCTGGTGAGGACACGTGCCACACTTCACGACGGAGTACACGGATCTCGCCGGCATCCCTTTGGCTCGGCGATCACTTGGCGGACTAGCATAGTTATCTTTAGTTATTTTATGCTTTAGGCCATGCTGGGCCTTGGTTTAGTCCCTACGTGGACACTTTTATTATTATTGTGGACCTTTGTAGGCCAATTGGGGCCAATGAGGTTTTAGTTGGGTCATTTTGTGCTTATTAGGTAGGAGATAGGGCTATTGGGCCACTTCTTTGGTTCAATCACTAGCCCATTTGGGCTGGCCGCCCAACCCCATGCTTAGCCCACCTTGGGATTTGTGCCCCCACCTCCTAGGGTTAGGGTTTGGGCGCCCCCCTTCCTCTCCCTCCTGTTGGAGAAGGTGGCAGCCTGATGCGGGACGGGACCACGGACACGATAAGCTAGCGGTCGTCCCTTAGCGAGGGAAGCGTCGGATGTGCGCGGTTGAACAACCGGCAGTGAGCTAGGGTGGTCGGCTCTCAATTGTGCCCGGATCGGGTCACGGGACGGTCGCTCTCTCACTCGCAGCAGTGATATGATAAATTAAAAGCGAGCTAGGTAACCCTACACATGCTCTCTAGCAGCGGCATAAACAAGCATATATAGAAATAAGCGGAATGCCAAGCAAGGAGTGAATACGATACCTCCACGCGCTCGGCGTGGCGAAGATGGCACCCGGCCGAAACTCGTACTCCCGGGAACTTAATACATTAAGATTACAGCAATACAAGTAAGCCCACTCCACGCAGGGAGGTAACGGGCGACACAAGGGGACCCGGGAGGACCAATTCCGGGTTGACGGGCGGTTTCCGGGCACGGCTTCGGCTTCGCGCGTACTCGTGCTAGTGGGGCCCACGTGTGGACCGGAGGGGTCGTGTGGGACCTGATGCCTCCTCTGGTGTGGGTACACTTTGGAAGCGCTCCCCTAGGATGGCGAGTTGCTGGAACGACCGCCGGACGCCGGGCGGCCCTCGGACGACGCTCGCGGGAAACCGGCCACAAGTCTGCACTTGCTGTCTTCTCGCGCGCTGTCCGGCGAGATCGGCTGCTGTGATCAACCCCGTCGTCGGAATGCAACGAGCTCGGCGCCGTTGGAAAGAGGACTCCAAATACCTCGACGTAGAGGCCTTCAGAAAAAAATAATCAGATACGTATATCTGACTTATGGAATTTACACCCTTGCTGTAAACAGGCCAGAACTGCAGGGGCAGGTTCTGACTTCTCTGAAAATCACCGTTGACCGGTGGGAGGAACTTGGAATATGGAGATGAGTTCTTAAGAAAAGTTGAAGATCTCTGAGATAGAAAACCGGGACTATTTTTGGTTTTTGATTTGGATAGGAAATGGATTTTATGGGATTTTTTGAGTGGACCTGGGTCGGATCTGGGACACTGTGGAAAAATTGCTCACAGGAACTGGTACGAATTTTGAAAAATACCTAGAGACCTTACCAAAAATTAAGAAAATTCATGGTGGTAGACATATGTGGACAGAAGTCTCAGTAATTTTTAGAGCCCCAACAAAATTCAAAACATGGGTCGAACAAGGTAGACTCAGAACTGATGAATAGTAGACAGAACCTGGACAGAACTGAAATTTGAACTTGGACAAAAATCTAAAAATATCTAAAGGACGAATTTTTGCCTGAAATTTTTTGTGGAGGTAAGGGTTCAAGAGGGGAACCAACCCTGAAAATTGGAGCTTCAGAAGATGTGGGAAGAGAGAGGGACAATTCGGAGAAGAGAGGTCTATCCAGAGTGGACAGAAAACCGAATTCGTTGGTGAAGACGCGTCGGCGGCGAGACGGCGGCGGCGGCGATCACCGGAGCTGCTTCAGAAGTTGGAGGGGATCAAGAGGGGAGGGATCTCACTCTATAACTGGGCTGGAGGTGGAAGAACACCAGGGAGAGAGGGGAGAGGGGCACAAGCTTCAAGGAGGCAAAATGCTAATTTCTTCTTCATTAATTCTTTCCATAAGAAAATACAAGTATTTATATGAAAGGGTTCTAATCTAATATGAGCCCTTGGATCAAGGGTTGAAGAATGGAGGGTTGAGATGTGGTGTGAACACCACATTAAACCCAAATAAACTAATAGGTCCGCCCCCCCACTTAAAGAGGACAATTTGGAATTGTCTTCTTTATTTAATTCATGGTCCAAGTCCAAATTTGGACCATGGACCAGCCACCTTGGACCCAAGAGTCCATGTGGACCAATAAGGAGGAGGGAGGGGGCCCCTGCAGGGCCTACAAGCATATTTGCAAAGAAACCCAATGGCCTTTTGCAAATAAACCCACTAAGACCTACTATTGTGTACGCATATATCACAAGGGCGTACATACAAATACAAAAGGACATAAATGCAAACACAAAGTGAGCTGGTTGTCGCTGATGTCCCCATCAATTCTCCCCGGGTGGGAGGAACTCGACCCCGTCGAGTAAAGGGTGCGACTGCTCAGGTCTTCGGCGGATCCGTCACCGTGCCAAGTAGCGCGGGTATGCTCCACTCCAAGTGATCGGCACCTGCTCATTCCACATATACTCGATATGCGCACTGCTATGGCCAAAGGTGGTCACTCCGAAGGGGCACTCTCAACGGAAGGAAACAGCTCAAAGACTCACTAGGAATCACTGTTGAGTCCCTATAGGTGACTGATCCGGGTATAGAAGTAAACCGATCCCATACTCGTCAAGTGAATCGACTCGCTTCACACTCATTCGGGAACGACACGAGCTTGCACAAGACACATGCAGACTCACCATGCACTGACACACGAATGCAAACCATGCAAACAATCGACTCAAAATCACCACACAAACAAACCACACAAAGAAAGCACACTGACTCATGCACGACTCTAGACTAAGGTGGTAGCATCAAACCCACTAGGTGGCGACATCCTGGGCGGCAGAAGGGTCGCCCAGCTCTTCCCCCATGGCATAGTATTCATCGGCCAGTGCCTCGTCGGCCTCGTAATCGACATGCTCAAGCTCGGGAGGTGCGGATCCTCCAACACCTAAGGCTAGGGTGGTGCGAGCGGGACACTCACTAGCAATGTGGCCGTACCCGTGACAGTGGAAACATTGTATTCGCGATCGACTACTCTCCCCGATAAGAGGGGCCTTACCCTTATCATCCCGCCGGGTAGGGGGTGTAGGCAACAATGGGGGAGGTGTAGGTGCCTTGGACAAGAGTGGCGGGGGTGCCGGTGCCAGAGGACGGGCTATAGGAGCTGGGGGACGGGCAAAGGGTGCCGGTGGTTGGGATGGAAATAGATCCCGGGGTGGAGGAGGGCGAGGCCGTGGAGCGAAGTGCTCTTGACGGGTGGGCTCCTGAGGTCGAGCCATGGGAGGCCGCTGATGTGGGCCTATAGAGTGACGGGGCTCGGTACTACGGAGAGGGGTGGGGCCCAACCGATGGCTAGACTCGAACTCTCCCTCAAATTGCTCCATCTCGAGAGCAACCTGATATGCCTCTTCCAACGTCTTGGCATTGCGGCGGAAAAGCTCATACTGGTAGTGTGGCCGCAAACCACGTCGAAAGCGGGACACGGGCATGGTACTCTCCTCCGTGACACCACATCGTAGAAAGTACTCATCAAACTCCGCGATGTATTCGGAGACGGACCGGTCTCCCTGGCTAAGACTTTGCCATCTATCGATGAGTCGCTGGCGGTATGTGGGAGGAAGGTACTTTTGCCGAAGTTTATTCTTCATCTCGGCCCATGTGTCAATCGGGGGTTCTAGCCGCTGAAGTAGCAGGCTCTCCACATTCTTCCAATAAGTTTGTGCCTGCCCCATAAGTTTCATGGTGGCAAATCAGACCCTTCGACGCTCCGACATATCATACCATTCAAAATAACGGTCCATGCCAAACTCCCAATCTAGGTAGACTTTCGGATCCAAAGACCCGTAAAAAGCGGGAGGATCCGCTCGCACGGTCTTAAGGACCCGATCATCATCCTCATCTCGTTGTGGCTGAAAACCACGACGGCGTTGACCATACCCCTCGTAGACATTGTCAGACCCATAGTCCTCGAGACCAAGGTCACGGTGTGGTAGTTGGGGAACCCGAGGAGGGGCGGGTGGAGGAACTAGTGGTGGCTGGTTTTGGACCGCGGGAGCGGCCTGGACTTGGGCCATGGGAGCGAGTTGGACTTGGGCCACCGCGGGAGGAGGTGCGGGTGGACCTTGGGCTGTCCCAAGAGGGTCCCCGTGTGACATCCTTTCTAACCGCCCAACGAGGTCTTGGACCGACCTATCGGAGTTCTCCAAGCGTCCCTCCATGGCCCTAAGGCGACCATCCATATTATCGGAGAAAGTCCGAAAGTTAGCATCGGATTGGTCCAACCTAGCCATAATGGCCATCATCACCTCTTGTAGGGAGTGGAAGTCTCCCGAGGTATCCCGTGGGTTGGCCATAGGTGATGGTGGTGGGGGTGAGTACTGAGTACCCCGACGAGTGGGCATGCAAACACACCGACTAGAAGACACCGACTAAAGCAAAACACACTAATGCAAAATGATGCACCTAGACTTAACCAAAACTCGGTACGCGGCGGAGACAATCGACCCGAAGGTCACTCGCACAAGTGTGCGGCCTTCCCGATAGGCGTAACCTAACGGTCGGACAACACCTTTTTATATACCGAGTAAAGGGATGTATGCGACCCAAAACGACTCTTTTTGTTATTTTGAAAATATGATGATCCTAGACTCGACTTAGACCGACTAATGACTAGACGTAAATGACACTCTTTTTTTTCTTTTTTTGACTTTAGACACCCTAGACTCAACTCGCTCTGATACCAAATTGATGCGGGACGGGACCACGGACACGATAAGCTAGCGGTCGTCCCTTAGCGAGGGAAGCGTCGGATGTGCGCGGTTGAACAACCGACAGTGAGCTAGGGTGGTCGGCTCTCAATTGTGCCCGGATCGGGTCACGGGACGGTCGCTCTCTCACTCGCAGCAGTGATATGATAAATTAAAAGCGAGCTAGGTAACCCTACACATGCTCTCTAGCAGCGGCATAAACAAGCATATATAGAAATAAGCGGAATGCCAAGCAAGGAGTGAATACGATACCTCCACGCGCTCGGCGTGGCGAAGATGGCACCCGGCCGAAACTCGTACTCCCGGGAACTTAATACATTAAGATTACAGCAATACAAGTAAGCCCACTCCACGCAGGGAGGTAACGGGCGACACAAGGGGACCCGGGAGGACCAATTCCGGGTTGACGGGCGGTTTCCGGGCACGGCTTCGACTTCGCGCGTACTCGTGCTAGTGGGGCCCATGTGTGGACCGGAGGGGTCGTGTGGGACCTGATGCCTCCTCTGGTGTGGGTACACTTGGGAAGCGCTCCCCTAGGATGGCGAGTTGCTGGAACGACCGCCGGACGCCGGGCGGCCCTCGGACGACGCTCGCGGGAAACCGGCCACAAGTCTGCACTTGCTGTCTTCTCGCGCGCTGTCCGGCGAGATCGGCTGCTGTGATCAACCCCGTCGTCGGAATGCAACGAGCTCGGCGCCGTTGGAAAGAGGACTCCAAATACTTCGATGTAGGGGCCTTCAGAAAAAAATAATCAGATACGTATATCTGACTTATGGAATTTACACCCTTGCTGTAAACAGGCCAGAACTGCAGGGGCAGGTTCTGACTTCTCTGAAAATCACCATTGACCGGTGGGAGGACCTTGGAATATGGAGATGAGTTCTTCAGAAAAGTTGAAGATCTCTGAGATAGAAAACCGGGACTATTTTTGGTTTTTGATTTGGATAGGAAATGGATTTTATGGGATTTTTTGAGTGGACCTGGGTCGGATCTGGGACACTGTGGAAAAATTGCTCACAGGAACTGGTACGAATTTTGAAAAATACCTAGAGACCTTATCAAAAATTAAGAAAATTCATGGTGGTAGAAATATGTGGATAGAAGTCTCAGTAATTTTTAGAGCCCCAACAAAATTCAAAACATGGGTCGAACAAGGTAGACTCAGAACTGATGAACAGTATACAGAACCTGGACAGAACTGAAATTTGAACTTGGACGAAAATCTAAAAATATCTAAAGGACGAATTTTTGCCTGAAATTTTTTGGGGAGGTAAGGGTTCAAGAGGGGAACCAACCCTGAAAATTGGAGCTTCAGAAGATGTGGGAAGAGAGAGGGAAAATTCGGAGAAGAGAGGTCTGTCTAGAGTGGACAGAAAACCGAATTCGTTGGTGAAGACGCGTCGGCGGCGAGACGGCGGCGGCGGCGATCACCGGAGCTGCTTCAGAAGTTGGAGGGGATCAAGAGGGGAGGGATCTCACTCTATAACTGGGCTGGAGGTGGAAGAACACCAGGGAGAGAGGGGAGAGGGGCACAAGCTTCAAGGAGGCAAAATGCTAATTTCTTCTTCATTAATTCTTTCCATAAGAAAATACAAGTATTTATATGAAAGGGTTCTAATCTAATATGAGCCCTTGGATCAAGGGTTGAAGAATGGAGGGTTGATATGTCATGTGAACACCACATTAAACCCAAATAAACTAATAGGTCCCCCCCCCCTTAAAGAGGACAATTTGGAATTGTCTTCTTTATTTAATTCATGGTCCAAGTCCAAATTTGGACCATGGACCAGCCACCTTGGACCCAAGAGTCCATGTGGACCAATAAGGAGGAGGGAGGGGGCCCCTGCAGGGCCTACAAGCATATTTGCAAAGAAACCCAATGGCCTTTTGCAAATAAACCCACTAAGACCTACTATTGTGTACGCATATATCACAAGGGCGTACATACAAATACAAAAGGACATAAATGCAAACACAAAGTGAGCTGGTTGTCGCTGATGTCCCCATCACAGCCGTCCCTCCTTGAATTAAGGAGTGGCTTGCACCCCTCCTCCTTGATTCAAGGAGAGGGTCGCACCCACCTTCCCAAGACATGTGCGCCCCCCCCCCCCCTTTTTTGCTTTCCCTTTTTGCTAGGTTTGCAACCCTAGTTTCCCCTCCCCCCATATAAAACATCTCATGTATTTTCTTTGAAGCAATGAAAAAAAATGAAGAAATATATGATTGAATTATTCAAAGAGCTTGAGCAAGAACCCTAGGGTGGCTGCGCCCCCCCCCCCCCCTCTCTCTTCCTCATTGATCCTGCGACGGGATCAACCCCGGGGTGTGACTCCCCACCCCTTGGTGCGACGCCAAGGACCTCTATCCTCCGCGTTCATCCACGTCTCCATCGCCATCCTTCGTCGCCATCTCCATCATTAAGTGTGAAGAACAAGCAATCTGCAGCCCTGCAGATCCGAGGCAGATCTGAAGCCGTTCTTGCAGAGATGACCCCACCGTCCACATTCCGAATTAGGCCGAGCGTTCTTCTGTGAGTTTGTTCCTCTCCGAGTCCTCTTCGATTCAGAGGTGGTCTCGCCTCGTTTCGACTTCGGCACTGTTCGTGGCATCCGTTCTCCCACGATTGTGCAGAATCCATTCGAATCAACCCGCCCAGAGGGTGCAGTTGGGTGCTGTTCTTGTCACGATTTCTCCATCAGTTTTCTATCCAAGTTTTCTTCTTCAAAGTTGTATCCCTCGGCGTCCCGGAACCAACCCAGGTGATTCCAACCTCATTTCAGAAAATTTCACCATGGCCGTCGTACCTCTATCTGACTGCTCGCCCAGAGGATAGAAGCTTACCACTGTTACGAATGCGCCCAGCCTGGTGATGTGATGAGGCTCATCTTCTGATGGTTCGAACAACTTTTCGTCCTTTTTCCAACGCCACAAGCCTCGCCTAGTTTCGACGATCGTGCTGTGTGTGGCGTTCGTTCTCGTGGGACCGCGCAGACTGATCCTGTGCAGTCTGACCCCAGTACCGGCGACAGGTTGCAGAAGCCACCACGGCTTACCTCGACGCAATCTGGTCAAACCCTTTGATCAGAAGTTTCTGCTACAAGTCTCTGCCGTCCTCCCACAGGCGGAATCACGTTCGTACACAGGAGCATTAAGTTATTAATTTTCTCGCTCGAGCGCGCTGTTCTGTGTGCAGGAAACCAGTCACCGATTGCAGACAACCTCACAGCCACCGCGATGCGAATATGCACGCCCGCTTTGGCCTACGCGTCCTCCTATGACCTGGCTTCGCACTCCCATAGACGGCGTCCCATTCGGACTCCGGACCGGCTCGTGGTAGAGTTCGTCGGCGACCTGCACACTGGTGCGAACCGGCAGATTACCGTTCGGGAACCTCCTCGCGGCCAACCCTTCACCAAGTGCCGCCCGTCAGCCCGTGCATCGGCAGCCCCGAATTCTACTGTTGTAGCCTATTATCTCCCTGCGAGGAGTGGGCATTTTGTTTGGCATTGTATTATTATGTGTCGTGTGTATCGGGGTTGTTGATCTCGGCCAGGGTTTCTTCCCCACGCCTAGGCATGGAGGTACGCGCGACGCTCCTACTCTGTTGCTTTGCTTTACTAGTATGCTATTCTATATGTCACGTGAGCATGTAGGATCCTAGCTAGTTTGTAATTCACCGCGCGAATGTGAGTTGAGAGCACCCGTCCCGTGCCCCTAATGAGCACCGAGCTCGAACTAGACTCCCCTAGTCGTTCGGCAGTTCCTTAGCCGCTGAGATCCCCGTGCTTCCCTCATAGGGATGGCCATTGGGCTGGGTTTTCTTGTTGAGAGACGCCTCCACCCGAAGGAACGCTACGGAGGTCAGCCGCCCGGCTTGCCTTTGGCGTGCGAGTGCTGGCCGCACTTCGTGTTCAGTCGTGAGTCTTAGCCCGTGTGTCCCCGTCCCGCATCAGTTTTGGTATCAGAGCTTTGGGAACTAATTTGTTCTATCAAATTGGGGTCCTAGGTAATTTGAGTCATTAAGTTTGTTTTTAGGTGCATTAGAGTCCGCATTCTTCCCTTTTTTCCATCACCATTTTGAGTTGTGTCTAGTCCCGTCCCTTAGTTGTCCTGCATGTCCATTCCATAGGTTTCCTCTCCGAGTTTCCCATGGATTCCCAATCGCCCAGGCCATATGAATGGTGGCATAGCACCCACGGGCGTGGAAACCACCCCCTCCGATTGCTTAGGCCCGAAGCCCCTACCTTTGATGGCTCCATAGGCCCGAGTGACTACCTAACTTGGGAAGCTACCATGGATAGATATTTTGGGTGTTACCCCATGTCCGATGCCATGCAAGTCTCTTTTGCCAGGGAAAGGCTTTGGCACGAAGCCAAGGATAGGTGGAGACACACTGAGAGCTTAAGAGATATTAGGAGGCAAAGGCCCATCGAGTCTTGGTATGACATGAAACATGAGCTTAGGAGGGCCTACCTACCACACCCTGTCACCTCCCACCGAGATGATCAAGGTCGGAGGCGAAAGGCTCCACATGTGCATGAGTCTAGGGCCAAGACTAGGCCTAGTGATCATGGGCGAATTCACCAAGAAGCCCCCACCCCAAGTCCCACCTTGGCCGAGCTCTTGCAAATCTTGTCGGATCGGTTGGATAAGCGCAATGCTTATATTGAGTCACTGACTTCCCCTAGCCCACTCCCGAGCCATGATGAAGTCATGCCAGAACCTTTGGAGGTTAGGGCCGACACTCTCGGCCCGAGACCCTCGACTGAGGGCCAGGGAACCCTCCACATCATGGAGGACTCCGTTTCCATTCCCGAGAGAGATGCTTAACCCTTAGACCCTCATCTAGAGCCATTCTTACCTTCCGAGGGTGAACTGGTCATTGGAGAGTCTTTAGCTAGCTGGCTAAGGGAGGGTCCACTTCTAGATGTCTCCATCCCTTGCTATACACCCATGGGACCAGCCCTCCCAATAGTACCCCTTAACTCCTTTCACACCACTTTTCGGTCCTTCTGCTTTCTTGAAAATGTGAAGGACTTCCTTAGGAGTTTAGATTGTCAATGGGAGTTGACATATATGTTGACCTTAGGGTCTGAACAACCCTATAGTCATAGCTTTACACTCCCTGCTTTCGGGTCTATTACCTCGGTCTACACCATGGGACATATCACCTCTGAGGTCCTTTTATTCTTTCCCATTCCCGAGGAGGTTGACTTCGTCCCCTCTTATGGTATCACGGTCCCGAGGGAGGAACCTTGCCTTCCTTGCCTTCCTCATGAGCCCCTTGCCCCATACATTAGAGCGCCGGAAGGTGATCATCTTCACGTGGGCGAATGTCGCACATGGGCAAGTATAGTGAAGGGACCTGTCGGGAGGGGTCATCATTTCTTTGACCCATTCGATCCCCCCCTAATGAGCCTCTCGACTCGTATTCTTTTCCCCACCTTATTGAGGAGGTCCATTATCACACCCCATCCAGACCTGCTAGTCAACATCTCACCTTGCATGCATCCAGATGCCAGAGTTTAGGAGGCCAGGGACACATGTCTCTCTCTCATGTTTACCATGTCCCTCATCATATAGGGGTAATGCCATGAGTGAGTTTGGAGTTATTCATCCTCCTGAGTCTATCATACTTAGTAGGACACATGTGCATGATAGGTCATACTTTGGTTGTCTAGGTCCTCCCCATGTTGTCAAGTCAGGTAGACGTCATAGGCATATTAGATCCATATTTGGATGTCCAGGACCACCCTTGCATTCACGTAGGTACGAGTCTACCCATCTTATTCGGAGTCTGCATCATCACCACCTTGAGGCCAGCAACGCACGTTATAAGGAGTTAGCTGACGTGCATCGACACACCCGTGATTTCCGTGAGGGAGAGTACGTCATGATCAGGGTCAGACCTGAACGGTCTCCTTCGGGGGCCGTGAAGAAACTCCCAGCCTGCGGTGTTGGACCCTATCGAGTCTTGAAGCGAATCGGGTCAAATGCGTATGAGATTGAGCTGCCAGACAATTATGGGATCTGTTCGATGTTCAATGTTTCAGATCTGGTGGCTTACAGGGACCCCGCGGTGATTCCCAGCGAGCCTTTTGGGCCCTCCCCTCCTATTGAGAGTGTTACACCTTCTGAGTGTCCACCTCTTCCAGCCCCATTACAGAAACGCGAATATATAGATTGTATACTGGATGAGCAGGTAACCAATACCAGGAGCGGAGCCTACCAGCGCTTCCTAGTGCGTTGGAGAGGATGCCCCGCGACAGACGACACCTGGATCACACGTGGAGAGCTAGAGAGGATCGACCTGGATTTGCTGGAGCGCTACTGGAGCGACCAGGACCCTTACTCGACAGGGTCGAGTTCTTCCCACCCGGGGAGAATTGGTGAGGACACGCGCCACACTTCACGACGGAGTACACGGATCTCGCCGGCATCCCTTTGGCTCGGCGATCACTTGGCGGACTAGCAGAGTTATCTTTAGTTATTTTATGCTTTAGGCCATGCTAGGCCTTGGTTTAGTCCCTGCGTGGACACTTTTATTATTATTGTGGACCTTTGTAGGCCAATTGGGGCCAATGAGGCTTTAGTTGGGTCATTTTGTGCTTATTAGGTAGGATATAGGGCTATTGGGCCACTTCCTTGGTTCAATCACTAGCCCATTTGGGCTGGCCGCCCAACCCCATGCTTAGCCCACCTTGGGATTTGCGCCCCCACCTCCTAGGGTTAGGGTTTGGGCGCCCCCCTTCCTCTCCCTCCTATTGGAGAAGGTGGCAGCCGCCCCTCCTTGAATTAAGGAGTGGCTTGCGCCCCTCCTTGATTCAAGGAGAGGGTCGCACCCACCTTCCCAAGACATGTGCGCCCCCCCCCCCCCTTTTTTGCTTTCCCTTTTTGCTAGGTTTGCAACCCTAGTTTCCCCTCCCCCCATATAAAACATCTCATGTATTTTCTTTGAAGCAATGAAAAAAAATGAAGAAATATATGATTGAATTATTCAAAGAGCTTGAGCAAGAACCCTAGGGTGGCTGCGCCCCCCCTCTCTCTTCCTCATTGATCCTGCGACGGGATCAACCCCGGGGTGCGACTCCCCACCCCTTGGTGCGACGCCAAGGCCCTCTATCCTCCGCGTTCATCCACGTCTCCATCGCCATCCTTCGTCGCCATCTCCATCATCAAGTGTGAAGAACAAGCAATCTGCAGCCCTGCAGATCCGAGGCAGATCTGAAGCCGTTCTTGCAGAGATGACCCCACCGTCCACATTCCGAATCAGGCCAAGCGTTCTTCTGTGAGTTTGTTCCTCTCCGAGTCCTCTTCCATCCAGAGGTGGTCTCGCCTCGTTTCGACTTCGGCACTGTTCGGGGCATCCGTTCTCCCACGACTGTGCAGAATCCATTCGAATCAACCCGCCCAGAGGGTGCAGTTGGGTGCTGTTCTTGTCACGATTTCTCCATCAGTTTTCTGTCCAAGTCTTCTTCTACAAAGTTGTATCCCTCGCCGTCCCAGAACCAACCCAGGTGGTTTCGTCGGATTCCAACCTCGTTTCAGAAAATTTCACCATGGCCGTCGTACCTCTGTCCGACTGCTCACCCAGAGGATAGATGCTTACCACTGTTGTGACTGCGCCCAGCCTGGTGATGTGATGAGGCTCATCTTCTGATGGTTCGAACAACTTTTCGTCCTCTTTCCAACGCCACAAGCCTCGCCTCGTTTCGACGATCGTGCTGTGTGTGGCGTTCGTTCTCGTGAGACCGCGCAGACTGATCCTGTGCAGTCCGACCCCAGTACCAGCGACAGGTTGCAGAAGCCACCACGGCTTACCCCGACGCAATCTGGTCAAACCCTTTGATCAGAAGTTTCTGCTACGAGTCCCCGTCATCCTCCCACAGGCGGAATCACGTTCGTACACCGGATCATTAAGTTATTAATTTTCTCCCTCGAGCACGCTGTTCTGTGTGCAGGAAACCAGTCACAGATTGCAGACGACCTCACGGCCACCACAGTGCGAATCTGCGCGTCCGCTTTGGCCGATGCGTCCTCCTGTGACCTGGCTTCGCACTCCCACTGACGGCGTCCCATTCGGACTCCGGACCGGCTCGTGGTAGAGTTCGCCGGCGACCTGCACACTACTGCAAACCGGCAAATTACCGTTCGGGAACCTCCTCGCGGCCAACCCTTCACCAAGTGCCGCCTGTCAGCCCGTGCATCGGCAGCCCCGAATTCTACTGTTGTAGCCTATTATCTCCCTGTGAGGAGTGGGCATTTTGGTTGGCATTGTATTATTATGTGTCGTGTGTATCGGGGTTGTTGATCTCGGCCGGGGTTTCTTCCCCACGCCTAGGCGTGGAGGTACGCGCGACGCTCCTACTCTGTTGCTTTGCTTTACTAGTATGCTATTCTATATGTCGCGTGAGCATGTAGGATCCTAGCTAGTTTGTAATTCACCGCGCGAATGTGAGTTGAGAGCACCCGTCCCGTGCCCCTAATGAGCACCGAGCTCGAACTAGACTCCCCTAGTCGTTCGGCGGTTCCTTAGCCGCTGAGATCCCCGTGCTTCCCTCATAGGGATGGCCGTTGGGCTGGGTTTTCTTGTTGAGAGACGCCTCCACCCGAAGGAACGCTACGGAGGTCAGCCGCCCGGCTTGCCTTTGGCGTGCGAGTGCTTGCCGCACTTCGTGTTCAGTCGTGAGTCTTAGCCCGTGTGTCCCCGTCCCGCATCAGGTTCTTTAGAGTTATTTGTTCCTTTTAGTACCTTCTTCTTACCCTCCAAATTTTGTGGTCAAAGGTAAAGGAAATCAGAAGTTAAAAGACCACGAAGTTGCTGGTTCGGTTCTGAATGAGCAGAAACTAGGGTCACCTTCCAACCTAAAATTCAAAGTCTAAAGTCCATATCAGAGGTAGGTTGTCTCATGAACGGCTTAAACATGATCTTAGGAGTAAAAGTCCTCAAGTTGCAGTCGTTTGCATGCATTGTACTTAGAGTATTTCATGTTTTATTTTGATTGTGCATCTAAGGTTAACTTAGCATGCATAGTTTATACCTTTAATAATTAAAGTAATATGTCATGATTACCCATGTGTCTCCATGTCTTAATATGGTGTTATCAGGTTGTATTTGTAAGGTTTTGCACAGCACCTACGGGCGACGCAGCGGATAACAAAAATTTTATTTGCCCGATCCCGGTGTTATGGAAAGCTTAATGTGTGCTCTAATCGGTATTTTTAAGACCCTAATTACGGGTTGCGTGTTTCACCTTACGCGGAACGACGCTGTCCGCGATGTCCGATGCAGAATATCGAGCCGCACAGCTGTACGGCCTCTAGAGCAAATCCACACGGACCCTTACGCAGCGACGGTACCTCCCCGGCACGACCTTCCCTGGCTCTATCACCTTCGAGAGAGAGAGAGAGAGCAAGAGGGAGAAAGGGGGAGGCTAATCCTCTCCTTTAAGCCTTAATGCTTGATTAGCTTAAAGGGTTGGAAGAGAAGGCTCGAATGAGCTTCACGTAGGTGCCATATACATAGAATTTGGACCATTTTCTAAAGACCTCCAAAGGACCAAAATTGTATATATGACCTTTCCATTATTATACATATGTATTAAGCCCCATTTACACTCCTTTCCAAAAGGAATTAAAGGGAATTAATATATACACGTGTATAATAATAATCCGTCACCTAAGAATCCATTGTGTGTGATCCTCTAGGCTCATAGTCACTCTAGTTTAAGGCCCATTAACTTCTAATTCCCAATTAGAAGTAAAGTAAACGTATTATTCGCTTCTACTAGAGCCGAATAATAGTTTAATTCATTCCGAACCTTCGATCACGTTGGGTCAAGTAAATCCGCGTGATCCTAGAGGATGCCGGGTTTAAACCAGCCTGTCTGGTACCTGTAAGTCCACAGTTACCGCATCGATATAATCCCTCGCTCCTTCTATGAGTCTGGTACGATCGAGGGTTTGGTTTCTGTCAAACCCCATGATCGTGTCATTTGACTATGACCTCCTTAAAGTGTATGACGTCCGTCCTAAACGAACTCATACGACCCTGGCCAGGGATTTAACGGAGCGTCAATGTCATGACCCATTAACTGTCTGATATATACCCGACAGTGAGCGATCCCTTCTTGACCATTGACGATCTTCACACGTATCCTGGAGTGGTTAACGACTCGGCAACTCATGACTTATGGTTAAAGTCACTTAGCCAAGCAATTAAACCAATCCAGTCCTCGTGTAAGATCCGATCAATGTCTCAGGTCAAAGGACCAACGATGCTACTAAGACAGTTGGATCTTCAGTTGACATTAGGTATAATCAACCATCTGAAGATCCAATAGCGGATCAATTCAGTGTACATCCTCCAAGGACATACACCTACATATATGTATTGGTGCCCCGCACCAATGACCATGAGATTGGTCACTGACACATCATATGTACTGGTTTAATAGGTAATCAAAATCCCCGAGTGATTACCCTCCAACCAGGAACAGTTTAAGGTATGTGTACATGTAAAGTCAATCTCATGTTCGAGATCCCATCTCGAGCTGACTTTACAACCACATATCCTAGGGACAACGTAAAGTAACACAATCGCATATTTACGCTCAAACACCACTTTATTAATAATGAACAAGATCGTACAACTATTGGCCCTACCCGACCCGAAATTGGCCTGTAGCACACCAACACTAACAATCTCCCACTTGAACTACAGCCAATTGCCCACAACTTTGAGGCCCATCTTATCCTGATGGCCCTCAAATACAGTCTGTGTCAAAGGCTTAGTCAGTGGATCTACTATGTTGTCTTCTGACGATACACGCTCTACCACCACATCTCCACGATCAACAATCTCCCGAATAAGGTGAAAGCGCCTGAGAACATGCTTTGACCTTTGGTGAGATCTCGGTTCCTTCGCCTGGGCGATGACCCCATTATTATCACAAAATAATGGGATGGGAGCTGATATCTCGGGAACTACGCCAAGTTCCAAGATAAATTTCTTCATCCAGACGGCTTCTTTAGCAGCTTTAGCTGCAGCAATATATTCCGCCTCTGTCGTCGAGTCTGCAGTCGTGTCTTGCTTGGAGCTTCTCCAACTGGCTGCCCTCCATTCAACATGAATACAAATCCAGACATGAATTTGTAGTCATCTGGATCTGACTGGAAACTAGAATCTGTGTAAGCTCTAAGCTGTAGGTCCTCTCCTCCATAAAACAGAAAAAGATCCTTAGCCCTTCGCAGGTACTTAAGGATGCCCTTTACTGCCTTCCAGTGCTCTTCGCCTGGATTTACCTGATATCTACTGACAATGCTTAAAGCATTGGCAACATCAGGTCGTGTACATAGCATTGCATACATGATTGACCCTATCGCCGAAGCATAGGGTACCTTATTAATGTGTGCCACCTCCTCAGGAGTTTTAGGACTCATCCCCTTGGATAGACAAATTCCATGTCTCATGGGAATGAGACCTCTCTTGAAATTTTCCATCCTAAACCTTTTGAGGATAGTGTCTATGTACATGGATTGGGATAGTACTAGCATCCTTTTAGATCTATCTCAATAGATCCTTATGCCCAGCACATAGGATGCTTCTCCCAAATCCTTCATGGAGAAATTCTTAGACAACCAAGACTTGGTTGATGTCAACATCTCTACATCATTCCCAATGAGTAAGATGTCATCAACATAAAGGACCAAGAAGGTCACAGAGCTCCCACTGACCTTCTTGTAAACACAGAGTTCATCTTCATTCTGAATGAAGTTGAAAGATTTGACAGCCTCGTCAAATCTTAAGTTCCAGCTTCTAGATGCATGCTTTAATCCATAAATGGACCTTTGAAGTTTGCATACCTTATTAGGATGTAGCTTGGAGGTGAATCCTTCAGGCTGTACCATGTACACCTCTTCTGACAGATTTCTATTAAGAAAAGTTGTTTTCACATCCATTTGCCAGATCTCATAATCCATGTATGCAGCAATGGCAAGGAGGATTCTGATTGACTTAACCATGGCTACCGGTGAAAAAATCTCGCCATAGTCAATGCCTTGCCTTTGACGATATCCTTTTGCCACTAGTCTAGCCTTGTATGTGTCAACCTGTCCATATGCACCGATTTTCCTTTTGAAAATCCATTTACAGCCGATAGGGACCTTCCCTTCAGGTACATCAACTAAGTTCCAAATTTTGTTGGTGTACATGGACTGGATCTCTGAATCCATTACCTCTTGCCATTTCTCGGAGTCTATACTATGGATCGCCTCCTGGTATGACTGAGGATCATCATCCTCATCGATACATACCTTAGAGGACCCCTCTGAGACATGTCCAACATATCTCTCAGGTTCTCTCGGTAGTCTACCAGATCTCCGTAGTGTCAATGTTTCACTCTGAATAGGATCAACCGATACAGTCTCATCTAATGAGTTTGTGTCTATGGGTTGTGGTTCTTGGACCTCGTCCAATTCTATCTGGCTCCCACTATTTTTCTGGAGTAGATATTCTCTTTCCAGAAATACAGCTCTCTTAGCCACTAAGACCATTTACTCATAAGGGTGATAGAAATAATATCCAAACGTCTCCTTTGGATATCCCACAAACTTACACTTATCGGTTCTCGACTCAAGCTTATCACTATCGTTCTTCTTTACATGGGCAGGACACCCCCAAATTTTAATGTGATTAAAATTTGGTTTCCTTTCCTTCCATATCTCATATGGTATAGAAGGAACTGATTTACTTGATATCCTATTCAATAAATAAGCCGCCGTCTCTAACGCATAGCCCCAGAGAGACAAGGGTAGTCCTGACATAGACATCATGGATCGGACCATGTCTAACAAGGTCATGTTTCTCCTTTCGGATATACCATTGTGCTGTGGTGTATACGGTGGAGTCCACTGAGAAACTATTCCATTGTCTTTAAGATAAGAAGTAAATTCATGGTTTAAGTATTCACCTCCTCGATCCGATCGAAGAGCCTTAATACTTTTGCCAGTCTGTTTCTCTACTTCATTCTTATATTCCTTAAACTTCTCAAAGACTTGTGACTTATGTCTCATTAAATACACATAGCCATATCTAGAGAAGTCATCAATAAAAGAAATGAAATAGAGATAACCTCCTTTTGCTTCTATGGACATGGGTCAACACACATCCGAGTGTATGAGCTCGAGAATGTCAACAGCCCTCTCACCATGTCCACCAAAGGGAGCCTTGGTCATTTTCCCCATGAGACACGACTCACATGTATCAAATGACTTGTATTCGAACGAATTCAAATATCCATTTGAGTGTAAGTGAGAAACTCTTTTCTCACCTACATGACCAAGTCTGCATTGCCATAGATATGTAGAATTCACTTTATCAGCATTGGAAATTTACATAACATTAGAACGTGTATCTAATACATAAAGACCATTGACTAATGAACCATTGGCTATAATCAAACCATTATTCATTATAGAGCATCCAGTGCTATTAAAAGTCAATGTATATCCAATGTTATACAAGTCAGAGATTGAAATAATGTTCTTAATAATATTAGGAACATAATAACAGTCATTGAACTCCAAAATGACTCCTGAACGTAAACTGAGGCGTGCAGTCCCGACAGCTTTGGCAGCAACTAAAGCTCCATTGCCCATCCTCAGTTCAATCTCCTTTTTGCCCAATCGTCTTCTATTTGCCAGCACCTGCACAGAATTACATATATGAGATACGCATCCATTATCCAATACCCATGATGTGGATTCCATATATGAAAAATTAAGGTATATGACAAAAATACATTCATTTAGAATTACCTTGAAATTCCTTTTCCAATGCCCAGTTTCCCCGCATCGAAAATATTTGTCTTCCTTTTCATTCTTCTTGCCCTTCCCTTTGTCAACTTTGGCGATTTGCTTACCCGTGGCCTTTTTCTTTCCCTTCCATTTGTTACTCGTGGTGGATATTTGAGAGGCCTTCCTTTTCTTGTTGGCCCGGCCAACAATCATTACAGACGAAGATGGTTTATCTTTCTACATGGTTCCTTCAGCACTCTTTAACATATTGAGCAGCTCCGGGAGAGTTGCATCAATTCTATTCATGTTAAAGTTTATGATGAAGGAAGAAAAGGAATCGGGCAATGACTAGAGTATAAGATCAATGCATAGTTCAATATCCAACTTGAACCCTAATGCATTGAGTCTTGCAATCCACTCCATCATTTTTAGTACATGGGCATGTACTGATGAACCCTCAGACATCCGTGTCCTGAAAAGTCTTTTGGAGATGTCATACCTCTCAATCCTACCCTACTCTCCGAAGAGCTGGCGTAGATTGAGAAGTATACTTCTACAATCAGTCTTTTCAAATTACCTCTGCAGCTCGGGAGCCATAGAGGCCAACATGTAACATTGGGCAAGGGAGGAGTCCTCAGACCACTTGGCATAAGCTAGTAACTCGCCCTCGTCGGCGTCAAGAGCTGGCTCAGAATGAACCGTGTCCAACACATACGCAATCTTTTCGGTGGTAAGGACTATGCGTAGATTACGCAGCCAATCCGAGTAGTTCAGTCAAGTTAATTTATTTGCATCCAAAATGCCGCGGAGGGGGTTGGACGACGACATTGTAATCTGGATAAGAAATAAAAGATAACTTAGCATGTGTTCAAATTCTAACTTAGATGTGATTTTCTATCTTAGTTAGTCCAACTATTTTTCGATCGGACTATATAACCCTCAGTATATAGAACGGGAGATCAGCGAGATCTACCTAGTGGGTCGGAATCCCAATGAGACTGATGTACGACCTTGTGGAAAGCATAACAAGCCATACACCATCTCAAGGGCAGTCAACAAGCACTTGCATCTAATGCAATATCCGATATTCGGCTCCCGAGAAATCATCCCCTTGTGGAAAGTACAACAAAGGATATTATCGGTTAGATCTAACCATCATTACTTCATAGCAATGAGTTCATGACCCGACCCTTGTGGAAACAAAGCCGAGTTCAATTCCTCACCCCATTGAGGCTGAGCCTTGGAGTTTAATCCCGCCCCCAAACTCATGGACCTTGTGGGAAGCACAACAAATTCATGAAATGAAGACGTTCATTCACTCCATAATGATGGAGGGCCACGTCGAATCCTAGAGCCACGCTTACCATATCGAAAATTTAAGCGCGAGGGAATTTAATTTTATCTTGATCTCACCCTAGGTGGTAATATAAATATATCCAATATATTTACCGTACATAGTAGTTTGCACAAAATAAATGCATCCAATGCAAAAATAAAACGCAAGTGATCATGGACTTAATCCCTAATGTAACTAAGGCATCCGGCCCGCTTCCGAAGCAGCTGGATCGTCCTCGTCGGGTGTGCTTCGCGCTTTCAAACTCTGACGCCGCAGTAATTATAACTTTTACACGGCACGCAGGCCGAAAAAATGTAAATTATATATCAATAAAATTTCAGAAGCCCTTAGGGCGAGTACAACAATTGAGGAAGATAGAAGTACATTGGAATTTTAGCAGAGAGAGAAAGGAGGTTCGCAGACCCCAATTAATTACATTAATCCAAGTCCATGATCACTTGCCAACCCATTTAAATAAAATCGATCAAGGGTTATTTTCTGAAAATAATACTTATTTTTGAATTTAAAAATGGGATGTGCAAACAAAAACATGCCAGCTTTGTTTAATTTTAAAAATCGAAGCATGATTAATAAAAATTAAACAGACAAGCAGGCCAATACAAGGTAAGTAGAGCACGTAAAGAACTATCATTTTCTACAGGGGCATCTAATTGAGATAATTAATTAAATTTAAATTTAAATTTAATTATCTAATAATCAAATTTAAATTCAAAATTTAAACATGCCAATAATTTAAATTTAAATTCAAACTAATTATCTAATAATTTTTTTTGAAAGTAAATTTAAAATAATGTAATTATCCTCAATTAGTAATTTTCTAAAATTCAAAATTTGAATTTAACAATTATCTAATAATTAAAATTTAAATAATTGAATTTTTCACATTTAACTTCAATAAAATTTACAATTTGAATTTTCTAATTATCTAATAATTAAAAACTCAAAAACTTAAATTTTACTGAAGTAACTTCAATTATTACCATTTTATCTCAAGGTAAATAGTAATTATCTCACCTCGGTACATTCAACACGGTTAAATAAAATTTAACATTTGACATTTATCATCGAGATAACACAATTAACCTACTAGATAAAATTTAATTTAATTTACTGTGTATTTTGATATATATATCTAATATATATATTATTATTCAAACACACAATAAATTAAAAACATGATAAAAATGTAAATATTTTAAAAAAAATTGTGGGCGTCGGCAGCCGTGGGCGCGGCCGCCCACAAGGGAGGCGTGGGCGGTCGCGCCCACGCCCGCACGTCGGCGCCGCCCTCGGCGCCCGCCGCGTGGCGGGCGCGGCCCGCCACGCGGAGCGCCCGCCCGTCCCCCCCGGGTCAGCGCCCGCGGGTGCACTGCGCCCAGGGCGCAGTGCATCCACTCCGGGCCTAAATAAATTTTGATTTTTTTTATTTTTTTTAAAAAATTTTGCTACTTGGATGCCCAGCATCCATGAAGAACAGAGACGCCTAGATCTCTTTCAACAAATAATAATTGAAGATTTTAGTTGCCCCTAAAGTATGGTTCTAAAACGGTAATAAAACACCGACCAGAGCGCAAACCTAGCTCTGATACCACTGTAAGGTTTCGCACAGCACCTACGGGCGACGCAGCGGATAACAAAAATTTCATTTGCCCGATCCCTGTGTTATGGAAAGCTTAATGTGTGCTCTAATCGGTGTTTCTAAGACCCTAATTACGGGTTGTGTGTTTCACCTTGTGCGGAACGACGCTGTCCGCTATGCCCGATGCAGAATATCGAGCCGCACAGCTGTACGGCCTCTAGAGAAGATCCACACGGACCCTTGCGCAGCGACGGTACCTCCCCGGCACGACTTTCCCCGGCTCTATCACCTTCGAGAGAGAGAGAGAGAGAGCAAGAGGGAGAAAGGGGGAGGCTAATCCTCTCCTTTAAGCATTAATACTTGATTAGCTTAAAGGGTTGGAAGAGAAGGCTCGAATGACCTTCACGTAGGTGCCATATATATAGAATTTGGACCCTTTTCTAAAGACCTCCAAAGGACCAAAATTGTATATATGACCTTTCCATTATTATACATATGTATTAAGCCCCATTTACACTCCTTTCCAAAAGGAATTAAAGGGAATTAATACATACACTTGTATAATAATAATCCGTCACCCAAGAATCGAGTGTGTGTGCACCTCTAGGCCCATAGTCACTCTAGTTTAAGGCCCATTAACTTCTAATTCCCAATTAGAAGTAAATTAAACGTATTATTCGCTTCTACTAGAGCCGAATAATAGTTTAATTCATTCCGAACCTTCGATCACGTTGGGTCAAGCAAATACGCGTGATCCTAGAGGACGCCGGGTTTAAACCAGCCTGTCTGGTACCTGTAAGTCCACAGTTACCGCATCGATATAATCCCTCGCTCCTTCTATGAGTCTGGTACGATCGAGGGTATGGTTTCTGTCAAACCCCATGATCGTGCCATTTGACTATGACCTCCTTAAAGTGTATGACGTCCGTCCTAAACGAACTCATACGACTCTGGCCAGGGATTTAACGGAGCGTCAATGTCATGACCCATTAACTGTCTAATATATACCCGACAGTTAGCGATCCCTTCTTGACCATTGACGATCTTCACACGTATCCTGGAGTTGTTAACGACTCGGCAACTCATGACTTATGGTTAAAGTCACTTAGCCAAGCAATTAAACCAATCCAATCCTCGTGTAAGATCCGATCAATGTCTCAGGTCAAAGGACCAACGATGCTACTAAGACAGTTGGATCTTCAGTTGACATTAGGTATAATCAACCATCTGAAGATCCAATAGCGGATCAGTTCAGTGTACATCCTCCAAGGACATACACCTACATATATGTGTTGGTGCCCCGCACCAATGACCATGAGACTGGTCACTAACACATCATATGTACTGGTTTAATAGGTAATCAAAGTCCCCGAGTGATTACCCTCCAACCAGGAACAGTTTAAGGTATGTGTACATGTAAAGTCAATCTCATGTTCGAGATCCCATCTCGAGCTAACTTTACAACCACATATCTTAGGGACAACGTAAAGTAACACAATCGCATATTTACGCTCAAACACCACTTTATTAATAATGAACAAGATCGTACAACTATTGGGCCTACCCGACCCGAAATTGGATTGTAGCACACCAACACTAACAGTATTTACCTGTTGCCATGTTTTATTATATAATTATAGGCGCTGAATTGGTATATATTTTGATTTTATTGCTGTTATAGTAGACAGGAAGAAACGGTCTTCCTGAGACCGCCTGACTCCCATAAGCGGCCCTACGATAGACCGCTAGGGAACATGAAACGGTCATAGCGAGACCGCTTTTCATTTTCTGAATTCTATATTTATGTTAACCCGAAACATAATCCAGAATAACCTTATTTATCATATGGTAAGTCTAGATAATTAGGTTTTATCCTTGTTTTAAGTGTTATATCTATAAACTTGGATCTATTGATGATTTATTTCCAATAGATTTCATGTGTCACCAATACTTAGAATTTACTTTAACTTAAGATTAGTTTCATGCCAAACCATATACTCTTATATTAAATCCATTTTTCAAATGATAGATGAACTTGTTAATTTTACTGATCGCTATTTTACATGAATCTTTTCTCATCTATGAGCCATTTCTTAAGTACATGGCACATATCTCAATATGTTGTCATTAGTTACACTTCATACTTATAGGCACCCTCTCTTGGACTTATGAACCTCTCCACTGGATATTCCTTCTGTCGGACTAGGGGGTTATGTTTCAAGACCTCCGTAAGACTCTGCAAGCCTGGGATTCCCACTAGGACGTCGAGCTAGTTGTACCATTAAAACCAATTGTCTAGAAAGCACTTTACCGGTGTTTTATGTGTTTTGGACCTTAGCGGCCTTATGGACGACCGCCAGAGGAGCCTAGCGGCCATTCACCTGATCGCTAAGGATGCCTAGCGGCCCTACCTAGACTGCATGGTTATGGTTCATTCATTTCATTAACTCTATTTCCAAACGGTCCAGACTAGACCGCCTGGTTCGTGAAACGGTCCAGTAAACGACCGCTTTATCTTTGAACCTGTCTAACCTGAGGTTTGACCTTTAGGGTTAGTTTTCTTGAGTTCCTATATGGTCTTCGGATTATCTGGAGTCTCAACACATGTTTAACAAGTTAATATTAAAAGATGAAACTTAATGAATATACCGTTATGTTGCCGGAATGCCGATGGAGTATAACATTCTTTTAATTCTTCTTTGATATCTCATATCAATTTTGGTACGTTCTATACCTTGGTTACTTGATCATGAAACTTATTATTTGGAATTGAATTATTGGCCGAAATTATTATTATACTCGTGGAACTAGCTTGATTTATACGTGAATATGCAGTTCGGACGCTGATTGTGTCCAAGGGTTCTATGCTAGTCCCCTCGGCTGATTGTCAGAAACATAATATAAACCATGTGGTATGATGCTATTGGCGTCGCATTGCGCTGGGAGTACTTTCTTTATAAATAAGTGAAATCTACGAGAATCGACGAGGCTATCTTATGATTGAATTATTACATGCTTGATTACATGTCATTCTAGTGCGTAACCTTTATGGTTATGAAAAGTGAAAGTGAAGGTGTGTTCTCGTTATATGCAAGCATATTCTTGTTCGTGAAAAGGCCACATCACATTCTTGTCAAATTCTTACTTGATCACCACATATTATATCTTATCATGCTATTGTTTACTTTGGGTTTTATTCGCATGTTTTATCGTATTTGCATGATTTATCTTAACTTTAGTGAAAAAATGTTAATTACTTAAACATTGCCTTCATGTTGATATAAAGATAGCTACTGGGCATGTGTGCTCATACCTACTTTCTCACTTTTTTCAGGAAATTATAGCAGGTCAGATTCAGATTACTCAAGTGATGGATCCGGGAGTGATTGATGGTTCGAGAGAAGCCATAGTTAGTCTAGTCAAGAGTCACTTATGTAATTTTAGTTTTATTGAGTCCAGTTAGTTAATGAGTCAAGATCATGTACTTGATTATTATTATCAATAAAAGTTAGGCTTTTGATTAATTATTGTGTCCATTCATCTTATGTGTGAATGATTTGTGCTCTGATTGTTATTATCACTTGAGGCTTCTCTTGCCGGCTGTTCACGTTCCCGATTATCTTTCGATGTACTATAATCTCAGGACGTGACAGTTAAAGTGATATCAGAGCCTAGGTCTAAGAAAGTTTTAGGGAAATGACACATCATAGGCTAAGTCCAAGGTTTAAAGACTTGTACCTATGAACTAGGAAGGAATTCTGAACCCATGTGAGAATTGGGTAGAACCAGGGATGAGATAGCTAGTTAGAAATTATCTCTAGGTTAAATTCCCCTTCACTCCGTAGGAAGTAACCTAATATTCTTCTTCTCATGTACCCCACCCTCCTAATGGCTCACCGTATCAACTGGGATGAGATGCAATAAATAGTCGCAGGTCTCACGCAGGCTCTACAGATGGTGGCCCAAGCTGGCACACAAGCAGGCACAAGGAATTTGCACGGGAATTTTTGAAGCATGAATCCTCCAAGATTCTCCGGATCTTCTAACCTCGACGAGGCGAAAAATTAGATTGACGAAATGAACAGGATATTCGACATCATGCAATGCACTGATCAAGAAAAAGTCTGTCTCGTCACCTTCCAATTGAATAAAGATGTGCGCGTACTTGGTGGAAAGCTATTCCGGCCCCGCATGTAAATGCCCCACACACTTGGGAGGGATTTCTCACACTCTTCCGAGCAAAATACTTCTCCGAACACGTCAAGGAGAGAAAGGCCGCGGAATTCGCCACACTTTGCCAAGGCATGATGTCCGTGGCGAAATATGAGCTCCAATTCTCTCGATTACCTTATGCTCCCCACCTGGTTAGCATAGACCTATTAAAGGCCAACCGATTCATGGACGGTTTAAGGCATGGATTTATTCAAAAACTTGGGTCTCAAAACATCTGCACATATACGGAAATGGTTCAACGGGCACATCTATGTGAAAGAACCCTTGAGAAGGTGGAGAAGCTCCGAGGGAAGGAAGAAAGGTCGAGCCGGAAGCATGATAGGCAAGGAGAGAAGTGGATGATAACGAACCCCGTCACAATAAGAGGTCCCGCAATGGGAACGGTAATGGAAAAGAAAATGAAAATGACAATGGAAAGGATAAAAGAGTTAAGGAAGACGAAGGAACAAAAGTAGCCACGGCTTGCTCATTCTGTGAAAATTGTGGGCATTCGTCCAAAGAGTGTTGGAAGCATCTTGGCGCTTGTCTCAAATGTGGAAGTCGGGAACATCGCTTGCCCAATGTGTCCTCTTATAAAGGAACAATCTGCGAGGGATAACAATGGATGCGGGCGACGAAGCCGACAAAATGCCATCTTGGACGATGAAGATAAAATGATTGAAGGTACCATCCTAACCTATTCACATTACCTTAATTATTAGTGCAAGAAATTAGCTAATTAAAACACACACACTCTCCATAAAAACTCATATTAAGAATTTGGGGACCAAATTCTCTTAAGTGGGGGAGGGTGTAACACCCCAGATTTTTTTTAGGAATTTTCTAGAATTAAAATATAATTACTAAGTAATTTTAAAGGTTTAATGGGCTATTAAGAAGAAATTAAGGCTTATTTAAACTATTTAAAGGCCCTATATTCATTAAAAGGCTTAGCCCAACTTAAATTGGCCTATAGACCAATTTTTAAGTCTTTTAGGCCCAAGCTCATTAATAGAAACGTAAATTAAGTAATTTATGGAATTTATGTGGATAATTACTTCTTATTAGATAAATAACGGATAAATAATAAGAAGAGTTTGAATTAAATCAAAATTCGGCGCCAGGGATAGAAGCGGTCTATCGGGCGACCGTTTGGGTCTGGGAAACGGTCCTAGTTAGACCGCTAGGCAACCCCAATTCCGTGAATGGAAGGAACGTGAAAAAACTTAGAACTTGGATGACCTAATCACCTTAGATCGAAGCTACCTAGCATGGATGACTCTCTAAGGATTAACTCTACTCCTAATTAAGACTCTAGGTTCGTTCAAATCTCCAAAACCCTAGCTAACCCTATAAATAGACCTTGAGTTCAACATGTGCGACCCTTACGATTGGCGCGCGTGGAACTAAGGTAAGGAAGCATTATTTGAGATAGGTTCTTTAGAATTTGCTCATAATACTAAGGTCTAACTGCCCTCAAATTTTCGTTTTAGGAGATCAAGCCCACAAGGAGTTAGAGGCATCCAAAGTCGTTGGTTCGGTATAAGCAACCCAGGAACCTGTGCGATCGGGCTAGATTGAACAGCAAGTTAGAAGCCCTAAACGAGGTAATTATATAGGGGTTCTTTAGAGTTATTTATTCCTTTTAGTACCTTCTTCTTACCCTTCAAATTTCGTGGTCATAAGTAAAGGAAATCAGAAGTTAAAAGGCCACGAAGTTGCTGGTTTGATTCTGAACGAGCAGAAACTAGGGTCAACTTCCAACCTAAAATTCGAAGTCTAAAGTCCATATCAGAGGTAGGTTGTCTCATGAACGGCTTAAACATGATCTTAGGAGTAAAAGTCCTCAAGTTGCAGTCGTTTCCATGCATTGTACTCAGAGTATTTCATGTTTTATTTTGATTGCGCATCTAAGGTTAACTTAGCATGCATAGTTTATACCTTTAATAATGAAAGTAATAAGTCATGATCACCCATGTGTCTCCATGTCTTAATATGGTGTTATCAGGTTGCATTTACCTGTTGCCATGTTTTATTATATATCTATAGGCACTGAATTGGTATATATTTCGATTTTATTGCTGTTATAGTAGACAGGAAGAAACGGTCTTCCTGAGACCGCCTGATTCCCATAAGCGGCCCTACGATAGACTGCTAGGGAACATGAAACGGTCATAGCGAGACCGCTTCTCATTTTTTGAATTCTATATTTATGTTAACCCGAAACATAATGCAGAATAACCTTATTTATCATATGGTAAGTCTAGATAATTAGGTTTTATCCTTGTTTTAAGTGTTATATCTATAAACTTGGATCTATTGATGATTTATTTCCAATAGATTTCATGTGTCACCAATACTTAGAATTTACTTTAACTTAAGATTAGTTTCATGCCAAACCATATACTCTTGTATTAAATCCATTTTTCAAATGATAGATGAACTTGTTAATTTTACTGGTCGCTATTTTACATGAATCTTTTCTCATCTATGAGCCATTTCTTAAGTACATGGCACATATCCCGGTATGTTGTCATTAGTTACACTTCGTACTTATAGGCACCCTCTCTTGGACTTATGAACCTCTCCACGGGATATTCCTTCTGTCGGACTAGGGGGTTATGTTTCAAGACCTCCGTAAGACTCTGCGAGCCTGGGATTCCCACTTGGACGTCGAGCTGGTTGTACTATTAAAACCAATTGTCTAGAAAGCACTTTACCGGTGTTTTATGTGTTCTGGACCCTAATGGCCTTATGGACGACCGCCAGAGGAGCCTAGCGGTCATTCACCTCACCGCTAAGGATGCCCAGCGGCCCTGTCTAGACCGCATGGTTATGGTTCATTCATTTCATTAACTCTATTACCAAACGGTCCAGACCAGACCGCCTGGTTCGTGAAACGATCCAGTAAATGACCGCTTTATCTCTGAACCTGTCTAACCCGAGGTTTGACCTTTGGGGTTGGTTTTCTTGAGTTCCTAGATGGTCTTCGGATTATCTGGAGTCTCAACACATGTTTAACAAGTTAATATTAAAAGATGAAACTTAATGAATATACTGTTATGCTGCCGGAATGCCGTCGGAGTATAATATTCTTTTAATTCTTCTTTGATATCTCATATCAATTTTGGTACGTTCTATACATTGGTTACTTGATCATGAAACTTATTATTTGGAATTGAATTATTGGCTGAAATTATTGTTATACTCATGGAACTAGCTTGATTTATACGTAAAGATGCAGTTCGAGCGCTGATTGTGTCCAAGGGCTCTATGGTAGTCCCCTCGGCTGAATATCGGAAACATACCATAAACCATGGGGTATGATGCTACTGGCGTCGCATTACGCTGAGAGTACTTTCTTTATAAATAAGTGAAATCCACGAGAATCTATGAGACTATCTTATGATTGAATTATTACATGCTTGATTACATGTCATTCTAGTGCGTAACTTTTTTGGTTATGAAAAGTGAAAGTGAAAGTGTGTTCTCGTTACATGCAAGCATATTCTTGTTCGTGAAAAGGCCACGTTACATTCTTGTCGAATTCTTACTTGATCACCACATATTATATCTTATCGTGCTATTGTTTACTTTGGGTTTTATTCGCATGTTTTATCGTATTTGCATGATATATCTTAACTCTAGAGCAAAAATGTTAATTACTTAAACATTGCCTTCATGTTGATGTGAAGATACCTACTGGGCATGTGTGCTCATACCTACTTTCTCACCTTTTTCAGGAAATTCTAGCGGGTCAGATTCAGATTACTCAAGTGATGGATCCGAGAGTGATTGATGGTTCGAGAGAAGCTGTAGTTAGTCTAGTCAAGAGTCACTTATGTAATTTTAGTTTTATTGAGTCCAGTTAGTTAATGAGTCAAGATCATGTACTTGATCATTATTATCAATAAAAGTTAGGTTTTTGATTAATTATTGTGTCCATTCATCTTATGTGTGAATGATTTGCACTCTGATTGTTATTGTCACTTGAGGCTTCTCTTGCCGACTGTTCACGTTCCCGATTGTCTTCCGCTGAACTATAATCTCGGGGCATGACAGGTTCCGACTGTGAGATAGGGGTTTACTTTCCGTTACTCGTAGGAGTAGTTTAGAGAGCTGTGCTTTCGCCGCCGTCTACTGCTACTGTTATTGTTATTGTTCTTGCAATTATCGCTGTTATTTACTATCGTTGTTTCGTGGTGGGGATCCGCGGGACCTCTATTGAGCCAATAAGATGAGGCTTACCCCTTTCTTTTCAGGTGTGCGATTCCTCCTCGAGGTTCGGAGGTACAGTGCGGAGGTTCATATTTGCCAGCTTGCCTGAGATGGGGGCGTACCCAGCGATTGAGTACGTTTCTTTCCCTGTAGACTGTACTTTATGGACTGGACTTTGTGGTTATATTATTAATTAAAATGTACTTTATTTTCTATTATTTAAATAGTTATTTCTGTAGTTATTTCCTATATTATTTTAAATTTTAATGTACCTCCACACACCAATTAACCCTTTTGAACCTTCCGACTCGTGGGTAGCGGACTAGGATTCGAATGGTATCGGGTAATTCCCGATATCCGGATCTTGGGTCATTACAAGTCCCACCAATAGCAGCTGATAGACATGCATGTATAGATGTAGTTAGAGCTTTTTTTAGAGGATTTGATGTACCCTTCACTGCTGCACATGACCCATTATTTGTACACATGGTTACATATTTTTAGACTCACCTACATGCACATCCACCCACTAGGATTGAGTTAGATTATATGGGTCATGAGTCTCGTATATCTGATTTTGATTGGGATTCAGGATTCACATATGAGTCACATAAGTGATTTTCAACATTTTGTACTTTATGAGTGGAGTATAATGATACCATGAGTAAAGTTAATTATGTATATGTTCACTTTAATAGGTTAACTTATCTTTTTTTGTCTCTTCAAATAAGATGTTTAATTGAGAGGTGTAATAGGATTTCAATCGATAAGGTATTAATAATTGCATATATGTAATTATTTATTGTTGCATAATAAATTTACTAATGTGTAGTCACTCACCGTTTGTATCTTAATTATAGTTGGAAGAGTCAGTAAAATTAATCCTATGTAACTTAGTATGTATCTATGATCACAAAAAAAAAGAACTGAACATTCTATTATTTTTATGCATATATTATTTTACAACTTAAATGAACTATTATTAGAATTTTATTTTTAAAATTTATTAAAAAATTTAAATTAAAAAAATAAAAATAAAAAAATCACCCCCTTCAGCTCGTACCAGCTGCTCGTACCGACTGTACCATCCCATACCAGGCCGTGACTGGTACAGCCGGTTCTGCCGATACGGCAAACCTTGCCTTATATAGATATTTTTCACCCTTAAATAGCATTGAAAGTCTCATTCGTTACCTCAAGAATACGCGAAAACTGACAGGAGTTAGATATTTGTCACCCTTAGATAGTTATTTGTCACCCTTATATAGCTATTTTTCACCCTTTGATAATTATTTGTCACCCTTAAATAGCATTAGAAGTCTCATTCGTCGCTTTGGGAACGAACGAAAACTAACCGGAGTTGGCTAGTGATTTGTCACCCTTAGATAGTTTTTTTTACCCTTAAATAGCATTAGAAGTCTCATTCGTCATCTCGAAAATATATAAAAACTGACATGAGTTAGCTATTTGTCACTCTTACATAGTTATTTGTCACTTTTAGATAGCTATTTTTCACAATTAAATAGATATTTGTCACTCTTGCAGCATTAAAAATCTCATTGAAAATACATGCAAAATTGACAAAAAATGAGACCCGCAGACTACATATGTGGCCCAATAAGAGATAAGACGGGTAATAAACTTACCCTCCTATACAGGTAATAAGCATTTCTCTTTATATTAATGTCTACCATGCAATCTTCAGTTTTTGTATAATAATTTAATTTATATGAATTGTCAAAAATACACTTAAATATGTTTAAATAATTACATTCGGACACTACCCATCCTCGTGTCATTAATTTAAAAAAATATTTTTATATAAATATTATAAAATTTTTAATATATTTATAAACTCAAAAGTACTCTTAAAACCATGTGATATCAGTCGAATTCTTAAACACACTCACTTAAGATAAGGGTAGATTTATTATTTTAATATTTAATCCGCACTCATGGTAGAGTGTCATTGCAATTATTTTGATTATTCAAGTGTATTTTTTAGCATTCATATAAATTAGGGATAGTATACATAAATTAAAAATTATAGAGATATATCTATATATGTAAAAATTCCTTTTAAATGTTGATTCTATTTTCTGAATAAAAATAAAACAGGAACATCACCTGAAAAATATTTTTAAAATATTTTCGCGCTGGATCAGTTTTATGGGTGTCAAACATCGGGACTTTTTGGTACTGTATATATATGTTTTTGTCAATATATGGTATGCAGGTATTTTTATTTGAAGTTTTAGGGAAACGATTTACGGGAATTAGATATATCATACATCATATAGGAAAAAGATTGTGGGGGGAGTACTTCGGTCAGTCTGCCTCGTATGGACTAAACTTTTTAAGTGTTATATTTTTGTCACATAACATCCGCGTTGGATTACGTGTTTATTTGCCTTCCGTATGAAAAAAATATATATTTTTTAGTACATGTGAACACACCCAATCCTGCACAAAATTAAAAAAAATGACAAACAAAATCCCTAACCCCTATATTACAACCACGGGCATTGGAATGTTAGATGTGGTAGTAGCATTTTTGTGGCTTGCGTTTGTCCCCAATTGATGCCCATTGTAGTGTTCAATTATTGGTATCCTTTTTATAAAAGATAATTTTTATTCATCAACATCCAAATTTCCTCTCCTTCTTCTTCCGCCCTTTCTTCATCATTGCAACCGGGTTAGGCACCCATATTTTAATGCGGTGTCCTTTTTGATCTTTTATGTGCACGTGTTAGCCTTGTCTCTTGGGATGTCTACAGAGTAGTATAAGACCAGAAAGTACAAAAGTGCCCCTTCGAATTTTTTTTTCTGTGCAATACGAATAAAAGATTCAAATTTTATATACGATATCTTTTTTTGCCATTTTGTACATATATTATTCTTAAATATATGTTTAGGTATTCAAATAACAGATTCTTTTCTCATCCAATGTGGTCAGAGGGTTCTGTGAGTCTTGGGAGCCCTATCGACGGACTCGATACCTCACGGTGCGAGAATCAAAGACTACCGACATGTCACATTTGGTATTGAAGGTCCTAAAATTGGAGTGTCTGATTAAGCCAATGAATTGGTCGAGTGATCTGCGATGGCCAACGAACTTTAGCTCGTTAGTATTACATCCCTCTTTTTTGGGAGGTTTGTAGGTTATACACTACAATTACGGAGAGATCCTTGGCACGTTTGGTTTGGGGATAGACTGGAGATATCCTTTATAAAACCCTATTATGTGTTAGGTAAGATACATTTCAGTGAGAATAAGAGGGGATAAACGAAATGGAGTTATCCCCAAACATGGGGATAGGAATCGGGATAAATCATTCCATCGAAATAGTAGAATAACTTATCTCGGGTTCCGTAGCCCCGTTTTCTCTCTCAGCTGTCTCATTTCGCCCGATCATGCCCTCTTTTGTCCCGCAATTGAGCTCTCAACTCCCGCTCGAACTCTAGCTCCCCCGATTACTCCCGCTCGAACTCTAGCTCCCTCGATTGCCTCATGTGCGGAAGGTCTACATCCTCGATTGAACTCTAGCTCCGATTAGTCGACGACGATGATCCTCCTTCGATAATGACGTCTCCATTGGGCATCTTTCTCCTCTCCTATTTGTCGCCCCTTCTCTCTCCTGTGAGTGTGCACCGTCTCTATCCTCTCTGTTAACGACGTCTTCTCGGAGCTCTCTCCGCTCTCTTTCTTTGGGCCGATTTCCCCCCTCTTACGTAGTATTTCTTCATGCACATCCACTGAAACCCTAGCTCTATTTCCTATCCTAGGTACCCACCGTCTCCACCCATCATTTGCTCTGGCCTTGCGAGGTCGTTTTCTCCGATGAATATTGGTAGTCTCCGATGGTGACAGGGTCTTCATCTCTCGCTTGTCTTAGGACGACGTCTTCTGCAACTATCCTTCTTTCCCTGCAAGCAGGGTCATATGCTGGTTGGCGATTGAGAGGTGATGGCGTTACAATTGCATTTGGAGTCCTTCCCTTTACTTTGCTATGATGATATTATGCGGTTTCTTGTCTGATTTTTATATTATACACAGTGTGGTGGCTGCTCCTTCCCTTTCATCTTTGTGTGTGGTGCTTTTTCCCCTTCCTTCTATAGGCTACTCGATAGACTAATGGCGTGGCTGCTCTTTCCCCCTCATCAGCATGTGGGTTGCTCCTCCTATCGTGTAAGATTATTGTTGATTGATCCTTCCTTCATGACTGCTCCCCCCTCATCAGTGTGGGCTGCTCCTTCCTTCTCATCAGTGTGTGGGCTACTCTTTCAGGCGCTGTGTGAAAATCGGGCAGAACAAGGCTATTCGCCTGTCCCATCCGAACAAGCCCGAACAACGCCCTGTGTGTGAGGGGGGAGGGTGGGCCCGCCACGCCCAGAGCCGACAGCCAACCGATAATTCGGTTGTCAAAGGGCACCTCATTATTTTGTTAGTACGATACTTGATCTTCATTTCAGAACATGATTAATCGGAATGTTCTCATATCTATAAGTTTTGTAGCCTGGATAGTATGAGAGTTTTCTGTAAGCCTTGTTATTTTAACTTGATTTGTTTATACCATGTTATATACCATGCTATTGTTAAGTCCCCCCACTACGTTAAAGATAGAAAAAATTATCTTATTTGATCCAAACAATTCCTTCCGATCCAAAAATATCCTTAACAAAATAATTATTAAATAATAATTTAATTAGTATTTAATTAGTATTAGTTACGTTTGAATATAAAGGTTATAATTAAGGGGTTTTTTGCATATTAGTCCCTATAAACTTAGTGAATTACTTTTTAGTCCCTAAAATCTCACTATTGTTTAAAAAGCCCTTAAAATCATGTAACTCTAGCAGAAAGGCCCATGTAGTTCATCGACGTTAAAATAGTTGGAGATTCGATGGAATATTCCATCCTTTCGTTAAAAAAAAGTTAAAAATCTTAAACTACCCTTATCATAACTCTCTCCCTATGAAACCCTTCACCCCCACCGCCTGCCACCGCACACCCCACCGCCCCCATACGCAGCCGCAGACGCCCCACCGCCGTTGCAATCTGCGGACTGCCCCCACCGGCCGCCGTAGACGCCCCACCGCAATGCCTCTAGAGGACTGTCCCAGCCACAGACGCCCCACATGTCGACGTAGACGCCCCACCGCCGACGCCCCACCGGCCACCGCAGACGCCCCAGCCACAAACCCTTCACACCTTTCCTTTTTTATTTTGGTTGGCTGAATCAGGGAGAATTTGTGATAGAGCAAGTGACATGGGTAGAGTTGGCCAAGTGACATGGTTTGATGATCAAGTGACATGGTTTGGAATATGTGAATTAGGCATACTACTGTATTCTACAGTCTAGTAATCTGGAATCTCACAGCAGGTTACCCAAGTGCCTTCCAAAAGTTGATGCTCCGGATACCCGATTTAGTGCAATGTCATCAGAAGTATAAGCTTCATCTTTCAAGTTCATGTCTACAATGGACTTCTTGTAACCAGAACTCATCTTTCAAGTTTTCAACCTTTTTTTAATGATCTCTTGAATTGTGCTGGACACCCTAGACTTACGGAGGGGTTACAAAAATTCCTTGAAATAGATTTGTTAAGCCTCTCTCTGTTGTGGAAAAGAGACTCCTAGGATGCACAGTGGAATCTACAGGGGCTGTTATTTTCAAGGAAAGTTCCACTGCTCTTAGAGAAGCAACCATGAATTTTGTCACATGCTTAATCTTATCCAAGGAAATTTTGTCCGTACATAACATGAGTTTGTGACAAAATGTAGATGTTCAAGATCACCATATAAAACATTGCAAGGGATGAACATTGAACAAAACTGGGTGTTTTCTTAACATTAAACATTGAAACTCAGTGAAATCCCTAGATTCATTTTGCTTGGATTGACGTACAATACTGAAAACTATGAGTTCCTTATGTCTAGATCGACAAAAATACTTGTTTAACATCAGGATTCACTCTTTTGCAAATGAATCCATCCCTTGTTTTACTTTCCATAAAAAATGACCCTAAAATAGACTCAAAAGGGTTTTGTTTACACTGATTTTAAACCAAGGATTTTAAAAATCAGATTTCAATCTTTTGCATTAATTGGAAGTACTTGAAACGTTCAAAGCCTTGGACGAAGAACAGCACAAGATGCATCACAGGAGACACATTCTAAAATATTTATTTCTGAACTTGGAAGCATGTATGCATATAAGGTCCAACTCACGATAACTGTATACAGTATATCCACTCTCAACACGACATCAAAAGTAAACAATGTAACGGCAGACTAGGGTTCAAGCAACGATGATAGTTTCTTCTGATGAAAAGTAATCATTCTCTCAAGTCTATGCATGAAAGAGTACTCACTACATCTTCAGCCATTCTAAACAGCAACAAAGCTCCCAGCAGAACTTTGAAGGATAGTTCATGATGTATACTTCTCTACTGAGTCCAATGATGTAGAAACTGAAGGATCGATTGCGATGAGCCATTGTTATACGGGTAACAGGGACACCGGAGATTACATGCCTTTCACATATGATCCTTGCAGAGGGTGGAACTGGAGCCCGATCCGCAATTACTTCTGATGAGAATTTGTTAAGAAAATATGAATCAGTAAAGTAGGCAAGTCCGCATTGATATGCTTGTGTGTTGCACAATTGAACGCCCTGGGCTTTGTGGAAAACCTCATCTGGGACCGAAGCAGCACCGCTGGCAGCACTAACTTTCCGAGTTGGAAGTGTCGACACCTCCTAATGGAGAGGTCGACCTTCATGACTAGACAGAAGGTGTTGCTTGCTGGATTGTCCGTGGTGTCGACGCTCCTTGATGGAGAGGTCGACCTCTCCCCACACCCCTGCACCTCCTCGCTGCGATTGCCCTCCTCCCCTCCCCTTCGCGAACGGCCACTCCACCGTGCCCACCGCCTCCCGGTGCCACACCCGCAACCGCCCCTCCACTTGCACCCCCCTTTCGCCACGGACCTCCCTCACCGTCGCCCCTCTCCCCACGTCGCCGGCCAACTCCCCACCCTCACCCTCTCTCGTTCTCCTCTTCCTGCTACCACCCCGCAGCCTCCCCTCTGGCCTCCACTCCGTCACCGGCCGTGGCCACGTAGCCACCAACCCACCCCCGGCAGCCTTCTCCTCCTCTAACACCACGTCGCACACGCCACCGCGGCAGCCCCCCTGCCACCCTCACCACCTCCACACACCTCCGACCACCTCCACCACGGCGACCGCTTCTGGGCCTCCTCTCCGTACGACGGCGGTACTACAACAAGGAGGAGTCTAGGGAGGGAGATCAACAATGGCGGTGAGGAGTTCAGGGAGGGGGAAGAGGATGACGGGGAGGCGGCCGTAGTTGGAGGGGAGAGAGGCCAGGAGGAGGAGTCCGGAGGGGGAGGGGAGAGGTCACAGGAGAGGGGGGAGGGAGGCCGAAGGTGGAGAGGGAGGGGGGAGGGAGGTCGCAGGAGAGGGGGGAGGGAGGTCGGAGGGGTAGGGGGAGGGGGGAGGTCGCGTCGACCGGAGGGGGAGGGGGGAGGTCGTAGGGGAGGGGGAGGGCGGCCGGCGGTGGAGGGGGAGGTCGCAGGGGATGGGGGGAGGGCGGCCGAAGGGGGAGGACTGGGGAGGGGAGAGGTAGTAGGGTAGGGGAGGGAGGCGGGAGGGGGAGGTGGAGGTGGAGGGGGGAGCGCGACCAGAGGGAGCCGGAGGGCTGGGGAGGGGGGAGGTTGCAGGGGAGGGGGGAGGCACCCCTCTCTCTATCTCTCTCTCACACTCTCACACTTAACCCAGGGGTAAGTTAGTATTTTCATTACCTTTAGTAGAAGGTAACTATAGTTTAGTTAACTGAACGAACGGCAGGGACTTAAATGTGTAACCACTAAGGCCCCATTTGATAAAGGAGCAGGGGAGGGGCGGAATACGCTGTCCGCCCCAACCGTGGCGAACAACGTATTAGACCTCTCTGCTCGAATGGGCCATCCACGTAAAATCCGAAGGTTTTCACCAAATCCCTCACTAACCTGCGCTAAACCCCATTTTTTATCAAACCCGTTTTTGGACGTTACCGGTAAAACCGGAACCCCACCGGCGAATGCGCAAACCTCATGCTGGGGCATTCGGTTACCAAAGGGCCCCTAAGATTATAAGGACTATTAAAATAATATTCAGAATGAAGGGACTAAAAAATAATTCACTAAATTTACAAGGACTAATATGCAAAAAAACCCTATAATTAGTAAGTAAATAATATTATTAGCACTACTAAATATTATTAAAAAGAAAAATAATTTTAAGGTGATATATTAAATAATATATTATTTTTTATATAATAATGATTATTAAGACATTTAATTAAAGAGTGCAAGAGTAATAATTAAGATTGTTGATAATACCTATATGTCCCTTATTCCAGACCAAAGACAGTATAGCATGTGCAAGAGTAATTAAGATTGTTAATAATATCTCTGTCTCTTATTCCCAAACAAACGTAATAATATCATGTTCCTTACCCCGGAATAAGAACAACAAATTTAATCTTGTTTTAACATTTATTCTATTTCATCTCTATTTTTTACCAACCAAATAATATAAACACCGTTATAATTATTACGAACCAAACGAATACGAGAATACAAATAAAAATAAATTAATCCGACATGACTCATGATTCTTCTTAAAACTTATCCTCAAACCAAACTTAGCCGGAAAAATTATTACAGTAAGACCTCCAAACCCGGAATAACTCAGCAGAAAGGTCGCCCATAGAAGCAAAAATGTAGCGAGATTTTGGAAAAAAGATCCCCCTATTGGAGGGGGAATACTCAAGATTGCTTGGAATTTTTAAATACTCTGACCCCCCCCCCAAAAAAAAAAAACTGAGCATAGATGAGAAATCCTGCATTACATCCCCTCTTGGCTCATTAAAAAGTATCCCATCTGAATAACTCTTTTGGGTTGGATTAGGCCTGGAGGGATCACCTATTCATCTCTGTGCACTTCTATCTGCATTAGTTCAAGGATGTGCCAACGGTCCTCCATTTGGGAAATAAGAAAATATAATCTCCTTTATGAGTTGAGAAAAATGCAGATAAAGATGCACACTGATAAATAAATAAACTATTCCCCATTAAATTATGAAGGATGAGGATTCCTGGCACTCAATACCAGTAAAAAAGTTGTATGGCATTGGCTACGTTTTGGCAAATGTACAGCATCAGAACTAAAAGAACGACCATGTACAGGCTAAACATTTTGAATTTTCTTTTTAAATAACCTGTCATTGCCTCGGAGAGGTATTTCGGATGAGGTACAGATTAGCAAATTGCTAGAGTCTAGATGTGACATGAAACGTGTCACATTAAGCTCTGAACTAGATAATCTCAACTACTAATTGGTGGTCTTCATCCGGTTTATCAAAACACCTGAATGCATCAAATGCAGGGAATTTCATTGACACAGGAAACAATACAGCAAGGTACAACAAGAAAATCAAAGCTAACTATTCTTTCAATTCCACAAACGGTAAAGCTTGCCCGTGCCTAACGCTCTTCGGCAACTGTCAATGATACAGAGCAACCAAAATTTTACCAGGAAAATCACCCTATGTACTGTTAATGCCATGGATTATGCCTACTTTTTTGTGTGTACTGTGCTGCACTATACTTTGAAGTCTGCATGGCATTGAATGTGTTAGTCGACTGTCAAATTCATCCTGATTGCATAAAATAAAACCTGCTTATCAAATTTCACATACCGATTTAGACTTCTTCAACTTGCCACGGATCCGGTTCTTCGGAGGCTTCAGCTTATAAATTCGCACCATCCAATGGTGTGTCGTAAAGACCTGTGACAACAGCAAACCACAACAGGTCAGAAAGCACTTGCCATTTTTTTTTTACCCTCGCCTATTCTTTTCCCCCATTTCCAATGGGCTGGGAAGACAATTAGAAATGGCAGAATGGATGTCCCGTCATTAGACATTTGACATCCTGAACATTAGCAAAGAATTCATTCTGACCTCTTCGAAATGGGTTAGCTTGAAGTGTTTCTTCCCTATTTCTGTCCTCCTCACTCTATCAAAGCCCTTACCATCTGTCTCAATAAACCTAAAGTAAAGATACAAGACAGTAGTAAGAAGAGAGAGCCTCTGGGCATGCAAAATTCAACCAAAACCTTAATAGGAGGAAGTGGAGGAACCTGTAATATGACAGCTTGTACATAAGACAGTTCAGCATCGTTGGGGTGGCATGGGAATCAATCCTATATTGACCATCTCGCTGCGAAAAAAGATGCCAAAAAGCAATTTGGTTAATTGAATGCTAGGAAATTGGGTCACGCCAACTGAAGCAGTGGAAGCACATGCTCCACATAGTTCTTAGTAATACAAGAAGACATTCGGAGCATGAGTTAACATATTCGACAAATATCAAGAGTATAGTGAAGTAGAGAGTTTTTTTTGTTATCAGAGGTATTTTTAATTATAGTTCTTGTATGGACTAATGTCTTATCTTATTTTTTCCCTTTTCTCTGGCCGCCTTCTTTATGAAGGGTATCTGTGTGATTCTTTCACTTTCACACTAATATATAAATGAGGCTGGTCGGTCCTCTCTCCTTACACCGCCAGAACCTCTTTCTCTCTCCATCGGCCTGTCTTCCTCTCAAATAGCATGGGAACGACTCACAGTGCAAAGAAATGATGTAAAGGTAACCTAGTTACCATCTTCACAAGAAAGTAGTACAGTGTATACAAATCATCATAAAAGAGCTGATTGGAAGGGCATCCAAAAGGAAAGGTAACATATTAGCTCTAGTTATAAAAACTCACAAGATAATCAGGTTCCTTAATATGTGGGAACACACCCCCTCCAATGCGAACCATCCAAAGAAATTTATTAATATCATCACTTGGGTAGCCAACAAGACCTGTACACCACAAAAAAGTTCACGAGAATCCCAAGTTTCCCCACCAGGTAACAATCAACAACTAGTTCTTTGTAACTCAAAAGTACATACCTCCAAATACAACAAGAACATACTTGACGTCCAAGGAATGAAAAATCTCCCAAGCTGGCTTTTCTGGAGAAGACATGGCTGTCCCAACAGTAGCAATGTGGGTGTTATTCCAGGTATTATTATCAACAATAACAGTACGGTTAGCCATCGCAGTTGTTTGGTAGCCATAATCCCACCAGGATGCCACCTGTAAAATGGAGAAAATAAGGACACCTCACTTATTCATAGGAAGCCATATTTAAAAGCTAATGGTGCATTAGAAACTAAAGAGTTCACGATGTTAGATGAGAAGGCGCTCTTCAGTAGCTATCACCATTCACTAGTCATTGCTTCACATGCACTAGTGTCAACTAAGCAGAATAAAAATAGAATCAATGCTTATTCCTTTTTCAAATAGATGGATGTAAAAGAAAAGGGGGCAAAAAAGATGCTAGAGGGTTTAAAAATGCTTTCAGCCCTCTTCAAATAAAGGCTGTTTTTTTTTTCCGTGAGAAGGCCACCAAAAAATATCAAGCATGCACACTACATAATATCCTCAGCATGCTTTGTTACTGCATTGATATTGCTAGCTTTTAAGGAGAAAATGGAACTAGCCCCATTCTCACGCATCTGACCTATAGGCTCCAACAGTGCAAGCACACATTACATTACTTCTAAGAAACTGCTTTTAATACTAGACTACTAGTTAGTCACGTAAGCATCCAAAATCATAAGTTCATAACGTAAGACAGTTATGAGGATTGAGTGAACCAAGAGTACATTTTGTCTCAAGATTTCATATGCAACATGATGACATCCTAGTCAATGAATATGAATACTTGGGAAAGGAGGACTTCAGTAGAGCTGTTTTGTATTTATGACTCTTACCAAAAACAGTAAGGCATCATTTGGAAATAATGGTGGGTTGACCAGATTTTGGGGAAATCGATTTTGGCACATTAACCAAAAAGTCATTGATGTTTGGTTTGAAAATGAGGATTGAACAATCCCATTTGGGAATGCTAACAGGTGTGAATAGATTTTAGGTGGAGTTTGCATTAAAGACCCTACTTTTTGAATTCAAATTTCATTGGTGTCATGGTCCATTCACCTAAAAAGTAAACATTCCAATCATCAGAATCTATTTTAATCATGGAAAAGCTCTCTCCAGCTTGCTTTTGGAGATTTTCCCTCTCCCTCCTCAATTGTGCATATCTCTCTCTCCTCTCACTAGATTTTGGGGGCTTCACAAACCAAGGTGATTTTGAATCATTTGGGAACTAGAGTGAAAAGTGGGCTGATTCGAATGATTGGAATCGATTCCACCATTGTCCCCAAATGCTGCCTAAGTCTCCCATTTATCTCCAACCTATGCCCACAAAAAAAGCGAAGGTTTGTGGGAAGACAAGGCGTGGACCCCCTTTCTATGCATAAATGAACATCCAAATGAGACTAGCAGGCTTTTGGAGAAACCTGATTTCGTCCAAGCACTTTTATCTGAAGCCCATCTCCCACAAAAGCAGGAATGAACAGTCAGTATAATCAATCGGGATTCAAAACCATAATGGAATTAATTAACCACCAAAATGAAAAATAGCAAAGAAAGACTATAAAATCTCTGAGAAGCTCACCTTATCATCTACCTCAGTGTTATGCCGTAACCATGAATAAGCTTCACGAAAATCATCAAACACATGCAAGCCATCATGTGAATATGAAGTCAGAACAATGGAAGGAGCTGAATAAGCTTCTGCTGCAGCCCATACACAGTGGATCTGCAAGAAAGATTTTTGTATACACTGGTCATCAAGGAACAATAACTAAAAGGAAATCAAATGCAACTCTTGCACCATCCAAAACCAAAACCACTCTCACTGACAGAAAGAAATCAAATTTCAGACATTTATCTCACCAAAAAATATTGAGATTACTGGCAACTACATGCATTAGGTTGACTGGCCATTGCACTTACAAATGCCCATGATAATAAAGAAGTTATAAACAGCGATTTATATATGTTTGAGGAAGAAATAAAGTTTATAGCTTGTGATGAATATGCACTCACATCAAAATCCAATAAGATACATATGTAACTTTCACACTGCAGACGCATATTTAGAAGGGATTGTACTGGGGATTAAGTTTTGCTGTAGTCATATTTTCTGGAATTTTTTAGAAAAAAAACCCTGCAATCTTGCTAATTACAAAAAAAACTCCACAATGTCTATTTCTTAAAAAGCCCACAGATTCTACTCGTTATAGGAAAAAGCCCTCACTGTTGGTCTCCATAAGAGGACGTCTACAGTGCTTAACCCAACCATGGTTAACGCTAAACTAGAGTGATAAAAAGACTATAAAGCCCTTGAATAACTCCCAGCCAGAGACAAAGTGAGAGCAACCCCACCCAACAGAGTGGGGGTGCAGAGAGGGAGAGAAGAGGGTGGCGGACGGGGTCTCCCCCTCTGGTGCCAGCACTGCACAGAGAGAGGGAGGACGCCAGAAGGGGTCTCCCCTTCCGGCGCCGGACCCCCACCCAGCAGGGTGGGGTATATACATATACACACACACAGAGAGGGTGCCAGAGGGGGGCTCCCTCTCCAATGCCGAAACCCCCACCCAGCAAAATGAGAGCGCGCGCGCGTGCGAGAGAGAGAGAGAGAGAGAGAGACCCTCCGGCACCCCCCACCCCAACACAACACACACACACACAGATTGCATAGGAGAAGAAGTGCATCCATCAGAGAGACCCTTGCCCGATGCTGAGGGCGACAATCTAGGGGATGCCTTGGCAGACTCGGAGAGAGCAAGCCACAAGACGGCCCCCATCACCAGGCCAGCCTCCACCACACAGTTGGAAGGCCTATTCCATGCCAGTGTCTTCCCGCAAAGCCATTGCCAAAGTGCTGCTGGCCCCTCCATCCGACGGCGACGGCATGGCCAAGGAACCAGCAGCATCAGAGGGGGGGGGGGGGCCTGGTCATCTGCAGCAACGGTGACGGGGGAGAAGTGATCAGAGGGATCCAGAAGGGTGATCACCACCAAGGAGGGGGAGGAAGGAGCGACAGTGGTGGCCTCAGCCTCGCTGCAGACAATGTGGGGCCAGGCGGAGCCACGGAGGGTTGGTGTCGGGCCTCCTGACAGAGCTGGGGGAGGGCAGCGAGCACACGCACGTGCACACACACACACACGGGCATGGGGGTACGCAGAGTGACAGGGAGAGGGTATTTTGGGAAAGGAAAGGTTAACGGTGGGAGGAAGGAATATTCCCCATAATATTCCTCTTTTCAAACAGAAGTTGTGGCTGTTTTATTAACATTAGCAGATTTTCGGGGTTTTTAAGAAATAGATAGATTCTGGGGGATTTTTGTAATTAGACAAGATTGTAGGGGCTTTTTTTCTAAAGAACCCTATACTCTGTCTACATTTTCTTAAGAAATTGAAGAAGCATTAATCTTAATTGATTTTGTATCTTCCTGCTAATCATTCATAGTTTCAGATGAATATGCACACACATCAAAATCCAATAACGTAGAGAACTAACTCTCCCATTGCAGACATGGGTATTGAGAAGAGATAATATAGGGGGTTCTTTTCTGACAATTTTCTAATAAACTGCAGCAGTGTATAACAATGGCAATGCCAAATCCTTCTCAATGATGACAAATATAGAAGCATCAACCATAACGAATTTTATATCTTCTACCCTTAATAAGATAGCAAAGCAGTGCCAAATCCTTCTCAAGTATAACATCAAACCCAATCGTAGTCCAAGGTGTCTCCCACCATCTTCCTTCCTTTTGTTCTCTTTTTTCCATTGTGTGCACGTGCTTGTTGGGTCCCCCACCAGGTTGTTCCTCATCTATGTCAAAAGATAAATTTTGTAGGTCTTTCTAAGCCTGGTAGTCTAGCATGACACATGCAGGGAGAACTGAATAGATTTATGTATTTCCCCTTTAACCATTTGTTTTTTGGATCTCATATGATCCCTTTACTTCTATTCTATCACAAGGGGTAACAATGAATTAACTTCAAATGTGGAATGATGTTGAATATTGGCTGCAGAAGATGATGATAAATATTGTATGTAAATAACACAGTTCTTGACAAGATTAGAAAAGATATTCACATACCACATAAAAGCTACCCAGCAAAATGATGAGGACGACAACAACAACAGATGCCTCCAGAGGCAAAGCAAGAAGCCTCTTTTCCCGTCGTGTTTTAGTTGAGACCTTTCCTGATGCTTCCTTTTCCTTCTCTTTCTTCTTGTTCTTCTTTGAGTTTCTTTCCTTTGTGATGTCTTCAAATTTGTCAGCAGCTAAATGCTTGTCTGCCTTTGCTCCATTTTGAGCTGACGGACTCTCTGATGTAGAATCCCTTACCTTGAAGGTCAACCATTGTATCTAAAATTCCCGTTTGAAAGCCAAGTATTGCACAAAATGATTAAAGAACCATAGCTGAAAAGGGGGAAGAAAGGGCATACGACAGATGAATTCTCTAGTAATTTGGGCAGTTGAAATTTTATTGATCGTGTAAAAACATCGAAGCCCTCAGAAAGCGCAATTCCAGACATGATGCATGCAGCTGGAGCCAGCACAAGCATGAGACGCACCTGGAAATTGAAATGGATCTGTTAAAACAGGGACATTTTACTGAAAGACAAGGGTATAAGACAACTATCTTTCTACTTACCATAACTCCAGAAAAATATACCGATGTTACTATGTACAAAACAACAAAGGAGCTGGCATCAGACAGAGGTAAAAAGCATGCCTGCGAGAGAAGAAAAAAACATAAAAACATAGTCATGCAAAGATAATACTTTAGAGACTGGTATCAACCATGTGTGAACAACAAGGCTATAAAAGTCGTGTGCATACACATCTCTCCTTTACAAAAAAGTTAAGAATTGGGAACTTGTACAGGACTGTTCAGTCCTACATGATCCATGTTAAACACAAAAAACAGCAAATGAACCCCACAGTTTGACAAAATTATCAATAAGGTGTAATGCATTATGACCCTCTTTCTCCCCTTGTTAGTGTACCACCATACTGAATGTTTCTTCCATTAGAAGATAGATGATCAAAATTTTGTGCATAATGTGTAATAATTTGCAACATAGTGCTTGAGTGCTGAAGAGGATATATTTTTTCTTCCAAAAAGGGTTACAATAGACAAGAAAATAGCTATGTAGTCTGAGGCGCGCCTAGGCGCTCGCCTAGGCGCACCTTAGAGGTGAGGCGGTGGCTGCTCGCCTCGCCTTGCCCTGTCTCGCCTCGTTCTGACCACAGTTTGTCTCACTCTCTCTCTATCTCACATAGACACACAGAATTTGATTTTTGACAGTGGTTTGTTAAATTCTATGTGAATTTAGTGAGTCATAATAATTTGAATCATAGGATTGAATGAATTTAGAAAATTTATTGACTTTATATAGGTATTTTTGTGATATTTAGACATATAATTTATTTTTTGAATTATATATACATATTTTAAAAAAAAATCTCACCTCAAACGCCTAGGCCATCGCCTAGGCGTTTGAGGCATGAGGCGACCCCCTGGTCGCCTCGGCCGCCTCACGCCTCAGACTACTCAAAATAGAGAGGGGGGCAGCGGGGCAAAACTTTTTTTGACGATGCTAGCATCCATGTATGGAAACCACCATGCTGGATTTACAGTTTAATAACCCATAGGGCATCATCTTAGATTTCTAGTTTTCACGTGATTACCAGCATATGTTCTCTTTCTTGTTATTCAACTATGATGAAAATGGCATGATCTAATCATCAGAAAAGTAGCTCAGGTTGGTATCCCCAGCCTTTGACTTTTTCAGAAAATAATGTGTATAATTATGAGTCTAACCTTACTGTTATAGCTTCATATAATAAAAACTAATTTATTTGCAGCTGTTGTCTTAGGACAACGCCTAAGACTAGGAATTTGTAGCGCATGACTTCCTGAATTACTTTATAAGCTTTCAAAAAAACCTCAGATGGTACAGTAGACAAGATTAAGGCTGAGATGCAAAAATCCATGGTATGATAGTTTCATCTTCGACTCCAACACTTAAATGGGAAACTAATTTTGACAGCAACTAAATATAGTAATGTTTAGATCTATAAAGTGCACTACAATCAAAATCCCAAACCTAGCCTAAGCCAAATCTCTCTCTCTTTTTTTTTTCAAATACCAAGAGTAAACCCACCAACCCAGGAGTAAGCCTGATCACCAGTAGCCCAAGCTGTGGGCAGGCCAAATTTCTCTTGGACAGTGCCCCCCACCCCTGCCGGCCCGGAAAAGACCTTGAGGTCAGAACCCATATAAACCCCAGGTTGGTACTCACCCTGCATTTACGTCCACTGGTAAAAGTTGATACCATGAACTCATAGTTGCCCACGAAGTGTTACCCCGAGGGATGAGCCAAAATCTCAGATAGACCTAATAAAACTCTAGGCCCCATCCTCAATATGAAAGTTGATCCTATATAAACCCAACTTGCTTAGTCAAGGATGGCCCAAACTAACGTGCTCCAGGGTATGGGCTTCTCAGAACAACTTCTTGTCTTCACAAAGCAAAATATCTATGCATTAAAATAAACAACTAAATCCAAAAAACATGCTCTACATATTACATGGAAATGGTCAAGGATGGATATAGATTAACAAAATATACTAGTCAATAAACTGAGCTATGTGCCCAACGTCAAGGCAATATTTATTTTTCTAAAGGTGGTTCACAAAATAAGTGAAGACTAAAATAATTAGAAATAAAGATTCCATCAAAACAAGTGTTGCATAATTTGAAAAACATGGTATGTTAGCCTCTCCGCAAGAGGGGAAAAAAGTTATATACATTGTTTACCCAGTCCACAAAGCCAACCAGCAGACTACCCAACTGATTTGGAAGGCAACCTACTGCTAACACCAAACCACAAAAGCTCAATATCCTAATAATAATCACTATGTTCCTCAACTTCCCTCAACACCCTCATTTTTATTTTCCCAAAAATTCAACAGCTCCAGGACAGGTTACAAATTCAGCATTTCCTAAATGGATCAGACATCATGGCCAAAATCCTGAGCACCATCACATCTCCATTTTCCCTCAAAAAATCCAAAGATTTGTTTTTCTAATGATCTCCAGCTCAGAGATGGTAGATTATTTCCTATATGGAATTAACGAGCCAATAAAGCTCAGTAAACTCTCCACAAATTTCTGATGCAAAATGGCAAGTATATCGTATGAAAAGGTCAAATCATAAGACTCAGTTATTTGCTGAAAATATAAAAGGAACTCCTTACAAGTTGCAACTTGAATTTGTACTTACAATAATTCCTGCTGGAACTAAGAATGCCAAGACATTTATGTCCATGAAATATGATGGCCAGGTTGGTGGTTGATGTTCACTGACGCTCGCAATGATAGGAATGTACTTGCTTGCATAGGTGCTGTCACATGTTAACAGAGATTGAATGAGTTTCCACTTTAAAATAATCAACATGTACAATTCTAAAGCGAAGGACAGGAATAATTAATGATGAGAAGAAGGAAAAGTATTCAAAAATTTGTGAACCACCTATCACAAGATGCAATTAATTAAATATCCATTAACATATTTTCCCAGACTTGCAAGACTTTTTTTTGAAAATCCCGTATTGAAAAAGTACACATAATATAATATCATGCAAGCCAGAAAGAGACAGTGAAAGAAGCTGAGGAAAAAGATAAAGATGGCAGAGAGAGAGGAAAGGCGGGAGGGGGGAGAGCGAAACCAATTAAGTGATAAGTGTAGAGAGTACTGGCTACAATTAATCTTTGGATAGCCTCCATGACAAGAGATATTCATATTATATTAAAAAAATAAAAAACACTGGTTTTTCATGGAAAGTGGGTAGTACCACTGTAAATACAAAACACTGCTTAGAAAAGGTGACTAAAGATATCTGTCGCATCTAAAGATAGCAATTAGAAACACAAGGGTAGTTTTGTCATTCATATAGGGCAAATACACTACCCTATGTCATCTGGATCCTCACAGAAAGCAGTATCTACACTATCTATGCCCGATTTTGCACTGAATGTGCTACACTCTCATACTCTAGTTCCAATTTCCATTAACCTTGAAGGATCAATGTACTTGATCCCAATGGCTGGGGTATGATACAATTCCCTATTCTAGTTCACAATCCCCAAACATCATGGAATGCTGGAACAGCCGATCCTGATCCAGATCAGCTGATTCAACTTGGAATCGCAGGGTGGCAATCCAATTCTGGCCCTTAAGGCCAATCCCATTCAAAAGAATAAAATATGAATAAAATTTAACAAAAAAATATTATTACCAGGGCCTGAAATCAGCCAAATCAACTGTGGATCGGCCGATTCTTTTATGAATCGGCCAATCTTGACTCATTAGGGCTCATCAAAACATAAATTTTTTAAATATACTTGTATGTATTTGTGTAAATACTTTTTATTTATAAAAATATACACTTTGGCTTTTTATGATGTTTGCTCACCTCCACTGGATCGGACGATCCAATCCGATCTGGATCGGGATCAGTCAGGACTGATCTAGGTGGTCGATCCAGGTTTACCTTCCTTGCCAAAAATTTAAGGTATACTCTATATGTAATAATGTATTGGAAAAGAACACACCAGTTACATAACATTAGTTCTACCCAACCATTCTTTTCCCTATCCTATATTGGCTATTGCAATATCTAGAGCAAAAATCTCCTGAAGATATCCTTTAGTTAGATATTGTAATATAAACCTTGCAACTTGCCAAAACCCAAAATAGGCAAAACCTGTTCCAGAAAACAGTATGGGAAGGAAATTTTAATAGCATACACATAAGATATTATATGATGGAGATAGATTAACATAGCCCTGTAGAGAACCATTTCCTCTCCATCACCAAGTGGCAACAGCATCAAGGTTTCCAACCTTAAAGAAAGAATTTCCTGACCACTAACCGGCTTTAGGGGCTCGGATAGGAACCATTTCTGAAGTGGCTTACGAAAAGCTCACGAGAGAAAATTTGTGAAATCATCCAGCCTTAGCAAAATCCTTAGGGCCAACCTAGATATAAAGACAGTTTCAACAGTTGTCATATTCAGATCTCTTATTATTATATTAGAGCAGTATGTATCTACTGCATGGCTAGAATTTCTACATACATTGATCAGAAAATCGAAAACAAACACCACCCAGTCAACTTGGATTAGATTTCTACATAGGCCATATCCAATAACAGACTTTCCACTACAAGTTAATAACAACTAAACAAAAAAAATGAAAGAAACTAAACAAAAACACAATATAAAACACAGAAGATGGTGAATACGGATCAAGAAGACTTAGACTTCGCCCACTCCATCCTTTTGTTGGGCTGGAAGCCACCAATGCCACGAGTATTGCAACAACAGCAACACAGATAGCTCTGAGAAAAAAGAACATTGTTTTCAGTATACATGGAAGAACACATTGAACACATCAAAACATCCAAAACCTTTCTAATTAATGAGAAGATTGAGATAACATGGCTACCATGCTCCATTCACTTTAGACACCACATAGACAAAATCAGACAGCAATGATGTATATGATGATCGTAATCTTAACCTGTACATGCTCTTCCTTGAGGTGCCTGCCAAAGTGGCAGGCACAGTTCAAATAAATGGAAAAGAATAGCCCACCCAGGTTTGAATCCTGGCTCCCTCCCCCCCCCCAACACCTCTCCAACCCCATGCCAACTGAGGTAGGCTCAGCCGGTAACCTGTACATGTTCTGCCCCCTACATTTCTCGTCAAATATACCAATAATGTAAAAGGCTGATGGCTTACATGCCAAGTGTCAACACAAGTGTTGTAGCCACTTTAAACATCTTTGGAGAAATAATCCCTTTGATATAATACACAAGAGCCACCACATGGATAATAATGAACACCTGGAGGGAGAAAAATAGTTAAGACAGAAGTTGCGCATATATGCAAAACCAAGGATATGTAATGCACAGTATGAAAATAAAGTTCCAAATGGTTCATACATCGCTTAACTGTTAGTGCTGCTTAAAAATGATATTAATGGCTTGAGAAACTGATATCAAAGAAAATCCAGTAAAAATGAATCATGATTCGGATCAGAGGGGGGGATAACATCTTTCTGCTGAAAACATTGGATCATATTTTATAATTAAAAAGTACATTTGTTTTCCATGGAAGATAGCCAAAAAAATGCCACTCTGTGGCATTAGGAACCCAAAATTTTGTTTTTTTTGAAAGGTGACCACAAAAGGCCACAGTTCGTTAAAGGTAAAATATAGAGAATACAAAGGGAGAGAAAGAAAGAAAAGAAAACAGACCTACCAAGGGGAAGGAACCAAACCAACTCCCTTACAAGAGGAACCATCTCCCTCCCAACCCAAGAAAGAAAAGGGACATAATCAATGCCCAGCCTAAACTACAAAAGAAGTTTCTACCAAGTACATAACCTAGCAATGATGAGTCTTTAATCTTGCTGCCTGAGCTGCAGAAATTCCATTCATGAATAAGGAAGATACAGCATTTACTGATCTCTGTTGGTTGCCGGGGTTCATTCCTGAAAATTCTGCTGTTTCTTTCTCTCTAGATTGCCCACATCATTGCCAGCAAACATCTTCTCCACAGACCCTGTTCCTGCTCTACAGGGCTCATGCCTCAAGGTGTTGATATCTGAGAAAGCAGGCCAAGTGCGTCCCATGGTCCTGAAGAAGATCTTCCATATTGTGTCTATAATGCCACAATGAATGAATTGAGAATTCCAGATAAAATAAGCGACTAATGTTCACTAGGCTCATTCCAAGCATTTCTACTGCTATCTTGTTGCAAAGTACATTTCCTCCAATTTCCTCCTATTTCCCTATCCAACAAAGGCACCAAAAAAAAACACAACTTCACTGGACATTCAGAAGGCTTCCTCCACTTTATTTTTCCAATATTTGATTCAGAGGAACAGATGAAGAATTCATATGCAAAGGGAAGATGCACTCCTTTGCATGCCCTACCAAAAGGTCTAAACATTTTTTGTTTTTCAACTAGGGCAATGCATGAAATGATTTGTAAACAAGATCCTATTCCAATGTCTACATTGTCTATCCAGATAGCTCTTACGTTAACTGAATTTAATTGCATAACTTTTCTTGTTGCCTTTCCAACTTCCATTAACTACAGGCTCTGCATCAGCTAGAAACTAGGATGACTCACTGAAAAATATTGTTACTGCCAATATTTGGCAAAGAATGTTTAGGAGATTATCAATCCTTCCACACAGAAGATACAGGAAGTTCAATGTTCAAGAACTGACAGCAACTAGGCCTTAGCTAAAACATAGTCATCATAGAACAAGTCACAAGAGCTGCAAGCCCAGGCCCACATTTTTTAGATTGTTCAAATACATAGCCGGTAGCTATGCACACTTATCTTGTTAGTCATCTGAACATAAAGCTGGTAATAGGACTAAAGAAATCATCTTGACGATGCTTAGGTAAACCTCCAACAAGCAATGAGACCACCAAACATAGGCACAGGCTTTCCCTGCCACCAACTGACACCAACAAAGTCATTGTTAAGATGTTTTGTCATGGTCTTACGAGTGGATGGTCAAAATCTGATCTGGAATCAGACAAGATTTAGGAGAAATCAGAATTGATTTAGCCAACACCCAGGTAACAAAAGTCTATTTTTCACAAATAAATAAAAGGAAATCAGCTCACTTTATTTAGAAAAAAAAAACATTCCCAACTATTTTGACTCTCTCTCACACAAACATATGCCCACTGTACTTCGCTCTGCTTTAAAACAGAAACTAATCAACAATTTGTGTGACCCAGCTGGTTTGCATGCTCAGATGGCTCTTTTACATTTGAAGGTTTGACAGCTGCTATCACACTAAGAGCACACTGGGTTTTTTTTTAAGTGATGAAGAAATCCGGAAGACAGATAAAGCCCAGGGGTAAAATGGACACGGACCCCTCTCCCACCCCACGTGTGTGCAAAAATCCCCCTGTGGGATGCATCACTACAGGGAACCAATTGCCATTGGTAAGAATATCCAGTAGATCAGCCACTAATAGTCTGTCGGTTTGTGCAGTGGCATTATGTGCAAAGAAGCAAGACCAGGGAGATAGGGGTGAACAAATAGTGGATATTTCTTATTCAAACAGCATGTTTGCTTTTATTCCCAATGGCAGTTGCAGGCATACCTTTGCAAAGCAGTTTGAAAACCTTCCAGACTGAAAAATTGTCAGTGGATAATGATGATTTTGATGATGTAGAGGAATCAAAAATTATGAACCTAATTAGTTGGATTTGGTGGATGATGGTAAGGTGATGATGATGAAGATTCTCCAATAAAGAAAGAACTGAGACTAGATAAGATGCTTGGCAGATTGGTCCGTACACAACAGGAGGCCTTCACCAGGGGAATACATATCCAGAAGAATTTCCTTGTTGCTCATGAGTGTTTGCATGCTATGAAGACCCAGAGGAAGAGGGGCGTGGCTCTGAAGCTGGATTTTAAGAAGGCCTGTGACAGCGTAAACTGGCAGTGTCTTCTCCAAACTTTAACTAAGATGGGCTTTGATCAGAGATGGATAGGATGGATCCGGGCCTATATCTCCTCAGGTTCTTCTCAATCCTTATTAATTGGCAGCCAACTTCTTGTTTTCTTAGTGGAATTAACAAACTCATGAGAGGGAGAGCGCGTGGATGTTGCGGGCAGGTACCAAGGGCTTTTCTCCAGGCGTGCCTCTTAGGGAGGTGGCCCACCGGAACACAGAGGGGAGACGGTCGGCCAGTGGACCCTCTCTCTAACGTAGGAGGTGCTTCAGATGCAAAGGGAAGGGCCATATGGTGCATAGATGGCAGTATCAGCCGAAACCGATACGTTTCGGCCGAAACGTATCGGTTTCGGCCCATACCGAAACCGTTTCGGACCTGTTCACTATAGCAGGTCCGAAACTAAAAAAAAAATTAATGGTTTCGGACCGAAACCGACTGAAACCGGACGGTTTCGGTCCGAAACCAGACCTGCTCACTGTAAATTTTGCCTTTTTGAATGTTTTGAACAGGTTTCGGCCGAAACCGGTACGTTTCGGTTTCGGTCCTGGCCGAAACTGATACCGAAACTGGTACTGCCATCCTTGATCTGGTGCGTTCTTGTACCGTTCTGGCGGTGAGCCTCGAAGGTAAGACCGTTCCTGGTTGGTCGTTTGAGGACGTCGTCAGATCTGCCTCCGGGCGCACAACCTCGGGTGGAGGTGGAGGAGATTGCGTGGAGGTGGTCCCCTTGCCGCCAGAAATGTTGCAGAAGAGATTGTGGTGGCCTTCCTACTAATGTCGTGGCGGGGAATATAGCTCTAGTGGGTGTCAAGGCGGTGTTGGATGGGGGCCCATGCTCGGGGGATGGGTGAGAGGTCAACCAAACTAACCAAAGGTGATTATTGGCAGTGGGACGATCGAAGGAGGAAGTTGTAGCCTGGGATAAGGTGGGGTATGCGGTGGCGGAAGGAGCTCTCCTTCGGCTCTGTCAGTGGACCCTTCATTCGGGGACTTTCTCGGATCCCAGGGTGGAGCAGTTCAGGGTTCGTTTTGCCGATGTGCCCCTCGTCCTTTGGACGAGTTGGGAGTTTTGTCTATGGTCCATCGTTTCAGCAAGGTGGTGCCAGGGTCGATGGACTTCGCCGAAGGAGGTGACCTCGCAACACTTGAAGCTGTCGTCTAGCGGACAGCAAGAGATCCCAGCGGTGGTCATCGTCTACCTCGCCGGCGATGTTTTCCCAGTGAGACTCGACACCAGGCTGGAGCAATAGTAGGTGGCGACAGACAGGGACGGCCGCAAGGCGAGGTGATTAGAGCAAATTTTCCCAGTCGCAAGGTGGAAGAATGGCCGAGACGAGGGGATCATGGAGGTTCCTCAAGCAGTTAGGCTCTCGTTCAAACTTTGAACCGGTGGGCTGCACGGGCTCCGGTGTTGAGCTTTCATCCGGTTTTGGGTCGGGCTTGGCCCAATTGTCATGGGCGAGTGGGTGGCGGAAATGGGTCGAGCCGGATAGCGATGCCTGGGAACTTACCCAAATCTGCAGCATCGGTGTGTATCGGGTCGCCCAGGCCCAGTTGCAAGCATCTCCTTCGCCCGATAGGGCATCCCTTGTGGGGGGTTGGCGGCAGCTCCGGCTCCGGCACTTTGTCAGCTGCGGCTTCTAAGGCAACGGAGGCTCTAACGGCGTATGACCGTTTGCCTCCGCATCCCTGCATAGGAACCGTTGGTGCGGCCACGTTTCCTCTGTCTTATGCGACCCAAATGGCCCCCATCTCTCTGTGGCAGTAGGGGTCTACTCTCGCACTATCTTGGAGGAAGGATGTTGCAGCTTTTGGTCTCCAACGGTTGGAGGAAGGACCTAGAAAGATGATGGCGGAGGTCTCTAACTAGGCTAGCACGCCGATGGCTCGGCCTCTCTCAACAGTGGGCTCCTCCCTTCCGGGGCTCCAGTGCAATAGGAGCAAGAAAGGGCCAGAGGAGGAGGCAAGCCTTGTGACTGCCCCATGTCTTTCCCCCCGATAGTCTACGCAGGTTGGCAATGTGGAGGGGACCGAGGGAGTTCTCCCTCTTCTTTGCAATAGTGTTGAGCTAGATGAGGAGGAGGTGGGTGCTGTCGTGGCAGCGGCGGCTACTTCGATTCCATTGAGTGATTACAGCGACAGTAGCCCTGTACTGGCTGTAGAGGGTGGAGTCTCGGTTCATCACAGCAACTAGGAGGGGAGCTTTGAAAAGGAAGGTGGGGGACAGGAGCATACCGTGGTAGCGGCGGCATGGCTTCCTCGAGCATGTGCAGCGGCAGCACTGTTCCAACCGATGCGGGCGGAGCCTCCTATTGCATCGAGGAGGTGAACGAGGATGGCCTTCGCTTTCTTATCAAGGAGGCGGGTGTTGTGGATGCTGCTGGGGATGCCTCCCTAGACCTGCCCTTTGGCTCTGCTGCCTCCAGTGGAGGTTTGTGTTGTAGCCCCTACACTCCCGATCAGCCAGGTGCTGCAGGCAGAGGGGGTCTCCAGGGAGGAGTGTGTGCTCTTGGGCCTCACTCTTAAAGGAGAAGATCAAGCAGAAAAAAAGAAGACATCAAGGAGATCTTATCTGAGGTCGAGATGATTATGGCGGATCAAGTGAAAGATGTGGCTGACTTGATTAGGGTCTCCTCTGAAGGAATCGATAAGGACGTTAAGTTCATGCTCAGTATGATTCAGAGAAGATGGCATGTGAAACTGGCTAGAGAAGCCAAGACAGTGACAGTGCTTCTCGAGGGGAGATGACCAACGTAGGTGAGGGGTTAGGTTGAGTACTTAGGGGTTCTTGATGTATGTCGAGAGGGTCGTGTGGGTTGGAGAAGGTGGAGTAGGGTTGTTACCAGGTTTCGGGCGGTGGTGGTGGTTGGTTTGTATGCATGTGTGGTTAGTGGATTGCTTGATTTTGGTTCTCTTTATTTTGCTCCTGGGGTAGAGAATTGTCTGCCATTTTTGTCTATAGAAGTTTGGTGGGAGCTGTCCCTTAATACTCGTAACTTCTTTCCTTTTCTTTTATATAATTAGTGATACTACCCACTTTTTAAAAAACTTCTTATTTTCTTAGTGGCAGAGGGCTCTGCCTGGGAGACTCTTTGTCACCCCTCTTATTTGTCCTAGTGGCACAGATCTTGAGCAGGATGTGGATGAGAGCTGCAAAGGCGGGTATCATTAGAGACTTTCAAGCTGGCCATCATAGTCTTAGCATCACTCATTTGTAGTATGTTGATGATACCATTCTCTTTCTAGGAGATGAGGAGAGTTAATTGTTTGATGCCATGCTGATGTTAGAGCTATTATAGGAGGTCAAGGTTAAATACAACAAAAACTGTATAACTGGTATCAATATGGAAGACATGTCACTTAAGAGAGTAGCATTTACATTGGGATGTCAGATAGGAGACTTTCCATTATCCTATCTGGGCCAACCTTTATCACCAGGAGCTCTTCACTGTAGGGATTGGCAGGTGATTGTGTAGAGATATGAGTCTACGCTTGCAGGCTGGAAGACGAGGCTCCTCTCTTATGAGGGGAGATTTGTGCTATACAAATCATTGCTTGACAGTCTGCCTATATCTTTCCATTTTCAGGATCCCCAAAACCATGGCCAAAAAATTGGAGTCCATTCAAACTAGATTCTTCTGGCATGGCAACGGGGACAGTGACAGGAGTTGGCATGACATCGCCTAGGGTAGAGTCTCCAAGAGTAAGGAAGCAACAGGAGTGGACATCAAGAGCCTTAGAGTCTTCAACGTAGCACCATTGTGTAAGTGGATATGGAGGCTCAGAGCAAAAAACAACGGGTTATGACTTGATCTTATCAGACAGAGATATTATAGCGGGACCAGAAAGTGGCATTTGTTACCGACTCACATGTATAATGTCTAACCGGTTTGGAGAGACACCCTCCAATGTGGCGATATCATCACATCCAATGTTTGGATCCGCTTAGGTAATAGTTAGAGATGTCTATTTTGGAAGGACAGGTGATGTAGAGATTTCACTCTAGAAAAATCTTTTCCAAAGATCTTTGCTATTTCGACTACACCCGGGGAATCAGTGGCACTTTCCTTTGACACGCAACTATCTGGGGGCACATGGTTATCCACCTTCAGGAGGAATCTTACATTTGAGGAGAGTGAGGAGAGTCTCTTGCTACTTCTTCTAGATTATAGTTTGATGGACAGCAGGGCAGACAAGTGGGGGTGGAGATGGGAGAAAAAGATAGTTTTCTCGATCAGGTCTGTTTACACACTCATTTCATATGGAGGACTGCGCCAATGTTTTGCTCCACACATTTGGGATCCCAAGAACCCACCCAAGGTGAAGCTGTTGATTTGGCAGATCTCTCATGGTCAATTACCCACACGCGACAAGATTGCACCTTTCCTTCAGAATATTGGTACCTTGTGCTATTTGTGTGAAGAAGAGGAGGAAGATCTTAACCACATGATGCCTCTTCTCTAAGAAGGTTTGGTCAAGGATCGGGGATATAATCCACCACACCCTGGGCCATTTTGAGAGTGTGCACCACCTCCTCCTCAAATGGCATAAGAGGTGGGACCTAAAGGGGGACAGAATCATCTAGTGGCTCATTCTTCATGCTACTCTTTGGGCCTTGGGGAGCGAAAAAAACAGAAAAATCTTTAGAAGGGAAGCAAGAGTGGGGGATAGGATTGTTTCCTTTGTTGATGAGAGAGTGAGGGATTGGGCGAAGCATCTTGGTAATGTGGAGCCTCATAACTCCTCACTTTTCCTTTTGTTGGGAGGTTAGCTTGGGGCATACCTTCTTGGTATGGAAGGCTTTGTATAGGGATTTTGGGAGCTGACTAGTTTTACTTGTACAGCCCTCTTCTTTTTTACTTAATACAGTTGTAATACTATCCGCTTTTCAAAAAAATAAAAAAAAGAACGGGTTAATTATTAGCATGTCCTGAATCCATCAAATCCAAATGATTTTGTCATATCATGAGTTAGCATTAAGGACATTAATGATTCTTGGAACTATGTTTTCAGTGAGAATATCAAAGACATGTTTGCGTTTTCCCCAACACCGGGGCGAAAGAGGTAATATTAAAGAGACAGCTACTATGAACACCCAAAAATATTATCATAAAGAAGAAACTATTTATGAAAACAACCATGAAGTGATGGAGAGAAGTATTGAATCTACAGAAAGAAGTCAGAGAACCAACCAAGAAAGATGCAAAATGCTCTGATGTCATCACTGCATTAAAACCAACAACAGGAACCAAAGCTGCTAACAATGTCCCAAGCACAACCTGCATCAACAAAACAGAATTAAAAAGAAATTTCATAAATAGAAAGAAATACAAAAATACATCAGCAGCCAAAGAATTTGCCGCCAAAGGTGTGTCACTTCATCTCAAACTCAAGCCTTATCAGATGAATACAGGAAGAAAATGACACCGTTTAGCAGGTTAGTGCCTTAAAAAATAATGGAAGAGATACTTTAATTAACCCAACTCATTACCATCCAGGAAAGAGAAAAACCTTTCAGACAGCAAGTTCGAAGTCACACTAGAACAAAGCTACCAGCAAGCATAGAAACGACATTCCATTGAGACAGGAACGTGGAATCGAATATAATGGTGTTATCCTTGCTGAAAACTAAAAGTATAGCAATACATAGATCTTCCAATCTCCAACAAACCCTACAAGGTGCAATAACCAAAATTACTTACCAGAGGAGCATAAGCAATATACAGTCGAGAGGAGTAGCGGCCTGTCACAATGCAAAGAAGAACATGCATTGGAATCAAGTTAATGATGAATGTGTAGCCACCCCATGAACACACCTGAATAAAGGGCAAAGAGGGCATTAACAGCAAACATCATTGTGACAAAAAAAGGAAGATGAGATACAGCTAAACAAACCATCCTTACCATGTAGAAGTATGATAGAGCATTTAATGTGGCATAGAAGAGAGATCCAGTGTTCAATGTCTACACAATAAACGATTGTCAAAAGAAAATATCCCAGATTCAAAAATGAAATTATCTGCCCAATAAAACAAGACCAAAGAAACTCCAAGCATCATATATGCGAGTAAATAATGCAGTCTGGAAATTTTGTCTATATACACCCTATCACCATATCTTGAACTCACATTTACCTTTATGTAAAGATAAAAAGTGAAAATCAAAGCAAATATAGCTACAGCCTCATTATCATAACTGCCAGCCACTGATCTCGATATGTAGGAGGGCACCTACAAGAGAATACAAGCAGTTAGCTAACTGAAAAAACAAGTCATAATCACTGTAGGAAAATATGATATAGGAGAAAGAGTGTTATTCCCAGGAATCCACAATAGAGAAAATGTCAATAATGGATTCATAAGCTTACAGTACCAGATAATTTTCCTATTCCACATTGATTGATTGGGAAAGCAGTCCAACTACAAGAAGCAAGCCCGGCAACTGATTGGGTAAACCTTCTCATGGGCATGGGTGGCAGTTTCGGCCGAAATGTTTCGGTTTCGGGCCGAAACGTTTCGGTTTCGGACCGAAACGATCCGAAACTACCGGGCCGAAACCAAAACCCTGCAGTTTAGCAAAAAAATAATAATTTATTTGGTTTCGGACCGAAACCGAAACTGAAATGGTTTCGGTTTCACCGAAACCGACACTGCCATCCATGCTCATGGAAACCAAGGCTTCCTTTGGGAATGATACCTCCCAGAACCAAAACTACTCAGATTTCTCTCTCATCCACTTTTCTTATAGGGGGGAAATTAAAATTGCTATTCTCTTCTTTTTGGCCAATACAATGCTGCAACCTGAGTTGTTCTGAAATCCTTATTTTTGGAAAATCTGAACTCCCTGGTGGGCGCTTCTTTTTGCCATTTGGGAGTACATTTAAAATTATCCTGATTCCTTATTAATTTGACCAGCGAAATTCGATTCTATAATGCACTCAAACATCAGTTAATAAAGACCAGCTCCTTTCTTGTAATGGAGATAAGGATTTTCTAAAGTTCAAATGGAAAACAGAACTACTATATCAAGTTCCCAATAGTTAATAAGCTACCATTGCCAGAAGAGCTGCTGCAGTCAGCCCAGCTCCAGTGCCCTTGACTTCCTGCAAAATATAAGGTTATTTTCACATTATACAGCACAATATTCTAAATTCTTAACAAATATTAAGAGAAAGAGAGAGAGAGAGAGTAATCTGGCAGGTAGAAGACCTTCGTCAAAAGGTAGGTAGCCCAAGCTGCATTAGCAGAGAAAATCGGAGCAGTAAATACGCAGACAGTTTCCACTGATAGAGGAATGTTAAGAGAATTTAATAACCTGTAACATCAATGCAGGTCCTTCAATACTTTCTCGATAAAAATTATTACATCTAGAAATTAAAACACAGGTATTAGGACACATATCTTAGAATACAAGAGAAGCCTACCACCACATGGAGCCTGCTGTCAATGTCAGTCCAGGATATACAGTTCCACCAATCACACGACCAAGAGGATACCTTATGACAAGTGAATAGAAAACCGCCTTCAGAGATAACTCAAACAATTACAACCTCAGGATTGGAAAGACTGCCTGACTTAGGTATATAATGATTCTATCTTTCATACCAGGTTCGGTCATCAAACCAGTTCCAGAAATCATAAATTCCATTCTTTGATAGGAACTGAAACCAATCAACGGCTTAATTAGAAAACAGTAAAAACTAAATAGACTGGCATGAGTGTAGCAACTAAGTACAAAAGACAAAAAGAAAGGAAAAACAGATTCAGTATGTATACTTGTTTGCCTGCACCCCAGAACACTGAGAAGCATCACTATGAACAACAGAATGCATGTTATGGAAGTCTAATAGGATCTCCTTAATTCTTTTTATTACATTAACAGAATTATGGAACCATCCGCTTTCAGGGAGAAGTCTTCCCTATTACAAAGCGGATCAAGTGCCAACAGTAAATGAATCATATTCAGTGAGGCTATTTATAATCTTACATTCAAAATAATGTTCCAATTTAGAGACTACAGAAAGATCTGATAACATAAGACAATAATAAAATAGTAATAATGATATGTCAGCAGCCCTATATCCATATTGCTTCCCGCTCTCTGATTGGAATTTGCTCAACCAAAGCCTGCAAAAGGTTAGGGGGTGTTTGAATACACATTTTTTGCTCTTTTTTCTTTCGAAATAAAAAATAGAAACAAAGAGTAAAGAAGAACGTGTTTGGCAACATCACTCCTTTTTTTTTTCTGAAGAAACTGATCATGGGTGTGCATGTGCCTCCCTCTTCCCACGAAATCCCCTCGCCCCCTCCAACTCCCCCACCCTCTTGTTTTCATCTCTATCCTGCATCTTCCTTGCCTCTCCATTTTTCTCCAATCTCTCGCCCAAGGCTATGCACACATAGCCAAGTAGCCCCCCACCCTCTCTGAAAACCTTATTCGTTTTCTGCTGCATCTCCTCCCAACTCCTTTTGCATGCATCTTCCTCTGCTCCTCTCGTTCCTCTGCATCTGCCTTCTCTCCCATTTGCCGGCTAGTAGGAACATTGTGCAGGCCAGGCAGTATGAGCGATCTGCCCAAAGGGACAAACAGAGGAGCTGCCTTGTCTACCGTCAGTCAATACACCTAATTAGATTGAAGTGAATTGGAGAAAAGATTTGAGAAAAAAATCTGCTGGATGATTGCATCTAAAAAAAACTTCCGCTGCTGAATGCTGAAGATGAGCAAGTTAGACCTGCTGCTTTTATGTTCATCCTTTGTTGTATTCTATCTGTGGTTCTGATGATGGTTATTTTCATCTGCTGGATTATTATACCTTTGGCTGGTCTAACATGCCTTGAGAGAAGGTCTGATATTATATTTTGAAGGTTAGTTTTAGGTTAATCAGAAAAAATGTTATTTAAAAAATATTGACCAATCAGATCTACCTTATTTTTATGTTAAATTTACCAAACCTGTAAACAGATGATTTACATCACTTTTAAAAATTAAGTCATAAAACGAGGTTAAACAACTTTTGAGAGAGAAATAGCTTTAAAAGGAAAAGTGTTCCCAAATGCCCTATAAGTTTGATGGCCAACCAAAGCCATTTGAGGGAAATTTAAATTGGCTTATCCAATGCACTCGACAGAACTACAATAGGAAGCTTTGATTGGCGAATGATCAAAATATATATCAATCATGACAGCATCACAGCTAACCACATCCTCCAAGACAAAGGAATATACAAAAACTTCAGTTTCATTAATAGACAAATGAAGTGACCAAGGTATGGGAGATATCAGTGGCACAATCAAAGTCTGCAATCTCTCTGAGATGTCCTTCAAAGAACATTTTAAAAAGGCCAGAGGATAACAAGGAAGCCTTAGTTTTTCAAGTATAATGATACAGAAGACAAATGTCTCACTTAGGATGCACCTACTTAAGCTCTTCTGATAGCATCCATATATATTTGGGCAAGAACTCAACCACAATAAAAGCTTACAACAGAGACCTCAATAAGAGTTTTGGTTGGACCTTTATAGCAGACTTCATAAATAAAGCAACCAGCCAAGAAAGGAAAAAATAGTTGAACAAAGGGAGCAGAAGTAGAGATAGTGAAGAACCACAGTGCAGGGCCCTGTGCGTGAAGCGTGGGAAGCAAGAAGTGAAAACCGTACAGCAGTCTGCAAGGGGAAATAAAGTGCAATTTATAGGAAGTAGAAGAGCAATGTCCTTCCCTTCTCTCTTTTAACTACATTTTCCACATATAGACAAAAAATGACCTGTCTCAAAGCTTCATAACCTCCCTTGTCAGGGTGCTAGACACCATAGAAATTCAATGTTCCCATTTTCCAGTGGGATGGGAATCAAGCCAACTGACAGGAAGATCAAAAGCTTAAAATCCCTTGGCTCCAGTATCTGAAACCTCTCTCTTAATCAAGCATATAGCAGCAGCATTCACTAGAGCCTCTGTTAGGTGGACAGAGGTTCCCTCTTAACTTGGTGGTCATATCTCTGTTAAAGAGAGTAAGGCCTCTGCTGAGATTGTCCTGCCGTGCCCTTGCCCAGTTTCTAAAATGAAGAAAGAAGGCATTCACTAGGAATGTCTGCCTTGTCCGTAGTTAATCCATGTTAACCGGACGGTGGACCTCAGTTAGGCTCGGCTCCAAGTCCAAGGGAAGAGAGTATGAACTACGAAGCTTCAGAAGTGACTCGTGACATAATCAAAACAATTAAACTGATTTAATAAGGTGCACCTTCAAAAATATATCAATGGCTAACTTTGCCAGCATGTACCTCAATAGGCATAACCAAGTCCCTTGCAAACATGGGAATCTGGTCTCAACCCCTCACTAGCTGATTGTCTGACAGCCCAAGGAACGACCTGAGGCTTGCCAAATCAAATCCCTCAGAAATATCTCATGTTTTTATGAGTACTGTGATAGATGTATAGTGCTTGTTCAACCTGAAAAGTACTAGGTCGGTCATTATCATCTAAACAGCCTGCCTCCCAGCCATTGGCCAACCTGACCAAAGATGGGGACTGTGCAAACATGAGGGACCAAACAAAGACTCCTTCAAGCAATAGAACTCCCAAAAACAAGGTTGGAAAGCCCAGCCTAATGCTAATCACGCTTGTATCACTCTCAGCTATTCAAAGCAGAACTCTTGCTATGTCCAGCAGTTTTACATTTTTCAAGAAAAAATTATTTTAAAAAACATATTTTTCAAAAAGAAATTATGAGGAGAAAGATATGGTTTTTGGTCCACCAAGTCAAATCCAGCAAGATTGAGGGGAATGTGTTAGCTAACTGTGCCTGGTGGCCGTAAAGCACCTGTACCATCAACCATGGCATCACAGCACTATCATTTGGCAGTTAATCAAGGATTCCTCCTCTCTAGGCAGGTGTACTTAACATTGCACTTGCAAATATGATGGATACAAGCCAGAATCAAATCTTAAACCTCCTCCTGATAATTCTTCCCATCCAGCAAAAGGGGATGTCATATAATCACAAGAAGAATGATAACCCATCTACCCATAGAAGCTTCTAGGGACTTCTTTAGATTAGAAAGTTAGCAACTTACCCCACCTCTTAGAAATTTTGCCTTTTCGTTGTTCACTATGCAAGCCTTCTAATAAAATTCCTGAAGATTACTCTCCACTAGTTTGAACTGAAGTAACCAATTTACCCATGAAAAGGCTCATCCACATTGACTTTTACAGCATACTCGTCCCAGGAAAAGTTGCCAAGAGTTTAGCATCAACTTATAGAGATGCCAACATCATGTTAAAAAGAGGTCACATAAGTGCAAGTGTAACCTAAGCCAGATACCTCGAGCAATTTTGGGGTTGGGATGACATAAAATATTCACAAAACTAAGCCTGCACAGAAGTGCAAAAGAGAGGATCCACCATATTTGTCTTCAAACAGAACATAATAAATCTTCACATGATATAGTAGAGATAACTCCCAAACCACCAGCAATCAGCTACCTCTTTAGGTCTAAAATCAGAAGCCTGGGTTTATTGACCGGAGTTTTCCTAAATATTCCATTAAGTCATGATCAGCTCAAGTCCAAGGTCTACAGATTAATCAGTGATCACCTTGAAGGCCCACGTATGCTCTCCAGAGACCGAGTGGCAGTAACAATAATGCATTCAACTTCCTCAATCCTGCCACCCAGGCAGGCTGCAAAAGACAAGATTTCCACATATTCACTATCAAGAAGGATTAATTTAGTTGATTATCACATTAACATCCCTAGCAACCACCAAGAGTCCCAGACAACAAGAGCTTCCATCTGAAAGACTTAAATTCTATTTTTGTTCTTTTGAAGGCTAAGTTCAGATTTCCTGCATCTCTCGGGGGTGGGAGAGTTGGATAAGCACTTCGTGTGCAACTGCAAGGTCGCAGAAACAACTCCCACCAGTGGACAAAAATGCAGGGCAGTGACCAACCAGGAGTTCACATGGGTTCCAATCTCATGACTTCGCCAGGCCAGGGAGGGCATACTGTTCATTGTCCAAGAGATGTTTGGGCTGCCTGCGACTCGGGCTACAAATGATTCAGGGTTGATCATGTGTGGGTGGTTTCATGGAATGCAATCTCAGCGAGATCTCGCAAGATCTCGGTCTCGGGCGACTTTCCGAAAAACGAAGTCCCCGAAAGTCGGCGGTCTTGGCTTTTCAAATGGCGGGGCGGGGCTTATAGGCGGGAAGCTGGGGCGGGTCCCGACTCCCAACCAAAACCCGCTGGGGATCCGGAAGTACCCACTAGGGATCCGTACTTCCGGATCCCCTTCAAATAAGGCCCCCATGACCCTGTCCCCCCCCATCCCAAACCCTTCGCCCCCAACCCCCCATGGCCCCCTTCCTTTCCGGCCTCTCCTAGGGTTTGAGTCGGGGCTCGACGCAATCGCCGTCGTCGAGCAGTGTTCACCGCCGGCCATCGCCGCCATTCCGAAGGACGCCCACCGTCTTTGCCGTTGCAGCCGTGTCCGCCGTCGACCGTTGTCAAGGACCTTCAAGCTCGTCCACGACCTCTTCTTCGTCAGCGGCAGCGAGGTAATCTCTCTCTCTCTATCTCTATCTCTCCCCTCTGCTCTCCCCCCGGCCCCTTCCATCTCTCTCCCCCATCTCTCTCTCTCTCTCTAAGACAGACGGACAGTGATTCTCTCTCCTACCATCCTCTCTCTATATCTCTCTTCTCTCTCCCCCGCCTCCTTGTATCTCTATCCCCCGTCCCACCTCTCTCTCTCTCTCTCTGTCCGAAAGATAGCCAAGAGCCGACTCTCTCTCTCAGTCCCTCTCCTGCCCTGCCCCTTCTCTTTGTCTCTCAGTCTCTCTCTCTCCCCAGCCCCCTACCCCTCTCCCCCACCCCTGCTCTCAGTCTCTCTCTCTCCCCCGCCCCCTACCCCTCTCCCCCACCCCTGCTCTCTCTCTCTCTCTCTCAATCTCCCTCTGTGAATGGATTTGTAAAATTGAAAATTGACATTAGTGCATGTGAATGGATTTGTTACCGTTATCATTACTCTTTATTTTATAAAATTGAATTGTCAATTAGAAAAATATGTTTGTGAAATTGAGTGGTTAGTAGAAAAAAATTAGAATTTTCATAAAAAATAGGCTATATATATAAAAAAAATGTTCCGAGATCACCAAACCCGATCTCCCGAGATTTTTCCAAGATCTCTCCGAGATCTCTTCTCTTCTGCCTTTCCAAGACAGAACCCATATCCAAGATGGAAAACCATGGGTGGGTTTACTATTGACATTGGAAAAAAAAGGGCGGGAAAAAAGCTCAGCTTTCCAGCAGTATGTTACAACACTATGGAAAAGGAGAGTCACAATCATCCAACAACTTGATGATAAAGAATCATTTAACTTGAGACAACAACTTGCTGATGTAACAAGCATATGATCTTCAACATACAACTTAATGGATGGCGGTGTAAAGATTCACGTTGAAAACTTGCCAAACATGACAATATCTCAGCAACCATTCTAGATTAGCAGAGGTCTCAGTTCATGTCTGGATCCTCACTCCTCTCATTCTGGATGCACATGTGACAGCCAGAACGATGACAACCCATATCTTTTTTTTCCCTTTAACAAGGCATTATTTATGCAAGTTTATCATCTAAGTTCTGAGCAGTTCTCAAAGGCCCATCTCAAGATGGGAAGGGTTCTGCATGAATGGATCTAGAGAACATAAAGGATACCATTGGGATAAAAAGATGATCAATATCTGCGTAGGCACCCAATTAAACTAATGAATCATTCAACACTCCAACAGGAGACTCAGTCACTTAGCGGTTCTATCTTCCTATCCCCATTGGGGGTTTGGTGTGGCAGCCCTGACCGTCATTAGGGTGATTACAGCGGTTAATAAAAAATCACCCATTTTCCCATAAACACCACCTCGCTGGGGTTGGCCGGCATCTCAATCACATTAACCGATCATCTTTCTTCTGAAAGTGGATGGTACAACATATTATTCAAAATTTTCGCGAAGTCCATTCCTCCAAAGATGAACTACACGAGGCACATCACCTGAAATTTAAATTCTCTACACTTACTCAATCTCCCAGATTAACATTAGTCAAGAAACACCAATGCTTACTTTTAACAAACGTACCCCAGTCAGAAGCACCCATCAGACGAAACTAGACAACCGTTGAATCATAACACAGATCCCTACATCAGACACTCAAACCTTGTGCTCATGACAAAATGAAACAGTGCCAAGTAAGAAAACACGAGCTGATCGAACCTGAGTGACTCTGTAATTGAAGTACGGATCGAACTCGTGGATCACGCTCTCGTACTTTATAACCTGGCAAGATGAAACCGCGAAAGTTGCAACACCAATGAGATCGGCCAAGTCTGGAGTAACCGGTAGAGGATCCATACAGGAGAGGAGAGGAGAGGAGAGCAACTCACGGAGAAGAGACGGATCGAGAAGGCGAGGACGCCGATGAGGAGCAGGGTGAAGAAGCAAAGCACGTTGCCGAAGGCATTCCTGAGGGTGCCCGGCGCGGCCTTGGCTTCCTCGGTGCCCGCCATGGCGGCGGACCCAGCGATCGGAAGGGAGGCGGGGGCGGAGGGTAGAAGGAGTAGACCCGGAGGAAGACCCCGAGACGAGAGGGAGAACGGTGGACCAGAAGGCAAAAAAAAATGTGGAATTGAGGCTTGAGGGTGATCTCTCTCATCTCAAAGGATATTTTTCGTCTGAGACCTCTTACATACTACGATGTGCCTATAGACCTCCTAACGTAGGGATATACATATGTAACACCCTCTCAAGGAATGCATTCAACGTCTGGGAATTCCGACTCTTTTACATTTAGGAATTATTTTATTTTATGTGCTTTAAGTGTAAGATAATATAAACATTAATAATAATTAATGTAGTGTAAATTATCAGACTTCAAAATCCTCTTATCTTGCACGGCTCCCTTTTTTTTTAATTATAACTTGATGAAGACAGAAACTAAAACCCTAAATCTTTTGTTTCTAGAATTATATGTTCTTCAAATAAAAATTTAAAATTTAAATTCAAAATGTTGGCTGATTTCTTAAAACCGGTAAATCTAAAAAATCAGGAGACTGAAATCGACAACCCGAACAAATGATTACTCGTAGTATGATAGAAGTTAAATATAATTATCATTGGAAACGGTTTCATTCAGACTGTAAGGCGTGTTCACGTGTTCACGACTTATCGAGGGGAATGAGTAGAAAATTCTCTGGAAGGAAGGTTTGATGGATGGGTCGTATTGATCATAGCAATCTTTTATGGGCACGGTATAATAGAGTATAATTTGGTACCATTACTTACCCAAATGAAAGAGAACCTTTCATATGATACTATACGTAAAATAATTCAAAAAAATTGTTAATTTAGTTGGTTAAGTGGTTTGTGATTTCTTCGTAATATGTCTTGTGTTCAAATCTCACAAATGTCTCAAGATTTTTAAAATTTTTTATCTTCTATCTCTAAAAAACCTAAAAATCATACATGCCTTGTGCAATTTGAACCGATGATCTCACATTTAAACATAAGATTTATAATCAACTCACCTATAAACTTTTTTTGATATAAAATAAAATATATAATATTTAAAAGATACGATACCGTGTCGGTTGCATATCATATACCAACTGTACCGATCACTGACTAGTACGATCTAGTACATACGATATGAAATGTATCGTACCAATTTATCAAACCATGTACACACCTCGGGTGTGCAAATACCCTGGATATATAGCAATACATCTTCACTTTCATTTGGGACGAGTCAGGAGAATAGATGGGCCCGGAAGTGAGGCTTGAAAGAGGCCATGGTTGGGCGTGTGTGCACAAGAACAGACTTGCTGAGAAAAAGCCGTCTAGGCCCATTTGTTTAGATTGAGATGCCCCCTGGGTTGGTGTCCGTCGACACCCAAAATGCCTTTAGATTGACACTAGAGAGCAAAAAAGTTCCATATCTGTGCCAACATATGCCTGATGACCTTTTTCTGGAGGCAATCTATCGTTTTTAAATCAATAAACATTAATAAATAAAAGATAATACAATCATTTAAAAATAAATACTGATACAGTGAGTGCATATATATATCAATATCTTTGATCCCAAAGCCAAATGTAATTAAATGGGGACCTTTTTTGGGGGGGGAGAATGAAAGTCAACTCTACATTCAGTAGTAACACGAGGAGATCTCACTTCCTCTTTTATAGGATACTACACATATTTCCCAACATTTATCCATTTGCTCTATGCGTGGAAGAGCTCTTTTTTTGTTGGTAATCCGGAATCTAACACAGTTGGTCTATGACTATACGATCATTGACTAAGAAGTTGACTACAAACTACATACGTCTTCCAACCATCGTAGATTCTGTATGCCAAGTTCACAACATATATATGGTGGTTCAGGTGATGGCCTTCTATTGCCCATAATATATACCCAGTACTCAATTTGCCAGCCAAAGCACATCAAAAACAGCTGAAGCAGCAAGTAACAACCAAGTAAGAAAAGCAAAGGCTATTGAAACAGCCACCCTGTCACAGAACCTGTGCAAGGGCTTACAGAAGTCTGGAATAGCCGAATGCCGGATCCCCGTGCGGTTCAAGTTGGTCACCCCTGCTGCAGCCGACCCAGCACTCATCATCGCATATGCGAAGGCCTGAGGTAAAAGTTCGATGAGTAGAGTACATCACCATTTTGGTATTCTTGGTCACCAATTCACTTCTTACGAACTAATAGCACATTCATGAAGATATCAGCCCGTCTCTTTATCATGTACACCGTGTCTCATCTCATGCACTAAAGCTAGGGGCAGGATTGCCAACAAGCAAGTGCCAAACACCTAAGGCACTCTTCAATAACAGGTTTAGGGCGGAATAAGGGAGTTTATTCCAGCGAATAAGCAAAAGAACGATTTGATAAGGTGCGTCGGGCATCCCGGCACTAACCCGGGTTTTCTTGGAATAACTCGTTCCGGCAAAAAATTAGAATATGTTATTCCACCTCGGTTAGGATAGCCCCAAAAATTTTCCGAAGCAAAAAATAAAAATAAAAAAGCAGAGATACTCTACCCTGAGTTTAAATTAACCCGGGTTTTCCTATTCGGTTGTCCAATTTAACACAGCAGAATTGTGACCCAACATGTAAACATGACTCTGAGTCCTCATAGCTTGAGAAACATAATCTTTTGGCGGGTCAATTATGCAGAAGTAATTAAACAGGACAATTACATTCCATGCAATCATCAAGAAATGATGTCGACCCAAATTCAAACTGTAGATGAAAAGCAAATACTATAAACTTGTATGTCAATATGGGTGAATTTGCCCAATATAAGAGGACGTGAAATTTGTAATAAGAATACCTCATCTAGATCTCATTTTCTAAACTAGGTCTCCACTGCTGTCATGCAAAGGCTTGCTAACCTTGCAGGGACCTGAAATTTGCTCTTTACTGACAAATAGAACAATAAACAGGGGCACAACCCCAAAGGAATCTCTAATGGCCATAACCAGTTTAAAGGTAATAATGAAATTGCACTAAAAGAAATAATTTAGTTCGTGAAGACAGAGGAACTATTACAGCTATATTTCAATAACTGTTTTTTCCTTAATTTTAGATTCACATCCGAGTTACTGTGCTCAGCATTTGGTCAATATGAGGTGAATTAGCTGTAAACAGTTTAATCTTGACGGTACTCTTTCCTTTTTTTTTTTTTTTCGGGGGGGGGGGGGGGGGGGGGGGGAAGCGGGGGTCCATGCCTTCCTGCGGGAGGGCGCGGGCTCGAACCCGCGACCTCCTGCACAGCGCCATCAGGCAAGGGACAATCTCGACTGTAATGACTTCTAGAAGATTTAAAATGAATGCAAGAAGGTAAACATTTGACAGAACAATCACATGTAACAGAGAACCATGGAATACGCTCCTACAAAAGAACCCATAAGTTTTAATCAATTAGGTTTTTTGCAAAAATATACTCTTTACAAGTTTATTTATGAAATTATCATTCTTAATTTCACATTGCTTTTGGTTACCTAATGTAGTGTTAAATAAAGAGATAAATCTACGAAGAAGAGAAATAATTTACGAGATATTTTGATTTTTTGGGAAATTATCCTTGTACCTCTGAAATCATTCAAAGTTATCCCTTTATCTCTATCTTTATCGTATTTATCGTAATATTCTTAAAAATTTTAAGAAAATAACTATTGTATCCTTTCGTAGGGGTATAAAAATAATTTTTTATTTTAAGGATAGAGCACAATAGATATTTTTTTAAAGATTTTAGAGATATTACGATAAACACGGTAAATATAGAAGTACAGAGGTAATTTTTCACAAAAATCCCTTTTAATTACTAGCCCAAACCGTCCGAATTTACCCAACTACCCCATAAGAGCAGATGCCAAATTAAGAAGGCAAAAAAAAATCATGACTTTCATCAACGATGTGGCCTAAGGAAAGAAGGGAAAACTACTTTTAATTTGTAGCAAATGATTTCCCTAACTTTCCATCTCTCCATCTTTAAAAATAAATAAATAAAATTCAGCAAAGCATGCCCCTGTGCCTACTGGATGCGTATGGCCGGGAGGCCCGTGACCAACACATTCTCTCTTTTTACTTGCGATTTTATAACGATAAAAAGCGGAATTCATAACCGGTGATATATAACGTATTCGACATGACTTTATTTATCTATCTATCTATACTATACGTAGAAGAGAAAACGGCGGTTTTTTTCACCGATTTATTGGGACGTCCAGTTGATTTTGTGTTATTTTTCAAGTTGGTTCGATTTGATTTTATCGTGAAATGATTTTCACTCTGTTTCTTAAGTAAAATATTAAAATCTATATCTATGACTATTTTATATCGCTGTATTAAAATCCAAAACCCTATCCTCTTAAAGGTTGATTTTTTTCCGCCCGCATTTTGTGTTATTTTTTTGGTTGATTCGATTTGGAAATGTTTTTATGTATTCTTAAGGGTAATAGTAGAAATACAAATCTTATTATCATGAATTATAAAATATTTAGTGTCTTTATATGTTAATTGTTAAAAAAATTAAAATTTTTGAGTCATGTCTCATATTTTATAATTATATTTGTCAATATTTTTAAATTTTTTAATCTATCTAATTTAAGAGTTTGATTCTTTTAAGTTTATCGACTTTAAAAATTAAATTCACATTTCACTCAATCATCTTCAAATATTTTTACTTATACAATGTAATTTTACTTTGAACTTTAAAAATTAATATGACTAATATATTGATAAAATTTGATCACTTGTACTTTTATGATATAATATATTTTTTTATTTTTTATTATACGCGTAACGCGTTTCTTTTACTAGTATATATATATTATATATGTGTGTGTGTGTGTGTGTGTGTGTGAAAACTAGCCACCCATCGCGGCAATCCAACTATTAGACCAAGAACATGAATGCATGCAGAAGTTAATCATTGCAGCTATCCAAAATTTCCCCAAACAACAACGAAATACCTGATCACCAGCAAACATTATCCACGCATGGCTCCGGGAGGTGATCGCCGGGGATCCTTTCACCATCCGCGCGGCCGCCAGCAGCAGCTGCAGCAGCGAGTGCGCCGCCACCGCCGCCGACGCCCCCACCAGAAACCTGCCACCATGAAGAGAGAAATTTTACAGGAAGAGCGCTACATTAGTGTGCTCGAAGCATTTCACCAAGAGACCCAAAAAAAAGCCCATCGGCCGATCTTACTCGAGGGATTCGGAGAAGGTCCACTTGGAGAACAACGGGAGCTGGAAGCCATACAGCGAGAGCGTCCCGGACTGCGACGACGACACCATCAGCGACAGCGAGATGGCGGACGTGGCGAGGCACGCCAGCCGCAAGGCCAGGCGTGCGAAGTCCGGTCCCCTCTGGGCGGCGGCACCAAACCCCTCCGTCCCAGGCACGTCGTCGGTGGTCACCACCTTCGCCGCCTCCGGCATCTGTATCCCCGCCTCCGCCGGCTTCGTGTCCTGGCCCTTCGCCGCCCCCTTACCCATGGCAAACCTTAACCTCTCTCCCGCTCTGTATCTCTCTCTCTCTCTCAGTGTGCTGCGTTCTGCTCTGTTACGTGGTCTTTGATGTGGGCGGCGGGAGAGAGGGTGTCCGTACGGGTTGGAGGCGGTGGACACGTGGCGGCTGGCGCAACGGTCCTCCTCGCTCGTCAGCAAACGTCAAGAGTGAAGGGTGAAGAGACACCGGAAATGCAGGCCACCCGCCGGGGGCGCTCCTCTCGACGCAGCAGCAGTCTGCGGGTCTACTCCCGGGTCTGATAGAAATCTGTTAATGGGATATTTAATTAGGGCTGGTTGGCATTACTTGTACTCTTATCTATGTTTCCCTGTACGTCGTAACTAGCCTCTCTCTATGTCATATTTTTGTCATAAGCTGCCGGTATCCTCCCATGCAAGGGGGCACATTGCCGTGCGTGTTCTAGGCTAGCGTCCAATAACCAGAGTTGCAATGGAGGTGACTGAGACTCACAGTGGTGGCGGGTTGCGGGAAGGATCCAAATCCGGTCTCCGGTGGTAGTGTTGCATTACTGGGTCTGCAAACCTTGGAGGCACCTTAGCCTGGGCATCTCTGTACGGGGAGACTCGTGATGTAACAGACCACTACTATCAGAGGTGGACTTCACGAGTTCCTGACATGTCCACAGCATTTGCATGCAAGATCCTGGTCCGTAGCTGCTGGTAAAAAAAAAATTTGAAGAAGAAGAGACCGACGCGACGGGGGCCGCCCATGCTTTCAACCTTCAGATGTAAGTAACCATAACTTTAAAAAAAAAGCCCACTTAATAAATCACTTTAAAAATAAGGGTATCTCCGAAAAAGATTTTAACATCTTATCTGAATTAAGATTTGATAAATCGGTCTGGCACGACTCAAACCGTCCATCTCAGATCGTCTTAGGACGACCGGTCCGTGAGACGTAACCGAGATGATATATATAATATATTATATTTTATGATAAAATCTAATTGATAAGTTGGTTGGTTTAAACTGTTTCTCTGTCATTAGAGCGTCCCGTGTTCAAATCTCAAAAGATGTATCAAATTTTTTTTAATTTTTTTCACTTTTCTTTAAACTATTGAATGGAAAAAACGTTAAAATCTCAATGGCACCGGCAAGAATCAAACCCAAGTCATCCATTTATGCATAAACACTGTTTAACCAACTGACCTAAAGAATAACTTGTTGAATTTTACTTATAATCTTTATATTAAAGTCTTTATTTTAGATCGGTATGGAGTGGTACAGTACCGTCCCGTCCGGTCCCAAGTCGTGACCGAGACGACCGAGACGGTCGAGACGGTAAACCTTGACCGAGATAAAAGAGTCAGGGGGGTGAGGGGGGAGTTCCCCGCGTGAAAAAATTCAAACAATATATACTAGTGATCGGCTTGTGACTCAGAGCAAGGGTTTGTGGGATTGGAGATTTGGATCGACCCCGCTTGATCCAGTAAAGTTATTAAAATATTTGAATTTTATGTCCAACATTTAAATCTATAAAACTACTATTTCATCAATTTAAAGTACGTATGAATGGCTTCTACCCAATTTACGCATGCAAATACCTATGAATATAAAAAAAAATCACATAATCATCTCAAGTTTGCACAAGATATAATCTAGTAAAAAAACCAAATATGGTGGTGAAAATCCTTGAAGAAAATCAGACTTGTTGGTTGGTTGGGGGAGGTGGGAGGGTAGGGTGAGAATGGGGGAGAGGAGCACTGGAATTCCTATTTTTGTCCATGCCGTTGTGATATCTCGTGTCGTATCGGACCAAATCGGACTTGGTTTGTGGTGGATCGCAAGCATATCACCCAGGTCACCCCGTTACGCAACGATTTACTGAATCTCTGAAGGATCAAACGATCTATCTCAGATCATGTCTCAGATTCACCGTGATCTGATACAAATCGCCCAACTCAGGATGATCCAATCCAAGTGGACAACCATGTTGGGAGTAGATGATTGCTGCAAAAGGAGACGACGCCAACGTTGTTTTCCCTTTTGTGTGACGGATTCCCCTCTTGCTTTATGGGCCCATTTGATTTGAAGGGCGGATCCTCTACGTGTAGGAGAGGAGGGCTCTCAGGTAGACCCCGATCCCCACCTGCCACGAGTCCCACTAACTCCCCCTTCACCGTCTTTAACCTTCTCAGCCAGTTCTCAAGACTGCAACACTTTTAACATTTAAATGCAATGCTGCGCATATACATGTAACGCTACACATTTACCTGTTTAACATTGCATTTAAATCCGGTCGCATTTATATGTCTAACGTTGCATTTGGAACCAGTTGAGAAGGTTAACGTGTTAAAGGGGGTCAAACGAGGAGTGTTAGTAACACATGTGACAGGTAAGGATGGGAGACTACCTGCTCTCCTCCCCACCTGCACTTCTTAAAGGACCTCTACTCATTTGATACAAAACACCGTGAAATATTGTAATTTACGCATCTAGCGAGTAACATCTTCCTCTTCTGAATAAAGAGAGAATTTTCCCTCAATCAAACAGAGAAGGAATTGAGAAGAATCGAGAAAGAACGAAAGTGCCGAGGGAATCCGTGCTACACCCAACACCTTACGAATCGAAGCCTAACCCTTTGATATTAGAGATTGATCACACGATCTTGCACAATCGAACATTGAATATAATGCTTTTCACTAAAATATGACCACATATGAGAACTAATTAAGGGCATTTGCATATTGCAGCAACAATACTTCGCGGTGGCAAGGTAAAATGGTAAGGTGATATAAGATGAAGGAATGATAATGGCGTATTTTTTTTGTATTTTGTCACATTTATCGAAACTCCTCATATTGTCCAACCACATAACTCCTATTAGATGTGTTAGTTTAAAAAGAAAAAACAAATGTGTCAAAGTACTCTCAACAGGAGCCATCCTATACCCACAAAATGACAAAACATGTAACAAAGAAATATAGTACTCCAGCAATCCTTTGTCACAAAATCGAAGTTCTAGTACATTTTCCAAACAGGAGATTCTACACTAGTGCACATAGTAGTTAAACTGAGGGGAAAAGAGGAGGTAAAGATGATACTTTTTGCAAGATTATTCAAAGATAAATGGTGACAATAGAGGGATTGGTGGGGCCGTTTCATATGTATGTACGTGTCCGCACCCCTGCAATACCAGCCAAATTGAAGTTCCAATTCTATACACATCAAGTAATAGGGATTGTAAGACTCTTTCACCATCCAATTTGATTAGCTTCAGATCAGTGAAATCTATTAAAAAATCTATAATAAAATTCATTTTTTGCAAATATAATAAAATCCTTGTTTATGAGTGCAACCAACCTAAAGCCAATCAAGCCGAGTGGCGATGGAGAAGATGATACGTCTTAATCAAGCAATACTATCTCGAGTCCAAACACAGGTGACATGCCCGATGTAGACAACAGACAAATCAGAAAAATGTAGGACCATGAGGGAAACAAGGATGTTCTGATAACACTGGGTCGTAAAACTTCCACCATGTCCAATCTTAATTCATCATCTAAGCGGTTGTCCGACTGATTAGAACAAAAAGTTCAAAAGTTAAGATCAGAGAAATCTGCTAATTCTTTTTTTTCATTTTTTTAAAACAGTTTGCAGCAGAGTGGGAGATAACATCCACACGTCCGTGTGGAGAATAAAATACCATAAAAAAGTAACTGACTGCAACGATTTTGGCAAAAATCAACAATCGGACTTCTTTTTTATTTTTGTCTACATTTTTATCCCGCCATTACCTCAATTTTTTTCTCAGTTCCATTCCCAAATGCAACCTAGAAGGTAAAACCTGTCTTAAGCATTCAAAATCCACTAACCGCAAAAGTAAAATGGGTTCACTGCAATCAATTATTGATTATGGTCAGCCCATCTTAGTACGACCAATCCTGAGGAGAGAACTTAGAGAAATACATTGACTGACGGTTTAAGCCCTTGTATGATAGAAAGTACAACTACATCTTCACGAGTACAGAAAGTAGAGAGGGGAAATGTGAAAAATCCGAAGACCCAGGGAATAAATAGACAATTCCACCTGGCACAATGCAAAATACCATCTTTCATCGGGGGACAGAAAGGCCGGACTCTGACAAGTAAATAAGAAAGAATCAGCATATCAGCACCTAAATTTTAAATCACGCCCACAACAATAAGACAATCAACTAAAAATGAAGGTACTTAGAACAAAGAAATCTGATGATCGCTACCACTTTTGGTGTACTTCGAGTGGAAACAAACAACAAAAGCATGATAAAAGAAGCCAGGAAACTGTTGAATTATGAGGAACCCTGTCCCTTCGCTGCTTACAAAGCTGGTAGTTCCATCAATTTACTTTGCTTTATGAAACAGTAAATGGCATGTCCCTTGCCCTTACTGCAGGAACTAACTAGATATTTGCTCAATCACTACAGTTAAATCCCACCTTCTTGATTACCCTGGTTAACAGAAAAACGAAAATGGTTGACAAAGGGCCAATGACCCAGAAGCAAGCTCAGATTCACAGCACAAGTGTCCTTTTTCTTTCCTAGTCCAATTCTGGGTTATTCAAGAATCAAGCCCAATTCATTGCCTGAGTAACTTGAATGCTTGAAATCATTCACCTCCATTCTAATTCTTTCATCCACTTTCTCCGTCTTTGTGAATTCCGTATTTCTGATCATCTCGTGGGTCACATGTAGATTTTTAACTATTTCAGGGAAAATATATCGATAGGAGGGTGAGAAACCGGGATATGGCAGATCATGTCTGTGACATACTGCCAACCAGCCACAAAGGATATTATCACAAAATTCGGAAGACAGTTTAATGGCCACAAATTATTCCCAGATATGAGCACCGATTACATTGAAACATGGCTGCATCAACACAACCTGGTGCATACCATGTTGCATAACCTTGTCTGTTTCTTCATTCATAGATGAGGAGGTGGTTCGTCAGGAAAAGAGATCAGGGAGTGTCAACTTTGATTACATGCACAATTTTATTATTTTCTATCAAAACATCCACTGACAAAAGAGAAGAACAAATCATGAGGTCATTAGTTACATATCCCAACAAACTAGGAACTGCTCCTTTTCTGTTACTTGGGGACTAATTAAAGACTTGTTTTTTGAGAACAGCTCCATTACTCCAGCCAGAATTAACAGAAATAGACCTGGAGTTAGGCGGCGTTTGGTTGGGCTGCTGGGCTGTGAGATTTTTTAAAAATTGATGCCGATGTAAAGGGAACCAAAGAAACCCTTTTCATCTGTTTCCAAGAAGCTATTGTAGCCTTCAAAGAAATTTGAGGAAACTAAAACCCTGTTCTAAAAGTATTCAGTCCTACAGTCATCCTACAAATAAGTATTCAATCTTACCTTTACATCGGCATGCCTATTACAGGAGCAGTTTTTCACAAGCAGGAACGAAGTAGATTGCAGTTCCTATTGTGCAAAGAAAGAGATTGCAAATGAAGAAAACAAGAAGTTACCGTATGCAATGTCTGAAATCCAGTTAGGGGTTTTGAAGGTGCTTTATGTTAGATATCCATTTTAAATAGGATGCCCTAGAAAATTTACATTAGGCACTACTATGCAGGTGTAAATACTTTCACAACATTTTTGCAGATGAAGATTGGTTTAAACATCACTAGAAGATCTCCTTCAGGGGGGGAATATTGCATATTACGGATTGACCTATCGAATTTTTGCTTCCCTAGAATGCATCAAGCTTAAGTGTGCTAATGAGGTTAGACACATGAAATATGATCAATGTAGGGCTACAGACACTAGGACGCATGTCAGACATGGAAAGCATCAAAAACCTGAGACAGAGAGAGTACAGAATATTTTACACATTCATAGCGCCCCCCCCCCCCCCCAGTTAGCATGCATCAGCTCGGGTGGGGTTCCATTACGAAGGCTTATTTTTTCCCTCTCCCTTTTTTTCAGCATTTTTCTTTTCTATGGGGCATCTTTTGGGAAAGAGTTTTTATTCTCTCTCGTGTACAAAGTTACTTGGAGTGATGAGCAACTCTTGTAAGCTGGTTCAATTTTTATTATCATCATCAAAGCCTGCCCGAACTTATTCGATTTTGACTGCTTGAGTCCTCTCCCAACACATTATTCCATCTAGTGCTGTGTTTATAGTTAACCTAGAGAACCCATGCCCTTACTAGTACATCAAACTGTCCATTTGGGCCTTTCCAAGTCCTTTTAACACATTCTATTTCAATTTGATAGTAAATTGAAGTTAACAATGGATTTGTATGTTGCACACGCCAAAATCATCTTATAGCCTATTTTGCTTCAATTTAACATAAATGGGAGTCCTCAGATAAGCATCAATTCATAATCTTAGCTTTCTTTATTTTCCGCAAATCCATCCAAAAATCCCGGCCTAGATCACCCACAATTTATTTGTTCTTGCCTCACAGCCCAACACTCAATACAATACCACATGGCAAGTCTCATAACAGCCCTAGAAAACTTCGCTTAAATTTTCATGGGCACATAATGGCCACATAGGAATTCAAATGCATCTCTACTTCGTCCAGCCTACCTTTGCCCCTACATATGGCATCTTCTTAATCTCCCAGTTCTTCTAAATAGTATATCCTAGATACCATGAACATTACTTTGGGAATAACATATCCATCAATGACAACAAAATCCATTTGTTCCATTCCCATGTTACTAAATATTTTGACTTAGTTTGACTAGTTCTAAAACTTTTAGGTTATAGGATATTCCTCCAATTACATGGAGAAGACACTGTCTAAAATCCAATTGTCAGAGAACTGACAACAAGTGAGAGAGAGGGAGAGAAGTGAATTTGGTGAGGATGGGTGGAGCTTGGTATGAAAGGGTAGGAGGTCCATTGAAGGAAGGAGAATTGCTGCTCAGAAAGCCAATTCCACAGGTTTCACAAGGACAAGAGAAGAGTGGTGAGCAAAGTGGACGCCAATGCAGCAAGATTTGTGTATTAGATCTTTAGAGAAAGGGCAATGGGTAAAAGAGTGGAGAAATGTTGTGAAATGTCCACTGTGCAAGGACATTGGTCATAGAAGATGGAACTGTGATAAGCTTCAAATGGCTGATAAGTACAGAAATCTATGAGCAAGGAGACGCTAATGACAGGCAAGCTACAAACACCTCTGGAACTGTAGGAATATCAATAAGCTTCAAATGGCACGAGGAGGAAATGTAGCATCCCAGCTTCCCACTACACAGCTCTGCAGATTTTTCTTAGCTTCAAACACCTCTGGAATAAGATCGCTTCTACTACATGTCTTTGACACACCAAAGGGAAGCACCTTCTGTCCAGAACTGGATGGAATAACAGACTTGTCTCTACCTTGAATCTTGGCTCATGGACAGAACTTCGTCCTGTGACCCATTCCCCGGCAAGCAACACATTTAACAGCATTCCTACAGTCTACAGCCTGATGACCAAAGTCTAAACACCTCCAACACTGGGTTGGACGAACCAGGGGTTCTTTAGAAGGCAGGGGTCGAAGCTCCTTCCCCTTCTTCCCACTCTTCCACTACTTGCTGTGAACCTCCTTCCAAGGTCTCTCTTCCTCACTTTCTAACCACCCCTCTCCCTTCCACTCTCATCCTCTCTCAATTACCATGCAATGGGCAAACAGAATTTTTTTGTTCTTGTTACAATCTACAGTCGTCTCTTAAACCGAGTCTAAAACAAACATTATATCGGTTATAGTATCCATTTCGGAACCTTATCAACTAGGCCTAACTAGACTCTGACGACAACCATCGTGTGAACTGATAAGAACGACGTAATAGACAGAAACATATGTTACAGCAGCAAAAACAATGACAATTAGATGTTGAACAACAAGGAACATTCCCCAAACAAACACAATTAAAAAAGATAAAGCCAAATAGACATATTGAGCGTACATCCAGAAAAAATTAGAAAAAAGAGAGAACAAAAAGAAAGAGCGTAATGGCTTACATCAAACAAACAAAAAACACGATGAGGTCAGACCCCTGGGTTCGAACTGCAGAGCGTACCCTGGGACAGAGATCTCGACACCCCCGCAGTGTCGATCCCGAGCCGCGACGTCAGGCGAGCGGCAGACACCGCGCTGTGGAACGGTAGGAGGGATTGGAGCGAACTCATCTCACGCGGAACCCTTTGGACATTTTCAAAGAAACATAAAAGAAATTACAGAAAACAACTTCAGATACAGGAAAAAAAGTGATTTGCACGAACATGGGAGAAGAGATGGAGATAGAAATAGATAGACAGATAGATGCGCGCGCGCACACAGAGAGAGCTTGCCTCGAGAATGGAGTAGGATGTGGAGAGTGGACATTGGCAGGGAGGGGTCTGCTGCTGCAGGGCGGCCTCCTCATGGCGCTCTGGAGAAGAGAAGAAGCGGACCTGGAGATCGAACGGCACCGAGACGCCATGAGTACGCGAGAAGAGAAGGGGAGAGGAGAGTCTGGCGCGATGGCGGAAACCAGGGTTTTCCAAGGGTTTATGCGAATGCAATCATGGAAGATTGTGAATTTGGGGAAAGAACCTTCGTTCCTCGTGGACTTACACATCCACCCTTACGTCCTCATGTTTTGTTTCATTTGAAAATCAAAATCATAGTTGTAAATTTTAGGTGAAAAACCATCCTTTTATGCCTTTTATTTTCAATTTGAAAAATAAAAATAAGGAGCAATTCATGGTTTGTCGTCCCGCCCCGACCCGCACCGACCCGCACGACCCGACCCGACCCAGGCAGGTGCCAGGTCGCACGGGCTGTGGGTCGTGGCCGGGACGCACGGGACCGCACTGGACCGCACGGTCCCGTGCGTCCCGCAGCGTACCGGAGCGGGTCGAGGCATGGTACGTGCGGGACGGCGCGAACGTGCCGGGCCGCCCATCTAGCGGGCCGGGGTGTGGGCGTCTCTGGCATCCGCAGCGGGCTGAAGGCGGTGACCGGCGGGTGTGGGCGGTGCAGAGCGGCGGCGGCGGACGGCGGCGACAACCGGCGATCAGAGGTAGGTGCCCTAAATTTTTTTTTTTGAATTAATTGGGGAGGGAGAGGGGGCTGGATCTGGCCGGAGGGGGGCGTCCACCGCCGGTGGGGGGTGAGGGAGGGGGGGCGTCTGCCAGCCTGATCCCATCGCTGGTGCGGGTGGGGGTGAGGGAGGGGGGCGTCTGCCAGCTGGATATGGCCGAAGGTGGGGCGCCGGTGGGGGTGGGGGAGGTGGGGGAGGGAGGGGGGGTGTCTGCCAGGCGGATCACGTCGCCGATGGGGGGGCGGGGAGGGAGGTGGGGGGGAGGGTGAGGGGTGGAGGGTGAGGGGTGGAGGGGGGGGTGTCTGCCAGGCGGATCCCGTCGCCGATGGGGGGGCGGGGAGGGAGGTGGGGGGGAGGGTGAGGGGTGGAGGGGGGGGCGTCTGCACCACCGCCGCCGCCGGTGGGGGGGGCGGGGAGGGAGGTGGGGGGGATGGGGGGCGTCTGCACCTTGGCCGCCGCAGGTGGGGGGGCGGGGAGGGAGGTGGGGGGGCTGGATCGCGTCTGCCACCGGGGGGGTGGGGGAGGGTGGGGGGGGGGGGGGGGGGGGGCGTCTGCACCACCGCCGGTGGGGGGGGGGGGGGGCGGGGAGAGAGGTGGGGGGGAGGGTGAGGGGTGGAGGGGGGGGCGTCTGCCACCGGGGGGTGGGGGAGGGTGGGGGGGGATGGGGGGCTCGGCCATGCCCGGTCAAGGGTGAGGGGGGGGGGAATAAAATAAAAAATATTTTTTTAGTTTATTCTTAATCTAAAAAATGTAGGAAAAATTTTTATTAGATTATTTAATATTATTTTTAATATATTATTTAATTCATGTTATATAAATAATATAATTTTTGTTTAATTTATGTTGTAGAAATACCATTTTTATGATGTATTATTTAATTCATTTTGTAGAAATAATATAAATAATATTTAATTCATGTTGTAGAAATAAATTTTTTTTTGATGTGTTATTTAATTCATGTTTAAATATTAGATTTAATTGAGATGTATTAAATTTTAAATTTAGTCTTGCATGTTGTAGAATTTCTGATATTAATATCATTATTAGTTGTAGATGTAAAATATTTTTAAATGCAGGGACGAGACGGGCAACTGATCATTGGGATCCCTACTATGGAAGTTCGGTTGCAGACAGTACCAGCTATCAAGGCATGTTGTCTGATTTTGAGAGCATGAGCACACATGACTCCCAGGGATCTGGAAGCTCGTATGGACGGTCATGGCTAGGGATGTCAAAAATACCCGCAAACCCGATTACCCACATTATCCGACCCGTGATGGGTCGGGTAATACCCGAATAAATGGCTATGGATTCGGGTTTGGATACATTTAAAATACACGTTTCATATTCGGATAGGGTATGGATTTAGTGCACCCAAACCCGTACCCGATCCGAACCCGCTCTTAATAACTTATTGTGCATGTTAGGCCTATGATTTTGACATGAACCCAATCCATTGCCCGTCTTGTTGAGTTTGTGAGTTTAGACTTCTTACTAAAATTATAAGGATGTTTATATAAAACATAAAAATTACTTTAGAAAGGAAAGAATTGACCGGATTTCTTTTTTTCTAATTCTCATAAATCTCGCATTTCTTTGTATGTGAATGCGGACTCATGCTTTATGGACGGATACGGATATCCACGGATATATCCATACCGGTATCCATACCCGCGAAAATAATAGGGTACTATCCGGGTATGGTATTAGTAAAATTTTCACGGATAGGGTATGGTATTGGTCTACCCGAGCCGAACCCGATCCATCGACATCTCTAGTCATGGCTGCAGCAGCCAATGTATCATGGCGACTCAGATAACAGTAGTTCATTTTTCCCATCGTATCCATATCCTTATGTCGCAGCTGCGCCAGTAGAGGTCGTGTACGCAAAAGGTTCGCAGCAGTATGAATACTACGTACGCATGTACTGGGAGAACTATTCAGGTTCAATGCGCTATGAAGACTATCTGTCCTATCTGCGGACCACATTTAATGTCAAATTGTTTGGAGATGAGCACTGGCCCAGTTTGGGTCCATACTCTTAATTAGTATGTATCATTTGGTTATATTTATGACTAACTAATAATTAATTGTAGATTTCTTCATATATAGAGTTCTGTACTTATCATTGAAATCAATAATGTAAACTTGTATATCATTTGCAGGTCATCATGGACGGACGGCGTCACCATGCGTGGGAGCATGGATACTCTATTGAGGGTGATGGACATGTGCACTGTAGATACTGCGAACATCGCGTCACCGGCATACACAGGTTTGCGGAGCACCTTGCGGGAGTGGGACGTGATGTTCGTGCATGCGACCGAGTTCCGGGAGATGTCCGACATTCCTTTCGGACATAGTTACAGGATAGATACAGTTCTCGTAGCACACCCAGGACATCTTCTTCTACGTCCCGGGTACCTCCACCACGAGCACAGGGCGGAACAGGATCTTCCTCCATGTCCAGAGTTCGAGCAGCACCAGCTCCTGCACCAGTCGCACATGATATAATTGAAGCTATAGATATAGTGGGGACTTTTTTTATAGATTTTCATATACCCTCCACCGCAGCACATGACCCATCATTTGTGCATATTGTTACATATTTTCAATCCCACCCACATGTACCTCCACCCACTAGGATAGAGTTAGATTATACGGGTGATCAGTCGCATGTATCTGATGATGAGTTTTGGGATTCAGGCTTCACTGATGATGAGGATTAGTGAGTTTTGGGATTCGGGCTTCACTGATGACGAGGATTAGTGAGTTTTGGGATTCAGGCTTCACATATGACGAGGATTAGTGAGTTTTTGTATTTTATACTTCATGAATGAATGTCGTTATTATGTCACTGTTTACTTTAACATATTAAGTAATTTAAATAAATTTTTATGTATTATATATAATATGATGTTTAATTAAGTGGTGTAATATGTAATTTTTATATAATTAATTATGTGTAATTTAGTATGGATCTATTATCATAAAAAAATTCTACATTCTAATATTTTTAAATATATATAACAGTTAATCTTTCAAAAAAAATTATTAAAAAATTTAAAAAATCACGCGTCGAGAGCCCGAGAGAGCGGACCGGGTCGCTGTGCGACCCGGCCGACCCGACCTGTCCCGCGCCGTGACCGGGTCGACCGGGTCGGCCGGGTCGACAAACCTTGGAGCAATTATGATTCTTTTTACTTTTTTAATTGTTAAAAACGACAAACTTTCTAACAATCTCATTTATATCTCTATCTAGAAAACTATGATTTATAATTTTTTTCCCTTGGCAATTAAAAAGACTCCAAAATTTTATAGATATTTTTAAGATTTATCGACCCGATCGTATCAATATTTTATTGATATGATAGCATATCATACCGAACTTTATGTGCTAAGAACAAAGAGTATTTAATAAATATCTATTATGATAAAAATATGATAAAAAATTCTGTGTAACTCAATAAATTAGAGAGTGCATTATTTAAACATGAGATAGACGGTTAGAATCTCAATAGTGTTACAATTTTTTACTTTAATTTTTAAAAATAAAAAATCAATATAAAAATATACTCTCTACATGTTTCAAACCCTCGTGGTCACGAATAATAAAGCACTTAAAATCAACTCACCTATAAAAACACTTTGAAATATTATAAAACATAAGATATTTAAAAAGATATTAGTAGCGTATCGGTTGCGTATTATATACTGGTCGTACCGACCTCAGACCGATACGATCTGATACATACGGTACATAACATATGGGTCGGTACGTCAAACCCAGGATAACTTTATGAAAATACTATTTTTATATGTTTATTTATGAAATTATACGTCTTATTTTCATATTCTTTTAATAATCTTGACACATCTCAATGCTTGCAAAACTGTGCTCGCCATCTCAAATGACTGGCATTCTATTAAACTATTTTATTTAACTTTAGTTAGCCTTTAACTACATTTAAAAAATAAAATACACTTAATCTCTCTTGATCTATTTTTATCTCTTCATATATTTATCTCTTTATCTCTCCCTCTCTCTCTTTTTGTCACAATATATTAATCAAAATAACCCTTTATTCATAAGGACATTTTCAACCACAAAATTTAAATATATAGATGCAAATAAAATATTCATTGAATCTTCGCCGAAGGTCCATTGCAAGGATATTTTTGACACTACATTAATATAAGAATATTATTAAAAATAATGTGAAAATGAAAGAATACTTTATAAATAAAATTGTAAAGAGAGCACTTTTGCACAAACTAATTTATAAACTACTTTCAAAACTTACCCTTCTCTTCTAAAAAATAATTGAACGTACAGAGGTCTAGATCTCGTAACTTCTCGTGACGGTCAGATGGTCATGAAATTTTATCAAAGGGAGCACAAATTCATCTCAATTGAAGGATTTGTCACTAGAGGAGAAAAAGATAAGGAGGTCCTGAGAAATCACTAGAGGAGAAAAATCTCAGGGAAAACCTCATGATGAAGTTGACATACGAAAATAAGTGTACATAGGTGGATATTATGTTGTCATTCTTGGGCTAAGGTGAAGGGGTCATCTTTTCATTGTTGATAAATGGTCAGTAATCTTGTTTATCACATCTCAGAAAGTCAAGGAATCTTGACACATGTAGGGTACATGTCTAATAACTTATTTTACTTGCGCTATTATAAGATAGAAATGTGCCTCACATGGGGATCTATTATGATAGTATGCGAGATTATGTCATCATTGTAGGGGGTTGGTGAGCTTTAGACATGTCCTTAATACATGCCCTTCTTTTTTGCTTTGATGACACTTGGAGAGAATATCTTATGCCGCGTGGGGAGACCAGGGAGTCCAAGACTTAGTAACTTGTGCATACTGGCTATGATTGTAAAATAGCCTTAGTAATCCATGAGTTATTGTGGCGGTATGTAATGTCATCATTTCGCCTTATCGTCATGATTGCGTGTTGAACATTGGTCAGCCTCTATAGAGGTCAAGGCATGCAGAGTGGATGCTGCATACATACTCGATATTTCTAGTATTTAAAGTGCAGATTTTCTGATTGATCAATTGGAACTTTTCAAGGTCAAGAACTCTTTGGAAGACATGTGTTTGAGGTCAAGGCTCGATAGACTAGAGATCGTGCTAAAGCCCTCGATAATCGTGCTAAGGCTCGATAGACCAAAAATCAGGTTAAGGCCCTCAGTAATTGAACGAAAGCTTGATAGACTGAAGATCAGGTTAAGGACCTCAATAATCTAGCTAAGGTTCGATAGACCGGAGATAAAGTTAAGGCCCTTGGTAATCGAGTTGAGGCTCGATAGACCGAAGATTGGGCTAACACTCTTTTTTTGTGGAGTCAGAGTTAATACTCTGAACCTCCTACTCGAGATTGAGTTAGCTTCTCTAGGCCTCTAGAACGGATTGAGGCCGAGCTACTATTCTAGTCTCTTGAGTTATTACTTACGGGCGTCGCATTTGACACTTGCCGGAGGGCCTAGCTTTCCTCCCAGGTTGACACTTGGCGAAGGGGTCGGTTTGGCACATGCTCGTGTGGGGCCTTGAAAATGCTTGCTGGCCCTCTAGATGCCCTTAAAAAAAGATGGGCTACCTCTATCCTACTGGGCTTGTACTCTAGTTTGCGGGTTGGGCTGCACTATTGGGTTATATTTGGAGTGAGAAAAGCCACCTATATACTTGCCCCCCTACTCTCAAGTCAATCTTGTATTCCTTGAGAGTGGATCATGCTCACGGTGCCACATTATGCTTGAAACACCATTTTGATCCTCATGTGAGGGTGTCTTCTTTCCCTTGTCCTGTGGGCTCGGATCATGGGTGTTTTGGAGTTGGGAGGTTGAGACACTCCTCTTCAATCCTTAAGAGGGACTTAATGTGCTCCTCTTAATCTTTTGGAGGGGCTTATTGCTCTCCTCTCTTTCCACGAAATGAGATGAGTGGAGGTCGAATGTGACTGGCCATATCTAGGGTGATTTTGTAAATTGACCATGTATGAGGGGTTAGCAGAAAATCAAGATATCATAGAGAAACATGAAGATATTTGAAAAAAGCATTGTAATATTGCAAGGGAAAGTGTTACAACTGTGGGCACTTTAGAGTGAGACGCTAATGCATAAGTCCTTTGTTGGGGCGAGGTGATGGCAGGACCTCAGGTCACAGCTGCTCTTCCATAGTTGCGGGGTAAGGGATGATCCTTGCTACTTCAAGACAACATCGGGGTTGATGATAAATGATGCCTCGCGAAAACTAGTTAGTTGCTGCAAAAGCCACGGGTGATTTGCTATCGCAAGGGCTAGAGACTATTGCTTTGGCGGGATCCCGAGACAGCATGCTATACGAAAGTAGTGGCAAGATTGATGAAATATGATAGTCAAAAGGTACGAAGCAGTCGTCCCTAGGTGCTTACCCTACAAGGAATGAACATCTAATAAAAAAGAAGAGGAGGAGATATACTTCACTTTGTCTTCCCCTTTCTTTCCATAGTTATCCCTTTTGGCTAATGCACCGAGGTACCTTTGGGTTGTTGGGAGAGTTTCTGGGAAGAAAGGTTTGACATCATGAGCATACTCCTTAGAGACAATATGCATATAGAGTATTCCTTCCTCATGACTCAAGTTATCTCGCATCCTTGTATTGTACTGGTCTTGACTTGGTGAGTTATAACTTCTGGGTTGTTCCTTAAGATAACACTAGCTATGGAAGTGTAGCGATGGTTGTCATTTAGTTAACCGAGGTGTCATTTATAGTTCACTAGGTAGGACTTCCTAGCCTTTTGAGCATTTCCTATAGATGGCGCCAAGCTGTGAAGGTATAGCAACGAATGTGAGTTGAGGACATGAGTTATTGCTTCGGGCTCGTTTGGTAGGGTTTCGTACTTTTTTTATCTTTTCCCACATATGGCGCCAAGTTATGGCAGCATAGTGACGGCTGTGGGTTGAACCATTCGAAGTGCTTCACCCAACTTGCTTGATAGGGCCTCATAACTTTTGTGGAGGTCTGGATCTCGTCGCTTCTCCTGATCGTTAGATGGTCGGGAGATTTTGTCAAAGGAAGTGTAGCTCATCTCAACTGAAGGACCTATCACCAGAGGAGAAAAAGATAAGGGGGGCCCGGAAAAATATTTCCGAGGAACACCCTCCGATGCCTAAGTCACGATGAAGCTTGCTTAAAAAACTAGAGTGTATATTGGTGGATCTTATGTTGTCATACCTGGGCTAAGGTGAAGGGGCAATCCTTTTATAGTTGATGCATGGTCGATGGTCTTGTTTATCATATCCCGAAAAAGTCGAGAATTATTGGCATGCAAAGGGTACATATCTAATAACTTGTTTTGCTGGCACTATCATGAGGTAAGAATACACCTTGCATGGAGATCAGTCAACTTTTTACTTTAGTAACATGCAAGATTATGCCATCATTGCAGGAGGTTGGTGAGTCTTGACATGTCCTTAATACGTGTCTTTGAGCCTTGACACGTCCTTAATACGTGTCTTTCTCTTTGCTTTGTTGATACTTGGAGAGAATATCTTATGCCATGTGGGGAGATCAGGGAGCCTCTGACTTAGTAACTTGTGCATACTCGCTATGATGATAAAATAGTCTTGACAATCTCTGAGTTCTTATGGCGGTATGTAATGTTATCATTTCGCCTCGTCGTCGTGATTGCGTGTTGAACAGTGGTCAGCCTCCATAGAGGTCAAGACACGTGGTAGTGAATGCTACGTACATACTCCATATTTCTAATATTTAAAGTGTAAATTTTCTGACTGATAAATTAGAACCTTTTCAGGTCAAGAACTCTTTGGAAGACGTGTGGTTGAGCTCAAAGCTCAATAGACGGAGATCGGGCTGAGACCCTTGGTAATCGAATTAAGGTTCTTTAGACCTGAAATTGGGTTAAGACCCTCATTAATTGAGCTAAAGCTCGATAGACTGAAGAGCGGACTAAGACCCTTGATAATTAAGCAAAAGCTTAATAGATCGGAGATTGGGCTAAAGTCCTCGATAATCAAACTGAGGCTCGATAGACTGGAGATCGAGTTAAGGCCCTTTATTGTGGGGTCCGAGTTAATACTCTGAACTCCTACTCAGGACTGAGTTAATTTTTCTAGGCCTCTAGAACGAATCTAGAGTCGAGCTACTGATCTAGTCTCTCGAGTTATTACTTACGGGTATCGCGTCATTTACCCAATGATTTTTCTCCTCATTTGACACCTGCCGGAGTACTTGATTTTCCTCCCAACTTGACACCCGACGAAAAGGCCGATTTGACAAGTGTTTGTGCGGGACTTTGACAATATTTGATGGAACTTCAGATGCTCTTAAAAGAGATGAGATACCTTAATGGACCACATCTTCCCCATTAGATACGTACTATTGCTTGCGTGTTAGATCACACTATTGGACTCTACTTGGAGTGAGAAAATCCCCTTCTGCTTGACCAAAATATGTGTGGAGTCAAAAATACTTATTTTAAAAAGTACATCAAATATGACATAAACCGTGAATGAGACGTTGGCAACCCCTCGAACCCTCAACTACAACCCAAACACCACGTTCATTCGCATTTTGAACGAGTAGTTTCGCTCTCTAAGGAGAGTCGATTTTATAAAACTATTGTTCTAAGAAATTCTTTTGTAAAATTATTGTTATTATTATTATTATATTATTTTAATTAATTAAGATAAGACTATGAAGATGATGATTATATTATTTTAATTGATCTTAGTATATCACTATACTCACAAACATACTCGTAAGATCACCGTCCATCATTATTCTATTAAAATATCTTATCCATCTCTAGTTAATTTTCAAAAGGTTTTGACAAAGTACAAAATTTCTCTCTCTCCTCCCCCCTCCTCTCTGATTCCATGCACCCATCAAAAGGACTCCTTAATATAAAGATATTTTCGTCTAAACATTTAATTTTATGGACAAAGTAAAATACATGCAACGTATTGAATGGGGATTAACCGCAAGAATATTTCTTACACTATCTTAATTTAAGTAAGTTACTAAAGTAATAAGAATAAAAATGGCCATTCGATCAAGAAACCCTTAAGAAGGAATGAAATAAGAGATCCCTGCTATGAACATGTTGAGATCGAGACAGGGTCTTGCTGAAACAGGCAACTAATCGCGGAATCCTCCCAGCGCCCTCCTCGGTAATGTAATACTCCCCCTGGGAAACCAGTGTCGATCTTTTCAGCTGCACTCTTAGATACCTGCCACAAATGAACGCCCAATCACGCATTCAAATAAAAGTAGATCATTGGCATGGCAAACATTTTTTTGATCAACATTGGCATGGCAGATATGATATTAAGTATTGATGTGGAAACAGAAACTAACAAACAGTGATACCTCTAATATGAAAGTTCAATAGCAAGATCATGCAGACCTTGTTTAGATACAGGTCACACATTATTTATTTCCGTACGCAAATGCATATTCCGTATATGTATCTGTACGTGTGTGCACATATGCATACAGATATGTATACGGAAATGCACTATTATCCGAAGAACATTGATGGAGTAAAAAGGAGGAAGAAATAAGAAAAGGGCAGTTTGATAAGCAAGCTATAAGCTTAGCAATAACAGAAGAAAATTAAGAGGCAAATACTAAATCCTCTGTTGAAGGGAAAATGTATAATTACACGTATGTCATGGTTTGCCAGACCGAACAGTATCAGTTCGAGTAGGATGTCATATACTTTACCATGGGAAATCCGGTACATGTTACGATAACGAGTCAGTCTAAGTGACTTTGCAAAAAAGATACAAAAAAGACTCAATTGGACGACTCGGCCCGAGTCAGACTAGGTCAGGCTGACCTGTATCGTACTAGGATGGATCCGGGTTGGTCTGTCCCAACAGTGCAGCAAACCTTGATGTTTTGTACACAGCAACAAAGAGATGTCTTAGATGGAACATCGGTAATTGGGGGGGGGGGGGAAGGGAATGGCAGTTGCATTCAAATTCATTTTGGGTCTCTGATGAATTGTATAAGCAAGAAAAGGAGTTCCAAAATGTTCATTTTGGAAATATTATATTGCAAGGTTGTGAAAACAGAAAATCAGAAAACTTACACTTCTGGGCAGAAATTTTACAGGAGGTGCAGCTTCCCAGTAATCGAATCAACCAATACCTTCCTCCCTGTTTAGTAACATGCATGAGGGGAAGCCATTAAGCTAAAATTTAAGACATTATACTCTAATGTCATCAAACAGAATATTAATTGTTGTCGAAAACTCAATTAATGATGATGACTTTTTTGAAATCTGTCACAAAAATAAATTAATCCTTTAAAGGAGTACGACTTTTTGAAAAATACACGACCAACAAATAAATTATGATTTTTGGAATTCAGCATGTCTTCGATTTTTAACAATTTCCCAATGAATGTCAGTTCAAATTCATCAAGATAATCATCACTTTTTTAAAAAAAAAACACAGATTTTCGGCATTTGGTGGCATAGCAACACATTGCATGAGCACACATGAAAGCAACCACACACACACACATGAAGTTCAGTTCCCTGCCTTGTAATCCAGGAGACTTGGATAAAAGCTATAATGTGTACTCACACAAGCACAGGCACTGCATGCACGTGCAAGCACACACATCTACATACAAACGCACACATACTTGTGCATGTCATATACACAAGAACCCCACACATGCAACATGGTGCGGACACCCGAGCAGTTGAGCGGCGTGATACGCCGAGCCACCGGTACCGCACGCGGAGTACGACTCGAGCCACCTCAGCGTCCATCTGGCTCGGAGACAGCCTGGAGACTCCGCCTTGAGCCTCCCCATTTTTCATATTTAATTAGACTTTATTTATGTGTAAGGTGTGTTTATTTCATTTTATACGGTTTGTAATTATGAGTGTACGAGGGGCTTATTTGTAAAATGGGACCCCTGGGCCCCATGGGACCCCCAGGCCCCCTCCCATTGGTCCATATCAGCCTTGTGGGGTTGGTCAACATCCAAGGTGGACATCTAGAAGCCTTGACTAGCCAATTGTCCACATGGGGGACAAGGGACCAAAATAGTCAACAATTCCAACCAAACCCACCTACCATGTCCCCCCCTTGGTCAAGGTGCGCCCCCCTCCCCATTTGTTTATTATTTTTGTTGTGTTTTGTTCAAACTTCATCCTAGCCATCCATCCCTAACCCCTGGATCCAACGGTGGAGGATGGATTAGAAGGGTGACCTATATATGCTTGTATTTTCCTATTTTCAAGAATTAATGCATTTGAATTGGAAGAAAATCTCTTGAGCAAGGCTTAGGCCGCCCCTCCCTCTCCCCTTGAAGCTGTGAAGGCTTCCTTCTGGTGGTGAGACTCCACCCTATCAGTTCCGGTCGCCGCCGCCGCCGCCACGAGCCGCCACCGCACCGCCATCGTCTTCATCGGAGTTCTGCCCGCGCAGTACCACAGCAGCTTCCACGAAATTCAGCCATCAACCACGAGCTCAGATCGACCTGGGAATTTTACTGGATGTTCCAGAGGTGTCAAGAACCATCCAAAAATTTTGGTTTGTCATTCAGATCCCGTTTCATAATTTTAGATTTTCTTCCACTCTTCCACTTCGGTTCTGCCAAAATTCTGTCCAGGTTCCCATCCGCCCTGAGTTTCAAGTCTTAGGTCCCCTTTTTGATTTTCTTTGGTGCGCCCAATTTTACTGGGTGTTCCTTGCATCCATCCCTTCATCCACCATTTTTTTAATTTTTGGTTCGTCCATTTCATATTTTATAAAAATCGTTCTCAGTCCCAGCTACAGTTCTGTCCCTCAGTTCCCAGATCCGACCACCAGTCACTCCAAAAATCATATCAAATTGCCACCACCTCCAAATCCAATTCCAAAAATAGCCCCAGTTCCGTGGTTTGATCTCCTACAATTTTGAAGAAGAGCTCAAGAGCTGAATCGGAGGTTTACTAGGCAGTCAACGGTGGTTCTCAGACAAGTACCCTGTCAATCTGATGTTTAGGCTACTGTACAACAGGGACTTGTAAATTCATTAAAGTTCTGATCCGACCAGATCCAGCAGATCTCCTTGGGTCTAGATTGAAGCATTTGAAGAGAGCTTTCCAACGATAGCTTATGCGTCCCGATCCGACGTTGGGATTGATCACAACGGCCGTTTTCGCCGGAGCGCGCGCCGGAAGACAGCAACCAAAATCCGTGGACAGCTAGCTCATCAGTTGGGAATCGGGGCCGATCGACCCCCGATCGGTGTTCCCGGCCGACCGCCGTCCGTGGAGGCGCGCCATCAGGGGTCCCCATCATAGTGGGTCCCACCCCCGCAGATCCGGAGGACAGCGCCATCCGTGGGCCCCGCGGGCCCGCAGAACCCGCCGTTCGGAAAGCACGAAAACGCGGAGTTCGGCACCGCCGGACGACATCAAGATGCTGCCCGTCAACCCAATTCGAGTGATTCCCGGGCCCCGCATGTGACCTTTTACCTCCCTACGTGGAGTGGGTCAAATTATTGTACTGCTGTAAAATTGTGTTAACCGGGGGTCCGTGATTGGCCGGGGTTGTCTTCGCCACGCCGGGTGCGTGGAGGTAATGGTCCGAACCTCTTGGCGTTCATTTGTTTAGCTAGTATACGGTCTTTTGCCGCTGCCGAGAGTGTAGGTACTAGCCCGTGTGTCCATGTCACCGCTGTGAGAGTGAGAGTGACCCGTCCCGCGACTCGATTCGAGTCCGGAAGTTGAGTCGGACTACCCTTGACCTCCGCCGGTTCCTTAACCGCGCACGGTCCGCGCTTTCCCTCGCTTGGGACGACGAGTGAGCTTCCACTTCTGTTAGCGACATTTTGCCACTAGGAGCTCGTAGTGTCGGGCTTAGTGTCTCCCTGGTGTGTGCTGCTGGTCGCGTCTTCATCTAGAGTCCGAGGGTGGCACCTGATAGTGTCGTCTCCTGTGTCCGTCCCGCATCAGTTTGGTATCAGAGCAAGTCGAGTCTAGGGTAGTCGTTGCATAAGTCATGCATCATGGTCTAAGTCGAGTCTAGGATCATCCTTATTTTCAAAAAAAAAAAAGTGTGTTTTAAATTGCATTTGCACCCTTTATTCGGTATCTTAAAAGATGTTGTCCGAACGTTAGGCTACGCCTATCGGGAGGTCGCACACTTGCGGGAGTGATCTTCGGATCGATTAACTCCGCCCCGTACCGGATATTGGTTTAGGTCTAAGTGCATCCTTTAGTGTGTGTTTGCATTAGTCGGTGTCCTCTAGGTCGTGTGTCAGTTGCATGCCCACCCGTCGAGGTACCCAGTACTCGCCACCACCACCTATGGCGGAGTCCCGAGCCCGTAGTTCCGATGAGTCTTCCACGGCCGAGATGTTCCGGGCCATCATGGATCGTTTAGACACGCGTATGGATGGTCTTAGTACGCGTATGGATGGCATAGGGACGCGTCTAGAAGGGCGGATGAAGGTCCTCGAGGATCGGGCCGGGGTTTCGGAGCAGTCCATTCAAGGCCTTGTTGGGAGGATTGCCGTCCTAGAGAGGGGCCCAGTAGCGGCGCAACCCGCGCCGACGAACGGCCAACAAGAGCCGGTGCAGCAACCCGCTGTGCCAAGGGCTCAGGTGGAGGATGTCGGGAGGCAACAGGCGCCTATAGTGGATGATTATGCCTCCGACAATGATCACGGGGGTAACGGTCGTCGTCATCAACGACGGAATCGTGATGACGAGGATGACGACCGCATTCTTAGGGGTGTGCGTGCGGACCCTCCCACTTTTAGCGGGTCCTTGGACCCTAGGGTGTATTTAGATTGGGAGGCCGGCATGGACCGATACTTCGAGTGGTTTGAGATGACGGACCACCGAAGAGTCCGATACGCAAAGATGAAGCTGCAAGGGCAGGCCCAAACTTATTGGATCAATGTGGAGAGCCTGCTCAACCAGCGACGTCAACCCCAAATCGGTGCTTGGGATGATATGAAAACCAAGTTGAGGGAGAAGTACCTTCCCGCCTCATATCGCCAACGTCTCATAGACAAGTGGCAAAGCATCTCCCAAGGGAACCGATCCGTGACCGAGTACACCGCCGAGTTCGATGAGTATTATTTGCGGTGCGGGGTCACGGAAGAGAGCACCATGACGATATCCCGCTTTCGGAGAGGTTTGCGGCCCAATTATCAATATGAACTCTTTCGCCGCAATGCCACCACTTTGGAGCAGACATATCAGATTGCTCTCGAATTGGAGCAGTTCGAGGCCGAGTTTGAGTCACCCCATCGGTTGGGCTCCTTTCCCCTTCGTAGTGTCGAGTCCCGTGGCTCATCTGGCACGTATCCGAGGGCCCCCATGGCACGACCTCAGGAGCCCGCTCGCCCCGAGCCCTTTGCTCCTAGGCCTCGTCCTCCACCCCCGAGGGACCTTCCTCGTCCCCAGCATCTTACGGCCCCACCCATAGCCCGTCCACCGGCACCCGCACCTCCTGCACGTCCTTTGTTGCCTACGCCTCCTATCCGTCGGGAGGATAAAGGTAAAGGACCTATGATTGGGGAGCCTAGTGGATCACGGCAGCAGTGTTATCGCTGCAATGGGTTTGGCCATTTCGCCAACCAGTGTCCCACCCGCCCATCTCTTCACATTGGGGACACACAGGCAGAGGATACCACCCCTACGGGCCTCGAGTTAGTCAGCTATGAGGCAGATGAAGAGCTAGCTGACGAGTACTATGAGATGGGAGGTGAGGCCCAGGATGTCCAGCAGTCGGACGATACCCGCGTGGGGGTCGTCAGATGTATCCTCACCCAGCCACAGGTCAGTGATGACTGGCGTCGGACCACTATCCTTCAGGTATTCTGTAGGCTGGGAAAGCAAGTTTGCAAGGTGGTCATCGATAGCGGGAGTTGTATCAATGCAATCTCCACGAACGCTGTCGCTCGTCTTGGTCTCACACCCGTAGACCATCCTTGTCCCTATCAGGTATCATGGGTGGATACCACTTCCATTTCGGTCAGGCTGCGGTGCTTGGTCCCGCTGCAGCTCCACTCCTACCATGACGAGATCTGGTGTGATGTTCTCCCCATGGAAGTGGGAAGTATCATTCTTGGTAGGCCGTGGTTATTCGACCGAGATGTCACACTCCATGGTCGGTCGAACACCTATACCTTCGACCATGATGGCCAGCGGGTCACTCTCCAACCCGTTCGGCCCAGGAGCCCATCAATCAGGGGTCCTACTGGCCCTAGCACTCCGAAGCCTTCCGTACCCGGGCCCAGTACTCCATCCCCAGCTCGGACTATGACCGTTACCTCTGGCCCAGGAGAGCCCTCGACGAGGAGATTGATGATGATTAGCTCCCGCGAGATGGAGCAGGAGCTTAGTCAGGGCTGTCCGATGTTTGCCATTACGGTCCGAGAGGTGGAGCGGGACTCCGAGGGTGAGCTCCCACCCGAGGTTGTTCCTATTCTGCAGGAGTATGCTGATGTATTCCCCGATGAGCTTCCCGAGGGACTCCCACCTATGCGGGATATTCAGCATGTCATCGACCTTGTTCCGGGCTCTTCTTTGCCCAACCTTCCTCATTATCGAATGAGCCCCACGGAGCATGCCGAGCTTAAACGGCAGGTCGATGAGCTTGTGCAGAGAGGATCTGTCCGGGACAGCATGAGTCCATGTGCTGTACCCGCATTACTCGCCCCGAAGAAGGATGGCACGTGGAGAATGTGTATTGATAGTCGTGCCATCAACAAGATCACCGTGAAGTACAGGTTCCCTATTCCCCGCCTGGATGACATGCTAGACATGATGGCAGGTGCCACTATCTTTTCGAAGATCGATCTTAAGAGTGGCTACCATCAGGTGAGGATTAGGCCAGGTGATGAGTGGAAGACCGCATTTAAGACCAAGGACGGTCTATATGAGTGGTTGGTCATGCCTTTTGGGTTGACCAATGCCCCTAGCACTTTCATGCGGCTCATGACTCAGGTCCTTCGACCTTTCATTAGAGCCTTTGTAGTGGTGTATTTCGATGATATCCTTATCTATAGCCGCACCACAGGGGACCACTTAGACCACCTTCGGCAGGTCTGTCTACTTCTTCGGCGAGAGCAGTTGTTTGCGAACCCACAGAAGTGTGCCTTCATGACACCTCAGCTTACCTTCTTGGGTTTCATTGTGTCTAGTACTGGGGTCTCCGCCGATCCGGAGAAGGTCCGGGCCATTGTTGAGTGGCCGAAACCCCGTACGGTTCATGATGTCCGCAGCTTTCATGGCCTTGCGATGTTCTACCGTCGCTTCATCCGCGGATTTAGCTCCGTCACCGCCCCGATCACGGATTGCATCCGTAAGGGCACATTTGTATGGACGAAGGCCGCATCTGTCGCCTTCAAGGACATCAAGGAGCGCATGACCCAGACACCTATCCTTCGACTGTCTGATTTCTCGAAGGTATTTGAGGTCTCTTGTGATGCGTCGGGCGTGGGAATTGGAGGAGTTTTGAGTCAGGAGTCCCACCCGATCGCATATTTCAGCGAGAAGCTGAATGACGCGAAGCTGCGATATTCCACATATGATAAAGAATTTTACGCAGTTGTTCAGGCTCTTAGGCATTGGAGGCACTATCTTTTACATCAGGAGTTTGTCCTATACTCCGATCATGAAGCATTGAGGTACCTCCATTCCCAAAAGAAGCTTAACTCGCGTCACAGTCGTTGGGTCAAGTATCTCCAGCAGTTCACCTTTGTGCTAAAACATAAGGCTGGAGTGGAGAACAAGGTGGCTGATGCCTTGAGTCGGCGAGCATGCTTGCTTACCACCATGAGTGCCGAGGTCATAGGGTTAGAGAAGATGAAGGAGGCCTATGTCGATTGTCCTGACTTCGGTCAGATTTTTACCACCCTCCAGGCCGGACCCTCGAGAGACCTTGATGAGTATATGCTTCAGGAGGGTTACCTCTTTCGAGGTAGCAGGCTATGTGTTCCCCGAACTTCGGTTCGAGATTTCTTAGTGTGGGAACTACATGCGGGAGGTCTAGCCGGCCACTTTGGTCGGAACAAGACTATTGAGGCAGTGGAGCATCGATTTTATTGGCCGAGCTTGAAGCGCGATGTTGCTAACATCGTGGCTCAGTGCCGTACATGTGCTACGGCCAAGATGAAGAAGCAAAGCTCGGGCCTTTATACGCCTCTTCCCGTGCCTGATGCCCCGTGGCAGGATGTTAGCATGGATTTTATTTTGGGATTGTCACGTACCTCTAGGAAGCATGATTCGGTCTATGTGGTGGTTGACCGTTTCTCGAAGATGGCCCTCTTTATCCCTTGCTCGAAGACGTCGGATGCTTCTAGGGTAGCCCGCCTATTCCTTACGCATGTGGTGTGCAAGTTCGGGTTGCCTCGCACTATAGTGTCTGATCGTGATGTTAGATTCACTTCCTACTTTTGGAAGACACTATGGCATATGATGGGTACGCACCTCAAGTTTTCCACTGCATATCATCCCCAGACAGACGGTCAGACCGAGGTGGTCAATAGGAGTCTGGGAGATCTTTTGAGGTGTCTAGTTAAGGACCGCATCGGGGATTGGGATCTCATTTTACCCATGGCTGAGTTTGCATACAATGATTCGGTGAATAGGTCTACCGGCATGAGTCCATTTGAGATTGTCACAGGTCGTAGGCCTAGGAAACCCGTTGACCTTGTCCCCATGCCTATCCATGCTAGAGTGTCAGAGTCGGCCGAGTCGTTTGCTAGGCATGTTAGGAGTTTGCATGACGACATCCGTCGTCACATTGAGGCCAGCAATGCACGGTACAAGGAGTTAGCCAATGCCCACCGACACCACCGAGAGTTCCATGAGGGCGAGTACGTCATGATCAGGGTAAGACCTGAACGGTTTCCCTCTGGAACCGTTAAGAAGTTGCAAGCTCGCGGAGCCGGTCCCTTTAGAGTGTTGAAACGCGTTGGATCCAATGCATACGTTGTGGACTTGCCCGAGGAATATGGTATAAGCTCTACTTTTAATGTTTCGGATCTAGTTGCATATAGGGACCCAGCGGTGATCCCTAGTGAGCCTTTTGAGCCATCTCCTCCCCTTGAGAGTGATCACACACCTGAGTGTCCACTTCCACCTCCAGCCCCTTTTTCACGGCAGCGTGAGCATATAGATCATATACTGGATGAGCAGGTGACAGTTACCAGGAGTGGATCTTACCCGCGCTACCTAGTGCGATGGAGAGGACGGCCCGCTACTGAGGACACATGGATCACACATGGCGAGTTGCAGCGGATTGATCCGGACCTTCTAGAGCGATATAGGAGCGATGCAGACCCTTACTCGACAGAGTCGAGTTTCTCCCACCCGGGGAGAATTGGTGCGGACACCCGAGCAGTTGAGCGGCGTGATACGCCGAGCCACCGGTACCGCACGCGGAGCACGACTCGAGCCACCTCAGCGTCCATCTGGCTCGGAGACAGCCTGGAGACTCCGCCTTGAGCCTCCCCATTTTTCATATTTAATTAGACTTTATTTATGTGTAAGGTGTGTTTATTTCATTTTATACGGTTTGTAATTATGAGTGTACGAGGGGCTTATTTGTAAAATGGGACCCCTGGGCCCCATGGGACCCCCAGGCCCCCTCCCATTGGTCCATATCAGCCTTGTGGGGTTGGTCAACATCCAAGGTGGACATCTAGAAGCCTTGACTAGTCAATTGTCCACATGGGGGACAAGGGACCAAAATAGTCAACAATTCCAACCAAACCCACCTACCATGTCCCCCCCTTGGTCAAGGTGCGCCCCCCTCCCCATTTGTTTATTATTTTTGTTGTGTTTTGTTCAAACTTCATCCTAGCCATCCATCCCTAACCCCTGGATCCAACGGTGGAGGATGGATTAGAAGAGTGACCTATATATGCTTGTATTTTCCTATTTTCAAGAATTAATGCATTTGAATTGGAAGAAAATCCCTTGAGCAAGGCTTAGGCCGCCCCTCCCTCTCCCCTTGAAGCTGTGAAGGCTTCCTTCTGGTGGTGAGACTCTACCCTATCAGTTCCGGTCGCCGCCGCCGCCGCCACGAGCCGCCACCGCACCGCCATCGTCTTCATCGGAGTTCTGCCCGCGCAGTACCACAGTAGCTTCCACGAAATTCAGCCATCAACCACGAGCTCAGATCGACCTGGGAATTTTACTGGATGTTCCAGAGGTGTCAAGAACCATCCAAAAATTTTGGTTTGTCATTCAGATCCCGTTTCATAATTTTAGATTTTCTTCCACTCTTCCACTTCGGTTCTGCCAAAATTCTGTCCAGGTTCCCATCCGCCCTGAGTTTCAAGTCTTAGGTCCCCTTTTTGATTTTCTTTGGTTCGCCCAATTTTACTGGGTGTTCCTTGCATCCATCCCTTCATCCACCATTTTTTTTAATTTTTGGTTCGTCCATTTCATATTTTATAAAAATCGTTCTCAGTCCCAGCTACAGTTCTGTGCCCCAGTTCCCAGATCCGACCACCAGTCACTCCAAAAATCATATCAAATCGCCACCACCTCCAAATCTAATTCCAAAAATAGCCCCAGTTCCGTGGTTTGATCTCCTACAATTTTGAAGAAGAGCTCAAGAGCTGAATCGGAGGTTTACTAGGCAGTCAACGGTGGTTCTCAGACAAGTACCCTGTCAATCTGATGTTTAGGCTACTGTACAACAGGGACTTGTAAATTCATTAAAGTTCTGATCCGACCAGATCCAGCAGATCTCCTTGGGTCTAGATTGAAGCATTTGAAGAGAGCTTTCCAACGATAACTTATGCGTCCCGATCCGACGTCGGGATTGATCACAGCGGCCGTTTTCGCCGGAGCGCGCGTCGGAAGACAGCAACCAAAATCCGTGGACAGCTAGCTCATCAGTTGGGAATCGGGGCCGATCGACCCCCGATGGGTGTTCCCGGCCGACCGCCGTCCGTGGAGGCGCGCCATCAGGGGTCCCCATCATAGTGGGTCCCACCCCCGCAGATCCGGAGGACAGCGCCATCCGTGGGCCCCGCGGGCCCGCAGAACCCGCCGTTCGGAAAGCATGAAAACGCGGAGTTCGGCACCGCCGGGCGACATCAAGATGCTGCCCGTCAACCCAATTCGAGTGATTCCCGGGCCCCGCATATGACCTTTTACCTCCCTGCGTGGAGTGGGTCAAATTATTGTACTACTGTAAAATTGTGTTAACCGGGGGTCTGTGATTGGCCGGGGTTGTCTTCGCCACGCCGGGTGCGTGGAGGTAATGGTCCGAACCTCTTGGCGTTCATTTGCTTAGCTAGTATACGGTCTTTTGCCGCTGCCGAGAGTGTAGGTACTAGCCCGTGTGTCCATGTCACCGCTGTGAGAGTGAGAGTGACCCGTCCCGCGACTCGATCCGAGTCCGGAAGTTGAGTCGGACTACCCTTGACCTCCGCCGGTTCCTTAACCGCGCACGGTCCGCGCTTTCCCTCGCTTGGGACGACGAGTGAGCTTCCACTTCTGTTAGCGACATTTTGCCACTAGGAGCCCGTAGTGTCGGGCTTAGTGTCTCCCTGGTGTGTGCTGCTGGTCGCGTCTTCATCTAGAGTCCGAGGGTGGCACCTGATAGTGTCGTCTCCTGTGTCCGTCCCGCATCACAACACAAACACACGCATAGGCTCAGACATGTGCACGCACATGCAAACACATAGACTTGCACTTGCACTAGGACCTGATCACAGACAGCCAAGCATGCACACTCCCTCCCCAAAACCACCAAATCCCAACCCCCTCCCCCCACCCCCACAAGAAAAGGACATGCATGTGCACATAAAGCTCAGCTCCTTGACCTACAAACAAAAGAGACTGAGTGACACAATTCATTGAAGTTTTAAGAGCTTCTCCTTGTATTATTGGAACAGGAGTAATGCTATGATGCCGTACTTCTTGCCATCCCATCTCAGCCGTAAGATCTCAAGATCAGATAGGCGAGTTGAGAGTGGCAAATTGTGTCGCAAAAAGTGTGATACCATAGCATTCCTCACTGGAACAATAGAATGCCTAAATGCATCCTTTTTGGAACCTACAAGAACATTTTATAAAGATTATGCAACCTCAGGATGAAAAGAAAATCAAAATTACAACTACAAAATGAATGGAATGAGAGGCCAATAGAGTTCATAATATCAAGCAAACCTGGTCCAATAGCAAGAACTGTCCTTGACCCAGCCGCAACCTGCGCAAGGACAGAAGGTCAAGTATTTTCAATATCTATACAACCAATACAATACTCAATATAAATACGTGAACATCAAGAATGAACTTGAAATTGTAAATCTAATAAATCTATATGCACATTTAACCATTCTGATCTTTTGATATAATCATAAAGATGTAAATTGTTGGAAGCCCGAACTCTAACCCAAAAAACCTAGGCGTTGAGTTGAGGGAATCCCCCACATAGAGGAAAGACTCTCATGGATTTCCGATATGGGATGGATCCAACCGGTTTGGGGCACATCACAGTAAAGGCCAAATGTCCACAAATGGATCTTTGGGGCACATCACAGTAAAGACATATGGATCTTTGGGGCACATCACAGTAAAGGCCAAGGCCAAATGTCCACATATGGATCTAATGGATAAACGAGTACCATGTTGGAGGCCTGAACTATAACCCAGAACCTAGGCGTTGAGTTGAGGGAATCCTCTACATATATAGAGGAAAGACTTCCATGAATATCCGATATGGGACTAAACCACAAGCACAAACTAATCACCAAGACAAGGAAAGAGGCAGAGTCAACTAAATGGAAGAGAAAGGGCAATCCGCCTTTCTATACCTTGCATTTAGCTAGGTATTTGCCATCTTTAAAAAGGTGACCTCCCTTACACGCCAATTGGTTTCTGCCAAGTGTTTGGCATAGTAAAGCTGAGGTTAGCATCAAGCAGGCATCTCATCAGGAAGCCTTCTTCAAATCCTCATGGTCTGGTTCTCAAAATCCTTAGCCAAACGAAGACTGTGGAAGCATTTATGAAGGCGATGATGATGATAACTTTCAGTTAATAATAGTGAGTCTGAATGAGTAATAAGCTTATGTAAGATATTCTGAAGTCATATGAATAAAAGATACAGGAAAAGTAAACAAGTTGAGTCTGATGCTAAGTGTTTATAGGCAGATGCCTTTCAAAAAGATGGATCATGGGCTTGTAGGCTATTCAATTGCCACTCCTTTGCAGGCACCAGCAGGCTTCATTTTAGATATATATTTTTTTGAAATCTTAACAATTTAGAGATACTATGGATAAATCATTTATGGAAGGCAAAATTACATGAAATTAACCTTCAGCAAATGGTATAGAATGTTAGGCATCCTACTATTACACATGCTGACATGTGATAGATATGCTTCCTAGATCCCAGAATTGTCTCCTGAGTCCATGGTGATGCCTTTTGAAAGGAAAATTGAATTCCTGCAATAGTCTTTCCTTCACAGCCTGAACAGCCTAAACTTTTGACCCAGTTTGCGATGTACTGCTGTTCATGCTTCCATTTAGCCCTCATCAATGAGCTTTTGTGAGGGAAGGACAGATAGGACTCCAAGAGAGGATTGACGGGATTGGTTAATTATCCAACATGCCACTTCATGGGCAATTATAATCAGAAAGGTATTTCAGAAAATTGTGGAGAATATCCAATCACAGTAAGCACTGATTAGATGGATGACAGAGCACATATGATGTGGTCCCTGGACATTGGCAGCATGGAGGAAGGTTTCTAAATTATTTTGGAGGATTGGAAAATAAATGCAAATTAGTGCCATCTAGCTCACAACCTTTATGGGCTGCAGGAGGGCAGCGTGTATATAACCTTGGGATTTTATTCTCACAATGAGCTATATACCATCCTTTTTTGACAATTGCTCTTATACAAATGATATGTGATACCAACTACACAGTGGTTGGAGTTTGGTGGAGGGGAATCTTCCATGTCATGTATGAATCCATAGCACACTTCACAATTTCCTTGGTTATGGAGTCCAATAGGAACACACAAGGCCGATCTGTTTCCATGTCATGCAGTCAAGATGTGCGGAGGTATCATTTTCACATTGATAGGAAAAGATAAGTAGCAATTTCTCGGTCAAAGAGGCAGCAGTTTTATAGTTACCTCTCATTGAAGATTCCAGATGCACGTGGGAATAATGTAAGCCACAGATGAACCTTCTTATGACCACTAGAACTCTTTTCGCTCTTCGACCAATCTAGTTTATAAGGTTTTCTTGGTCATTATTGTAGAAAGTAGGGTCAGTTCTGTAATTTACAGGTTTTTTTGTCTTTTAGTCTCTCTCTTCTTTATTAAGGCCCGGTTTGATTGCAGAATACCACGGAATAGGTTAGGGTAGGCCGGCTTAGCCGCTTTGATTGCTCGGATTAGGTATTCGAGTTATTCGAGCATATTCGGGCTTATCCGGCAGATAAGCCATTCAGGGAAAAAGCTCGAACAGGGCGAGTTAGGGTATTTCGAGTCCCGAGGAGGGGGAAGTCATTCCGACAGAACCCTACTTTGCCCCCATACCTATCTCGCCCCCTCTTCTGAACACCCCACCTCACCCTGTCGGATGAGAGAAGGGGCGATTGCCCTCGCCCTTCTCCCTCATCCCTCCCACGGCGCATGTCGTCCACCACGGCCTCAGCGGAGTTGCTACAGCCTGCTTCTTCTTCGGCATTCGTGTTTTGCTTGTCCGGATGAGATCGGGGCTCCGATGAGCGGGAAATTGCTTCGCCATCATCATCTTCAGCGGGATTGGTCAAAGCGCTGCTGGGGATTCTGATCGTAGCTGCGTAGGCTTCCTCATCTCTGGTCTTTTCACCCGCAGAACCCACTTGCACTCTGCGGCCATTATGTGGTCTAGGGTTTTACGGCTTTTTCCTGTCCTGAGGGTGGCCTCCGACCTTATCCTCTGCAAGTGCCTTATCCTTGGCAGCTTTTGACCGATTTTGCCAGTGTATGGTTCGATCCTTGCCGGCCAGGTATGAATGTGCCCGTAAAAGTACAGTGCTGATGCTTCCCTCTATTTAAAGGTCCTTATGTTCTTTGCGATGGCCTCACCTTCGAGCGACTGGCACTGTGCATCTGAGGAAGTAGGGAGAGCGGTGGTGTCTCCATCCCTAGTAGAGCATGTTTCCTATGCGTCCTCCTCAGCCCCCCGTCATTACTGGTTCTTTCCCCCTTGCTTCTTTTTTTCTTCCTAGCAAAATATATTAAGATCTCGTTTTATGGCCGTTCGAAACATGGTTCTGTTCTTCAGTTGTTGGGGTGTATTTTGATACAGTACAATTTCATTGCATTTAAATTAACTAATCTGTATTCACATTGGAAGGTTTGATCGCATTCATGCTTACAGATTGAGTACAGGTTTGATTTTCACTGCCTGCAGTCTCCTCTCTTCCTACCTTTACCTCAGGTCGTTTGTCCTGTTGTCTTCTTATGTTTAGGCATGTCTGATAAAATCAGGTAAAACAATGGCTGATGGTTGCAGTACAGTTTTGCTTGCATTTAAATTAACTAAATGCATTTAGATTGGAAGGTTTGATTTCATTCATGCTTATAGATTAAGTACAACCTTCATTTTTACTGTCTGTGGTCTCCGCTATTCCTAGCTTTACTGCAGGTCGTTTCTGTCTTGCTGTCTTCTTATGCTTAGACATTATCTACAGAATGAGGTAAAACAATGGCTGATCGTAGCAGTTTCTGCCTTGCTATCTTGCCGGGTGTTGTTGATGTACTCATGTTATTTCTATTTCTTTGTTTTTGTTTCTACCAATGAAATCGTGGAACAGCTCCAAAAGGAAGAGGAGATCAGCAATGTCTTCTTCAGGTAACCCTCGGGGCTTACCCTCAAATTCCATTCATTTTGATTAACTCATGTCAATGTGTATGCAAATTTTTTGTTCTAAACTTAAAGTATGAACCCGTTCTTAATAAATGAATGCAAAGCTAAAGTTTTCTTATGAATTTACCAATGCAAGGCATGAGAAGGTCTGGGTCGAGTAGTGGTAGAGTTAAAACCCGTACACCCAACTGGAGTACTAATCAAGACAAGGTGCTCCTTGATCTCTTGATTGAAGAATATGATAAGAATAATTACAGCAACGGTACATTCAAGCCCCAATGTTGGAATGGGATGGTTCCTCAGTCCAATGATACATGTCGAGTAAATTATGACCGTGATCAGCTATATAACGGTTGGAAGACCTTAAAAAAAATTCACAGCCTTTATGATCAACTAACCCACAAGAGCAAATAGGGGTGGGATAGTGTAAACAATCTGCCCATTCCTGACTATGAAGGGGCATGGAACGAATTAATTCAGGTACAATCTCTAGCCTTCTTCCTTAGGGACCTTGTACATAATTGTCCCTTTTTCATTTCACAAATAACGTATGTTCATCATCTTTCCCCAAAAAAGCACTGAATTTAGGCTGATAAGAGGTAAACCCTCTATATTCATAAGAGAGATGGACTATTTGTGTGGAAATAGCACCTCGCGGGGGGATGATGCCAAAATTTCAGCACGCCGATGTTCATTTCCACTCGATCACAGCCCTATAAATGAGTTCTTGAATGTCTTAGGTGATGGCCATCCTACTAATAACATTGAGCCTATTCCTACATTTAATACACCACCTCACTGTTCACAGCCATCAAACTCCATGCGTACTGTTAGGTCTCTTGGGTGCAACCGGATCTAGAAGGGGGGGTTGAAATGGTCTGGTACAAACTATGACCAATTAAAAACTTTAGCTCATTAAAGCACAAACAACAGCTATAATGCACATGAAACACTTAGACACAATGCATAGCGGATTTAATAGGAATAGCTCAAATGAAGGCGTCAAAGACACAATGTCAAGTGATGAGGTTGACGCACCCTAAAGCAGAGGCGGTTCAGCAAGAAGCTGCGTCGACGCAGCAGACTGGTGGGGTCGACGCACCCACACAAACAGATCAACAGTTAGTTGTGCTGAACCGGATTCAAGCAAGCCCTTACAGGATATGAGCACAGCATACATAACAAGTTATGACTTGCCCCAAGCCTATGAAGAATACTAATGCTTGTGTGCAAGTGTGCAGCAAACAACTAGAGTATGCAAATGCAACTTAAGACTTAAGCGCATAGAACAGTGCAGTTAAATCAGTACGTGTAAATCTGTTATGCTTGCTGTCCTGTGAATGTGGGAAAGAAGAAGTGGATCAATCACACAAAGCACACCCCACTGCACAGGGATTTTTAAGGTGGTTCGGTTGCAACCCCGCAACCTACGTCCACCCCTCACCAAACCCGGTGAGACTTCCTGTTGACTAACAGCTTGCTACAGTTGAGCATCACAGCTTGCTATCCGCTGAGCAACACAACTTGCTATCCGCTGATCCACAGCTTCACGATGGAGACGACGCCCCCCACACACACACAAGGATCAGAAATGAAAAGAGAAACAAAGAAAGATAAAAACATAAACAAAGCACGAAGACATCCTGATGTTCAGCCATAGATCCGAAGATCTTCTTCTTCAAGCTCAGATGTCTGCAGGGCTGCTCTCTCTCAAGGCCTTTCTCCTTTCTTCTTCTCTCTTACAGCAGTGGACTGGGACGGCCAGATGCTGGGCTGCTCTCCTTCCCTTCTATTCTCACTCACAGATTTTCTTGAATGCTCAAGGGCGTGGCTCTCTTCAAAGGTAGCAGCAGCTCCTCTTCATGCGGGAGCTTGGTATATATAGAAGAGCTGGTGGGAAGTTTCCCTCCAAGAGAACTGCATCTGATTGGCTGAATTTGAAAGAGACTTCTTTGAAGAATACCTCAATTCTGATTGGTCCAGTGAGAAGGTAGATTTCTTTGACCACTGGGCTTGACTGGTTCCACCGTAGATAGAAGAGCAGGGGAAAAAGAATGGTTTCCCTCCAAAAGACTTCCTTTGAATAATAGAGAGGAAATGATGCTTCTTGAGTCTTGTGAGCTTTCATGTCGCCTGTTGATTGGCTTAGGACAAGAAGGTACGGTGCTCTGCCCCAGGAGTTTCTGAAATAGCAAGCTGATTGGGTAGAAGCATAAAGGTGGTTGCCATGGAGAGTGACATTTCCCATAAACGTAGGTTGACAAATCTGCTGTCCAAAAGGACTGATCTGGTAAGCTCATGATGACAAGGACAATAGACTCCCAAGGGATCCTCTCCGGACATCAAAAACCGTGTTTTTGGATGTTTGCGGTTCATATTTTAATCCTCTGGAAGTTGTATGAAAGTTGCAGAAGATTTGGCAGATTCTTCATGCTTGGAGTCGACTCCAAAGCCTTGTGGATTCGACTCGGCTTCTAGATTTCTCAAGCTTCCAGCCTTGCGAGACATTTTTCACCCTTAATAGCTATTTGTCACCCTTATGTATTTGTCACCTTTATCCATCTATTTGTCACCCTTGTTTGAGTTCAACCGTCGCCACTGCTTCTTCTTTCAGCCTGGTGAGATTTATTGTAACATGAGTCGACTCCAATAGCATTTTGAGTCGACTCTCCTTCTAAGGTTTCTCTGTTTTCAGCCTGGCCACCTATTTTTCACCGTTAGCCGCAAGAGCCGTCGCCTTTAGTCTTTTTCCTCTTGCCTTGAGCTGTCGCCTTTATCCATTTGTCACCGCTAGTGTCTATTTGTCACCACTAGCTAGCCATTTGTCACTGCTATTGCACATTTGTTACCCTTAACAGCCTTTTGTCACCCATATGAAGTATTTGTCAATTGAAGTCGACTTCAAGGTCTGACTGTGTTGACTCCAAGTTATGTTGCCTGACAGACGTGGGATGTCTTGCTATTGACTTTGACCAGAGTTGACCTTGAGTCAACATGTACTTGAACTTGGCTGGAGTTGCTTTGACTTGCGTTGACTTTGACTAGAGTCAACATGATTTGGTCAACATTGACTGGAGTCAACTCTTCTTCATCTTCTTCCAACTTCTCAGCCTTATCATACATTTGTTAGACTTAAGATGTATTTTTCACCCTTAGCACGGTCTTTGTTCTTCTTCCACCTTTGCAAGCTTCATGGTGACTGGAGTCGACTCCAGAGCCTTCTTGAGTCGACTCTTCTTCTATGCTTTTCAAGCTTTCAGCGCTGCCACCCATTTTACACCTTTGCTTAGCTATTTGTCAGCTTTGTCGCATATTGTCACTGCTGCCCACATATTTGTCACCCTTAATCACTTTAGTTGGCGGGTGTCTTAAGGTTGACTGGAGTCGACTCGAAGGCCGTTTGGAGTCGACTCTTCTTCTTCAATCTTCATGCATTTGGCTTGTTATCAGTCTTGCCCTGCTGCTTCACAGCATCAAAACACATGACATCATTGCATGATATCTTCACACTGCTCATCTTTATGAGGCCATTCACATGACAGTGCTGACTTTGACCTGAACTATAAACAGTTGACAACATCAAATGCAAGTAAGACTCCCCAATGAGTCATAGTCGGACATCGTCAAAATAATAGAATCAAACATGTTCCACACCTGCCCAACACGTACCACTCATCCAATGAGTGACTATGGAGGATGAAGGCACTTCTACACCCCGTAAGTGTAAAAGAGTTTCTGCAAATAAGGGCGTCAAAGCAGGATAGGGGGTGAGGATTTGTTGGCATTTGTTGTGGCTAGTCGAGAAGAATGTAACTTGGTGAACCTGTTATGGGAAGGGTTTACGTCCGACAATACCGGTGGTTCAAATGAATCAATTCCTGTAGAAGAACACACCCTGTCATTGAAGGACTGCATTGACACAATAAGGAAGAACCCAAATGTCCCACACGATGTGTACATCAAAGTATTAGATTTGTTCATAGATGTCGGGAAGAGAAAGCTTTTTATGGTGTTAAAGAAGGAGAATCAGGTTGATTGGGTGCTCCATGCCCAATAGAAAGTTACTCATGGATTGACATTATAGGACTGACCTTTAATCCCCCACCCCACTTTATCACGTAATCTAATTACACTGATTCAACTTTCCATGCATGTCTTAAAAGCACTACCTTACTTTCTTTTAATCTCCCGTCCCACTTTATCACACAATGTACTAATTATTTTCGACTTTGCAAGCATTTCTAAAGCACCATCCCTTAATTAATGAACTATTTTACTTGTGCTTTGCATTATTTAACACCTCACATGTAGGTAATTGAATGTCACAAGCTTGGGAAGGTATAAGTGTTATGTTGTTTGAGCTGGTCATGAAGCGGAGGTGTATTACACTTGGCCAGAATATTTTTCCCAAGTGCATAGCCACCCGGGTGCTCGTTACAAAGGATTTCACTTCGTCGAGGAGGCATGTGCTACTATGGGTATGAAATATGATGATATTGGAGAAATGCACCTTCGACGACCTCAACTTGTGGGAGGCCCCATGCCTCCTTATGATGGGACTTTCCTTGGTCAATATATTGCAGGCAGACCTTCTCAAATGAACCCGACCAACCAAAGTCCACACATATCATATGATGTTGTTGGCCTTTTGATCATTCTTGTACTGTTGCGGTTATTCATATTGCTAGTTGTGTTTTTGTTGTTTTTTTCTTATTGGTAGGGTATTGACCTCTTGTTAGCGGTCTGGTCCGCATGAATGAATCTTTTATATCACTAAAAATTGTTCATCTATGTGATTTCTGATTTGTAGCCTTTAATCAACTTCTCATGAAATTCATCATGGAGGAAGAGGAGATGTACCAAACAATTGAGGAAGCAATTTTAGAATAAGTTGAGGATGATGAAATGCCACCCCTACCCCATCGGCACATGTATTTGGGTGTATACAATGGCCACATGTGGATACATGACATCGTCAACGGACATGAGCAAAGGTGCTACAAGATGTTTAGACTTCACCCCACAATGTTTACAAGATTAAAGAACATGTTTGTAAGACCGTGAGTCTTTCGGATCTTTATCGGAAAGTTTCGGATCGCTTTTGTGGGTCCTGAATTGTGTTTTACGATCCGCGTGCGTTTTTCTCCCGTACAAGTTACGGAACCCCGTGGTGAGTTTATTATTGAATTCATCGACTCGAGGACGCTATAGTTGCGTTGCATTCTTTCCAAGGATCGTTTAGACTATTTTTTCGTATTTTTCTGAATTAGCGCATTTTTGGACCAAAAATCGGATTTTACGGAAATTAGGAAATTCCTAATTTCTTTTTCTTTTTATTCTTTTCTCTCCTTCCTCTCTCCTCTCTCGCCGTCACTCTCTTCCCCTCTCGTTCTCTCTCCTCTTTCCCCCTCTACTCCGGCTGCAGACGGAGGAGGCTCGGGAATGCTGTGGAGATGCCGTGGAGGTGGTCCGGAGCGTGCTGGTGCGAGGATCGGAGCGTGGTTGGAGCGATCCCGTTCGGTGGATTCAAAGCCGGCGTGGTTTCGTTCGTGAGATGGTTTTCGGCGTGGTTTAGTCGCTTCGGCGCGCGAGAACTCCGGTGGAGGTAGGGAGATGGACGCCCTACTCTTCTTCTATGTTCCCCGGTGATTTCGAGCTATACGGTGCGAGAACGAGCGGGTTTTGTCTTGTTTTGGGTGAAGCATGCTTTGGGGGGTGTGAGACGAGTTCGCCTTTCTCGGCGACGGTTTCTAACCTAATTAGTTTTATTTCAATCCCTGACATGTCAGTATTCCATTTCCGCTGGTTTCATTGCGATTGGTGGTCATTTGGGACCGGTGTGAGCCCGGGAACCCATGTGACTCATTTAGGGTCGACTCGGTAGAATCGCCCGTTTCTTATGTTTTATGCGTTGTTTGGATCCCTTTCGGTCTGTGGAAGGCTCGTATCATGTCTAGGGTTGTTTCCCCTTCGTTTAGAAGCGAACGGGGCGTGGAACGGTCGGGATCGGCCATTCCCCTGTTTTACCCGCCGTAGCGCCTTAGCGGTCGTACCAGTGACCGTTTTCACCTCTTTAGCGGTCCTTGGGTGACCGCTAGGCTGTGTTTGGGTCTATGTCGGTTCAACGTCGGTTTGGGTCTTAGCGGTCATGCGATTGACCGTTTGCTTCGGCTAGCGGCCCAATGGAGGACCGCTAAGCCCTTTCCAGCGGTCCATTATTAGACCGCTAGGAATTTTGTGTTAGTCGGTTTGGCCAAGCGATCACGCGATAGACCGCAAGGCTGGTCTTGGCGGTTCATTGCTAGACCGCTAAGCGTCGTTTATGTCGGTTCGATGGTTTTAAGTCGGTTGGGTTAGCGGTCCTAGCCCTGACCGCTTAGTGACCTTGGCGGCCCTTTGGGTGACCGCTTAGGTGGTTTGATTGGGTCTAGCGGTCAGGTCTATGACCGCTACAGTCTTCTAGCGGCCCTGCGATAGACCGCATGCCCCTGTGTTCTGTAGTTGGTTGGCTAGCGGCCCTTGGGCTGACCGCTTGGTCTTCCTGGCGGTCAGGCAGGTGACCGTTTAATCCCATTGTTCTGTTTTCCCGATGTTGGCCTCCAATTGTCTTGGCTTGACCTTGTGGTTTGCCCGCAATCCCGTGGATGTCTTGGACGTCCTATGAGGGCTGTGACCATGTTGTGGGATGGCCGGGAGTGCCATTATATCGAGTAGTATTCCGTGTTGTGTTCAGAGTTAAGATTGGTTCTGGTCAACCCGGTGTGATCCAGTGGTTGACATGTGACCTTGTGGTTGTCTCGATGATCCTGTATGGATCGAGATATGGGTGTTGGACGCCTTGAGATGCGGTCTTACCTCGGTTTGCGTGTCCACGTGCCTTGAGGGTCTTAGTGATTCCTCAGGTCTCCGTGGTTTGTGTTATGCGGAGGTGTGGATCAAGTGATCCTATGTCGTTTCCTTTATCGATGTTTTCTCGTGCTATGGCTTAGGGATTAGACTGATTGGCAGCTTGTTACCGCTTCGTACGACGATCTTGACCCCGAGTCTTCTGACTCAAGGATCGTTGTGTTAGCAGGTCTAGTTGTCTGTCCTGAGTCTGGTGGCATTCTGGTATGCTACCTTGTGTTTTGTGCTTGGTGCTTCGTGGTACGTGTGACAGTGCATGCTTAGTCTGTCTGTACTTCAGCACTGGTGTTTTGGAGTCTCTGTGTCCAGTGAGCCTCCACTAGTCGTAGCCTGACGACGCTTTCTTGTGTGTCGGCCCACCTAGGAGTGGTGGCGGGGCATGTTCCCGATATACGGTTTGTAAGTTAGTTTCCGTGGGCCCCCTTGCCTTGCGGTAGCGTCCTGCTTGGGGGGAAAGCTAGCTAGAGGCCTGGCTCAAGACATTGAGCTTGTGTGTGCACACGTGGTCAGGGGCTTTTGGACGAGCGTCGACCGGCGTGACCCTGACTAGTCACTCGTTACTGTGGTACCGTTGTTCCTTGTGTTGTGATACCGTTACTCCTTGTACTTGGTACGGTAGTTCCTCGTACTTGTTTTTGTAAGTATCTCAGTTACCACCGTTCCCGGTGTGTGGGAGATACTTGTGGTGCAGTGTAAGTCGTCAGTGGACGCATCTGGCTGTTCTTCTAGTGAGGAGGTGCTCCTGTCACTTGACGCACAATCTCGTGACTCTTGTGACTTGTGTTTGTGACAGTTTCCCGTCATGATTGACGTGACTTGTCGGGTAGTCTGTGTTGGCTTCACCCGCGGTCCAGTCTTGTGTAACGTACACGACGATCTAGTTGTGTATGTCCGTGCCTTTGACTGTGTAGGTCTTTTATAGGGCTTTTACCTGTTTTTGGGTAGGCTTCTATGATGAAGCTAGTGCTTGGTCGACGGATCGGTAACGCCCGACTTTGTGAGATCGGGGTTAGCCTTTCTGTTGCCGTTTGGAGTAGCTTAGGGAACCGTGGTTTGGTCGGCGGCCGTGTTTCTGGTTAGTACGGCTTCCCTTCTTCTTTAGATGTTCTTACTCTTGCTTACTCCTGCTTACTCCTGCTTTTTACAGCTTTACTGTTGTAGTTACTTCTGTTGCTCCTGCTCTTCCTGCTTTCTAGTTTAGCGTTGTTTAGCGTGTTACGGCGTTGTTTCCAGTGGGGATCCGCGTGACCCCTACTGAGCCAGTGACACGAGGCCTATACCTGCTTTACAGGTGTGGACCTCTTTTTCCTGATGGTTCGTGACGCGGTGCGTCAGTTCTTTGTTGCCAGCGTTGCCAGCGTTCTCTGCGTCGGGCTTCCCCCGACTTCAGTGTACGTTTTCCTTTCTGTTGGACTGTACTTGTCTTTATTTGGACTGGACTCTGTTAATTTAAATTGTTAATTGAAAAAGTAATTTTATTTCTGCTACTTTAGCAAACCTGATCAATGAAATATTAATTGCTTACTGCTTTATCTGGGACTTCAATGTACCACACACACTCCTTTTATCCCTTCGGAGCTTTACCGCTCTTGGGAGGCCTTGCAGGATCCAAGTGTTATCGGGTTTACCCGGTATCCGGAGCCTGGGTCGTCACAATGTTGGTCGTGAACTAATTAAGGATTCTCACTATGTGACCACAAATGAACCACTGGCCATGTTCCTCTATATGGTTGGTCATGGAGTGTCTAGTGGTGCATTATGTGAGCACTTCCAACATTCCTCCTAGACAATCAACCACTATGTAAACTTGGTCATCTATGCCTTGGCTTCATTGAAGGCAGATTACATCCAAATGCCCACTGCAGCGGCGGTTCGCGACTGTCACCCACACATCTGTGGAAAAGATCGCTTCTACCCATACTTTAAGGTAAAGTTCATTGATTGTTTATTTATGGCACTTGTTCATTCAATTTTCATATCATGCTACATCCTTATAGAATGCAATCAGTGCCATTGATGGCACCCACATCCCAGCCAACGTGCCATTGTCGGAGCATGGTCAGTTTCGCAACCATAAGCAATGCATTACTCAAAATGTGATGGTTGTAATCTCCTTTGGCATGCTGTTCAACTAAGTTTGTGTTGGTTGGGAAAGTTCTGAGGCGGATATGAAGGTGCTAAACTGGTCTTTGGATGAAGGTGTTCCATAGGGTAAATATTATTTGGTGGATAGTGGTTATAGGAACACTAGTTTGTTTTTGACCCCATATCGTGGAGTCAGGTACCATCTTGCCCAATTCCGAGGCCGAGGTAATGTCCCCTACACTAGTAAGAAGGAAAAGTACAATCATCGTCACGCCCAGTTACGGAATGTTGTTGAGCGAGCTTTTGGAGTTCTAAAAATGAGATTTCAAACTTTGCGCGAAGGGAATATGTATCCTTGGCCGACGCAAAGGAAGATAGTCCTTATTTGTTGTGTTTTGCATAACTTTATTCGTCGTGAGCAGAGGTACGATTGGTACAACGTAGGTGAGGAAGATATAGCGACAGATGCTGCTGGAGACAAAGAAGTGCCGAATGGATTTGGAGGTCTCTGCAGGAGAATGACTTAGGAATGAAATTGCCATGTATGTGTCATGGACTCCCGTTTGTATGTTTGCAAACCCTCTATTTACAGTTTTTATTGAAGAAGAATGTCGTTTATGAATGATATGCAACTGCGCTTATTTCCAATTATCTCGTACATGTTTGTAGGGGGCCAGCACCTTTGACCTATTTGTCTCTGCAGGGGGATGGGCAATGATGCAAAACCTGATGACTGATAATTACCTCAGGATAGCGAAAGCATGTGCCATTGCAACATGGTGAATATCATTATACAACTGTGGAGGTTCTTAGGAGCATATATGCTGTATGGGTATGAACCATGAGGACTGGCACATGCACCAACTCTTTCCAATGGTATGATTGTTCAGGCTAGTCTGAGCCCAATACTGATCAGAAGCATTCCTTCCTAGTGCTTCAGGTAATGGTGCAGATTATTCAAAAGAGTGCTGATGTTTGTGCAAACTAAAGAGTTCTGTAAGCTCTTATGATGGTGATAAAATGCTCCTGTTAAGAAACTTCCTTTTATTTTCTTGTGTGATTGACCCTGCTTTTATTTATGACTGCACTTGAACATTCAGGTTGATCTGATGATGGCCACAGTTTAATCTGGTGATGCAGTTTTATTATGTGGTTGTGGCCACAGTTTAATATTCCCTTTAATACCCATTCCTTTGATTGCAGATCATTGTTCCCACATATTGGTGATGCTTCCTATCATTTTTAAATGTTACTGAATATCTGATAGAATGAAAGAGTGTTATGAACGCAGATCAAAAGAGCATGTGGATATTGTAGACCCAGTAACTAGGGCAGATCTTTTTGTAAGGACTTCGAACCATGTTTATTACAATGCTTTGGTCCATTTTAGTACCATCTTCCAACAGGTAAAGTTGAAGTTAATCCTGGAATGAGACACCCAGCCAGTAAAGTGTTTCCCGCTACAGTGTTACTTTAGATTTGAATAGATGGTTTCAACCATGTAGATTTTCTGAAATGTTAGTTGTGACCTGGCTGGTGTTAGGAGTTAAATTCTGAAATGTAGATTTTCTAAGAACTCATGTATTTTTTTTTCAGATTGTATTGAGTCATGACTTGGCTGGTGTTAGTTGTGGCAGCCAATAAAGTGGATCTTCAACAACAATGTGAAGCTCATCAACACCGACGCAAGGCTGTTCTTAATCGCAGCCACGGTGGGTGTTTATTACAGTAGAAGCAAGCTCAAAACATGACCATTGAGGCATTTTTATTTTCTTTATTGTACCTGTTTCTTTTTTTGGGTCAAAGCATTGTACCTGTTTTATGGTGGTAATCAACCACTTGTAAATTGTAAAGATTATGTTGTACAAGATAGTGTTGATATAAATCCGGTGGTGCTGTTTTATGCATTGTGAAGCAATTTTATGTGGTATGCCCAGTTAAATGAGTTTTCTTTGAACATTGTATGCTTGCCAATTTACAATTTGGTGTCAACTGCTACTTTGGATATTGGTATGCTTTGTAAGAATGGGTGCGGGAATGCTAAGGATTCAATCAGTTTTGCATGTGCCTGCAGAACCGCTGGGTTTCAATGAGAAAACTCAAAATAATTGGGGCACTTTGGAGAATTGGGTTTTCAGAACCCACCTCGAACCCAGTAATTGTAATCAACACAGTAAGAATAATGCCTCTTAACCGACAAACTCCAGGTCGGATACAGCAATCGTTATCAAAGGAAGATTGGCTAATCCCTGGGTTACCCTACCCTTGGTTACAGTAACCTGGCCACCCTACACAGGTATCAAAGTGGGCCTAAGGAAATTTATGTAATTGTGTATTTTCTGAAAGCTATAAATACATGAGGAGGGCTGGTTTGGTGAGTCATTAAGAACTGCAGCCTCTCTCTCTCTTCTCCTCTTGCTCTCTTGTGGTTTCTCTACTTTCACGGTATCAGAGCAGCATCCATTCTAGGCACCATCTTCTTCTTCTCTGATACTTGGAAGCATCTCCCCACCAACCCACAGCCCTTTTCTCCTCAGACAGCACATACGAAAGCTGTAGAGCATATCTTAAGACATTTGATGTGTTGTCCAGGAACGGGGTATTATTAAGCCACCAAACCACTTGAAAATTGAAGGTTATGCACATGGGGATTGGGCTGGTTCAAGGGATGACAGGCGGACAACTACTAGGTATTGCACCTTTTTAGGAGACAACCTAGTCACTTGGAGGAGTAAAAAGCAGACTGTGTGTGACAGATCTAGTGTAAAAGCTGAGTATCGGGCTATGGCACATGGACTTGCAGAGTTACTGTGGTTGAAACTACTGCTAAGTGATTTGAGGATGCAGGTAGAACTTCCTTTAAAGCTCTCCTGCAATGACAAGGCTGCCACAAATATGGCAAATGACCCAATGCAACATGACAGAACAAAACATATTGAAATTGACAGCCATTTCATCAAAGCATGGCTGGACTCAGGAGAGCTCTGTCTGCCATATGTGAAATAAGAGGACCAGGCTGCTGATGTTTTTATAAAAGCCATGACTGAGGATCAGTTTGTCTCTACCCTTGACAGGTTGAGCATGAAAGATACCTACGCTCAACTTGAGGGGAAGTGAAAAAAGTAGGGTGGGCCAGTTCTATAATTTACAGGTTTTTTATGTCTTTTAGTCTCTCCCTTCTTTGGTAAGGGCATTTATGAAATTGTGTATTTTTCTGAAAGCCATAAATACATGAGGAGGGCTGGTTCAGTGAGTCATTCAGAACCGAAGCCTTTCTTTCTTCTCTTCTTTCTCTCTTGCGGTTTCCCTACTTTCAATTATTATTTGTAAACTAGTTCCATCATCTTGTGTATCGTCCTTCTATTTATATATTATGTCCACAGAAAAAATGGGGGGAAAGTTGGTCAGTATATACAACAATACAAGAAGATGCACCTGAGTACGTCCTGCATCAGCAACAACAAAAGTTGGAAGACCAATCCGATCTGCTGCATCCTTTAGCTTATTCCTGGAAGGATGCTCAGAAAGAACCACCAAGCATCAATACAGAATAAGAGTAAAATAAGAAACCGAAACTGACAGGGCCGTAAAAAAATTGCCTCTGAACTCCAATTCTAAATCCATGCTTACATTTCTTGCTGGTTTCTGCATGATAAAACTATCTTAGGCTGGCCACATTGTTCCCATTGTCGTAAAAGAGATCGATGGCTGCAAATAAGAAGTCTTCATTCCCGATCAACACAGTACTCTAGCTGAGGGAACTGAAGATAAAAACTAAGACTAGAAAGAAATTCATATGGTACTCCAGCTTGCCTAAATTCTTACATAATGAACAATTATTTTGGCAGGATAAATGCATTCAATGAGAAGCCATGTTGTATTTTAAGCTTAGAAGATGCAAAACACTAGTAACAAAAATTTTTCAAAATCCCATCCTTAGAGGTGAATATGCACACAGATTTGCCACCACAAAGAGAAATTGCTTACTCACTGATCATCCTCACAATTGTAAGCCTCACCAATCAACTTGGGGCCAACTAGATCCACTCAAATACCCAAGGATTTGACAAAATTTCATGACAAGCTGCCATTCGACATCAATCACTCTCAGTTATTATGTCATACACTGTAGGCAATGGGCTCGTGGTCAGGCAGGAGAAAACATGGAACTAGCAACCTGTTGAACCAGATCAAAGTGCATAGAAATGAATTTCTTAGAATGATTTAAATTTTGACGTGACCTTTTTTCTGCATGCATATTATTCTTTAAAAAAACAATTGATTTTTTTTCGTATTTTAGGGGAAGCAAAAGTCCAAATTTAAAAAAATGATTGAGCATGTAAATGGGGTAATACCTGTTTGATCCCCCGTCTCCACTAATCTAGGCTACAGAAAATACTGAAACACAAAATACAGAGGCAATCCAGTTCAATAAAAAAAATCTCAGATTGTCATAGTTTTGCTAAATACTTGTTAACAGTTTAAGCATGATATTATACCTGAAATGATTTCTTTTTCACACTATGGTTCATTAATAAAATTAAAAAACTATTTTCCTGTTCCATCTTGCCTGATGTTACATGCAGAATAGGGGGTTCCCATGGCTATGGGCTATAAGGTGCAGTCACATTGGCAACCTAGTATTACGATGCAAGCTCATCCATGCACCCAGCAAGGCTGAAAAACAAACAGGAAAACAAAAAACATGTAAATCGGTCCATCAATCTGCACATGCACCAACGGACACATGCATGAAGATGTATGAGCTGTGTAAAGGGTTACCCTTGATCACTCTAATACACTGAAGCAGATAGTTACATATGAACCTCACTATCTGGCTACTCGTCTTCATCACCCGGTTGAAAGGTTGATCAATCATTTTTCCCCAGATGGCCTATGATGTAGGATTCAGGATGATCCACCACAAGATATGATCTCTAAATAAAGTTCATTCTCCACATCAACGAAATATCTCTCCTGCAGTCTTTTTCCTCCATTCTCCTTTCACCAAAAATATCCTCCCAGATGGTTTGAGAGAAGAGGCACATAAGGAAATGCTCTAGAGCTTCCTTCTTCTCACAAAGGTGACAAGTCAGCAAAATCCCCTTTGTGAAGATCACAAGTCAGTCACACGTAGGTAGCCAAAGACAGGAAATCGTCCACACCAAGAATTTAACATTCAGTGTTATAACAATTAACAGGTGCCCAAATTGGCTGCACATCATGTTTTATACACCTCTGTTTGTAAAAAATGTGTAATAACCCGGCAAAGAAGCAAGCCATTGCCTGCCCCATCTTCACATGCATGTCAATGTCATCCTCCCAACCTAAAGGGAACTACATACAACCAATAAAATGAAGCTATATCACAAAATGTTTACCATATTTGAAGATTCGGCATAAAGGGAAAATGATGCTCAGAGTAAAAAGAAAACAACATATCATTTTAATGCCAGAAGCAAGCTTTCATGATACAAGTCCAAGCGTGTAAATAAGATCACCACTTATCTTAAGGCCCAAATGGTATTACAAAAGTTTTAAACAATACAATGAATCTTCTGCAGTAGCAAATTTAAGAATCAGAAGTCATAGTTCTTTCTAATCAACAAGTTCATATATTAATAAAAAATGAATAACAGTACAGGGAAATGATTTTATAATCATAAACCATATGATGTATTTTTAAGAATAAAAAGCAAATCTTTAACTGCAAACTGAGCCATTGAAATTTTACCTATTGATTAATTCGGCATAGCTGCCGGTGGCTGCATCTGGAATCGGAAAGGAATGTTAAATCAATAAATGATGATGGCTTTTCTTAGAGGTCTGACAATTCTGCTAATCCAAACTACACTTTAAGAATGAACCACACCTATATATGAATATGAAGAATTGGTCCTAAAATATAATTTGGAAGCATTACATGACTGTATAAAAGCTTAAAGAAGAGCAGGTACACACATATACACACACTAGGAGGAAATGGGCCCGACTTGGACCATGCCCATGGTATGCAATCTCACGAGATCTCGGCGAGATCTCTGTCTCGGCGCGTCTGCGAGGCACGAAAACGTCCCGAGTAGGCGCATCTCGGAGATATCGTGTGCGGGCGGGACCGGCGGGCACGAACGGGGTGAACCGGTCCCGTTAGGCGAACCGGTCGACCCTAAAAGCCTTACACCCCCACCCCCCGACCCCCGTCGAGTCCTCACGAGTCACGCCTCACCCTAACCGCTCGACGCACTCTCTCTCCCCAACACTCTCGCACACACTCTCGCACAGTCGCACGAGGTCGCCGGAGCCGCGCTAGGTGCCTCTCCCCGCCCGCTGATTGCGTCAATCTCCGGTCTTGGGAAAATAATGAATTCTTGAAGAATTATTTAAATTTTATAAGGTATAATTTTAGATTTATGTAACTTTTGATGCATATTGATATTAGTCCATGTGAATGGATTTCTTATTGTTATCATTACTCTTTATTTGGTAAAATTGAGTTATCAATTACAAAAACATGTTTGTGAAATTGAGTGGTTAGTATAAAAGAATTAGGATTTTCTTAGAAATAGGCTATATATATGAAAAAATGTTCCGAAATATCCGAACCCGATCTCCCGAGATTTTTTCGAGATCTCTCCGAGATCTCTTCTCTCCCCCCCGAGACGAAGCCGAGATCCGATATGGCAAACCATGACCATGCCCAAGCCCAGCCAATGTCTTCAAGGGTTGGGTCAGGCCCCCATGACAGGCCGAGATGCACTGGCCCAAGCGCAGATGATGCAAGACATACTTGGCCTGTTGAACCCTTGGCCCATTGAAACGTTCACATTTTTATGGGAAAAAAGGCTCCTGGACATCTCAAACTCAATTTTGCTGGATACAAAAATCATCTAGCCATTGAGGCATCTTGACTCCACATGAATATTGCCCATCTTTTGTTATTTTCATACATTCTCTAGGCCCGCCGGTACAACAATTAAACCCCAGGACTGGTTGTTTGGCAGACAAGCAAGCAAATTGAGGCCAGGACTGGCCCATGGGACAAGGAACTGAGAACAAGTCTGGCATGAAGTGGGCCAAGTCTACTGTGTGCAGTGGCGGAGCCAGGGGGGGTCAAGGGGGGGCAATTGCCCCCCCTTGATTTGGATAAATTTCTCTCTCTCTCTCTTTGCTCTCTCTCTCTCTTTGCATTTGCCCCCACCCCTGATGGGCTTTTTGGGTCTATTAGATGTCTATCGATGGTGGATATCTAAATTTTACGATTAAGTTAAAATATCTACTGATAGTGGATATTTATCACCCACATTCATTGGTTGGTTGTTTAACCGTAAATCGACGATGGAGATTTTCTTTTGTAAGATAAAAACCTAAAAGAGACAAAGAGGATAAAAGTAGTACAGTAGAACTGTAAAAAGGTATTACGGCTACCGGCTGAGAAACTTTGTCTGTAACTATGTAGGGTTATTTTTTGATGGTTGAGCATAAATAAAAAAAGGCTATCGGGCTGTGCATAGGGTTGATTTGCAGGCTTGTAGAAGGTCTCTCCGATCCGCACGTCTGCCCCCCCCCCCACACCCACTCCACTCTAACGAGTTTCTATGTCAATACGGTGAGTTTTCTCCCTTGCTCAGTTCTCCTGTTATCTATTTGGTGACTTTTGCTGGAATCGTAGGGTTTTACCATGGAATTTTACGTGAGGAAGACATTTCATTCAGGACTTTGATTTTATCTTTCTTTTTAATTTTTATTTCGTGTATTTTCAATCACGGGGATTTTACATATCTCAGTAGCTTAACCTGGTTCTCCCTCTCAGTTATTCCTATTTGTGATTCATTATCTCGAGTATATAATACAAAGCCAGCTCTCACTCGTCGGAAACAATGCACCTGATTTTGAAGCTGAAGTAATTTTTGTGGTGATCAATGGATGAATGATAATTTTGTGACATATATTGAGAAGGAGGCATTCGAGAGTATTGACAATAAGACAATAATGTAACGCTTTCAGAATATGAAGATCCGTCGTGAATAACTCACTTGTAAAATATCTTCTATTTAAATGAAAATAAATAATTTTTATTATATTAATTATATTTTGCCCCCCCCCCTTTTAAATATTTCTGGCTCCGCCACTGGCTGTGTGCAAGCATAGGGCCTGGCTGGGCTGGAACATTGACACCCCTACAATTCCACCACCAAATGCGGTCCAAGTTGGACAAAAAAACACCATCAAAAGAATAAAAAAGAGAAACTAGCTACTAACTAACAAGAAGATTGTACAGTTTTATGAAATCCACCAGTTTAGCATCTTACGAGCACATTGAGATGCAATTTTTCCAACTCCCATCTTCAGATCTTGTCTAACAATTAAAACCTGCAATGACAATTTGCCATTTGGGAAATCAATATGGTTATCTTTTGAAAGTTAAATCAACATGGTTATTTTTGAAAGTTAAATCAATATGGTTAGTGCTTCACACCTTATAATTTTCGTTGACTCGGATTATAACATTTGAGATAGAATAATAGGAAATGCAAACCATAAACCTCATAAATTTTCATACCTTCTAGAACAGTCTCCCCCCCCCAAATTTTATGCCATAAATGTAAAGATCTAGTTTTGCTCCTATTAATGGTCTCCCATGATGATTTTACATGTTCAGGGGTGAAGCTAGAGCGGTGGAAAGATTGGACTCGTTCATAGGTGAAAGAGTGAGGGAATGGGGGAGACTCCTTTGTAATGTGAATGCTCACAACTCTTCCCTTTTTGTTTTGTTGGGAGGGTAAGGGGGCCACACCATCTTGGTGTAGGCCCTTTGATGAATAGGGATTTTTTGGGAACTTATGGACTACACTTGTACACCAATTTTTGGACTTTAAATACAATGGTAGTACTGCCCACTTTTAAAAAATGATGATTTTACATGTCTGCAAGACAACTTAAATTGATGCTACAGTTAGAGGCAAAATTTTCAGGCAGCCTTGACAGACTGACATAAACAGTCCCTATTCAGCAGAATCAATAACGCAGGAGCGCTCATAAACCAATAGTTGAGTGATCAGATTATCCCCACAAAATCGTGAGAGCTTGTGAGTTTTCAGGGGACTGTTTGTCTCCACATCAAGAATACCTCTGATGAAAGAGAAAAAGAGATGAGTTATCCATATTTCCTTGGAAACTGTTGAACCAATTTATTATCATTCCCCGAGGAAACCCCAGGAATTTAAAGTCCAATGGCAGACACAATAAAGTACAATCATCCGTGCTGCCAGGCAATGTGCATGAGTCCCGAGAAGGGCTCCGTCGGGTACTTAGAATGATCCAAGGTACCATTAAAATCAGTAAGTTCCGCGAGGAATTGGTGCTTTGCAATTCAATATTTCACGACTCACATGATGAGTGAGACTGGTGGGGGGGGGGGACAGATTTGAGAAACTGAGGCACTTCCCCGCAATAATTAATGACAGGGGCCACAAGCCAAATAGAAGCACCAAACACACAAGGGAGACGTTCTTTTCAATGCTTCCACGTGAAGATATGAACAGTGGAGGAGCTATTTATAGGGGCAGCCAACACTTTTTCTCCCATATGGACCAGGTCCACCCCCAAAGAAGGGGATTTTCTTTTGCCCCGGGTCCACCCCCTACATGGGGATTTGCCCCGGATTCACCGTCCCCACCTAGGGTTTGGCCCGGGTCCATCCTTTCTAGGGGGGGGGGGGGGGGGGTTTAGCCCGGATCAAGTCCCAAATCCCTTATTTTGGCCCGGATGGAGGGTGTAACTGCCAGTAGTCCTTCGGGGCTCTATAAATACCCCAATGAGGGCCATTTGGAAAACACACTGAGAGAAGAGAACACACAGAGCGCAGCAGAAGGAGCAGAGCTTGTGTTTGGTGTTTGTGCTTTGTTTGAAGGCCCATCTTCTGGGTTTGATTTTCGTGCTTGTGTTGTGGTTGTGTTATGAGGGTATGACATAAATCCCTCACTTAGTCTATGTGCATTACAAACTCCTTCGTGAATTATGTAATCCACATATGGAAACAATAATCCATGTGTGGAAATAAGCACATCTCCCCTCATATGAAAGTCTTTCAAGTCTTATGATTATCTAAACATCCTGGACCGTGGTCAGGAGACTTGCATAAGCCCCAAGTGTCTATGAGCCAAAGGCCATGTATAATCAAAACTTGTCGACAAGTCTGTACTTATGAAATGTCCTCGCAATATCTTGTATACTTTACAACACTTTAAAATATACTTATGCCCATGTGAGCATGAGTTTATAAAATTATGTGAATGTTCGAGTCATGAGACGCCATGCCTCACCATGAATGTTCGAGTCGTAAGACGCCATGCCTCACATCATGTGAAGATAATTATGTTGGTTCGAGACTCAATTAACCGCGTGGAGGTCAAATGGCCAACACATAGCAGCCTTGAACCTTGAGGTTATGTATATGGGGGTCCACCTCAGTCCCCGTAACTACGTCAGTTGAATCCGTAGTCCCTCCTGAAACGTTCCCGATACCCAACATCGACTCGCACGACTTGGCGCCTAGGGCAATGCCTTAGCATCACAACTAACTTTGTGTAAACCGAGGACTTTCTTTGACAGTTAATCAAGAATATTTGGGCTCGTACCGATGTAAATAAACACCGATTGCAGTCGGTGGGGAATTGTCCAGTACCCGAACCCTAATCGTCTGATAAACTCAACCTGCGGAATAAATAACTCATATGCTGTAATTGGCTTCGATACACATGATTAATAAACAAATGTTTTCGTTCTTTTGTGTTAAACAACGTTTGTCCTTTTTTCCTATTCCCCTCTCCAAATTAATTTCTTTTAGATTCCGTGAGTTAAACAGAAACATATCTGAGTCTGATATATGCACCTAAGGCATCCAGATTCCTTCATGTTGTTCTGCATTTTGGTATATGTCCTTGCATGTCTCTCAAAAGCTCCTCAAAGGCAAACAGAAAAGCAGTAGATGGAAAACTACATCTATGAAATAGTGAGTTTATCTCTTCTTAGGCCACCCTCATTGTTTCTTTTAACGGCACATTATCATTATAAGTGGTGAACCTAACGATTCTCAAGTACAGAATTCTCATCAATCTAGAATGGTGTATTACCAATTAGCCACTAAAGAGCTTGTGTCAGTATCAATTGTACCCCAACTTGCTTCTGTCTGACTCCTCTTGGCCGTTAAGTTTTTGCAGTCCTTTCCAGCTAGGAGAAAACTGAATGTCCTCAATCTTCTCATATTTCTTGGACCTATTGATCATGTTTCTTTGTTGGTTAGGAGGTTGAAAATTGTGGGTAGCCATTTGCAGGAACATTCTGATTCGCTTTGATGTGATTTTGTAACCTGAGACACGGAGTAAAAAAAGGTAGGAGGTTGACTAAAGGTGTGGTATGTCCAGCAGTGGGCTCTGCTATGGGTATCGTGACCCTTTGGAATGAACGGGTAGTTGAGGAGGGAGAAACGTGGGCCGCTCTGCTATTTCCCTTACTTTCCGCAATTTATGTGACAATTTCATTTGGGACTTCTCTGGTGTCTATGGACCCCAAGGTAGGGAGGAGAAAAAGGTTTTGTGGGAGGAGCTCATTCAACATCATCAGCTTTGTAGAAGACCATGGTGCATTGGAAGCGAATTCCATGCTATTGCTGCAGTGGGGGAAAGGTCAGGCTCTTGCACAGTGACAAGGGAGATGGAGGACTTCAGGGAGTTTATTGAAGAGGCTGGTGTTATTGATGTTACTACACCAAATGCCCTCTTCACTTGGTCCAATCTCAGAGTCATTTGCTCAAGACTGGACAGACTCTTGGTTTCAGTAGACTGGGAAGATCACTTCCCACATCTTCAGGTTGAATGCTTGTCCCGCCCAATTTTTTATCACAAGCCCATTCTCCTAAGACTAGCAACAAGTTTAATATGTGCCGGTCTTTCAAGATGGAAAAATATTGGCTGAGGGAGGAGGATTTTCTTCAGGTAGTAAAAGTTGGTCAGCATCCAAACGGGGAACATCGTCTATGGCAAGGATGATCATCAAGCTGAAAGACCTGGCCCGAGAAGTCTCTTAATGGGGTAGGTCTAAAGCCTTTCTAGGGAGACATGCCAAGGACAACTTATTGGAGAAACATCAGGCCTTTGATGCACTGGAGGAGACTCACCTGCTAGATGAGCAAGACAGATCCATAAGAGAAACAACAAGGAAGGAGCTAGAGGACATTCTCCTCAAGGAGATATATTGGAAGCAAAAGTCCAAAGACATATGGTTGAAAGAGGGGGACAGAAATACTGCATATTTCAAGAAAATAGTGTCAGAGAGATGGAGAATGAACTTCATCACCAGTCAGCAGAATGAGGACAGAACTATATCCAACATGGTTGATATTAGGCGGCATGTGGTGGATTTCTATTTCTCCTTACTGTCAGAGAAGGATTGTAGGTGTCCTCCTTTCCTGGACCAACAGTGGCCACTCATCTCAGAGGAGGACAGAAATACGCTATCTTCCCCCTTCTCTGTTGAGGAGATCAGAGTAGCGGTGTTTTCCTTCCCTAGGGACAAGGCCCTAGGGCCGGATGGCTTCCTTATGTTCTTTTACCAACATTGCTAGAATATCATTCATGCTGATCTTGTGGACACTGTGAAGGAGTTCTAGGAGTAAAGCTGAGCTCAGTGGCATCAATAAGACCTCTATTGTCCTTATTTCTAAGAAGGTAGGGGCTGATTCCCTCAAGGACTACAGGCCCATAAGCCTGCTCAACATCATCTAAAGGATTATTTCCAAACTATTGGCGACAAGACTGGTAAGAGTGGTGGACAAAGTAGTTAGCGGTGATCAGAGTGCATTTATCAAAAGAAGGCAGATCCAAGAGAACTTTTTGCTAGCACATGAAGTCATTCATTCCTTCAAGATCCTCAAAAAGAAAGGGCTGGTGTTGAAGCTGGACTTTGAGAAGGCATATGAAAGGGTTAATTGGTAGTGCCTCCAGGATGTGCTTCAGGGTATGGGCTTTGGTGACAAATGGATCAGATGGATCAGGGCGTGTATCACTTCTGCCTCCTTCAGGGTGTTGGCAAATGGGGAGCCCACATCCTCATTTCACAGTGAAAGGGGACTGCAGTAGGGAGACCCCCTTTCTCCTCTCCTCTTTGTACTTGTGTCTCACATTTTGAGCAGATTTTGGTTGAGAGCAGAAGAAGTGGGTCTCTGTAATGCCCCAGATTTTTCGGATCGCTTTTGTGGGTCCCGGATTGAGTTTAGCGGTTGTTGGCAACATTTTTTTTTTTTGCCAACCTACGTGTGCCACTGTAGTAGAGCAGCAGCAATGGCAGACCCTTCTGGGGTGGAGGACCTGCCCGGGGTGGCACAGACCCGTCCGGGGTGGAAGACCTGCCCGGGGTGAACCTGCAGCAGGGTGGGGTCAAGACTGTTCGGGTGAAGCAACTTGCCCGGGGTGGCCAACCTCCCCGGGGTGAAGCCAACTGCAGCAGGAGGCCAACCTCCCCAGGGTGGAATGACATGGAGTGTGGTCACCCCACTCTTCTCCCCCCGGGGGTTCCGGTCACCTTCCTGGCCAATGGTGGCCTTAAGTCAACTCTCACCTCCTTTTTTGTTGATGTCTGGGGTCGGGGGGACCCGTACGGGGTCGCCCGACCTCGAGCAGGTCCTCGCACAGGAGGACGGGCCCTCCTGGGGTCACTCGGCCCCCGAGGTGACCTCCCCGGGGTCATTTGACCCCGGGAGGACCCACTCGGGGTCAAACCACCCCAGGCAGGACCGGGAGCATAGTTGTCAAGGCGGGCGCCTAGGTGCCCAGGCGGCCTTGAAAGGGTTAGGCGCTGCAGCGCCTTGTTGACACTAGAAAAGGCGAGTTAGGCGGTCGCCTAGGCGGGCTAGGCGCCAAGGCGGGCACCTAGGCGCCAAGGTGGGCCAACCGTGACCCGTCCGAACCGGATCCGACCTGGTTATGTACATTTAACTCTTTCTTTTTTATAATTTTCTTGATGTTATTATATTCTTTTGTAATTTTTCTAAATTTTTTACTTAGGGACCCCGTGAACGCCTTGGATCGCCTTGTCGCCTTGACAACTATGCCCGGGAGGGACCTGTCCGGGGTCATTCGGCCCGGGCAGACCCTCTCGGGGTCGAATTACCCCGGGCAGGTCCCGCGCGGGCCTACCCGGGGTCATTTGACCCCGGGTGGGCCCGGGGACCTCCCACCCCGGGTCGGTTCTCTCTCCCGCACGCGGAAACCAAAAAAAAAAGAAAAAAAGGGGGGGAAATGACCTCCCCGGAGTCATTTTCACCCCGTTTAACCCGTACGGGTTCAAACACCCTCCTGTTAAACCCGTACGGGTCCAAACACCCTCCTGTTAAACCCGTACGGGTCCAAACGACCCCAGGGAGCCTCCCACTTCTATAAATAGACCCCCAAGGGTCCGGCATTCAGACGGAGCATCTGCAACCTACGGAGCACACTTGAAGGAATTTGTTCGTTGTTTTGGCCCGTGAGGGGTAAGTCCCCGGGTCTTGTGTATATGCCCCTACGAGGTATTTTTGTAATTATGTCCCTCAGTGGACCATGTTTGTAAGTTTCTACGTCCCGAGACGACTAAATTACGTGATTCTACCTCTATGATGGCAGAATTATAAAAATGTCCTCCTCGGGTCGCGAGAAACAAAAGTCATGGGTTTGTAGTTATACCCTACAACTTTTTGTAATTGGGACTACGCCCATACTTCCCGCGTTAGTGCGGATCCTTATACAGTCGACAACTCACCGACAATTTTTGCACCCAATTGGGCCATAAATGAAGTTGTGTATTCCACAAATCTCTCATGTACACCAATCGGGAAAATTACAAGAAAACCCTCGACTTGTGGGAATTGCATATATACCCCACCTTGGGCAAGATTGACACATGTGAGCCTTCTATGAAGCCCTTGTCACTCCTTCAACTCGGGGACGTTGCCAGCTCAGTCCGACACTCAGATGTCATCCCAACCCTAGGTCTATGTAGGGTCTGGTAAACTTACCAAAATACCCATGTAACTTAGAAATGGCCTGGCAGCCCCTCAAGGATGGCAGTGTCGGTTTCGGACTCGGTTTTGGCCGAGTCCGAAACCGATACGAATCGGTTTCGGTTTCGGCCGAAACCGACCGAAACCCAGTCAAAAGCTTAAAAAAAATGAAAATGGACCTAAAAATTCATAAACAAATAGATATAAAGTTAATAATCACAGAAAAATCAGAAAATTCATTAGACATGCATTTGATTGTAAAGAAATTAGATTAAGCGCAATAAACATGAAGTAGACATTGAAATTCAAACATTGAACATGTTAAACTAATATTCTTGAGCACATACTAAGCATAAAGTAGGTTCAAGTATTACAATCATGGTTTGCCATATCGGATCTCGGCTTCGTCTCGGGGGGGTTGGAGAGAAGAGATCTCGGAGAGATCTCGAAAAAATCTCAGGAGATCGGGTTCGGGGATTTCGGAACATTTTTTCATTTATATAGCCTATTTCTAAGAAAATCCTAATTCTTTTATACTAACCACTCAATTTCACATGCACTAATATCAATATGCATCAAAAGTTACACAAATCTAAAATTATACCTTATAAAATTTAAATAATTCTTCAAGAATTCACTATTTTCCTAAGACAGCTACCCCTCGCCGAGATGCGCCTACTCGGGACCGTCTCGTGCCTCGCGGACGCGCCGAGACAGAGATCTCGGCGAGATGGCATACCATGATTACAATAAACCTAATTAGGCACAGTAAATGTTACAGAAATCAAATGATCTTTACCTAAATGAAGAGGCACTAATAAGGGTAATAACTATAACCTTCTCCCTCATCGTCTGGCTTTTCATGTTCATACCCATAAGAAGGTTGCATGTATGGTCTATATTCACTATAATCAAATAATGAGGTAGCCAAGTCTTGCATCCCTCTTTGGATCCCTCTTGGAGTGTTTGGTTGGCTTGATTGGAATCCAGTATCAGTATAAGAATCTTAAAGATGAGAAGAGGAACTGGCCAGATGTGGATGGAACTAGAATGTTGGTTCATAACCCCACGAGCCATAAATAGTTGATTCATGTTGGCCACCTCCGTAACCTGATGGATGCCCATATTGACTCTGTGAATCATATCCTCGCTCACCCTGACTGTACCCTCTGCCTGTGTCTACGTGGAAGGAGGAAGGACCACCAGCATCCCCACCACCAGTAGTAGCACCTGCAGCACCTGTACCACCTGCAGCTGCACTGGGATCATCATCATCATCATCATCACCAGCATCATCATCACCACCAGAAACCAGTCGCCTTTTGGCCTTTGGGGATGTTTTTTTCTGTTTTGGTGTGATTTCTTTAGCCACCATTGACATGAATCCTCCTGCCCTTGGCGTGTGTCTCACATAAATCTGCTGCAACTGCTCAATTGCCGGGTCCTCTCGAGCAGCAGCAGTTGTCCGCTCAGTTAGCCCATGCACTGATGTACTTCTTCTTAAGGATGCAGGTGGCTTGCCCATTCTAGGAGTGACTGGCCTGCTATCTGAGTCTGAGTGTCTAGCTGGCTGAAAATCATGCTGCTCCTCAGTGTCATCAACAACCCCATGTGGGTCCCTTCTCTGGCGCCCATGAGTATCTCTGGCCCTCTTTGATTTGCTTCTGAATTCGGGATCTCTTGGCTCATCTTCATCTAGTATGCCCTCTGCCCATCTTCTATCATCATCATAAAAAATGGGCTTATCAATCTGCTCTCGTGTCTCCACCCAAGACTGCAAGGGATTCTCATCATCAAATAAAGCGTCCACATCAATTTCTGGCATTAAATCCTTTGCGACGCGTTTGTCCCTCAGCATTTGTCTTATCTTCATATTCTTTATTCTCAGTCTCATATTGTAATGACAGTAAACCAATTTTTCTAACCGTTCAGCCTTTAGACGATTACGAACCTTTGAGTGTATAAGGCTGAACGTGCTCCAATTTCTTTCACGTTGGCTTGCCGATGTTGTTTGACTGAGCACCCTAATTGCAATGAAAGTCAATACATTACTGCCCACATCTCGGTTGTTCACCATTATCCACCAGTCAGCTGTTTCACCAACCATAAACAAATGCATATAAGTTGTAGAAATATATATTCAGGTTAAGAAATCAAAAAAATAAAATATACCTGGGCTCACTCTTCCCACAGCGTATTGCAATTGGGAGTCAGAAAATGTCCCAGTCCACATTCTATAATTGTTCATCTACAAACATAAAGTAACACATTAACATAACTACTTAAATAAATTCTATACATGTTATTGATAAAATCAAATAAAGGTCAACCACTACTTCGACCTGAAGTCTCTTTTCTGGTGTCCTCGATAAACGACCAATGACTTTTAAAGTCCCTTGGAGCACCTCGCCATCAACATGTGCATCGACATCGTACATAAATCGAGGATTGAGGAAATAACCTGCATTTGTGTATAATTAACTAAATGTTATATATAAAATAACATAAATGCATTACCCCAATTTCAGTACAATTAATCACTCACCAGCTGCGTGCAAGTCGTGGTGTAATGTGTTGTCTCATCTCTGGTCAATAATTTTCCACCATTTTGCATAATGTCTGGGAAGGGAATCCTGCAACTCCAATTTGGCACGGTCCATGGCCTCGTACAGATAGCCCATATCATTCTTCTCATCGTCATCCACCATTCTTAGGACCTTCACGAGGGGTGTGACTACTTTCAAGTAACATGACACCCTGTCCCAGAATTTTTTGTCGTCCACGACGTGGCAGGCATCCAAATAATCCATCTGTGCATCAACATTGCCCTTGTCGATGTATTCCCGCAGGACATTGTGGTACATGAAAGCTTTCAGCTCATTCTTGTGCCTGTGCAAATAAATGAAATTTGAAGCTGCATACTGTTACATATCAATAAGAATAAAGTATCAAGAATTGATATCAATCTTATACCTGTGCAAAGACTCCAAAGAAATAAAATTGGAAGCCAATCTGGTAGGGCCTGTACGGATGATATCTCGCCCTCCACTGGCATGCGTCCTGAACATATTCAATATCCTAAGATGGCCATAGATATACTGTGTGACTTTTTGTGCCTTGTCAATTGTCTTCTTCACATGCTTTTCCTTCCCTATGTCTTCAAGCATCAGATCCAGACAATGTGCTGCACATGGGAGCCAATATAAATGACTGCGCTTCTGCATCAATTTCTTCCCTGCAGCCTTGTAACTGGCTTCATTATCAGTCACCACTTGCACAACATTCTCTCTCCAATTTGTTCTACCATGCCATCCATCAAATGAAACAAATAATTTACATTCTTTTCATAATCTGATGCATCAACTGATTTCACAAATATTGTACTTTCGATGCAATAAACCAAAAAGTTTATCATGGACTTCTTTGTTGTACCAGTCCAACCATCACACATGATGGTGCACCCTCTCTCCACCCATATATGCTTGAAGCTTTCAACCCAATCATGGAGCTCCTCAACCTCTCCCTCAAGGCCACGCCCGTATATGTCTCGACGTGAGGGGGCCTTCAAGCCAGGGCCAACATCTGCTATGGCATCTATCATAGGTTGGAAATATTCACTTGAAGCTGCATGTGCAGGGACACCTGCATGAAAAAATCATTTGCAGATACTTTTAAATGCATGCCCTGCAACTTCTGCTGATTTTTTGACCCTTCTCAATACTTGCTTGATTTTAGGTTGTGTGGGCCCTGCTCTCTGCGGGACAGCACCATTGTCAGGACGTCGTGCAGCTGTACTCTCGTAGGTCCCTGAACCCATGGGTCCCTTCCCTTTCCTTCGAGCGGCTTGTTCACGCTCCCTTGCTTCAGTCAGCTCTGGATCAGAATCCTCAGTGCCTTCCTCATCATCATCCCTCCTAACCCTTCTGCCAGAAATCTCCTCAGCAATTTCAACATCATCCTCAGCCATTTGTTGCACCCTCTCCTTTTCCCCCAGAAGGTACTGGCGCATCTCTTCTCGCACCTCTCGGGGACAGTGGTCACATTGTCTCACCTCTCCTCTTACCCCTGCCAAATGTTACTTTCCTCTGGTAATTCCGCCATGTAGCTCCCTACCACAGTAATTGCATTTCACCTTTCTTCTCTTAGCATCAACTAAGGACAGGTGGGTCCACCCCGGATCCTCCTGCCCTTGATGCTCCTGTGTTTGTTGACGTCTAGGCATGATGCTGCAATAAGACATTCATACACAAAAAGTTATAAGTACAATTAAAAGCTTAACTCTTAATTAGCAATTAACCCTTAATCACCCTTCAAAAAGATTAATTACGAGCATGATCTCAACCCAAATTATTCAATGAAGCTTAATTAAGCTTCAATTGAGCCTAATCAAACCGAATTAGACAAAAGCCCCAAATTTTATGAACTAATTAACCCTTAATTATCATTTACCCCTTAATCACCCTTGGAAAAAATCAATTACCAGTATGATCACACCCCAAAATCTTCAATGAAGCTTAATTGAGCTTCAATTGAGCCTAAGCAAACCGATTTACACAAAAGCCCCAATTTTTATGAACTAATTAACCCTTAATTAGCAATTAACTCTTAATCACCCTTCGAATGAATTAATTACCAGCCTGCTCCCGCTTCAAATTAGTCAATGAAACTTAATTGAGCCCTAATTGACCCTTACTAAACCTAATTAAAGAAAAGCTCCAAATTTAAACTTCTAATTAGAGTTTAATTAGAAGTGTTAAAAAGTTAATCATGGTTTTAAATTAACCTACAACACAACATTTAACCTACAACAAAAAAATTTTCAACAACTCAACCAAAAAAACACAAAACATAAAAAACCCTAAATTTACCTCCGCAGTGGCAGCCCGACTCGGACGGTCCACAGCAGGCGCCCCCTACCCCCTAAACAGCACAGCAGCAACCCCCCGGGGTTGGCCCTGGCACCCTGCGCCCTGGCCGGCTGGCAGGTGGATGGTGGAAGCAGCAGCAGCAGGCCTCGCAACAGCCAGCAGAAGGGCGCGCGCGCGTGGCGGCACTGCCAGCAAGCAGCAGCAGCAGCACCACAAGCAGCAGCAGCGGCAGCAGCGCGTCCGATTTCGGCTGAGAACACCCGATCGGGGGGGGGGGGGGAGAGTACAACTTCACGTGGGTTTCGCCCGAAACCGGAAAACCGATACACTTATACCGTTTCGGGAATGCTACAGTGATCCCGTGGGTTTTCGTATCGGGTAAGGCCGAAACCGATACGTTTCGACCGAAACGTATCGGTTTCGGCCGAAAGTGCCAACAATGCAGCCCCTAAAACTCTCCAGAAAGAGCCTCAGCGCCTTGGAAAGTCAGGAACCCGGTCCTACTTCCGTTCCACCCAGAAATTTCAGAAATACCCCTGGTCTGGGAAAATTACCAAAATACCCATGGGTTAGTAAAATTATCAAAAAATCCTCGAGGACCAGAAAACCTCCCTCTACTTCAAAAATACCTACGGCTTTCGCACATTTGCGTTCATACTCCTAAATCTTTAGACTTTGCCTGAATTTAAGGCCTTTGATGAAGCCCTAACCCTATCAAATGTTGGTGATAAATGAGTGGTTATGGAGAGTCTCTCGAGTGAGCCTGCCCTCCACATCAGAACCTAAGGAGAGGACTTTGGGATTTCTTTGACAGTCAAACAAAGGTGTTCGGACATTAGGCCGATGTAAATCAACACTGACTACGGTCAGTGGGGAGAGATCCAACACTCGAACCCAAATCGTCTGATACTATGCGCACTCACGGAATAACCCTCTATATATAGAGGAAATACCTCTTTTCAAAAAGAACATTTTTAATGTTTATTTTTCTACGAAAAAATTCTGTGATCTGACAGCGATTTATGCGTGTTTTTACCTGTCGGTCCTTCGGAACCCCGTGTAGGGCGAACCGTTGCGTTCTCCGACTCCAGGACGTTACCACTGCGTTGTGCGTGTTCCGAGGATCGTGGGGAGTATTTTTTCCTATTTTTGGTATTTTTCAGAATTTCTGAATTTTCTATATATATAACCTCCTTTCTCTCTCTCTCCCCATCTCTCATTTCTCTCCCTCACCCTCTCTCTTCTCTCACGCTCTCTCTTCTCACCCTCTCTTCTCCGGCGGCCGACGGAGCGAGGCGGAGGCGACACGGGCGAGGAGCGACCGAGCATGGGCAAGGATCGAGGGGCGGTGGCTCGCGGTGGAGCTCGTGGCGAGTTCGTGAACCGGCGGAGCTTTCACGGCATTTTCTTGGCGGATCGACGTCCTCGGCGCGCGGAATCTTCGGTGGAGGTAGAGGAACGGATCCTTAACCCATGTACTTCATTTCCCGTGAGTTTGGTAGCCCGATGCGAGCCGAGCGGGGTTATTTTCGCGTTTTGGGAAAAAGTGCATGTTTTGAGGTGTGAGCCGGATCTTGCGTTTTGATCGCATTTTTGGAGTTTAAATGGGTCCTCTCGGTGCTAGAGAGGGTGGGGACTAGTTTCCCCTTGTTTTCCCCTTCACATGGGTGTGAACGGGACGTGGAATGGAGTTTTCCACCGTTTTCGCCGTTTTCGTGCTCGGGACGGCCTAGCGGTCCTTCCAGGGACCGCTAAGTAACCTGGCGGCCATGTGGAGACCGCCAGGGGTCCCCTATGTCGGTTCGAGCCTTGGGGCCTCGCGATAGACCGCTAGGCAATGGCTTGCGGTCCTGGGTAGACCGCCAGGCAGGGGTTGCGGTCAGGGGTATGACCGTTTACTGCCAGTTGTTCTTGGTCGGTAGAGGTCCTGGCGTGACCGCTACGTGTCTCTAGCGGCGCAGAGTGGACCGCCAGGCTGTGGCTTGCGGTCCAGGGGTAGACCGCCAGGTGGTTTGACGGTCCAGGGAGGATCGCCACCTTGTTTTCCTTGCTAGTTGTGTTTCGTGTGCATGGTGTTGACCCCCGGTCGACCCGGTTGTGACCTAGTGGTCGACCTTCAGTCTCGTGGATGTCCCGGACACCCAGGGGGTTCTATGTCCGTGATTTTGGGGTGTCTGGAGGTACAATGTTATCTCAATTAGCGTGCCCGTAGGTTTGGTGGGTTCGGGTGACCCCATGTGTTCCGGGCTTTTGTGTTAACGCTTGATTGAGTCGCAGTGAATCAGCATGAGTGCGGTGGGCTTTCCCCGCATGGTGTGAGTTTCTCCGATAGGTGATTTCCGAGTGGGCCATGTGTGTGACCTTGGACTGTGAGTCCAGTCACCCAGCCTGGGGCTGGAGTTTTCCCGCTTTTCCCTTGGATAGGGAATTGTCTCTGTAGCTCGTGAGCTGTCTCGGTATTCGTGCTACCGTGGTTTCACACCCCGGGATTAGGCTAGATTGACGGCGATGTGCCGTCACGTGCAGGGGTGTTGACCCGAGTCGTATGACTCAAGGACCGTTGTCTGGTGGCCTCGAGCCACCTGTTACTCCGTGTTACTCGCAATGGGTGCGTGTGTGACTTTCCGTGTTCACGTTTAGTGACCTCTCACTAGTCGTAGCTTTCCTGCGCACGCGTGTGCAAACCCACTTGGGAGTGGTGGAGAGCGTGATCCGAGAGAGATGATTTTTAGGCTGGTTACCGTAGGGCCTCTCGCCTTTGCAACCTGCGTCCGGGCTGGGGGGGAAAACCAACTAGAGGACCCGACTTAGAGCGGATGGCCTGTGTGTACACACGTGGCTGGGGACGTCGGACCCGCGCTGACAAGCACGACCCCAGCTAGTCTTTGTTCGTGGTACTGGTTACTGTGGTGTCTCGGCTCTGCCTGGGGTGTCGTAGGGAGACACCTGAGGTTGCGGACTAAGTCGTCAGTGGACACATCCGTCCTTGCTTCTGGTGGGCAGTGCTCCTGTCACGTGACGTGAGATTCTCGTGACTTGAGGTTCTGTTTCTTGTCTGCGAGACGTGATTTTGCGTGCAATTTCTGGGTGTGTTCCCGAGGTTGAGGTCTAGGGTTTCGGTGAGCGTCACCGAGGGTTTTTCTTAGGCAATGTCCGGTTCACGACAGTGGTGTCGTGATGAGTTTTCCTGGCAGCGTAGCCAGAGATTTTCCTGTTAGTCTAGTGGTCCCCCGACGGTGAGATCGGGGCGTGTTTTCTGGTACAGTAGGAGTAGATATAGTGCCGAGTTTTTACTGGCCACCGGTTTGCTGTTCCTGCTGTTGTTGCTGCTTTCCGTTACCGCCGTTATTTACGGTTGGGGTTCCGCGGGATCCCTGTTGAGCCAGTGATAGGAGGCTCACCCCTACTTTTCAGGTGAGGCGGTTCTTCCTCGAGATTCAAGGGTGCTACGCGGAGGTTCTTAGTTGCCAGCTCACCGGGCCGAGTGTTCACTCGGTGTTGGGTACACTCTTCTGCCTTAGACTGTACTTTTGTTGGACTGGACTCTGTTGTAGTTATTTATTTATTTCTGTTAATTGTTGAATTGTCCTACTTTATTTCCTATTTCTTTGTACCTCCACACTCCTTTTAGCCCTTCCGAGCCCTCCAGCTCGTAGGCGGTGGGCCAAGATTCGAATGGTATCGGATTCTTCCCGGTATCCGGATCTTGGGTCGCTACAGTCTCATTATAAGTCTTCAAGTTAAGAATTAGGGAAGCCACATCTCACACCTCCAATATGCAGATGATACCATCTTCTTTTCGCCGCAAGTGAGCATCAACTATTCACTGCCAGATTCTTGCCCGGATTGTTGGAAGAGTTTAGTGGCCTAAAGGGCAATTTTCACAAGAGGCTGTTATTAGGGATTCATTTAGAGGATCATGCCTTGAAAAGGGCTGCTCTCATTCTAGGCTGCCAGACTACCCAGTTCCCTATCACCTACTTGAGCCTTCCTCTGGCTGATGGAGCCATTCGATATATAGACTGGCAGCCAATTATTCAGAAGTTTGAGACAAGGCTAGCTGGATGAAAGGGAAGACCACTTTCATATGGGGGAAGGGTACTTTTGTGCAATTTGGTCTTGGAAAGCCTCCCGGTATATTTTTTGTCCATGTTCTGGATTCCTTGCTCGATGGCTACACAGCTTCAGAGTATTCAATGCAATTTTTTTTGGCATGGTGATAAAGAAAGATTAAGAGGCTGGCATGATATCAATTGGGGCTGTGTCTGTCAGCCAAGTCAAGTAGGGGCATGGGCTTTAAAGATATTAGGTTCTTTAACCTAACTCTCCTGGCTAAATGGTTTTGGAAGATAGGGATTGCGGAGAATGGTCTTTGGCTTCAACTTCTTAAAGATAAATATTATATTAGAGGCCGAACTTGGGACCTCACACCCTCATTGGCATACTTTGTCTCCAGTATGGAAAGGGATCCTAAAAGCTCAAAGTTGGGAATGGGTAGATGTGTCTCTTTTGGCTGGATAGGTGGTGCGAGGGAACTTCCCTGGCGAGCAGATTTCCAAAGCTTTTCCACATTGCAACTGACAAGCAGATGGTGGTAAAACAGGCATGATCCCAGAACTAGTTGGTGCCCAACTTTTAGGAGGAGACTCAAGGAAGACAAGATTCCAGAAATGATCGACCTCACGGCGGTGCTTTAGAGTTATAAGTTGGATCCTACTTCCAAATATCAATGGATCAGGAGATGGAGTCCATCGGGGGTGCATTCTCTGTTCGATCAGCATATTCCTTTATTGCTAATGGGAGGACCAGACACCCTATGTTCCACCATGTTTGGAGACCAATCAGCCGCCTTAAGGTGAAGATACTCATGTGGAGAATATCCTGGTCACGATTACCTACAAGGGATAGACTATCCAGATTTATAGATGGAGAGGACAGATTTATAGATGGAGAGGACACTGTGTGCAACATGTGTGGGAAGGAGGAGTCCCTAGATCACTTGTTTTTACAATGTGACTTTGCTCCGGAGGTGTGGCAGCATATCTTCACTAAGCTCATGCGTGCCAAACAAATTCAGGGTCCGGTGGATGTATTCATCAGAAGCGGCAAGTGCAGTGGAGCAACAAGTTTGATAACCAACTGTGGTGGTTGATCTTGCATGTTATCTTATAGATCATCTGGAGGAAGAGGAATGAAATAATCTTCAAAAGGGAAGCCCATGATCTTCCAAAATGTCTGCATTTTATTTTCTTTTTGTGAAAAGGTTGGGGGAATTTTTTTGTAAAGAAGACAAATGCTACTCTATTATTTTACCATTGCTTTAAGGGTGGGGAGGCCTTACCTTTTTGTATGGGGGAGTTTTTGGGTGCACTCCCTCCTTATTTGTACATTCATCATTTTACTTTTATATATGATGTGGTACCATCCACTTTCAAAAGAAAATATAGCTGGGTTTCTCTTTTGGCGTATATTTGCTTAAAGTCATATACTTGTAGCTCTTCTCTTTTCGTACTGTTGAAATCCCAAGAAAATGAAATATATAAGAACAAATCTTCCACAATGATTTGCAGTTCCAATCACTTGGGATGAAAGATACAAAACTTTGCTGAATCCCAAAAACGTCAATGTCTCGAATAATATAAATAACTCACTTAATATGATAATATATTGCAGATACCAATTTGAACTTATTCCCGTTACATTTTCCCCGAAATTATTAGCCCATACATGCTCTATTCCTTGGGAGAAGTACATTTGACGAGTAAAGGAAATTCGGCTCCCCATCAGTTATCAAGCCTCTTCATTTGAATTTGGCTAGATAGACTGGTAGGAAGTAGCACACAATATCTAGCCACTTGGACGTCCATGCATGATGGCCAATGTTCCCATTCTTTCACCATTTTTAGCGTAAGAAATTATCAGGAGAGCCACGCAACTAAAACTTCTACCATAAAATGTGAAACTTCTCCACTGACTTAAATACGCCAGAATAATTAAAAAAGAAGAAAGGAAAACAATTTTATTCACACCATGCGACTTCACTACAACACAGAGGAGAGAGGAAGACGCAGTACCATCTTAAGCTCCTCGCCGTTGCTCCCTGAAGTCACCGCCCTCTGCTGCCTTCCAGGCGCAGATGACGATTTCCCGTTAGAACCCGCTCGGATATCTCTCGACATGTCCAAGAACAAACCCAGGAGGAAACCGATCAACAGCCCGGGAACGAAGTTCTTAGGCCTCAAGCTCAAAGCAAGCCATGGCTCCTCCCCCCGTTGCTGCTGCCGACCGTATCAAATTGGAGAAATCAAATTAGTTTTGGAAGACGAACGGATGGAGAAAACCACATATCTGAGCAGAGAGTGGGATTACGGGTGGAGATGATTCGTTCGAACGCCGGGCCGGATTCCGCCATGAACCCAGCATTTCCTCGGTCGCTCCTACGCCTGTGCGGCTGTGCCGTTACATGCTTTGAATCCAAAACGCTTTGTGGAAGCGGATCATCCTCCGAGTTTTATCTGCAAAAAAGGTTATCCTTTAAACCCTTCTCTCCGCCCTTTCTCATAAACGAGAGAGATTCCAGTAGCAGCCTTGCCACGCGTTGCATCAATTTTTTTTTATTTTTTTAAAAATTTTAACAATAGAAATTTTTTGTATTTTTTATAAAGAGAGATGACTGACGTGGGATCACGTTAATATAAATTGACGGTGGGTTCCATGCCAAATAACTTTTAAAAAAAATAGAAACTATTTCAACATATTTACGTGTAATTAACCGAAATATTACCACATTAATCGAAGGATTTTGATGTGAGAATTTGCTTTTCTGTGTTTGTTATCTTGATATATCCATGTACATATATTATTTGATGACGAAATTTGTCGTGTTTTATTATATTTCTACATATACACATTGTCACGAAGATTTCTATGATAAGTAACTATTTATATCAATTATTTTAGAGTCGTCGAAATTGGATGAATTTTCCTAAAAATATACAGGAGGTCTAAAATATAAAAGTTTAAAGGTATACACCAGAATATGAATATATATATATACTATTGATTATGTAAAAACTGGTTAAATAGGAGTAGATAATGCTTTTTCTTTATTTGACTCGTCTAAGACTAAAGGCTCGTTTGGACAGTATCTCTATAGAGGGATTTTTTCAAAATCCCTCCAGAGATAGAAGAAACTCTTTTTAGGGAGTTTTTAGATATTGTCAACTCTCCTTCCTTTTCTCCTTATAACTCTTTAGATCTCGAAATCTACTTAAAAAAATTTTGATGAGATATTATTTCATTTGAAAAGAATTCTAAAAAGTGAAAGATTTTAATAAGAGAGAGAGAGAAAAATCCCTTTCTAATATCTGTACCAAATGAGACCTAAGATAGACAAGTAGATGTCAATAGAATTTCAAGGTGACATAATATGATCATTTATTATAGGACATGTGTGCGCATACTTACGACGACATAAAGAATTTAAGGATACACTGTAAAAAGTGACAGATTCTAGTTATTTATAAATTTATTTTTTAATTATCAGAATTATAATAAAATTATTATATATTATTATTATTTTCTTTAAACTTTTAAATTATTTAATTCATCATCAGCCATACCCCAACTATGGGCATCTCTCGCTGCGTCAATAATAACTATCAAAGTGTTTGTCCCACCATTCACCTCCTCTGTTGTGTTGGACCTAACACTGGCAAGTGATAATGTGACCATGGTTTGCCCGGTTGGACCATGTCGGTTTGAGTTATACCGTATAATGGAGAATTAAATGGTTGACGAGGTGGCAAGTCAATCTCACTCATTTTATAAAAACATGGGAAAATCGTCATTATATTTTTAAAATCTTATGAAATTATTTTTATACTTTTATTTTTATCATATTTATCGTAATATTCTTAAAATATTCAAAACAAGAGTCATTGTGTCTCTATCATTAAAAATCTGTAACATAGAAAATCATCTAAAGCCATAATGGTTATTTTCTTAAAATTTTTAAAAATATTACGATAAATATGATAAAGATAAGAATACATAGATAATTTTGACAGATTTAAGAAATATAGAGATATTTTTTCTAAAAAAATAACAAAAAAGGGACTTAATTGATGAGTTGGCTCCGAGTCAATTTGAGTTAGGTCCACCTATGCTGTATTAAGAGAGATGTAGAACACAAAAGGTATAGGATAGAACCATGGTTTGTCGACTCGGACGTGCTGTACCGTATCTGGAAAAACTTGATACATTGTAGATCAATATCAGGATCGGCCGAGTCGAGTCGAGTCACAGTGAGAGAGAGAGGGAGAGAGAGAAGATGATGCATATCGAGTCGGGTCGAGTTGATTATAACTCGGGTATACCGTACCGAATCAGAGAAGATCTGATCCGATACAGATCACCGGGTCGACGAACCGTAGATATAACATGATGGAACTAGGGAGGGGAAGACCCAACATCAGATGTCCAACGATTCACTACTTTTTCTTTCTTTCTTGCCCCTCGTGTACAGGGGAAGTGAGTTATTTGAGTCCGACTCTCAAGTAGGGTGTTGCATGGCAACACCCTTGAGTGTAATTAACATGAGTGTTGTAATTAAATTTTTTGAGCTATTTATATAAATAGATAGATAGATGATATGTAAAATGAGTTACTCTTAATTATTTTGTCCGACGTCAGTCACTGTCGCAGGGGGAAAGAGATTCGATCTTCGTCTTTTCCATCTCCTATAGAAAAAAAAAACATCATCTATCAAAAAAGGATAATATGTAAAATGAGCATTAATTTCTACCCTCAGAAATCTCAAATACAACTTGTATTATTAAAAATATTTAACATGTGTTATGATTAAGCGAAAACAAATTTAATGGGGCCGGGCTTAATTTTCTACCCACGATTGTTATATTGGCTTGGGCCCAACTTAGCACGTGTAACCCTCTTGGCTGGTTGTGTCCTATCTAATGTTAACATAATTGAATCGATGTCTGAATCGGTCAATGAGCTGGTTCAATTTGAATCGATTAGATCATTCAATCAAACCGGTTTGAATCGTGATGTCATCATAATATTGATAGATGATTCGACCCGATTTTATAAGCCAAGATAATAAGAAATAAGATATAAGATATAATGATCAAAATAAATAAATATACATGTATAGTTATTAATCATGATTACGTAATTATACAAATAAAAAAATAACAATAAAATGATTAAATAAATTAACCTTAAAATTTTATAATATTTCATTAGTCTTCACTCTTCACAATTGATATCTATACTCTTTTAAATAGTTAACTTCAAATATATTGAAAATAAAATAATAAATTAATAATAAATTAATAATAAATTAATAATAATACGATAATTTTATTCACACGTACATATAATTTTGAATATCTAAATATTTTTACTTTTATTTTTTATTTTTTTTTTATTTTTTTATTTTAAAAGATGAATTGGGTCGGACCGGTTCACCGATCGAACCGAGATTCGTCCGATTCGTCTGATTCTTTAACATTAAATCAGATCGACTTTAATCGAACCAGTTCTGAGACCGATTCACAGTCGGATCGGTTCGATCGGATCGGTTCAATCCGATTCTGATAACAATGATCCTACCCATTGACGATCCCACTCCACCCACAAACTGTTCTGTAACTTTGATCAAACTGAGTTCTTGCAAAATCTTCTCGCACGGTGTTTAAGTAGATCGAAGAACTTTATAGAGCCAAGAATGGGATCCTCTGGATCAAATGTATTGATTTTTTTTGATAATCTAAAAATTAACTCAGTCGGCTTAAGACTCAGTTTAGAAAGTGCATTGAATTCTACCACTAGATAGGTGCCCTAATCGCGTGTTAGCAAGGTTCAAGGTGAAAAATATATTAGAGCCATGGCACCCTCATATAAATTCGGGTCAGATCCGGACCCGAGAACTTTACATTATCCACCTGGTATTGGTAGTGGTAGTTGTCATCGTACTTCGGTAGTTCGAGAGACCGGTCCACATGAGTTCACGAACAGAAAAAGGGATGGCACTTGGACGAGGCTTTCCTGTGTGCCCTATAGTGCACTTCGAAGTGAAGTGACACAGACATGGCAAACAATGCAGAAACTGATATTAATCTCTGAAGTTAATATAATAGTGGATGATTTTTTTTGTACGATGGAGTGATGAGATGTGAGTCATATTCAGACTAATTCAATGATCAGAGAAGTTTAGGGGATTTAGATGATAAATCGTCTAAATTTAAGACTGACAAAATTCAAGTTAAACATAGTACAAGTTAAAAGAAGTCTCAACAATTTAGATGATAGATCGTCTAAAACTTAGATGGAACATATTTAAATGATATAATGTCTAAATCGAGAACTTAGATGGAATGACGTATAAGTGGAGAACTTAGATAATACAACACCTAACTTAGAAGTTGAAGCAATGAGATGGTCCAAATGAAAAACTTACGTGATGCACCATCTAAATTATCAAAATCACAAAGACAATGAAAGACTTAGACGATAGCTGTAACGACCCGAGAATCCGATTACCGGGAATGCCTGCTAACTCGAGACTCGCACCGCCACCCACGAGTCCGAAGACTCGGAAAGGTTAGAAGGATGGTGTGGAAACTACACAAGTATCACAAATAATTGCAGGAAATAAATTAGCAATTTACATAGTCCACGATTGAAAATAACAACAATGGTAGCAGTCCACAACTAGTACAGAGACAAGAAAGAAAAGTACAGCTACACGGGACATACCCCGGCTCTGACCTCTGGCACTACCTCTGGGCACCCGCACCTCGCTGCACCCCAGACGCGTTCCCCTGGGGCGGCGCCTCACCTGAAACACGGTGAAAACACGCAGGGAATGAGTCTCGGAACAAGACTCAGTAGGGATCACTCGAACCCTACCTCGTAAAATGAGAAACCACTACACTAGCGGTAGGAGAGTACCTCGGAAAGGAAAGCCATGTACTCTACACAACAAAGACCCTACGGCACGTAAATCGGCGCACGTGCCACGGTGAGACAACCGAAGCTCAACGGTCGACCTGACAAAACTCGAAGGTCAGAAACACATGATTGACAGTCTGTCACTCTGTACTCGACATGAGTATCTCCCACTAGACGCACAGCCGGTAGCGTCCCCTGACGTCTTACACCGCGCCGCAGGTGATCCGCCTAGCGTGGTAGCTCCTACCAAAGGCGCAAACACCGTACAAGTAACCACGAACAAGTGACTAGCTGGGGTCACGCCCGTCAACGTGGGTCCACCCGCCCCCAACCACGTGTGCACACACAGACCGCGCGTCCCTGGTCCAGCCCTCTGACCGGTTTTCCCCTCAGCCGGACTCTGGTTGCAAGACGTGGGGCCTGACGGCAACCGGTCCACAAACCACCTCTAAGGGTAAGCCCGCACACCACTCCCTGGTGCGACCGGTACCACGTATTGGTAGGCTACGACTAGTGGAGGGTCACTAAAGGAGTAGACTCTCAAGTCAACGGAAAACCATGTCACAAACACAGGTACGCGGAACGCTCCTTGTACCAACACCGACGCACGGCGACACAAGCCGAAATCACCATCTCCCGGGACCCCACGGCACCCCCACGTGTGGCCCCCACATGATGCCCAGCATCAGTCAGACCACGGGTCAGCACAGGGATCGAGACTAGCTCATCCGGGACTCGAATCGGCAAGGGATGGGAGACGCGGTCACTGGAGGACCGCCTCCTGTGGTAGCGGTCTGCCCAGGACCGCAACCACACAGTCGCGGTCCTCATGGGACCGCGACCATCCCAGCACGAAAAGATGAACGCTGTCACCTCGTGACCGTGTTCACACAGTAGCGGTCTCCTGGAGACCGCGACTGGCGTGCAACGGTCAAAAACAACGGTCAAACGTCTCGGGGTCCGTGCCGGTCCCCACGGTGAACGCGGTCGCCACCAAACCGCTACCAACCGTCGCGGTTTGTGGCAAGACCGTGACCGCCCACCGACACTCTAAAGCCCCAACGGTTCAAAACCTGATGAAAGCGGTCCCCGCCTGACCGCGACCAGTGAAAACGGTCACTGGTGGATCGCGATCACCTCAGAAAATCGAGAACGGTGGGAAATGGTCGAAAACAGCATTCCACGCCCCAATCACCCCGGTGTGATGGGGAAACAAAGGGGGAACTCGTCCCCATGCCCTAGAGTACCGAATAATTCCCCCAAAACTCCAAATGGCGCGGTAAAACTCTAGATCGGCGCTCAAACCCCCGAAGCATGCATTTCCCGTCCCGAGCTCAAACGAACCCCTCTCGGCTCCCTGCCGGCCTAGAAATCACGGGTAAGGAAAGCACGGAGATAGAGGATCGTCACCCTACCTCAATGGAGCGAATGCTCCGCCGGATCATCCATGAATTGCAAAGAACGCTTTTAGAAATCCCGCCTCCCCACGCTTGCCGCACGCCCGCACGATCGTCTCGACGTCACCCACATCCTTGCCGCGTCGCACCGCCGCCGTCTGCAGCCGGAACGGAGGTCACCACGCTCGAACGAGAAAGAGGGAGAGAGAGGGCGGCCACGGTTGGGGAAGGAAGGAGGAAGAAGAAGAAAGAGAAAGGGAAAAAGAAAAGAAAAGAAAAGGGAATATATAGAAAATCTGATTTTTTGGAAAATTATCAAAAAATAGAAAATTATGTTTCCGGAATCCTCGGAACGCACCGATCGCAACGGTACCACTCATGCCTAGGCGAACGGCCTGGTCCAGCCGCAGTGAGCTTCCGAAGGAAAAACCGAAACACACACAGGAAATCGGAAAACACACGCGGAAAAGCCGCGGAACGCCTCCGGGCCTCCGAAACAACTCCGGATCACGCCGATCCGAACATGAAAGATGTCCGAAACGAAATTTCGGACACAACGGAGCTGGACGCTCCGAAAAATCATATTCGGGACCCAAAAAGAAGGATCCGAAAGGTCCGGGATATTACAGCCCTCCTCCTTTAAAGGAATTTCGTCCTCGAAATTGAGAACAACCTAAGGGGAAAGAAGAGGAAGACTCACTCAAGCATGTACGAGAACTGCAGATGCATCTCGTCCTCATGCTCCCAAGAAACCTCACCACCAGAGTACCGCTGCCACACCACCTTTACCAAGGGGATGATCTTGTTCCGCAGGCGCTGCTCTCGCCTATCCTCCACGCGGATCGGAAACTCTGGGAGAGAAAGATATGGAGTCACCTCAGGCCAAACAGAAATCTTGAGCACATGAGAGTCATCGGGCATATACTTCCGCAACATCGAGACGTGGAACACGTCATGCACCGACGCCAACTCAAGGGGTAACTGCAACCGGTAAGCAACCTCACCGATGCGCTCCAAGATCACAAAAGGACCAATGTAGCGGGGACTCAGCTTCCCACGCCATCCAAAACGTATCACCCCCTTCATCGGAGAAACTCTCAAGAACACATGATCGCCCACGGCGAACTCGAGGGGCTGCCTCCTACGGTCAGCATAGCTCTTCTGCAGACTCTGGGCCGCCAACATGTTCTGACGAACCAGGTGCACAACATCCACACATTGCTGCACCAATTCTGGTCCTGTCAAAACACGCTCACCAACCTCAAACCAATCAAGTGGAGTCCGGCAAGGACGCCCATACAATACCTCATAAGGAGCCATGCCGATGCTCGAATGATAGCTGTTGTTATAGGCAAACTCCACCAACGGTAGGTGGTGAATCCAACTCCCCTGCCACGCCAGGCAGCAGGATCTCAGCATGTCCTCCAAAGTCTGGATGGTCCTCTCAGACTGACCATCAGACTGAGGATGATACGCCGAGCTAAATGCCAACTCCTTGCCAAGAGCTCGCTGGAAACTCCTCCAGAATCCAGAAGTGAAGCACGGATCCCGATCCGACACGATCGAATTGGGAACCCCATGCAACGGAACGATCCGCTCCACATAAAGACGAGCCAACTTGGACACGCTCCAGCTGACTTTGACCGGTAACAACCGAGTCACCTTCGTCAGCCTATCCACCAGCAACCAAATACTGTCCTGCCCACTCGGGGTCCTCGGCAACCCCACCACAAAATCCGTGGTCACGTGGTCCCATTTCCACGCAGGAACATTCAAGGGCTGGAGAGTACCTCCTGGTCACTGATGCTCCGCCTTCACCTGCTGACAGATCAGGCACCTGGCCACAAATTCTGCAACATCTCTCTTCATGTCAGGCCACCAGAACTGCCTTCGCAAGTTCCGATACATCTTCGTCGCACCCGGGTGTACGGTGTACCTGCTCCCATGAGCCTCGCGCAACACCGCACGACGAACCTGCTCCTCCGCTGGGACCTACAGCCTGCCACGAAATCTCGCAGCACCGTCCTCGTCGAGCTCCACATCAGCCATTGCCAGATTCCGGGGCAACTCAGGGTCCGCATGCTGAGCCTCTGTCACCTGACAACGGATAGCAGGAGTGACAGTCATACTCGCAAGCACCGCCAACCCTGGCTCTTGGGGAATCTTGAGCCTGAAAGATACTTCGGGCACTTGCTCCCAGAGCCTCCATTTCCTCAATATCAAGGCACTGACCGCAACCTTCCGACTCAAGGCATCGGCGACGACATTCATCCTGCCCGGCTGATAAGATAGGGTGAAGTCATAATCCTTCATGAACTCCATCCAACGCCTTTGCCTGAGGTTCAGGTCCCTCTGCGAGAACACATACCTCAAACTCTGATGGTCAGTGAACACCTCGAACTTCTCGCCGTACAGATAATGCCTCCAGATCTTCAGCGTGAAGATCACCGCCGCCAACTCAAGGTCATGGGTAGGGTAGTTCTCCTCGTGGGGCTTTAGCTGCCGAGATGCATAAGCCACCACTCTACCATGCTGCATCAACACAGCACCCAATCCAATGCCGGAAGCATCTGTACACACCATGAAACCTCCCGCTTCAGAAGGCAAAGCCAACACTGGAGCCGAGGTGAGCAATCTTATCAGTTCCCTGAAGCTCTGCTCACACTCCTCAGACCAGACGAAAGGCACATCTTCCGCGTGAGTCTAGTCATCGGGGTCGCAATGCGAGAAAAATCCTGGATAAACCGGCGATAATAGCCCGCAAGCCCCAAGAAACTCCGAATCTCCGTCACCGACCTCGGCCTTGGCCACTGCATTACTGCCTCGACCTTGGCGGGGTCCACGAAAATGCCATCACCAGAAATCACGTGCCCCAGAAAGTGCACATCGCTGAGCCAAAACTCGCGCTTGCTGAGCTTCACATACAACTGGTGATCTCGCAACGTCTGCAGCACCACAACCAAATGGTACGCGTGCTCCTTGGCAGACTGCGAATAAACATGGATGTCGTCCATGAAAATGACCACAAACTGGTCCAAATACGGATGAAACACCCTCTGCATCAAGTCCATGAAGGCTGCAAGGGCATTAGTGAGCCCAAACGGCATCACCAGAAACTCATAATGCCCGTACCTCGTACTGAATGCAGTCTTCTCCACATCAGACTCGCGAATTCTCAGCTGATAGTAACCGGACCGCAAATCAATCCGCGAGAACACTCGCGCAGACTGAAGCTGGTCGAACAAATCATCAATCCGTGACAACGGATACTTGTTCTTAATGGTCACTTCATTCAGCTGTCGATAGTCAATGCACAGCCGCAGACTACCGTCCTTCTTCTTCACAAACAACACGGGCGCACCTCAAGGGGAAAAGCTAGGACGAACATACCCCTTGGCCAACAGCTCCTACAACTGCGCCCTCAACTCCCTCAACTCAGCGGGGGCCATACGGTAAGGAGCCTTCGCCAAAGGTCCCGTATCAGGCACAACCTCGATCACGAAATCGATCTCCCACTGGGGAGGCAACCCAGGCAACTCCTCGGGAAAAACGTCGGGAAACTCGCACACCACCGAAATGTCCTCGACATTCGGCTCCATCCGGTCAGACACAACCACGGACGCGAGAAAACCCTGACAACCAGAATCAAGCAATCAACGAGCTCGAATAGCAGAGATGAGGAATCGAGAAGAGGTGGAATGGATACCTTGGAAATAGAAGGTCCGCTTGCTCGGATGCTGGAAGTAGACCCTCTTCATTCCACAATCCACCACCACTCCATGAGTCTCGAGCCAATCCATGCCTAGAATCACATCATAATTCCGAAGCTGCAACGCATACAACCTGCCTGGCATACTCCGTCCATCGATCCAAACCGAAACCTGATCGAAGCAATACGGAGTGATCATGAAATCACCAGAAAGAAACTCCACTGCCAAATCACAGGACAATTGGGTCACCGGCTCCTCGATGTTCAACGCGAAATCCTCCGAAATAAACGAATGAGACGCGCCAGAATCAAACAAAACCCGAGCCGCACAACCCAAAATCTGAACGGTACCTTCCACGAGCTGCGACGCCACTGCCTCTGCCCTGGTCATGTGCGTGATCTGGCCTTGAGCTCTCTGCCTGCCTCCCACACTAGTTGACCTGGGTAGTGGCGGATACTGTCCCTGCTGCTGCTGCCTCTACTGCTGGGGAACCAGCTGCTGCGACGGCCTCTGAGGACAGTCACGCGCCATGTGCCCTGGCTGGTCACACCGAAAATAGATAATCGGCGCTGTGCACTGCATGCCTGGGTGGAACCCACTACACCGTGGACACGGTCCTCGCGACCCACCCACTGATCCCTGATGCTGCAAGGGGATCGGCTGCTGTACACTGCCCGATGAAGCTTGCCCCTGATCCTTGGACTTCTTCTTGCCGAACCCTTTCTTGAAAAACTTCTTGACTTTCGTGCCAAAGGACGTAGATCCCGTCACCGACGCTGCCTGTGCCGGCACTCCTGAACCACTCATCGCATGCTGGAAAGAACCCTGCTGCTGGGTAGCCGACTGCTGGCTGCGACCTGACAAAGACTGCCCCTGGCTGATCGGTCCTCGGGTCCTCTGCATATCCATCTCCAAAGAAGCCGCAACACGAGACGATGTCTCTAGATCAATGGCCCCGTTCGCGATCAGATGGTGCCTCAGCTCCTGCCTCAAACCCTGAACAAACTGCGCGGTTTTCACCCTCTCATGCTCCATGATGTGAGGTGCATACCGACCCAGCTCGACAAATCGGGCCCTGTACTGCAACACGGACATGTCACCCTGCACCAGCTCCAGAAACTCCCACATCCGCTGCGTAGCAACAAAATCTGGACAGTACATACGCTCGAAAGCACTGACGAAGTCGTCCCACTCGACCTGCTCAAGTGGACGAAGCTGAAAGGACGTCTTCCACTCGGAAGACCACCACTTCCGAGCCGTACCCTGCAACTGGTTGTAGGCCAACACCACTCTGTCCTCGACAGCACTCTTCGTGAAACTGAACACCCGCTCCATCTCATCAAGCCAATCACGAGCCGCATCATGGTCTGCCTGGCCGCTGAAGTAAGGCGGATAGAACTGCAGAAAGTCCCTCACTGCTCGGCCTGGCCCACCCCTAGCTGACGAGCCCTCACCAACCTCTCCGTCGAACTACTGAGACATAAGCTGGTACATGCCACGGAAGAAATCCTCGGCCCCCGGAACTCTCGCAGTATCCGCGACCTCGGTAGCTCCTGGTGGCACTCTACTATGCTCCTCCTGGTCCCTCTGGACCCTCTGCTGGATCTCCTGACCTCCAGTCGACTGCCCCTGCTGAGAGCGAGTGCTCCTCCTCGGCGCCATGCTCGCTCCTGAAGCAAAAGACAAAAAACACGAAAACGGCATGGTCAAAACAAACACGCGTTGCCCAATGCCAGCGTCGCCTGTACATCATCGTTGTGGACTAGTGGACCACTACAATTACCTATGATTCTCTTGTAATTCCACAACCGTGCTCTGATACCAGCTGTAACGACCCGAGAATCAGATTACCGGGAAGGCCAGATAACCCGAGACTCGCACCGCCACCCACGAGTCCGAAGACTCTGAAGGGTTAGAAGGATGGTGTGGAAGCTACACAAGTATCACAAATAATTGCAGGAAATAAATTAGCAATTTACATGGTCCACAATTGAAAATAACAACAACAGTAGTAGTCCACAACTAGTACAGAGACAAGAAAGAAAAGTACAGCTACACGGGGCATACCCCGGCTCTGACCTCTGGCACTACCTCTGGGCACCCGCACCTCGCTGCACCCCAGACGCGCTCCCCTGGGGCGGCGCCTTACCTGAAACATGGTGAAAACACGCAGGGAATGAGTCTCGGAACAAGACTCAGTAGGGATCACTCGAACCCTACCTCGTAAAATGAGAAACCACTACGCTAGCGGTAGGAGAGTACATCGGAAAGGAAAGCCCTGTACTCTACACAACAAAGACCCTATGGCACGCAAACCGACAAAACTCGAAGGTCGGAAACACGCGACTGACAGTCTGTCACTCCGTACTCGACAGGAGTATCTCCCACAAGAAGCACAGCCGGTAGCGTCCCCTGACGTCTTACACCGCGCCGCAGGTGATCCGCCTGGCGTGGTAGCTCCTACCAAAGGCGCAAACACCGTACAAGTAACCACGAACAAGTGACTAGCTGGGGTCACGCCCGTCGACGTGGGTCCAACCACCCCAACCACGTGTGCACACACAGACCGCGCGTCCCTGGTCTGGCCCTCTGACCGGTTTTCCCCTCAGCCGGACTCTGGATGCAAGACGTGGGGCCCGACGGCAACCGGTCCACAAACCGCCTCTAAGGGTAAGCCCGTACACCACTCCCTGGTGCGACCGGTACCGCGTACTGGTAGGCTACGACTAGTGGAGGGTCACTAAAGGAGTAGACGCTCAAGTCAACGGAAAACCACGTCACAATCGCAGGTACGCGGAACGCTCCTTATACCAACACCGACGCACGGTGACACAAGCCGAAATCACCATCTCCCGGGACCCCACGGCACCCCCACGTGTGGCCCCCACATGATGCCTAACATCAGTCAGACCACGGGTCAGAACAGGGATCGAGACTCGCTCATCCGGGACTCGAATCGGCAAGGGATGGGAGATGTGGTCACCGGAGGACCGCCTCCTGTGGTAGCGGTCTGCCAAGGACCGCAACCACACAGTCACGGTCCTCCTGGGACCGCGACCATCCCAGCACAAAAAGATGAACGCGGTCACCTCGTGACCGTGTTCACACAGTCGCGGTCTCCTGGAGACCGCGACTAGCGTGCAACGGTCAAAAACAACGGTCAAACGTCTCGGGGTCCATGCCGGTCCCCACGGTGAACGCAGTCGCCACCAAACGGCTACCAACGGTCGCGGTTTGTCGTAAGACCACGACCGCCCACCGACACTCTAAAGCCCAAATAGTTCAAAACCTGATGAAAGCGGTCGCCGCCTGACCGCGACCAGTGAAAAGGGTCACTGCTAGATCGCGATCACCTCGGAAAACCAAGAACGGCGGGAAATGGCCGAAAACACCATTCCACGCCACAATCACCCCCGGGTGATGGGGAAACAAAGGGGGAACTCGTCCCCACGCCCTAGAGTACCGAATGATGCCCCCAAAACTCCAAATGACGCGGTAAAACTCTAGATCGGCGCTCAAACCCCCGAAGCATGCATTTCCCGTCCCGAGCTCAAATGAACCCCTCTCGGCTCCCCGCCGGCCTAGAAATCACGGAAAAGGAAAGCACGAAGATAGAGGATCGTCACCCTACCTCAATGGAGCGAATGCTCCGCCGGATCATCCATGAATTGCAAAGAACGCTTTTAGAAACCCCGCCTCCCCACGCTTCCCACGCTTGCCGCACGCCCGCACGATCGTCTCGACGTCACCCACGTCCTTGCCGCGTCGCACCGCCGCCGTCTGCAGCCGGAACGGAGGTCGCCGCGCTCGAACGGGAGAGAGGGAGAGAGAGGGCGGCCACGGTTGGGGAAGGAAGGAGGAAGAAGAAGAAAGAGAAAGGGAAAAAGAAAAGAAAAGAAAAGAAAAGAAATGGGAATATATAGAAAATCCGATTTTTCGAAAAAATATCAAAAATTAGAAAAATACGTTTCCGGAATCCTCGGAACGCACCGATCGCAATGGTACCACTCGTGCCTAGGCGAACGGCCCGGTCCACCCGCAGCGAGCTTCCGAAGGAAAAGCCGAAACATACACCGGAAGTCGGAAAACACACGCGGAAAAGTCGCGGAACGCCTCCGGGCCTCTGAAACAACTCCGGATCGCGTCGATCCGAACACAAAAGATGTCCGAAATGAAATTTCGGACACAACGGAGTCGGACGCTCCGAAAAACCAGATCCGGGACCCAAAAAGAAGGATCTGAAAGGTCTGGGATATTACAATAGCGCATAGTTTAAGTCGTAAATTCGGACAAAAAAGATTGAGGATCAAGTGGAGCCCAGGCAAAAGTGGACAATATACCCTAGACAATGCGTGTGACATTTTTGTACAGTCGGTAGTCTAGAAAATTGTGCCTTTCTCGTTGTAAACAATTATTAGGTAGGACCCATAATTAGGAAAATATTTTCTTTTACTATTAGAAAATATTTGTTGGGTAGTGCCCAGAGTTAATTCCTATATATGTGATGTATTGGGAACAAAGAAAACCAAATATAATCTTGTCACATGAGAAGACGAGTCTCAGAGACAAGTCGTCGCCGTTGTATCTTTATTTTTGGTGTGTTTGTGCATACCGTTATATCTTTATTTTTGGTGTGTTTGTGCAGAGAAGGAAGCTTAGGAAGGTTCCGTGGACGTAGAGAGACAATCTGGCCAACCGAACCACATAAATCTTTGCTCTCTCTCTCTCTCTCTTATATTCTCTCTCCTTCTATATCTCTTCTTCTGTGCATCTTTGTTTCTATATGAGTGGTATGTCATCATTGTCTTTTAATGCGGGTTAAGACAGTGAGGTTTCCACTGCAAGAGGTACTCAACATATTGGTATCAGAGCGCCAGGTTCTGCACGGATCTATAACACAGGCTCATAGATGAGTGGACTGATGAAGGATGAGTTCGACAAATTCGATGGTAATGGCAATTTCAGTGTATGACAGATAAGAGTGAAAGATCTGTTGGTTTAATAGAGAGTCAGCAAGACCTTGACAAGAGAGAAGACTAAAAAATGGACCATGAGGATTGAGAGGAACTGAAGTATATGGCCTTTAGTACAATCCTGATGTGTCTTGCAGACTCGGTCGTGTATGATGTGATGACAGAGAAGACAGGAAAGGGATTATGGAAAAAGCTGGAGACACTATATATGGCCAAGAACGTCACCAACAAGTTATTCCCAAAGAAGGAGTTATATAATCTTCAGATGGTTGAAGGGGGGATCTGATTCAACACATGAATAAGTTTAATCAGATCATCATTGATCTATTATAACTCGAGGTCAGGTTTGATGATGAGGATAAAACCATTATGATGTTATGCTTTTTTCCAGTTTCATTTGATAATCTGATCACGACGCTAATGTATGGTAAGGAGACTTTGTAGTTTGAGGAGGTTACCACAGTCCTTAGGTAAAATGAGACAAAGAGGAGATGCAACATTAGTAAACCTCTTTCTGAAGGTCTGATGGCCATAGACAGAAGTTGTGGAAGATCCAAGGATAAAAATCGAGTAAAGAATAGAGGAAGATCCAAATATAATGCTAAGAAGGCAGAGTGTTACAGATGTCAGTAGAAGGGACACTACAAAAGAGATTATCCTCTACTAAAGCAGAAAGCAGAGGGGAAGAGACAGTGGCAGAGCCGGGGGGCAATTCCCCCCCCCCCCCCCGACCTAGGTAAATTTATTGGTTTTTTTACATTTGCCCCCCACCCTCTGTTGGGCTTTTAGGGCCCATTAGATGTCTATGGATGGTGGATATCTAGGTCTTACGGTTAAGTTAAAATGTCTATTTATCACCCACATTCATTTGGTTGTTTAACCGTAAATCGACAATGACGATTTTCCTTTGAAGATAGAAACCTAAAAGAGGACAAAAGCAGCACAGGTAAAAGCATATTGCAGCTGCTGGCTGAGAAACTTTGTCTACAGCCGTGCAGGGTTACTTTTTGATGGTTGAGCAGAAATAAAAAAGGCTATCGAGGTGTGCACAGGGTTACTTTGCAGGCTTGCAGCATGTCTCTCCAATCCGCACGTCCAGCCCCCCACACCCCACTCCACTCTGAGGAGCTTCTTTGTACAATTACAAGTGTTTGATAACCAGTTAGAGACTTATATAATTGGCATGCGATCTGATGATGATTTTACTCAACTGATTAGAATTACAGAACTTATTGAAAGGATGGTTGCAAAAAGATATCCATTGGTTTATTTGTTGTTGACATTGGCATTGACTTTACCGGTTGCTACAGCTACTGTGGAGAGAGCATTTTCAGCAATGAGAATTGTGAAGAATCGATTACGGAATAGAATAGGTGATCAATGGATGAATGATAATTTAGTGACATATATTGAGAAAGAGATATTCGAGAGCATTGATAATGAGGCAATAATACAACGCTTTTAGAATATGAAGACCCGCCGTGGGCAACTCACTTGTAAAATATCTTCTACTTGAAAGAAAATAAATATTTTTATTATATTAGTTTTATTTCCCCCCCCCCTTTCAAATATTCCTAGCTCCGCCACTGGGAAGAGAGTTGTTTAGGCTGATTCAGCAAGTATGATAGTAGATAGATCAGGTGGTGTGGAAGTGCCAATAGATAGATCTGGTGATGCGGAAGTGGTAATGATCCTTTTCTTATTCTGGATGTTTGCTCCGTTATTATCCACACAGGGAGTGGTTAGATATTTATAGAAGCTATAAGGGTGGAGCAGTTGTGTTCAGTGATAATCACCCTTGCAAGATAGTTGGTATTGGAAACATCATAATCTGGATGCATGATGGTGTCATCAGGATACTAGGAGATGTTGAGTATGGTCTGTTAGCAGCTTCTAGTAGTGGCTTGTTCAAAGTTGGTAAATGTGCTCTGATTATTATGAAGGGGAAGCAAACTGAGAACAATCTATACAGACTATTTGTGAGTACAGTTGTAGGCAATGCCATTGTATCATTTTAAGTAGAGAGCAGTATTGAGGATCATAAGTAGAGAACCGTATTGAGAATACAACTCTATGGCATATGGGATTGGGGAATATGAATGAGAGAGGTATGATGGAACTCCATAAGAGGAAGTTACTGTCAGTAGTAAAATCTTGCAAAGTACATTTCTGTAAATTTTGTGTACTGAGGAAATAGTGTAGAGTCAAATTCAAGACTTCTACACACAGAAGTAAAGAGGTTCTAGAATTAGTACACTCAGATGTTTAGGGATCGGTGTCAACCCTATCATTGGGAGGTGCAATATACTTTGTGAGCCTCATAGATGATTAATTCTAGAAAGTATAGGTTTACTTCATGCAGCAAAAGTCAGAAGTGTTAACTAAGTTCAAGCAGTGGAAAGTCAAGGTTGAGAAGCAAACCGGTAGACATGTGAAATATTTAAAGTATGACAATAGTACATAATACACAACAAATGAGTTCATAGAATTCTACAGGAATGAGGGATTGTAAGGTTGTTTACAACTCCTGGTATCCCACTACAGAATGGAATGGTAGAAAGGATGAACCAAACACTGCTTGAAAGAACTAGATGCATGAAGTTATAGGCTAGCTTGCCCAAATCCTTCTAGGGTGAAACTGTAAACACAACATGTTATCTGGTTAACATGTCACCTTCAACCAGAAAATATGGAGAGGAGATATCCTACTTAGACTTGAAAATTTTTAGATGTTCAATATATGTACACATCCATAGTGACCAATGATCCAAACTGGGCCCAAAATCTAGGAAATGTATCTTCATTGGATACAAAAAAGGGGTAAATGAGTTCAAGTTTTGGGATCCATAAGAAAATAAGGTGAAGGTTAGAACAGATATTGTGTTTGATGAGACATCTATGCTCAAGAAGAATGTAGAACATACTGACAGGAAAAATGACATGCACTAAGGCAGATGCACAGGCAAATGCAGAGGGGTTCAGGGTGCAGGTGGAACTAAGTCATGGTTCACGATCAGAAGGCACAACACAAGAGGGCACCGCAGAAAATTCTCAACAATAGTAACCATAAGAGCAGCCATAGAGTTCTTCAAGAAGACCTAAGATAGTTATCAGACTTCCAATGAGATATGATTTTGAGGATATAGTTTCTTTTGCTCTAATTAGTAGTTGTGGAGATCCGAGTTCTTTTCAAGAAGCTTTAGCTTGTTCAGAAAAAAATGGATTGAAGCTATGATGGAAGAGATGGAATCTCTACATAAGAATCAGACATGGGAGTTGGAAGAGCTCCCTAAAGGAAAGAAAGCAATTAGGTGCAAGTTGGTCTACAAAAAGAATGAGGTAATATCAAATACAGAAGGAGAAATGTAGAAGATAAGATTGGTGGCCAAGGGATACTCACAGAAGGAAGGGTAGACTACAATGAAATATTCTCACCAGTGGTGAGGTACATCTATCCTATTAGCCACGGTGTCCCAACTAAATTTAGAGCTGGAACAACTAAATGTCAAGATTGCTTTTGTCATGTCCCAATTGCGGAATACCGAGGCGTGATGAGTTATGAACAGGTCAATCGATATATAGATGACGAATATGAATAACAAACTAGCTCCCGCTATATAACACTTTGCGCCATTCTGACCTCAAGAAGTGGCTTCTATAATGTAGCACTTTTTCCTACATGGCACTTAGCTCTTACACCTCCGAAAGACAGTTTGTGGCTAAAGTACAGATCTAGCAAAAAATTTCATTCAAAGATATGTAGTATAAGAAGTACAAGTGGAGTTTACAAGAGAAGTTCAAGAATGATTTAAATGATTATATTCAATGATATTAAGATAATAAAGAGAATGAATTAACTAGTCAAGACATGTTCAACTTTCAAAGAAAATTGTGCAAAACATGTTTAGATCAAGTTTTTCACAGTCATATGCTTACCATAAAATCAAGAAAAATCATGGCCAGGTAAGAGGTGGGACAGTGGAAGACTCTACTCACATTTGCAAAATCCTAATTAAGTAATCACTTGCCTACTTAGGCGTTTGTCTGTTAACCTTTAGCTTTAGACGCCGGTCTTTCTTATCAATTGCAAGGCATCTACAAAACTTGTCGAAAATGTATAATCACGTAAAATAAACGGAAACCATTATTGCATAATCTAATATATTTGTGTGCGAAGGAATTTAAAAGTGAATCAAGCTAATAGAGATAGTTCAGGTCAAGCAGATATGGTCAATCATGTACAGAATTGTGATAATTAAATCATAATTATTTGAACAATTTAAATATAATTTCACGAGTTCATTACCTAGTCAATTTCAATCTTGATATCAATTTTAAGGCAAGAACATGATTTTAAAATTCAAAAATTAAAGTTTTAAAATAACGCACGTAAAATAAGACAAATCAGACACATGGGTCTAAACACAATTACCTAGGGAAATGCGTTCAAGTCGCGATCCATGTGTGATCCGCATTTTCATACATAAAATCGAAACTCGTTCTTACAGTGAAAACTCTATTTTTTAACTTTAGATCTCAAAATAAGCCACAAATACATGATCATGATGAATAAATTTTACATAGAATCAAAGTATACATGTAAAGGAACAAGTATAAAGATTTAATTTCGTTTAGCTTGAGAGAAAATCTACCTATTTGAAGATATAAAAAGAAGAAGAGGAAGAACGAAGAATACTCATCAATCTTTGATTTTTCCTTCTCTCCACGCCCAGTAATCCTTCAGTTTGATCTGTGTCTCAATTAGGACATAATCATGCCTTATTTATAGGCTCAAATCTCCCATTAAACTATTAGCCATCTAATCAAAGTCAAATTTTTACCTATTTCTGTCAATCTTTGTTGAAAATAAATTTTAACATGTGAATATTGAAATAAATCCCCCTCTATATAATGTAAGTAATGACCTAATCCACTCTATGATGTAAGCAATGACTTCATCCACTCTATGATATAAGTAATGACCTCATTCACTAATTAAGATTAGGTTATGGTTAATACTCCTCTCCTTAATCTAATTGCTATAGTTATGCTATAGGAACACTACAGTAACGACGGATTTGTCTTCTTCGAATCGAGTCGCGATTCGCACTATATTCGATGCTTGATTCGACTCTGATATACGCCATCAAAAGAAAATGTGATATGTGTTCAATATTCTATTTTATAGACTATAATTGAGAATAGAAATTATTTACAATAGAAAATATGTAAAGGGTTTATTTATTTTCATCTTTCATCATTTTGTATATCTATATATCTATTTATGTACGAGTTGCTACAACTTTTCTGTATGGAGAGCTTGAGGAACATATTTTCATGGGGCAATCAGGAGGATTTAAGATGGCTAGAAAGGAAAATCTAGTATGTAGGTTGACAAAATCATTGTATGGGCTGAAACAGTCACCGAGACAGTGGCACAAGTGCTTTGACACATTTATGTTAAAGATTGGTTACGTAATGTGTAATGTCCCAGGTTTTTTTTTGGGATCTTTTAGTGGGTCTCGGAGTGTATTTTGTGCTTTACACGTGTTTTTCCCTGATGTGCCTTCGGAACTCTGTGCAGGGCAAACCGTGGCGTTCTCCGACTCCGGGACGGTACCACTGCGTTGTGTTCCTTCCGAGGATCGCGGAGGTAATTTTTCGTAATTTTCTGAATTTATGCAATTTTGGAGTTTTTCTATATATTAACCATTTTCTCTCTCCCCCTCTCATTCTCTCTTTCTCACTCTCTCTCATCTCTTTCTCTCCCCCTCTCCCCGGGCGGCCGACGGTGGCGGAGGAGGGTGAGGCGGCGATGGCGGGAGGCGAGGAACGGGGAACGGGTCGAGGATCGAGGGCCGGTGGCGCGTGGAAGCTCGACCGCGGGTTCGTGGAACGGCGAGGGTTTCACGGTGTTTTCTTCGTGGATCGGCGAGCTCGGGGCGCAAAATCTTCGGTGGAGGTAGGGAGATGGACCCCTAGCTCGTGCATTCCCTTTCCCGCGAGTTTTGTAGGCCGTGGCGAGCCGAGCGGGTTTATTTTTGTATTTTAGGGAAAATCCATGTTTTTGGGGAGTGAGTCGGATCTCTCGTTTTACGGCATTTTTGGCCGATCCGGGGGTTTAGATGCATGCCTAGGGGCTTGGGGATGGATTCCCCTTTGTTTCCCCATCACCCGGGAGTGATCGGGGTGTGGATCGGAGTTTTGGGTCGTTTCCCGCCGTAGCGTTCTCGGGAGGGTGTGACGGTCGTTCCAGTGACCGTCACAGTGTGTAACGCGCCTGGGCAGGTGCGTTACACTCCCGTTGTTTAGAGTGTGCCGTTCGTGGGCCTGACGGTCCCACGACGGGCCGTCAGGGAGCTGTAACGCGCCTGGGCAGGTGCATTACGCTCCTTTCGCTTGGTGTGTTGGCAATCGTGGGCCTGACGGTCCCACGATATGCCGTAAGAGAGCTGTAACGCGCTTGGGTCCGACCGTTACGCGGTCGCCGTGGTTTTCGGACCGTTGGGGTCACGGCCCCTGACGCACCAAGTCTGGTCCGTCAGAGCGCTGTGATGCGCCTGCTAGGGTATCCCTCTTCTAACGCGCCTGGCCAGGGCCGTTAGGGGTTGTGACGCCCCGAGGGGTGTGCGTCACAATCTGTCTCTAACGCGCATGACTGGATCCGTTAGAGGCCGTGACGCCCCGGGGCGGGCGCGTCACGGCCAGTTTTGTTTCTTGTGTGTAACGCCCCAGCGTTGGAGCGTTAGAGGGCTGTGACGGCCGGGACTTAGACAGTTACATTCTGTGACGGTCTAGGGCTAGACCGTCGGGCCCTAGGTTGCGCCGAGGTGAGTTTTCGTGCTTTTCGCGATCGTTTCGCAATGTGTGGACTTCTGGTCGGCCCGGTTGTGACCCAGTGGTCGACCCGCGGTCTCGTGAGTGTGCCAGACACCCGTGGGATTCTGCATCCGTGTTTTGAGGGTGTCGGGAGAACAGTCTACCTCGTTTAGCGTGCCCGTGGGTTTGAGAGTCCGGGTGACTTCTCGTGGGTCGGGCTTTCGTGTTACGCTAGACCGAGTCACCGTGTGTCGGTGTGTGTGCGGTGGGGTTTCCCCCGCATGCCATGAGTTTCCCAGGAGGATGATTCCTGAGTGGGCCACGTGTGTGGCCTTGGACTGCGAGTCCAGTTGCCCAGCCTAGAGCTGGAGGGTTCCCGCCTTTCCCTGAGAGTGGGATTTGGTGTGGCGCCCTGCGGGCTGCCTTGGGAACCGTGTTTTTGCGTTTCTGCGTGGCCGAGTGTGCGGCCCGTGGACGGTGAGTCCCGTTTCTCTTCCGACTGTGGTCACCGTGCGACGGTGCTGGTACGTGGGATGGTCCCCATATGTCGTCGGATGCGGACGTTGTTTTCTGTGACTTGAGAGTCTACTCCTTCAGTGACCCTCCACTAGTTGTAGCCTACCAGTACGCGGTGTTGGTCGCACCAGGGAGTGGTGTACGGGCTCACCCTTAGAGGCGGTTTGTGGACCGGTTGCCGTCGGGCCCCACGTCTTGCAGCCAGAGTCTGGCTGAGGGGAAAACCGGTCAGAGGGCCAGACCAGGGATGCGCAGTCTGTGTGTGAACACGTGGTTGGGGGCGGTTGGACCCACGTCGATGGGCGTGACCCCAGCTAGTCACTTGTTTGTGGTTACTTGTACGGTGTCTCAGTTCCCGCTGGGCCGAAGGGAGACACCTGAGGTGAGGACTAAGACGTCAGTGGACGCATTCGGCCTTGCTTCTAGTGGGAGGTACTCCTATTCTGGACAGAGAGTGACCGACTATCAGTTTTCGTGTGACTTCGACCTTCGGGTTTCGGCCGCGTTGACCGTTGAGTTCCAGGTGTTTCACCGTGGCACGTGTGTCGGCTCTCGCGCCGTGAGACTAGTGCTAGTGGCTTTACCGATGTTGCGTCTTGTTGTGTGGTACCCGCGACCGGATGGTCGGGGTTTCACTTTGGACTGTGTGTCCAGGTCGGCCGTGTCCGGGGAGACAGGCCTCTACGGCGTGGTTGCCGTGGGTTTTTACTTCGGTAAGCGGTACTAGTGCAGTTCGGTAGCCTCGACAGCGAGATCGGGGTGTGTTTCTGGTACAGTAGGAGTAGTTGTAGCGCCGGGCTTCGACCGGCCACCGGGTTTACTGTTCCTGCTGTTGCGGTTGCTCTTGTAGCCTTCCTTTCCGCTGCCGCCGTTGTTTCCGGTTGGGGTTCCGCAGGATCCCTGCTGAGTCTCTGTTTTGGAGACTCATTCCCTGCTTTTCAGGTGAGGCGGTTCTTTTTCCTCGAGGTTCGAGGGCGCGGTGCGGAGGTTCTCAGCTGCCATCTCGCCGGGCCAAGTGTTCACTCGGCATGTGGTACATTTTTACTGCTTTAGACTGTACTTTCTGTTGGATTGGACTATGTTGTAGCTGTAGTTGTTTATTTATTTCTGTTAATCGTTGTCCTGCTTTATTTCCTATTTCTTTGTGCCTCTACACTCCTTTTAACCCTTCCGAGTCCTCCCGGCTCGTGGGCGGCGGTTCGAGTCTCGGGTTATCGGGCCTTCCCGGTAATCGGATTCTCGGGTCGTTACATAATGCCCCGGACTTTTTGGATATTTCTCGGATCGGGATCCGTGGGTGTCAGATCGTCTTTTCGCGGGTTGCGGATTGTGTCCGAGTGAGCTTCGGACTTTTATACCGGATTGTCGAACCCATTGGTGGTGTGCCCATGAATTTTCTTGGGTCCGTGGAGTTGTGAGGAGCACGCCGGTATTTTTCTAAAATTTTCAGAGCGCCTGTGTGGGTCTCGGGTCGCGTTTTGGGTTTTACGCGTGTTTTTCGTCAGTCGGACCTTCGGAACCCCGAGTAGGGTGAATCGTTGCGTTCTCCGACACCGGGACGTTACCACTGTGTTGTGCGTTCTCCGAGGATCGCATGGGGTATTTTTTTTCTATTTTTTGGTATTTTTTGGAATTTTTGGATTTTTCTATATATATAATCCCTCAACCTCTATCTCCCCATTCTCTCTTTCTCACCCTCTCTCATCTCTTTCTCTCCCCCTCTCCCCGGGCGGCTGACAGTGGCGGAGGAGGGCGAGGCGACGATGGTGGGAGGCGAGGAACGAGGAACGGGTCAAGGATCGAGGGCCGGTGGCGCGTGGAAGCTCGGTGGTGGGTTCGTGAATCGGCGAGGGTTTAAACGGCGTTTCTTCGTGGATCGGCGTCCTCGGGGCGTGAAATCTTCGGTGGAGGTAGGGAGATGGACCCCCAACTCGCGTATTTCATTTCTCGTAAGTTTGGTAGGTTGTGGCGCGAGTGTGAGTTTATTGCCGTTTTGGGAAAAATCCATGATTTTGGGGTGTGAGCCCGATCTAGAGTTTTATTAAATTTTTAGGCTTAGAATGGGTCCTCTCGGTGCTAAAGAGGTTGGGGACTAATTTCCCCTTTGTTTCCCCTTCACGTGGGCGTGAACGGGGCGTGGAATGGAGTTTCCCTCCATTTTTGCCATTTTCGGGCTCGGGCCAATTTAGCGGTCGTTCCAGTGACCGCTAGGGGTCCGTTATGTCTGTTGGTTAGCGGTCGTGTGATAGACCGCCTGAGAGATTTAACGGTCTAGGTGTAGACCGCCAGGCGCGTGGTAGCGGTCTGGGCTAGACCGTTTCTTATTTTGGAGTCGTTCGAGGTCGGTGGGGTAGCGGTCTCGCGACAGACCGCTAGGCATCGCCTAGCGGTCAGGCACAAGACCGCCACCTGACTAGCGGTCGAGAAGTGACCGCTAGGGGTTCGTGTGTTCCAGGGGCTTAGCGGTCCAGAGGTAGGCTGTAATATCCCGGACCTTTCGGATCCTTCTTCGTGGGTCCCGGATCTGGTTTTCGGAGCGTCTGACTCTGTTGTGTCCAAAATTTCCTTTCGGACATCTTTTGTGTTCGGATCGGCGCGATCCGGAGTCGTTTCAGAGGCCCGGAGGCGTTCCGCGGCTTTTTCGCGTGTGTTTTCCGATTCCCGGTGTGTGTTTCGGCTTTTTCTTCGAAAGCTCGCTGCGGGCGAACCGGGCGGTTCACCCGGGCACGAGTGGTACCGTTGCGATCGGTGCGTTCCGAGGATTCTGGAAATATATTTTTCTATTTTTCGATATTTTTCCAAAAATTCGGATTTTCTATATAGCCCTAATTCTTTTTCTTTTCCTTTTCCTCTTTCTCTTTCTTCTTCTTCTTTCTCCTTCCTTCCCCAACCGTGACCGCACTCCTCTCTCTCCCTCTCTCCCATTCGGGCGCGGCGGACCCCTCTCCGGCTACGGACGGCGGCGGGGTGACGGCGCGGACGTGTGGGCGGCGGCGAGGCGAGCTCGTGGGCGTGCGGCAAGCGTGGGAAGCGTGGGGAGTTCGTGAAGCTTCGAGCGTCCTTCGTGATTCGTGGGTGATTCGGCGGAGCATTCGCTCCATTGAGGTAGGGTGACGTGCATTAGCCTCTTGCCGTTCAATTCTGGTGATTTGTAGGCCGCGGGGAGGCCGAGAGGGGATCGTTTGAGTATTTTGGGGTTTTTCCATGATTTGGGGAGAGCTCGCCTGATCTATGGATTTGATGCTCGGATTCGTGTTTTGGTGGCCTAGAATCGTGCTAGGGGTCCCCAGGGGTCTTCCCCTTTGATTTCCCCCTCTCCTGTGGAGGCATGGGGGCGTGGTTGGAATTTTTGGGCGTTTCTACCGTTTTCGGCCGCGGACTGAGAACGCGCTATACTCCAGTAGCGCGTTCTTGAGTGTCGCGCTGCCCCAACGGGGCGCGTTCATCAGAGAAGATGAACAGTAGGGCGGTTCGTGTCGCGCTATGGGGTCCTAGCGCGATTAGCCTTGTCGCGCTAGGAGGACCTAGCGCGATAGTCCTTGTCACGCTAGGGTTCCCTAGCGCGAGCTTCCCTGTCGTGCTAGGGAGTCCTAGCGCGATCTTCTAAGTCACGCTAGGGGACCCTAGCGCGTTCTTCCTTGTCGCGCTAGGTATCCCTAGCGCGATCTTGTCCGTTGTCGGGTGTTCCCCTTGGGCCGTGTGTGTGTCCTGGGCACCCCGTGGAGTTCCGTGACCGTGTCTTCGGGCGTCCGGAGATTTCGGTTGCCTTGGTCATGTGTTTGGCCATGGGCAGTGTGTCCGTTTTCTTCCGACTGCGGTCACCGTGCGATGGTGATGGTACGTGGGACGGTCCTCATACTCCGTCAGTTTCGGGCGTTGTTTTCCATTGACTTGAGAGTCTACTCCTTCAGTGACCCTCCACTAGTCGTAGCCCACCAGTACGAGGTGCTGGTCTCACTGGGAGTAGTGTACGGGCACCCACCTTTCGAGACGGTTTGTGGACCGGTTACCGTAGGCGTCTCGTCTTAGCCAGAGTCCGGCTGCGGGGGAAAACCGGTCAGAGGGCCAGACCTAGGACGCGTGGTCTGTGTGTGCACACGTGGTTGGGGGCGGTTGGACCCACGTCGACGGGCGTGACCCCAGCTAGTCACTTGTTGTGGTTACTTGTTCGGTGTCTGCGCCTCGGGTAGGACCTACCACGTCAGGCGGTTCACCTGCGGTGCGGTGTAAGACGTCAGGGGACGCTACCGGCTGTGCTTCTAGTGGGTGGTACTCCTGTCGAGTACGGAGTGACAGACTGTCAATCGTGTGTTTCCGACCTTCGGATTTTGGCGGTTTGGCCGTTGAGTTTCGGTCTTCTCGTACCGTGGCACGTGTGTCGGTTTACGTGCCGTAGGGTCTAGTTCTGTAGAGTACAGGGCTTTCCTTTCCGAGGTACTTTCCTACCGCTAGAGTAGTGGTTTCTCATTTTTCGAGGTAGGGTTCGAGTGATCCCTACTGAGTCTTGTTCCGAGACTCATTCCCTGCGTGTTTTCACCGTGTTTCAGATGAGGCGCCACCTTCGGGGAGCGCGTCAGGAGTGCAGCGTGGTGCGGGTGCCCAGAGATAGTGCCAGAGGTCAGAGCCGGGGTATGCCCCGTGTAGCTGTACTTTCCTTTCTTGTCACTGTACTAGTCGTGGACTACTGTTGCTGCTGTTGTTATTTCTATTGTGGACCATGTAAAATGTTAATTTATTTCCTGCTTAATATTATAACTGTTTAATTTATGCAATTACTTGTGATACTTGTGTAGTTTCCACACCATCCTTTTAACCCTTCCGAGTCTTCGGGCTCGTGGGTGGCGGTACGAGTCTCGGGTTATCGGGCCTTCCCGGTAATCGGATTCTCGGGTCGTTACAGCTGGTATCAGAGCGCGGTTATGGAATTACATGAGAATCATAGGTAACTGTAGTGGTCCACTAGTCCAAAACGATGATGTACAGGTGACGCTGGCATTGGGCATCGTGTGTTTTTCTTGACCTTGCCATTTTTGTGTTTTCTGTCTTTTGCTTCAGGAGCGAGTATGGCGCCGAGGATGAGTTCTCGCTCTCAGCAGGGGCAGTCGGCTGGAGGTCAGGAGATCCAGCAGGGGGTCCAGAGGGACCAGGAGGAGCATAGCAGAGTTCCGGGAGCTACCGAGGCTGCGGATGCTGCGAGAGCTCCGGGGGCCGAGGATTTCTTCCGTGGCATGTACCATCTCATGTCTCAGCAGTTTGGCGGAGAGGCTGGTGAGGGCTCGTTTGTCAGGGGTGGGCCAGGCCGAGCGGTGAGGGACTTCATGCAGTTCCATCCACCTTACTTTAGTGGCCAGGCAGACCTTGATGCGGCTCGTGATTGACTCGATGAGATGGAGCGGGTGTTCAGTTCTGCGAAGAGTGCTGCCGAGGACAGAGTGGTGTTGGCCTACAACCAATTGCAGGGTACGGCTCGGAGGTGGTGGTCTTCCGAGTGGAAGACGTCCTTTCAGCTTCGTCCACTTGAGCAGATCGAGTGGGATGACTTTGTCAGTGCTTTCGAGCGTACTTATTGTCCAGATATTGTTGCCACGCAGCGGATGCGGGAGTTTCTGGAGCTGGTGCAGGGTGACATGTCCGTGTTGCAGTACAGGGCCCGATTTGTCGAGCTGGGTCGGTACGCACCTCACATCATGGAGCATGAGAGGGTGAGGACCGCGCAGTTTGTGCAGGGCTTGAGGCTGGAGTTGAGGCACCATTTGATCGCGAACGGGGCCACTGATCTAGAGACAGCGTCTCGTGTTGCGATTTCTTTGGAGATGGATATGCAGAGGACTCGAGGACCGGTCAGCCAGGGGCAGTCCTTGTCAGGTCGCAGCCAGCAGTCGGCTACCCAGCAGCAGGGTTTCTTCCAGCATGCGTCAGGTGGTTCAGGAGTACCGGTATCGGCAGCTTCGGTGACAGGATCTGCGTCCTTTGGCACGAAGGTCAAGAAGTTCTTGAAGAAGAATTTTCGTAAGAAGCACAAGGATCAAGGGCAGGCTTCATCGGGCAGTGTACAGCAGCCGATTCCTTTACATCGTCAGGGATCAGTGGGTGGATCGCGGGGACTTTGTCCACGGTGTGGTGGGACCCACCCAGGCAGGCAGTGTACGGCGCCGATCATCTGTTTTCGGTGTGACCAGCCAGGGCACATGGCGCGTGACTGTCCTCAGAGACCGTCGCAGCAGCAGTTTCCTCAGCAGCAGCAGGTTCCCCAGCAGCAGAGGCAGCAGCAGCAGCAGCAGCAGCAGGGACAGTATCCGCCGCTACCCAGGTCAGCCAGCGTGGCAGGCAGGCAGAGGGCTCGAGGCCAGATCACGCACTTGACCAGGGCAGAGGCAGTGGCGTCGCAGCTCGTGGAAGGTATCGTTCAGATTTTGGGTTGTGCGGCTCGGGTTTTGTTCGATTCTGGCGTGTCTCATTCGTTTATTTCGGAGGATTTTACGTCGAGCGTCGAGGATCCGGTGACCCAGTTGTCCTGTGATTTGGCAGTGGAGTTGCCTTCGGGTGACTTTATGATCACTCCGTATTGCTTCGATCAGGTTCCAGTTTGGATCGATGGGCGGAGTATGCCAGGCAGGTTGTATGCGTTGCAGCTTCGGGATTACGACGTGATTCTAGGCATGGATTGGCTCGAGACTCATGGAGCGGTGGTGGATTATGGAATGAAGAGGGTCTACTTCCAGCATCCGAGCAAGCGGACCTTCTATTTCCAAGATATCCGTTCCACCTCTTCTCGATTCCTTATCTCTGCTATTCGAGCCCGTCGATTGCTTGATTCAGGTTGTCAGGATTTTCTCGCGTCAGTGGTTGTGTCTGACCGGATGGAGCCGGATGTCGAGGACATTGCGGTGGTATGCGAGTTTCCCGACATTTTTCCCGAGGAGTTGCCTGGATTACCTCCCCAGCGGGAGATCGATTTCATGATCGAGGTTGTGCCTGGTACGGGACCTTTGGCGAAGGCTCCCTACCGTATGGCCCCCGCTGAGTCGAGGGAGTTGAGGGCGCAGTTGCAGGAACTGTTGGCCAAGGGGTATATTCGTCCGAGCTTTTCCCCTTGGGGTGCGCCCGTGTTGTTTGTGAAGAAGAAGGACGGTAGTCTACGCTTGTGCATTGACTATCGGCAGCTGAATGAAGTGACCATTAAGAACAAGTATCCGTTGCCGCGGATTGATGATTTGTTCGACCAGCTTCAGTCTGCGCGAGTGTTCTCGCGGATTGATTTACGATCCGGTTACTATCAGCTGAGAATTCGTGAGTCCGATGTGGAGAAGACTGCATTCAGTACGAGGTACAGGCATTATGAGTTTCTGGTGATGCCGTTTGGGCTCACCAATGCCCCTGCAGCCTTCATGGACTTGATGCAGAGGGTGTTTCATCCGTATTTGGACCAGTTCGTGGTCATCTTCGTGGACGACATCCTTGTTTATTCGCGGTCTGCTGAGGAGCATGCGTACCATTTGGGTGTGGTGCTGCAGACGTTGCGAGATCACCAGTTGTATGCGAAGCTCAGCAAGTGCGAGTTTTGGCTCAGCGAGGTGCACTTTCTGGGGCACGTGATTTCTGGTGATGGTATTTCCGTGGACCCCGCCAAGGTCGAGGCAGTGATGCAGTGGCCGAGGCCGAGGTCGGTGACGGAGATCCGGAGTTTCTTGGGGCTTGCGGGTTATTATCGTCGGTTTATCCAGGATTTTTCCCGCATTGCGACCCCGATGACTAGGCTCACGCGGAAGGATATATCTTTCGTTTGGTCCGAGGAGTGTGAGCAGAGTTTCAGCGAACTGAAGAGATTGCTCACCTCGGCTCCGGTGTTGGTTTTACCTTCTGGATCGGGAGGTTTCGTGGTGTGTACAGACGCTTCCGGGGTCGGATTGGGTGATGTTCTGATGCAGCATGGTAGAGTGGTGGCTTATGCATCTCGGCAGCTAAAGCCCCACGAGGAGAACTACCCTACCCATGACCTTGAGTTGGCGGCGGTGATCTTCGCGCTGAAGATCTGGAGGCATTATCTGTACGGCGAGAAGTTCGAGGTGTTTACTGACCATCAGAGTTTGAGGTATGTGTTCTCGCCGAGAGATATGAACCTTAGGCAAAGGCGTTGGATGGAGTTCATGAAGGACTATGACTTCACCCTGTCTTATCAACCGGGCAGGATGAATGTCGTCGCCGATGCCTTGAGTCGGAAGGTTGCGATCAGTACCTTGATGTTGAGGAAGTGGAGGCTCTGGGAACAAGTGCCTGAAGTATCTTTTAGGCTCAAGATTCCCCAGGAGCCAGGGTTCGCGGTGCTCGCGAGTCAGACTGTCACTCCTGCTATCCATCGTCAGGTGACAGAGGCTCAGCACGCGGACCCTGAGTTACCCCGGATTTTTGCGATGGCTGACGTGGAGCTCGGCGAGGACGGTGCTGCGAGGTTTCGTGGCGGTTGTACGTCCCAGCCGAGGAGCAGATTCGTCGTGCGATGCTGCGCGAGGCTCATGGGAGCAGGTACACCGTACACCCGGGTGCGACGAAGATGTATCGGAACTTGCGGAGACAGTTCTGGTGGCCTGGCATGAAGAGAGATGTCACCGAGTTTGTGGCCAGGTGCCTGATCTATCAGCAGGTGAAGGCGGAGCATCAGCGACCAGGAGGTACTCTCCAGCCCTTGGATTTTCCTGCGTGGAAGTGGGACCATGTGACCACGGATTTTGTGGTGGGGTTGCCGAGGACCCCGAGTGGGCAGGATAGTATTTGGTTGCTGGTGGATCGGCTGACGAAGGTGACTCGGTTGCTACCGGTCAAGGTCAGCTGGAGCGTGCCTAAGTTGGCTCGTCTTCATGTGGAGCGGATCGTGCCGTTGCATGGGATTCCCATTTCGATCGTGTCGGATCGGGATCCGCGCTTCACTTCTGGATTCTGGAGGAGTTTCCAGCGAGCTCTTGGCACGGAGTTGGCGTTTAGCTCGGCGTATCATCCTCAGTCAGATGGTCAGTCTGAAAGGACCATTCAGACTTTGGAGGACATGCTGAGATCCTACTGTCTGGAGTGGCAGGGGAGTTGGATTCATCACCTACCGTTGGTGGAGTTTGCCTATAACAACAGCTATCATTCGAGCATCGGCATGGCTCCTTATGAGGTATTGTATCGGAGGCCCGGAGGCGTTCCGCGGCTTTTCCGCGTGTGTTTTCCGATTCCCGGTGTGTGTTTCGGCTTTTCCTTCGGAAGCTCGCTGCGGGCGAACCGGGCGGTTCCCCCAGGCACGAGTGGTACCGTTGCGATCGGTGCGTTCCGAGGATTTCGAAAATGTATTTTTCTATTTTTTGGTATTTTTCCGAAAATTCAGATTTTCTATATAGCCCTAATTCCTTTCTTTTTCTTTTTCTCCTTTCTCTTTCTTCTTCTTGCTCTTCCTCCGTTTCTTCCCACCGTGACACCCTCCTCTCTCCCTCTCTCCCATTCGGACGCGGCGAACCCCTCTCCGGCTACGGACGGCGGCGGGGCGACGGCGCGGACGCGTGGGCGACGGTGAGGCGATCTCGTGGGCGTGCGGCGAGCGTGGGAAGCGTGGGGAGTTCGTGAAGCTTCGAGCATTTTTCGTGATTCGTGATCGATCCGACGGAGCATTCGCTCCATTGAGGTAGGGTGACGTTCCTTAGCCTCATGCCGATCTTTTCCGCGATTTATAGGCCGCGGGGAGGCCGAGAGGGGATCGTTTGAGCGTTTTTGGGTTTTTCCATGATTTGGGGAGAGCTCGCCCGATCTATGGATTTGATGCATGATTTCGTATTTTGATGGCCTAGAATCATGCTAGGGGTCCCCAGGGGTCTTCCCCTTTGTTTTCCCCCTCTCCTATGGAGGCATGGGGGCGTGGTTAGAATTTTTGGGCGTTCTTACCATTTTCGGCCGCGGACTGAGGACGCGCTATACTCTAGTAGCGCGTTCTTGGAGGTCGCGCTGCCCCGACCGAGCGCGTTCATCGGAGAAGATGAACAGGAGGCGGTTCCTGTCGCGCTATAGGGTCATAGCGCGATCATCCTCGTCGCGCTAGGAGGACCTAGCGCGATGGTCCCTGTCGCGCTAGGGAGACCTAGCGCGATCTTCCCTGTTGCGCTAGGGTTCCCTAGCGCGTTCTTCCGTGTCGCGCTAGGTATCCCTAGCGCGATTTGGCTGTTGTTGGGTGTTCGCCTTGGGCCGTGTGTGCGTCCCGGGCACCCCGTGGAGTTCCGTGACCATGTCTTTGGTGTCCAGAGGTTCCGTTTGCCTTGGTCATGAGTTTGGCCGTGGGCGGTGAGTCCGTTTTTCTCCGACTGTGGCCACCGTGCGACGGGGCTGGTGCGTGGGGTGATTCCCACACGTTGTCGGTTTCGGACGTCGTTTTCCGTTGACTTGAGAGTCTACTCCTTCAGTGACCCTCCACTAGTCGTAGCCCACCAGTACGAGGTGCTGGTCTCACCTGGGAGTGGTGTACGGGCACCCACCTTTCGAGACGGTTTGTGGACCGGTTCCCGTAGGCTCCTCGTCTTAGCCAGAGTCCGGCTGCGGGGGAAAACCGGTCAGAGGGCCAGACCTAGGACGCGTGGTCTGTGTGTGCACACGTGGTTGGGGGCGGTTGGACCCACGTCGACGGGCGTGACCCCAGCTAGTCACTTGTTGTGGTTACTTGTACGGTGTTTGCGCCTCGGGTAGGACCTACCACGTTAGGCGGCTCACCTGCGGCGCGGTGTCAGACGTTAGGGGACGCTACCGGCTGTGCTTCTAGTGGGTGGTACTCCTGTCGAGTACGGAGTGTCAGACTGTCAGTCGTGTGTTTCCGACCTTCGGGTTTTGGCGGTTCGACCGTTGGTTTCGGTCTTCTCGTACCGTGGCACATGTGTCGGTTTGCGTTCCGTAGGGTCTAGTTCTGTAGAGTACAGGCCTTTCCTTTCCGAGGTACTTTCCTACTGCTAGAGTAGTGGTTTCTCGTTTTACGAGGTAGGGTTCGAGTGATCCCTACTGAGTCTTGTTCCGAGACTCATTCCCTGCGTGTTTTCACCATGTTTCAGGTGAGACGCCACCTTCGGGGAGCGCGTCAGGAGCGCAGCGTGGTGCGGGTGCCCAGAGGTAGTGCCAGAGGTCAGAGCCAGGGGATGCCCCGTGTAGCTGTACTTTTCTTTCTTGTCACTGTACTAGTCGTGGACTGTTCTTGCTGTTGTTGTTATTTTATTGTGGACCATGTAAAAAGTTAATTTATTTCCTGCTTAATATTATAACTGTTTAATTTCTACAATTATTTGTGATACTTGTGTAGTCTCCACACCATCCTTTTAACCCTTCCGAGTCTTCGGACTCGTGGGTGGCGGTACGAGTCTCGGGTTATCGGGCCTTCCTGGTAATCGGATTCTCGGGTCGTTACAGCTGGTATCAGAGCGCGGTTGTGGAATTACATGAGAATCATAGGTAATTGTAGTGGTCCACTAGTCCACAACGATGATGTACATGTGACGCTGGCGTTGGGCACCGCGTGTTTTATTCTGACATTGCCGTTTTCGTGTTTTCTATCTTGTGCTTCAGGAGCGAGGATGGCGCCGAGGAGGAGTTCTCGCTCTCAGCAGGGGCAATCGGCTGGAGGTCAGGAGATCCAGCAGGGGGTCCAGAGGGACCAGGAGGAGCATAGCAGAGTTCCGGGGGCTACCGAGGCCGCGGATGCTGCGAGAGCTCCGGGGGCCGAGGATTTCTTCCGTGGCATGTACCATCTCATGTCTTAGCAGTTCGGCGGAGAGACTGGTGAGGGCTCGTCAATCAGGGGTGGGCCAGGCCGAGCAGTGAGGGACTTCATGCAGTTCCATCCACCTTACTTTAGCGGCCAGGCAGACCCTGATGCGGCTCGAGATTGGCTTGATGAGATGGAGCGGGTGTTCAGTTCCGCGAAGAGTACTGCCGAGGACAGAGTGGTGTTGGCCTACAACCAGTTGCAGGGTACGACTCGGAGGTGGTGGTCTTCCGAGTGGAAGACGTCCTTTCAGCTTCGTCCACTTGAGCAGGTCGAGTGGGGTGACTTTGTCAGTGCTTTCGAGCGTACGTACTGTCCAGACGTCGTTGCTACGCAGCGGATGCGGGAGTTTCTGGAGCTGGTGCAGGGTGACATGTCCGTGTTGCAGTACAGGGCCCGATTTGTCGAGCTGGGTCGATACGCACCTCATATCATGGAGCATGAGAGGGTGAGGACGACGCAGTTTGTGCAGGGCTTGAGGCTGGAGCTGAGGCACCATTTGATCGCGAATGGGGCCACTGATCTAGAGACGGCGTCTCGTGTTGTGATTTCCTTGGAGATGGATATGCAGAGGACTCGAGGACCGATCAGCCAGGGGCAGTCTTTGTCAGGTCGCAGCCAGCAGTCGGCTACCCAGCATCAGGGTTCCTTCCAGCATGTGCCGGGTGGTTCAGGAGTGCCGGCACCGGCAGCGTCAGTGGCAGGATCTGCGTCCTTCGGCTCGAAGGTCAAGAAGTTCTTGAAGAAGAATTTTCGTAAGAAGCACAAGGATCAGGGGCAGGCTTCATCGGGCAGTGTACAGCAGCCGTTTCCTTTGCAGCGTCAGGGATCGGTGGGTGGATCGCGAGGACCTTGTCCACGGTGTGGTGGGACCCACCCAGGCAGGCAGTGCACGGCGCCGATCATCTGTTTTCGGTGTGACCAGCTAGGGCATATGGCGCGTGACTGTCCTCAGAGGCCGCCGCAGCAGCAGGTTCCCCAGCAGCAGCAGCAGCAACAGGGACAGTATCCGCCGCTACCCAGGTCAGCTAGTGTGCGAGGCAGGCAGAGAGCTCGTGGCCAGATCACGCACTTGACCAGGGCAGAGGCAGTGGCGTCGCAGCTCGTGGAAGGTACCGTTCAGATTTTGGGTTGTGTGGCTCGGGTTTTATTTGATTCTGGCGCGTCTCATTCGTTTATTTCGGAGGATTTCGCGTCGAGCGTCGAGGAGCCGGTGACCCAGTTGTCCTGTGATTTGGCAGTGGAGTTGCCTTAATTTTTAGCTTTCTGCCTTGCATTTTTCTTTCATGATCAGTGTAAGATTTTCTTCATGCAATGCAATGAAACATCGAGATGGCCCGTCTGGACATTGATGGATTAAGGCATCTGATCTCTGTCTGTCTCTCTATGTATATGGCCTTTGTCTGAAAGAAATATAGATTAGACTCTTTGGGTTTCGGAGCCGATCGTATGGGTTTGTTCTTCAAAGAGGGACGAGGATAGGACTCCTACCCCCATCCAATGGGTTATTGAGTTTTGTTCTCTTCTTCCCCCTCCGATCTCAATGGCTGTTTCCCTATATATATAACCTGAGTTTTCTGACGAGCCCTCTTACGCGGTTCAGGAACCAGAGATATCAGTCTCTTGGTTTCCTGGGCTGTCCAGCTCTCATAAACGATGATCCGATCTCAGGTCCCCCATTCTAAATATTGAATGCTTAGGGCCTGGAGTTTATACGTTGAGAGTCCCTCCTTCTCCGTTTGTTTTAATGTCACTAGGCTCGTCTGGAGGGGTCGGAGGATAGTCATCTCTTGACTCCCCCAAATGGAGACAGTCAAAACCCTCCACAAGATCAAGTGATGGTCTGATTTCTTCCATTTGATTCCCCCGTTCAAATCCCTTGGCATCCTTCTAATAGAAGCCCCCATGAAATTCCCCTTTTGCACTTCTGGTCCGGCATCAATTCGAGCTTGAAATCCCAGAAAACACCCAAACAGAGCATCGTTTTTGAGCTCTGAAACCCCGAAATCATTCTGCATTTCATCTTCTCGGCGTGCGAGTTTCCCCGCCGAGAACCATAAGGCCGAGAGGCCTCCCCCTTCTTTGCTAAACGACAACCCATTCTGTTACAGACACTTTTCACGTGAGGCTATGTGCAAGGCTCCCGGCGGCAGACTCCCGGCGCGGCCAGGAGCGTGCCGGGAAGCCCTCTGCCGAGAGCCCCTCTGCCTACAGCCATTCACCCCCCTTTTTTGCCCGACCTGATATTGCCCCTCTCGGCGCCCCCCTTTCCGGCGCGCCCAGGAGCCCCCCGAGAAGCTCCAGGCCGAGAGGCCTCCCTCCCTCTTTTGGCCGGATAGAACCCTGGCCGAGAGCCCCCCTTGGCCAACCAAATGCTCAGGCCGAGACCCCCCCTTGGCCAGCCCAAGGACCAGGCCGAGAGCCCCTCTCCATCCACCAAATGTCCAGGCCGAGAGCCCCCTTTTTGTCCACTAAATGTCCAGGCCGAGAAGCCCCCTTGGCCAGCCCAATGTCCAGGCCGAGAGCCCCCCTTTGTCCAAGCCAAAGACCACGCCGAGATCCCCCCTTCAGTCAAATGAAACCCACTCCGAGGCCCATCTCTGCACCGTTCTTCTTCAAACTTCTTAATCTCCCCTACATTTGTTTAAGGGGATACTCACAGACCATCACTTGTATCTTGATGAGATACAACAATGGGGAAGACCTCCCCTACAGCTCTCGTCCCGAATCTGGATTTCACTGCTGCCTTATGAACCCAAAGAACCATGTCATTATATGTGTTCTGATGGGTTTCAAGGGAATATTGATCAATAATATGAAGGCAAGAGATGTCCCTGGGCCTGTTGCCCATCTTTGTTCGGTCGTTGTCCCGGCTCTCCGTGGATGATGACCTATCCTTCCCTGGCATAATCCGGGTTGAGGGAACATGCTGCCGAAATTTACATATACCCCACCAATCGAGTGTAGTACTCTCTTCTAACCCCGCTGGCCCACGGAGTTATGCCCTTGCGTGATCTCCGATGGCCCTCCGAAGGGGGATATTAATAAGACATCGCACTCGTACCGGGTGTGTTACATCAGGCCGGTCCCCATCCGGATTCCGGGTTATGTCTATATATACCCGATCTTCTGCGGAGCCTACCCTGCCGCTGCATGGGTGGTTTCCTATTCCCCACTTGGCATCATCCAAGATGGTGGGAATATGCCGGCGGGTTTCTCCCGTAATTAATAAACCCCTGCTCTGTTCAAATACGTTTAACGCCTTGCAAGCAGATGAACTTTGTCTCCTTTGAGCATACGGCTTTACCGCTGTCTTCCTCCTACCTCTAGCGTTTAATCAAGGGTTGTCTTCCTTAGGGAGGACGTAATTAACGTCATAGCGTTCAGGGTATGACGGACTTCTAGTCCAGACACGATCACTCACAATCGACTGACCAAGTCAGATCGAGCGCACAATAAGAATCGTCACCACGGTGACTGGCACGCCAATAAATCCATAAAATAAATAAAATAAATAAACAAATAAACCAGATAAAATAAAATGTGTTCGAACAAGTCTGGCACGCCCGGTGGGACTCAGTCTCCCTTCATCTTTACGCTAAGGTAGGAGGCCCAGCGGGCCCCCCTCAAATTTCTGATTCCGTGTGTTTCCTTGTTTCCAGGAAACTACGATGACAACACAAATCACGTCTGTATTCTTCGACAAGCAACCGGTGGACATGCACATCCAGGAGGGGTACCTGGCGGTACCACTGGCGTTCGGTTCGTTTCCCCCAGCTGTCGGGCTGCCCAACTGTTTGGGCGTTGTCTACACCGACCTTCTACAGGTCGATAACGAGGAGCAAGTCGTTGCTGCAAGCACCCCGGTGGAGACCGCTGATCGCAAGGATGGCTTACCGAAGAGAACAACCCCCATGGCCGTCGCCTGCTACGTTCATCATGTCCAGAAAAGGGACATGGTCCCCACTGCTGCCCAGAAGGGGAAGAAAACCAACCGGAGGAGCCGGTCTACTGCTGTTGATCGTCGCCTTTCCAATTCCGGAAAGACGATAATGATGGGTGCTATTAGGGCGAACCTCGACGGTCGCCCCAGGGGAGTCCGGCCGGACAGAGTCGTCCCGACCATCCCAACTGACAACAAATTCCAGGTTTTGGCCTCTAGGAGGGCCAACTGGGAAGCTGCTGCAAAGAAGCCGCTGGCGCCCAAGCCAGCAAAATACAAACAGGTCTGGCGACCGAAGAGGATCCAAAGCTGGGCCCCAGCTGAAGACAGAGAGAACCTCACTAATATCACTGTTGCCCGCCTCAGAGCAGGGGGTAGAAGGGAGATGAAGAAAGATGAAAGAAATGCTACTGCTGTCTACCCCAGGACCCGGGGGAAGAGAGATGAGATTGAGGGTCAAGAAAGAAATATGATTGCTGTTCGTCCCATGATGAGGGGCGGAAGATATGAGACCAGGGAAAACTTCACCAACACCCATCCCATAGCCAGGGGCAAGAGATGGGAAGAGAAGAGCTACAATGCTGCTGCCAACCGCTGCCAAGTTGGCGATATGAGAAGAAGTGAACCAGTCACTATGCTTACTGCAAGAAGATCAGGAGCCTGTGCCAGATAGGCTGATATCTTCAAATATCCCAGGGCCGAACATCTGAATGCTCGGGTGACAAGACTAGCCCGGCAGCAAAAGGGCCAGGACAGACTGATGCTCCGACCTAAGCCGAAAAGGCGCGACCCAGAGGAGACTAAGCAAGTAGTCCAAGACTACTTCCACTACCTAGGGAGCTCTGCCCTAGGCCAGCGAAGACTGTCCCGTGCCTTGGGCACCAGGGATGATGAAGAAGAAGAAACCTTCCAAGAAATGATGGTCGAAGCCTCTTCCTCCAATTCAAATAACTATGAAGAAGGCCCCAGGGCCGGATATAATGAAGAAGACCTGTACGAGGAAGAAGCCAAAGAAAGAATATCGGTCTTTGACCGGCTCAGATATCCTAGCCAAATAAAAAGAAAAGTCTACAGGCGGAAAAGAAAGATGTAAATCTTCGCCTGCAATATGGCCGGACTGGCCAGGGGGCAAGATATACTACCAACTCAGCCAGATGAATTGCTCAGGCTGGCAACTAGACCTGGTCCTGTCACAAGAAGAGGCCGGGCAGCAAAAGATAAAATCAAAATTGATGATGAAGCCCGCAGGGTTACCACTATGACAGTTAATGTAGTAACAGCGGAAGATGGAGATAACCCCTTCGTTGATGATGCTGAAGGGACTTCTGAAGATATACAAATCCATCAACCATGGATCCCATGATCCAGATGATGTTCAGAAGATACCAACAGGAGATCAATGCTCTCCGAAGACAGCTCAATGAGAGACAGGAAGCTACATCAGTCTCGAAGCAAGCAGAACCTGCGGGGCAGACATCCAGCTCCACAGAAACAACTATCCTGGCTAATCCTCTATTAGCTAATAAGGGCAAAGCACCAAGTCAACCTGTTCCACAGCAAACAGTAGCTCAGCCCTCTGTGTCTCAGACGCAGCCTACCGCGCCCATCTTGCGCGCCACTGTGATGACAACTCCTCACAGCCAGCAACAAGCTCACTTCTTCCAGAAGAGATAGATCCAGCTGTAGCCCACAAGCAGATGATTGAAAGAATTGTGGAAATGAAGCTGTCAGAAAAGACTGGTGGTGATGCGGGTACTTATGATGTGTACAAGGTACCGTATCCTCCCCAGTATGCTGCCAAAAGACTACCTCCAGGCGTCAGCAAGCCGCCAAAGTTTGAGAAATTCAATGGCCAGGGCTCCCCCAGAGAGCATATAGCCTACTATACTACCATCATGGGCGACCTAGCAGTCGATGAAGCCTATCTGCTCAAGTTCTTTGGCTCGTCCCTCACTGGGTTGGCCTTTGAATGGTATTCAAGCTTGTCAGCAGGATCAGTGGTTGATTGGCCCGATATGCAGAGAAAATTCCGCGACAGGTTTCATGTCACGGAGAGGGAAATCACAATAGCAGAACTGTATGCTACTAGGCAGAAACAGGATGAAACTGCACTGGAGTACATCAAAAGATGGAGAAATCTAGCCATGAGATGCAGAAGACCTCCTCATCAGGAGGATGCAGTGCAGATATGCAAGCAGAACCTCAGGAGGGAAGTACTAGAAAAAATGATCGGTGCAGATGTCAAAACATTTGACCGACTGAACAATATAGTGGCGGAGGTCGAGGCGTTCTTGTCCAAACGTCCGACCGTCAATGCTCCCGCCATGCCAAAAGGTAAATCCAATGATCGGCGGCCGTCACACTCTGAGGCCAACACCGTCGATTTTAGAACCTTTGAGCAACAAAAAGGGAAGAAAGGGGCAGATGAAGCTCCCCCGATGGCAGATACAGCAGAAAGAAGAGACAAAGTCTCTCTGAGGGACAGGATGAGAAGGGCTTACTCTTTTCCCAAGGATAAGACTGCAGCATTATTTAACTGGGCATATAAGTTCAATAAGGTAACATTGCCTGAACCGAAGAAGCCCGAAGATGCAGAAAAGAAAGATGATCCGATGTTCTGTCCATTTCACCGGGTGTTGGGGCACGCAATTGAGGACTGTTATGTCTTCAAAGATATCATGGAAGGAATGGTCAAGAAGGGTGAACTGCAGCTGGGAGATTACCAGGTGAAGCCTCCTCGGCCACATGAGCTTCCGCCCTGGAGGGTGGCCGCTAATATGATCTCAATCTATCAACAGCTGCCTAAGGAAGCCATTGAAGAATGCACCAGGCACACCTATGAAGCCTGCCTCCTCACCCCATTGAGAGATCAGGAAGGATGGCAGACGGTACCCACAAAAAGTAGAAAGAAGACTCCCGCAGCTAAAACCAACGGAGCAGTTATCCGGGGTGTCACCCCAAGGCCTGAGTCGCCTCCAATAAAGCCAATATGGCCTGCAGTTGAGACCGGACCAGTCATCCGGATCCATACTCGCAACCGGAGGAGACAAACTCCCCTCCCTGCACATAAAGAAGAAAGTCCTGCGACCAGGCGTCTGCAGCAATATATTAATGAGCTTGATGAGTATGAGCAGAAAAAGCCGAAACACCTGTTGGTGAAAGACTGTATACTCTGGGAGCAGCTCGAAGAATTGAAAATTGAAGAGCAGCCGGAAGCAGAACAAAGAAAAGATAAGACTGAGTCCTTCTGGGGGCAGGAACTAGCAAAGCCAACTTCCCAGAAAAAGAAGAGACGGCCTAAGGCCAAAAAGGGAAAGAAGGTCACGACAGTACAATGCAATACTCTGTCGGTACTCTTTTCCCTGCCCGGGGAGGATGATGAACAAGAAGCATCAGATGTCCCGCTAGAAGCCAATCATGCTGAGGCCTCTACCTCAGCCCATGCAACACGTTCTGGGAGAAAATGGGGGCGTCCGCCACCAGCTAACCATAATATTATGTTCAGAGGGGAGCAACCCTATCAAATCCCAAAACCAGAGGTGCGCGGTGTCCAGGTTCCTCCCCCTGCCAGCTTGTACCAAGGAAAAGATAAAGCAGAAGGAGCCCCTTCATTCCTGGAGTTCCTGTCCAGCTTAGAAAACGAGCAGCCGTCTCATACTGCTCCAGCTAAAAGCAATAAGTGCCAGCAGACAGCAGCCGGAAAGCAGAAACAGCATGAAGAAAATGAGGAAAATAGCCCTCTAGCAAAACCAAGGGCAGTCATTACAGAAGAAGCCCTCCGGGAGACCGATGAAGAAAATGAAACTGGGACTGGGCAGCAAAGGCCACAGGCACCACACGAACCTCCAAGACCCCGGTGGGCAGAGGAGATGAGGCTGTCTAATGTTCGGGTTGGCAGTCGAATCATGAAAATGTTGAAGAAGCTCCCCACCAGATTCTCCATCTGGGAGATACTCTCTCTGAGTGAAGAGGCCCGCCAAGCAATTGTGGATGCCCTGCAGTCGCCGGCACAATATGAAGCACTCTTGGCAGAAGTGAATGCTGGACCATCAGTCACGTTCACAGAAGATGATATGCTGATCCCAAATGCCAGTCACAACAGACCGTTGTATATGAGGGGCTCCCTGAACTGTCAGTCGCTGAGCAGGATACTGATAGATCCCGGGGCTGCTGTAAATATTCTCCCGTATCGCATCTATCAGAAATACTACTTTGATCTGCAGCTTACCAAGGTCAGAGACATGAAGATTGCTGGGTTCAACCAGAAATGTGAAACACCTCTCGGGGTGGCTGATTTCAACCTCACATTGGGCGACCTCACTACCGTGGTACGATTCTATGTGATCGACTCCAACACCACGTATAAGGCCCTGTTGGGGAGACCGTGGCTGCATGAATACCAGATAGTGCCATCCACGCTACACCAATGCATAAAATACTGCCATGAAGGAAAGGAAGAAAGGGTGTTTGCAGACCTACATCCCTTTGAAGTGTTCGAGTGCCATATGCTCGATGCATCCTACTACACCGAGGTGTCACAAAAGGATGAAAAGAAAGAGGCTGTAATCAGCCAGAAGAAGCCGGCGACGAAGGCAAAAGCTTGGTCTCCACCGCCACCCAGGGGCTATGTTGAAAAGCATGAAGTAGCTCACATCTCTTATGCTGATGATTTTGCTCGGATCACCCCTCCTAGCATCCATCCAGATAGCACTGATCAAGAAATGAAAGAAAGGTGCATACAGGTGAAGGTCCCACGAGGTTTAATCAAACCCGTCGCCAGCCTAGAATACCAAACAGTGCTGCCACTGAAGACTATGGAAATCCCTCGCTTCTGCGAGCCACCTACCATATTCTACACCGGGGAGGCAGTCGAAGAAGATGATCAAGACTGCATGGTCCCTGAAGAAGCCGCAAACCAGATGGTGCCGATTACAGGCCTGGAGTATACTACCCAGCGGGTTTCGCAGATGTTCTCCAAGATGCAAATGCCATCACTACAATCTGCAGCCCAGAAGAAAGCATTCAGGGAGCTATGGGATCCGCCTCGAGATAATAAGGAACTGAGGAAGATCACACAGCATCCGGGATTGGGTTATACCCTTCAAGAATATTATGAAGCCGAGGTGGATGTCATCTCTACCTTCTACCAGCATGGAGACTCCCCTGGGTTAGGATATGATCAATATCCCTTTGAGGATGAAGAGATTATGTATCAAACCATAACAGACAATGAAGCCCAAGATGACCAGCCAGAAGCAGGGATGTCTGATAAAACTAAGAGGGGTCGGTGCTGGAAGGACCCGTCCTGCAAGGAGGATCTATTCCAGGCCGAAGCACAATTTGATACGGGAACTCCGGATGAAGACCAGATGGCCAAAGAACTGAGAGAATGCCTGGAATTTGAGCGCATTCTGGAAGAAGTCCGGGCTCTACAGAAAGATGACCTTTCAGGGGAGCCTGCAACAGAAAGATCCCTAAGAGCGGAAGATTCCACTTTTGAATTCTCTTCTGAACCAGTCTCGTCCTCGGGGCAGACTGAACAGAATCCGATGGTATCGGCCTTATATGATAAGCCGACATCCGCTGATGAGCAGGATGACGATACAGAAGAACATGAAACTGAAGAGAATTATATCCCGGGAGGCTTTATTGATTTGCAAGAAGCCCCACCCGAAGTTGAGGACGGAGGCCAGGCCACCGTCGATGAGCTGATAGAAGTGAATCTGGGGTCAGCAGATGAACCAAGGCCGACATTCCTCAGTGCACTGCTAGAACCAGCTGCCAGAGAACAGTACATACAGTTTCTGAAAGAGTTCCGAGACTGCTTTGCATGGACATATGATGAGATGCCGGGACTGAGCTCTGATGTGGCACAGCACCGATTGGCGATAAACCCGGGGGCAAGCCCTGTAAAGCAGCCTTCAAGGAGAATGCGTCCCGAACTGATAAATCAGATCAACAAAGAAGTCGACAAGCTGATCAATGTGGGCTTTGTTGAAGAGAACCAATATACTACATGGCTGGCCAATATAGTGCCCGTGAAGAAGAAAAATGGGCAGATCAGAATATGTGTAGATTTCAGGGACCTGAATAAGGCTTGCCCGAAGGATGATTTCCCAGTGCCAATCACTGAAGTAATGATCGATGCAACCACTGGCCATGAAGCCCTGTCATTCATGGATGGGTCATCCGGATATAACCAGATCTGGATCGCTGAAGAAGACAGAGTGCACACTGCATTCCGCACTCCGAAGGGGATATTCCACTATAAAAGGATGCCGTTCGGCCTCAAGAATGCCGGCGCTACTTACCAAAGAGCTATGACAAAGATCTTTGATGATTTGCTCTTCAAAAAGGTAGAGTGCTACATTGATGACCTGGTGGTGAAAACCAGCAGAAAAGAAGACCATTTGCAGGATCTGAGAGTAGTGTTCCAGAGGCTGCGCAAATATGAGCTCAAAATGAATCCTATGAAATGTGCCTTCGGCGTGTCCAGTGGAAAATTCCTTGGGTTCATTGTCCGTCATAGGGGCATTGAGATTGACCCATCCAAGATTAAAGCTATCCAGGAGCTCCCTCCACCAAGGAATCTCCACGAGCTGAGATCTTTACAAGGGCGTTTGGCCTACATCCGACGATTCATATCAAATCTGTCGGGGAAATGCCACCCTTTTCACAAGCTCATGATGAAAGATGTGCCGTTCCTCTGGGACGATGGCTGTCAGGAGGCCTTTGAGAAGCTGAAAGAATATCTCAAAACCCCTCCAGTGCTGGGGGCACCTATTAAGGGCAAACCCCTGATACTGTACATTGCAGCCACACACTGTTCCCTGGGGGCAATGCTAGCACAGATAAATGAAGAAGGCAAAGAGCAGGCTCTATACTACCTGAGTAGGAGGCTGATCAGAACTGAAGAAAGTTACACCTATATAGAGAAGACATGCTTGGCACTAGTCTTTGCCGTTAAAAAGCTCCGGCACTATATGCTGTCACATGAAATCAGATTGATATCTGCAGCAGATCCACTCAAATACATACTGACTCAACCAGTACTGAAAGGCCGGTTGGGCAAATGGGCAGTAATTCTGATGGAATTCGATATCACGTATATACCCCAGAGGGCAATAAAAGGACAGGCTGTGGCCGATTTCTTCGCAGAACATACTGTGCCAGAGAATGATATGTTGGGGACTGAGTTACCCGATGATGAGACACTAGAAGCCTGCCAGGCTCAGTCAACTATGTGGCAGCTGTTCTTTGACGGAGCATCTAGAACAGAGACGGACTCCGATGGAAAGATCAGAATACGAGCCGGAGCCGGTATTGTGCTGAAATCGCCAGATGGGGAGGTTGTGCATACTTCCTGTTCTATAAACAAGCCCTGCACTAATAATGAAGCCGAGTATGAAGCTCTGATAATCGGACTGCATATCAGCCTCAACATGGGTATCCAGATGCTTCAGGTATTCGGGGATTCAATGTTGATAATAAAGCAAATCCAAGGTGAGTTCGAAGTGCGAAAGCCGGAGTTGAACCCCTACCACCAAAAAGCTGTGCGCCTCATGGCGAAATTCTATCATATTGAGCTCAAGCATGTGGGCCGTGCACATAATGCCCAGGCTGATGCATTGGCAAAGCTAGCCAGCTCAATAGCAGTCCCACCAGATGAGACACTGAACATTGTTGTCATAAATCGGCGGCAAGTCCCCAGCATGCTAGAAGGCTGCCCCGAAGAAAATGAAGTCACCACGATCAGTACAGAACAGGCATCTGATTGGAGACAACACCTGCTACAATGGTTTTTACACCAACAGCTGCCGCAGAAAAGAGAAGAAAAGATGAAACTCTTGCGAATCAAAGATTCTTATGAATTCAGGAATGGGACTCTGTTCCGAATAATGGCAGATGCACGCAAGAAGATTCTGCTCCGCTGCCTGTCCACTGAGGAAGCTTGGCAAGCGATGAAAGAAGTACATGCTGGGACAGCAGGTGCCCACCAGGCTGGCCCCAAGATGAAGATAGAAATCAAGAAGCTGGGCTACTATTGGCCCACTATGTTTGAAGACTGCTGCACATTTGCAAAGTCATGCCAGAAGTGTCAGGAGCATGCTGTTGTGCCTAGAAGGCCACCTACGATTCTGCACCCTACAGTCCCTAGCTGGCCGTTTGCACAATGGGGAACTGATGTAGTCGGTCCACTACCGACTTCCTCGGCCGGGCATAAGTATATACTGGCCATAACAGATTACTTCTCCCGATGGGCAGAGGCTATAGCACTAAGAGAAGTTACTGGTGAGTTGGTCGCTAGATTCATCAAGCAAAACATCATCTTCCGGTTTGGGATCCCCAGCCGAATAATATCTGACAATGGGAGTCATTTCAGAAATCAGAAAGTCTATCGGCTTGCCGAGAAATATAAGATCGAATGGAGGACTTCCACTCCTTACAATCCACAGGCAAATGGATTGGCAGAAGCTTTCAATAAGACTTTGTGCACCCTGCTGGCCAAAGTCGTCAGTGCCAATAAGAAGGATTGGGAAGAAAAGATGTATGAAGCTCTGTGGGCGTATCGCACCGTCTTCAAAACACCTACAGGGTGCTCACCATACTCCTTGGTATACGGCTCAGAGGCAGTAGTCCCACTAGAGCTGGAAGTCCCGTCACTCAGAGTGGCAGTCCAATACGACCTAGCCCATGGCGAACAAACCAATGCAGAAAGAAGATTAGAAGAATTGGCTGAATTGGAAGGGAAGCGTCTCCAAGCTCAGAAGAATATCCAGATGTATCAGGCCCGCATGGCCACCGCATTCAACAAACTCGTAAAAGGGCGAGAATTCAAGAAAGGTGACCTTGTCATGGTCAAGAAAAAAGAAGTCATGGCGTCCAACCCGAAGGGAAAGCTAAATCCCAATTGGGAAGGTCCATATGTGATACAAAGGGTCTACGAAGGAGGGGCCTACATAGTTGTTAATCATCGAGGGGAGATCCAATTCTCACCACTCAACGGTAAACACCTGAAGCTGTATCATGCTGCACAGCTGATATTCCCTGAGTAATCGGGCAAGAGATACCCTTTTCTTGGCCTAGCGGCACTCCGCCCTAGCCGAACTACCCTTCCTTGGTCTAGTGGCACTCCGCCCTAGCCGAGATATCCTTTCCTTGGTCTAGCGGCACCCCGCCCTAGTCAAGATACCTCTTCCTTGGCCTAGTGGCACTCCGCCCTAGCCGAACTACCCTTCCTTGGTCTAGTGGCACTCCGCCCTAGCCGAGATATCCTTTCCTTGGTCTAGCGGCACCCCGCCCTAGTCAAGATACCTCTTCCTTGGCCTAGTGGCACTCCGCCCTAGCCGAACTACCCTTCCTTGGTCTAGTGGCACTCCGCCCTAGCCGAGATATCCTTTCCTTGGTCTAGTGGCACCCCGCCCTAGTCAAGATACCTCTTCCTTGGCCTAGTGGCACTCCGCCCTAGTCGAACTACCCTTCCTTGGTCTAGTGGCACTCCGCCCTAGCCGAGATATCCTTTCCTTGGTCTAGTGGCACCCCGCCCTAGTCAAGATACCTCTTCCTTGGCCTAGTGGCACTCCGCCCTAGTCGAACTACCCTTCCTTGGTCTAGTGGCACTCCGCCCTAGCCGAGATATCCTTTCCTTGGTCTAGTGGCACCCCGCCCTAGTCAAGATACCTCTTCCTTGGCCTAGTGGCACTCCGCCCTAGCCGAACTACCCTTCCTTGGTCTAGTGGCACTCCGCCCTAGCCGAGATATCCTTTCCTTGGTCTAGCGGCACTCCGCCCTAGCCGAACTACCCTTCCTTGGTCTAATGGCACTCCGCCCTAGCCGAGATATCCTTTCCTTGGTATAGTGACACTCCGTCCTAACCAGGCTACCACTTATCGTGATCTTGTGTCGTCACGGTCTGACACCCTCTAAACAGGGAGGGGGGGATAAAAAAAAAGAAGAAATAAAAAAAATGGGGTTAAAAATAGAGATACCCCGCCAGTCTTGTTCAGACATTCTGAACAAGGGCAAAAATGGCCAAAACCCAGCTGTGGTGAAAACCCGAAAGGGCACTGCAGGCAAAATCGGGTACCCCGCCGTGCGAAAACCCGAAAGGGCGCACGGGCAAAAGCAAGAGGGGGCTGGCTCTGGTGAAAACCCGAAAGGGCACTTGGGTCGGTAATGTGGTAACCACGAAGAAACCCGCATAGCTCTTTACGTCCCGCCGTGATAAAACCCACCCAGTTTGGACCTTACGTCTATCCTGGTGAAATTTATAAAAAATTTCCTTGCATTGGTATAAACCCAATACCGATGATGAAACCCGTTGCTGATTGATTGGCGCATTGCCCGATCAGCGATGAAACCTGTCCAGTTTAGACCTTACGTCTATCCTGATGAAGCCTATAAAAATCCTTGCATTGGTATAAACCCAATACCGATGATGAAACCCGTTGCTGATTGATTGGCGCATTGCCCGATCAGCGATGAAACATGTCCAGTTTAGACCTTACGTCTACCCTGATCAAACCTATAAAAATCCTTGCATTGGTATAAACCCAATACCAATGATGAAACCTGCTGTTGATCGATTGGCGCACTGCCCGATCAGCGATGAAAACCTGTACAGTTTAGACCTTACGTCTATCCTGATCAAACCTATAAAAATCCTTGCATTGGTATAAACCCAATACCGATGATGAAACCCGTTGCTGATTGATTGGCGCATTGCCCAATCAGCGATGAAACCCGTCCAGTTTAGACCTTACGTCTATCCTGATGAGACCTATGAAACCCTTGCATTGATGTTAGCACCCACATCAATGATGATATATGCACAAGCTGCGCCCATCAGTTATAGAATCAAAGTTTCAATAAAAAAAAAGAGAAAGGGAGAAGAAAAGAAGAAACAAAATGGGGTTAAAAATAGAGATACCCCGCCAGTCTTGTTCAGGCATTCTGAACGAGGGCAAAAAATGGCTAAAACCCAGCTGTGGTGAAAACCCGAAAGGGCACTGCAGGCAAAATCGGGTACCCCGCCACGTGAAAATCCGAAAGGACGCGTGGACAAAAGCAAGAGGGGGCTGGCTCTGGTGAAAACCCGAAAGGGCACTTGGGTCAGTAATATGGTAATTCAAAAAGTTCCGTGCCAACCGGCACGATACCTTCGTCTGCCTTCATTGGTAAAACCTTCCGTCGGTCATATGGCTCCATGCCCCACCGATGATAAAGCCTTTCTGGGACAGACCTTACGTTTGCCCTGATAAAATCCACATACCCCCATTCGCATGTCCCACCAACAATGAAACCCATCACTGTTCTGATGAAACCCATACATTCTCGGCAAAGTCCCACCTGCGATAAACCCTACTCAGTTTAGACCTTTCGTCTATTCTGAGGAAACTTATAGATCCTTTTTTGCATCGATATAAATCCAATATCGATGATGAAATCAACTGTTGATCGATTGGCACCTCGCCCGATCAATGATGAAACCCTACTCAGTTTAGACCTTTCGTCTATTCTGAGGAAACTTATAAATCCTTTTTGCATCGATATAAATCCAATATCGATGATGAAATCAACTGTTGATCGATTGGCACCTCGCCCGATCAATGATGAAACCCTACTCAGTTTAGACCTTTCGTCTATTCTGAGGAAACTTATGGATCCTTTTTTGCATCAATATAAATCTAATATCGATGATGAAATCAACTGTTGATCGATTGGCACCTCGCCCGATCAATGATGAAACCCTACTCAGTTTAGACCTTTCGTCTATTCTGAGGAAACTTATAAATCCTTTTTGCATCGATATAAATCCAATATCGATGATGAAATCAACTGTTGATCGATTGGCACCTCGCCCGATCAATGATGAAACCCTACTCAGTTTAGACCTTTCGTCTATTCTGAGGAAACTTATAGATCCTTTTTTGCATCGATATAAATCCAATATCGATGATGAAATCAACTGTTGATCGATTGGCACCTCGCCCGATCAATGATGAAACCCTACTCAGTTTAGACCTTTCGTCTATTCTGAGGAAACTTATAAATCCTTTTTGCATCGATATAAATCTAATATCGATGATGAAATCAACTGTTGATCGATTGGCACCTCGCCCGATCAATGATGAAACCCTACTCAGTTTAGACCTTTCGTCTATTCTGAGGAAACTTATAAATCCTTTTTGCATCAATATAAATCCAATATCGATGATGAAACCAGCTGTTGATCGACTGGCATTTCGCCCGATCAATGATAAAACCCTATTCAGTTCAAACCCTACGTCTGTCTTGATGAAAACCACGTATCCTGTAATCGTCCCACCAGCTATAACCTCTACCCAGTCTAGACTTTCCGTCTATTCTGATAAGACCCCTTCTTTCACATTCCTGCAAATTGTCTCCCTCACAGCACATATTGCCAAGAGGGACGTTTGCCGCTACCAACAGAATCCGGTTTAAGCACCTCTTCGGATGCCGTCACGCGGTGGAGCGAGTTCCCCATCCTTTCTCTGAAGGGGTGGACGCTCTCCTGCCAGATACGAGCCATCCGCATGAGGGGTTGCTAAAACCACTACCCCACTTCCCTGAAGTGATAAAACCACATGGAAAAGAAGGTGGATACACACAAAGTAAAATTTTTCCTTTCATTAAGAAGTGAGTACATGAAGGGCCCTGAGGGGACATTGTATCACAAAAGAGCAAAAAAAAGAAAAAGAAAATGATTCATGGCTGCCGGAAGATATCCTCGAATGCCAGAAGACCCACAGAAGGGGCGGCTCCTAGTTCATGAAGCCGAGCCTCCTCTTCCTGCAGTCGAACAGACTGGTCTCGAAAGGATGCCACCTGCCCCTCTAATAAAGCTGCTTCTTCCTCGAGCTGCGGTCGAGAAGTTGTTAGCTGTGGCAGCTCAGCTCGGAGATCAGATAGTTCAGCTTCCAGGATAGTTATCCGGTCGCGCACGAAATGCTCCCGCTCCGCCAAAGACTGCATTTGACGCTGTCGCTCCTGAAGGATAGAGTTCATCTTTGCCAGCTCGGACTTGCACTCCATTCTTTGCAACTTCAAGGCTGCCAATCTGTCCGACATGATGTGTGTCAAGAAATCCCGGCGATGAACAAATTTTAACAACAAAAGAACCCGCTGGGCCCATATTTCTGTGGGACATCCCATCGCCTGTAAGCCGGCGGTGAAGCGCCCGGCTATCTCCTTCAACTGTGAATAAGTTAGTCCAGGTTGGGACTCCACCAGTTGACGCAGCATGCCCAGATGTTGCCAGACAAAACTTTCAGGGGAAGTGAAGCCAGGCGAAGGAAGAGGAGCTACTTCAAAAGTTACTTCACTGTCTATATCCGCCCATAGGGTGATATCCGGCTGCGAAGAAGAAGACGGCAGGTCTGCCGAAGCCACCAACTGAGCTCCGCCCATAACCTCTGAGGTGGCCGGGAGATCTTCCACCTCCATCTCCTCGGAGGCGGCCATCGGAATACTCTCGGATGCAACTTCAGGCATCTCCTCCTCAGATTCTGAAAATACGGAAGCAGATTCCGTGGCCGTTGTAGGCGATACTCCCAGTTCTGCAACAGATACCTCTCCTTCTTCCATCTCGGTGCCTAGCCCCTGCAATGTCAAGGCTGCGGGGGCCACAGTCTGAAGAGGCAAAGGTTCGCTCTCCATGACTGATACTGTGGGAACTGTTGATTCTGGAGCGATGGTCATCACTGCAGCTGGCATAAAGGCAGAACCCCTGGCTGGGTCCATTTCAGCTCTGAAATCCAAAGCCATGATGAGAGCCGGGCCTTCCCCTGCATTCCGCAGGTCCAATAATGCTAAGTCTGTGGAGGACTGCACCCTCACCGGCACAGGGTGAATTATCTCAAGAACGGCTGCCGAAGCAGGAACAATAGCTAGGGTGCCAGATAAAGTGGCTTCAACGGCTGCACTCGTAGCCGGGAGGGCAACGGGGGATTCCTGTGAACGAATCAATGCAGCGTCAAGCAGCAGATAAAGATGGGAAAAAAGGAAACCACAAAGGGAAAAGACTCACTTCTAAAGTGATGCCAATATCCTCAAAAGACTGCAGGGAAGAAGAAAGCCCGCTGATGAGACCACAAAAGGAGGAGTTATATCTGCCTCGGTATCCAGAGCGGCGAACTCTTCTGGTAATTCCTCTCCAGAAAATGGCACCACCAGCTTGGGGGGTGTAAATGATAAAGCAATGGCGGTACATACGGATGGGGCCTCTGGTTTGGAGGCATCCTCCGTGTCGCTCCCGCTGAAATCTGTTTCTTCTCCACCTGCCTCAGAGGCGGCCGCAGAGCTACCGGAAGAGATTTCTACTCTGTCCATGGGCGGGGCCATCAATTCTAACATCTGCTTGGAGGAAGACCGGGTAACTATGTGCCTTCCGGGAGCGGGGCCCCATTTCGCCTGGGTCTTGTGACCCTCCCGCGGCTGAGTAATATCGCCAGCCGCTCCTGTAATCTCAGTCTCCTCCCCGGCCATCACTATAAAAAAAAGCCTGTGAGAGGGACGATGAAAAGTAACTGAAATGAGCAGAAAAAGATGAAAAGGGCATGCTTACCCTCCGCCTCACTAGTCGGCGTGGGAGAGGGCAACCTGGTCCCCACCTCGGAGGGCGCCGCGACTGGCTCTTGGGCTGTGCAAGAAGGAGTGGTCAGATTTAAACACTCCTCTGAAACCCAGCAAGATAGAATGAAGAATGCAATGGCAGAATATTGATGTTACCCTGAACTGATGCCTGAGCGGCCTCCCTCTGAGTTTCGAACTCATCAAATGAGGGAATGTCAGGGAGAGGGGTCCCGGTGTCCATCACTACCGAAGCCGATTGTTGAGCCTGAGCTTTCTTGGCCTTCCTGGCCTTCCCAACTGCAGCCTTGACTGCAGAAGCCTTCCTCTTCTTGCCAGGAGGCAGGGGAGTAGTAGTCGGTGCTGCTACAGGGACTTCAAAATAAGTGGGCTTCTCGGCCTGCGCAATAATCTTCCTATAGAGCCCCAGCCGCTTTATGTCGGGCCGGTCTGTTAAGAACGGCAGAAAGATGATGGGATCAATAGATGCAAAATTCAGATGTTAAACAGAAAACACTGCAGTCAGAAAGGAAAAGATTATACCTGCTGGTCCATCATAAAATACAGAGAGCGGCCAGTACAGATAAGCCACTTCTTTGGAGCGGGAAGCAGCCTCCTTGATAAGCCAGCAAGCATCGCCGAATATCTGGCATTTCTCCACTAAAGCTGCCAGGTCATTATGGCCATGAAAATCAAGGCAGCGAAACAAGTCAAGATGGTCCATGCCCCAGCCATCGACATAATGAAATGATATAAACAGCGGCTTGTTCAAAATGCCAGCTATCGGGCTTTCTGCAGATAATCCATGCAAATTCAGCAGAATGAACAGCCAGGACGTTTGCTTATAATACGTCTGAGTTCTATCTTCCCGGCGTACAAACGTCCTATACGGATGAAATTTATCAACTGGACCCCTCCAATGAGCTACTGCCGGGAGCGGCTCTTCAACAGGAAATGGATACTGTTGTGCCTCCAAGCGATCATCTCCTATATGGCACAGATGTTTCAGGGTCTTTACGAAACTGTCTTCGTTAATAGCGGCAAAAACAGGAGCGGGCGGCTCAGAATTCTTTTCCTTCAGAGCTCGACGCTGGGCCAGATTCCCTCGGGTTCTGCGAATAAAGCTTTCTCAAATGGGCCTCGGGGATTTCAAACACCGGCCCAGGCTGCTGTTTCAGGAAAGAGCGCTCTGCTACATCCCAGAAAGCACCCCTGCCATCCCTGAAAAAGCCGGTCCGAATGTTCCACCATTTAATATATTCTGGTGTTACCCGTGGAACACGGTTGGAGACGGTGGGCACCCTGAAGATTGCATCGTCCTGACGATGATAGAAATCCCACCACAACCGGCCGTCGCCGACAATGGTGGACCCGTGCTTGGCCCTGCTATCCAGGGGAAATTGAGCAACTGATGTAGGGATGTGCTGGTCATAACCAAAGTTCCGCCCAAATCGGAATGGATAGTATGGCTCCAACAGAAGTAGGCCACCCTTTCTGTAAACCAAAACACTGGGCCGAATTGCCATGGCCCATCTCTCCAGCTCCGGTTCCAAGATTGGCCGAGCAGTGTGGACCCCTGAGACAGGGTGGATATATGTCTCTATCTCCTCCAGCTTGCACTCTCTTTGAGGATCAATCAAAGGAGCTGAACCTGCTGCCAAGCTCCAGAAATGTATGCTGCCAGGGGCGTCCACTGGTACTTTTATCAGTCGGCCCCTTATTTTAAATAGCTGATCATAAAAGGGACCAGGCTCAACGCTGGCAAATTCAATCATCCTGGGTGACACTGTATCCGCCTGCAAGGTTCTCGGAGCTAATTCAGGGAATATACTGCAGACCCAGGCATTGAAGAAATGAAAAGGACCCACGGTCCTCAAAGAACGGGGAGTCCGATGCTTGTGCAGGTCCCCCAAAGATTTATAGATCAAACACAGGGCCACTGGGCAGAGCGACAGCTTCATCCCCCAGGCCATCTGACAAGCTGGATATATGGCCTCTGGCCGAATGATTGTCTCGTCCCCTTGTGGAAGAGCAAAAGTACCCAGCCAGAATGTGAAATAAGCTGCACAGTGTGTGATGGGATCTACCCCTGCCGGGTTGGGACCACCTTTGCCCGCATGGCGCAATGAAGATGGCAGTGCCGATTTATAGCGGGGAGCTCTTATCTGCTTGCTCGCAACAGGACCCATGGAGGGGAAATCTGCATATTTTAGGGGACCGTCGAAGAAGTACTGGAGCCACTGCCCGATCCGGACCCTCAGTTTGCTACCTTTCTCTCGGGGATGATAGCCTTTGGAGGATCCTCTACTATATGCCAGACAGATGGAGCGATAGACCTTCATCAGATATCGGTAAGAGAAGCCAAGGGAATACTTGCCTTCTCCATCAGAGCTGTCTTTCTCGGAGTCCGCCAAGCAGACTTCTTCATACGGTTCACCGTCAATAGGCAGACCGGAAAGCCGTGATAAACTCCAGAGGTCTAGGGATGTCTCACCCTCTGCTGTATAAAAAGTGTTGAACAAAGGACAGAACACTTCAAACATCCCACAGCATAACCCCCTGGAGATGGGATATCAGAATCTGGAAGCGAAAACACTGTGGTATACTCCCGCTCTGATCAGCAGAGGGGCATATTCCGTCAGAACAAACTCGGTAAATTCTACTGCCCCTACTCGGAATAGATGGGAGTCAGTGATCTTGCAGTCTCCGAACCAACCAGCCGACAAATGGTACTTGAACTGAATAGCCGAACAATTTAGCACGAAGGGCTCTTCACGATATCCCCACTTTATAGGTGCCAGGAACATACCATAGCTGGGCTTCTCCCTATGAACTCGGCCGCCAGCATTGTCCCACCGAGCAGGTGTAAATTCCGGTGCCCGGGTCAGCATCTTTTTCTCCGGTTCTAGCTCCGATATTCCAAGGACTGCGTCCCAGTCCCGCTTCTCCCCGGGAAGATATATAGCCTTGCTGCGATACACTGATTCCTTCAGGCTATCCCACTCGGCAAGGATGGCAGCTTCAACTACGCGAGCTATCCGATAATCTCACAAGCCACCCACTGTGAAGGTCCGGATGAACGGCATCAAGTGGCGATCCTTCGGGAAGTCTGGTCGGTAGTTATTATCCCACCTGAAGCATGTCTCGGTCGCCGTGGAGTATACCCGGGCCGTCGACACTGTGTCAGTTTCAGAATCAGATGATTCGTCAACTGAAGCTATTCTATCATATCCATAATCCAGGTTGTGCACGTTCAACCAATTCACTGTGGCCCGAGATATGTCTGGCTGGGCCGATGAACTAGCTCCAACAGCTCCGGAAGACGCAGCAGCAGAGCCAGAAGCCATTGCTATATCTGTAAACAAAAGAAGAAATGTGGATTAAAAGTCAGTCTTATAAGGATTGCAACATGAGATTCTATAAAAATTTCGGCAGCATCTCCCCTTATTCGGGATCTGCCCAAAAAGAATAGGGAGTCACCAACCAAGAGGGGGTGATCCCGGAAGCAAAGGGATTGAATCCCTAAAAGACGTCACCCAGGACGGAAGGACCCGCGGCCACGGCCGAGAGGATGAAGACGGCTCGCGCCGAAGAGAGGAAATGAAAAAAACTGAAGAAAGAGAAAGAACGGTGAAGAATGAAGAAAAACAGGCCGTCGACGCCCTAAATAGGGGCCCAGGCGACGAGGGTCTCGGCGCGATAAAACGCGCGTCGAGAACCTCTAGGCCGAGAGCCCCCGGCGGCCAGAAGGCCCGCCGAGAAGCCCCCAGGCCGAGGCCACCCTGCGGCCAGGGCGCGCCGAGAAGCCCTCAGGCCGAGAAGCCCCCAGGCCGAGGCCCCTCTGCGGCCAGGGCGCGCCGAGAAGGCCCCTAGGCCGAGAAGACCCCAGGCCGAGACCCCCTGCGCCAGGGCGCGCCGAGAAGGTCCAGGCCGAGAGCTTGGCCAACCAGGCTGCGCCGAGAGACCCCTGCGCCGAGAAGCTTCGCACCGGGAGGTCCTGCAGGCCGAAAAGCCTCACATGCTGAAAATAATGACAGAAAATATGAAGAGAAGAAACATCGATGTGCAGAATACTGTTACAGTGAGATGATCAGGTCTGAGAACTGAATTGAAGACAAATTGAGGAAGATACCCTCGAATAGTAAAAGACACCTGCAACCCCCGTGACGCTTATTCTGCGCTTACGCTGCCTGCAGGTGGGGGGCATTTGTTGACACCCGGAAAATGAACAAGGGTGGAAGCATAATTGAAAAGAAGATCTGACCAACAGTGAAAGACTAATGATGAAGCTTATCAACCTTTCACCCGGCTAAAGCCCTTGTCGGCCAAAGCTGATGCCCGGTGCCAATGTCACTCAGACGGCAGCACTGATAAAGCGGCAGTCACTCGACTAATGAGATATTCCAGCCCCTTAAGAAGAGCTATACTACTGCTTCGTCCAAGAAGTCACAGACGATATGTCAGGGTAAGTCAGATGTCGGCTTACTGACGGAAGTAATATGAGATAAAGATGAAGCCAGCACCGGCAGATGAAGATGATAAAGGCTCCTGAGAAGATAGAGCATAAGAAGAATCGTCTCCACAGATTATGCACCCGGCTGAGGTCTTCCCAGACCAAGGTTGATGTCCGAGCTCATCGCCATTCGAGTGACGATATTGATAAGATGAAATCCTTGTCTACGGACTGATAAAACCCTGTCTACGGACTGATGAAATCCCTATCTACGGACTGATAAAACCCTGTCTGCGGACTGATGAAATCCCTGTCTACGGACTGATAAGAACCCTGTCTGGGGACTGATGGAGATTGCAATCGCGATTTCAATACAAGATATTTCATAGATGATAGACCCTTTGGGATGATGATACACTTAAAGAAACCCCAAGTGGACCTATATGAAGGTGGCGCCGAAAGCCCATGTCGAAGCCCAGATACTGGCGCCGAGAGGTCAAATTTGAGCGCGCCAGGAAGCCTACCTCAAGCGCGCCGTGAAGGTGCCTGCCGAGAAGGAAGAGGAAAGGGGTTATAAAACCCCCTCCCTTCGAAGAAAGAGAGGCGGACGACAGAAAAGAGAGAGACCAAAAAAAGGAAGAAGAGAGAAAGCCAGATAGAAAAAGGGGATCGAGAGAAAAAGACAGAGCAATAGAAAGATAGAGAGGGAGTCCCGTTCGGAGAGCAAGAGCCACCCCCCCTTTCAACCAACAGAGAAGAGAAGAAGAAGGAAAGCTCCAGGTGGGCACTGGGGAGGGAGAGGAGTCAATGCTCCACCCTCCCCTCCTTCCTGTTTTTTTTCTTTTATCTGATGTAATATAGCGAGTCCTCTCTCGATTTATCAACTGTAGCCGGAGAGTTCCGGCCTTAATTTTTAGCTTTCTGCCTTGCATTTTTCTTTCATGATCAGTGTAAGATTTTCTTCATGCAATGCAATGAAACATCGAGATGGCCCGTCTGGACATTGATGGATTAAGGCATCTGATCTCTGTCTGTCTCTCTATGTATATGGCCTTTGTCTGAAAGAAATATAGATTAGACTCTTTGGGTTTCGGAGCCGATCGTATGGGTTTGTTCTTCAAAGAGGGACGAGGATAGGACTCCTACCCCCATCCAATGGGTTATTGAGTTCTGTTCTCTTCTTCCCCCTCCGATCTCAATGGCTGTTTCCCTATATATATAACCTGAGTTTTCTGACGAGCCCTCTTACGCGGTTCAGGAACCAGAGATATCAGTCTCTTGGTTTCCTGGGCTGTCTAGCTCTCATAAACGATGATCCGATCTCAGGTCCTCCATTCTAAATATTGAATGCTTAGGGCCTGAAGTTTATACGTTGAGAGTCCCTCCTTCTCCGTTTGTTTTAATGTCACTGGGCTCGTCTGGAGGGGTCGGAGGATAGTCATCTCTTGACTCCCCCAAATGGCCTGCAACAGACAGTCAAAACCCTCCACAAGATCAAGTGATGGTCTGATTTCTTCCATTTGATTCCCCCGTTCAAATCCCTTGGCATCCTTCTAATAGAAGCCCCCATGAAATTCCCCTTTTGCACTTCTGGCCCGGCATCAATTCGAGCTTGAAATCCCAGAAAACACCCAAACAGAGCATCATTTTTGAGCTCTGAAACCCCGAAATCATTCTGCATTTCATCTTCTCGGCGTGCGAGTTTCCCCGCCGAGAACCATAAGGCCGAGAGGCCTCCCCCTTCTTTGCTAAACGACAACCCATTTTGTTACAAACACTTTTCACGTGAGGCTATGTGCAAGGCTCCCGGCGGCAGACTCCCGGCGCGGCCAGGAGCGTGCCGGGAAGCCCTCTGCCGAGAGCCCCTCTGCCTACAGCCATTCACCCCCCTTTTTTGCCCGACCTGATATTGCCCCTCTCGGCGCCCCCCTTTCCGGCGCGCCCAGGAGCCCGCCGAGAAGCTCCAGGCCGAGAGGTCTCCCTCCCTCTTTTGGCCGGATAGAACCCTGGCCGAGAGCCCCCCTTGGCCAACCAAATGCTCAGGCCGAGACCCCCCCTTGGCCAGCCCAAGGACCAGGCCGAGAGCCCCTCTCCATCCACCAAATGTCCAGGCCGAGAGCCCCCTTTTTGTCCACTAAATGTCCAGGCCGAGAAGCCCCCTTGGCCAGCCCAATGTCCAGGCCGAGAGCCCCCCTTTGTCCAAGCCAAAGACCACGCCGAGATCCCCCCTTCAGTCAAATGAAACCCACTCCGAGGCCCATCTCTGCACCGTTCTTCTTCAAACTTCTTAATCTCCCCTACATCTGTTTAAGGGGATACTCACAGACCATCACTTGTATCTTGATGAGATACAACAATGGGGAAGACCTCCCCTACAGCTCTCGTCCCGAATCTGGATTTCACCGCTGCCTTATGAACCCAAAGAACAATGTCATTATATGTGTTCTGATGGGTTCCAAGGGAATATTGATCAATAATATGAAGGCAAGAGATGTCCCTGGGCCTGGTGCCCATCTTTGTTCGGTCGTTGTCCCGGCTCTCCGTGGATGATGACCTATCCTTCCCTGGCATAATCCGGGTTGAGGGAACATGCTGCCGAAATTTACATATACCCCATCAATCGAGTGTAGTACTCTCTTCTAACCCCGCTGGCCCACGGCGTTATGCCCTTGCGTGATCTCCGATGGCCCTCCGAAGGGGGATATTAATAAGACATCGCACTCGTACCGGGTGTGTTACATCAGGCCGGTCCCCATCCGGATTCCGGGTTATGTCTATATATACTCGATCTTCTGCGGAGCCTACCCTGCCGCTGCATGGGTGGTTTCCTATTCCCCACTTGGCATCATCCAAGATGGTGGGAATATGCCGGCGGGTTTCTCCCGTAATTAATAAACCCCTGCTCTGTTCAAATACGTTTAACGCCTTGCAAGCAGATGAACTTTGTCTCCTCTGAGCATACGGCTTTACCGCTGTCTTCCTCCTACCTCTAGCGTTTAATCAAGGGTTGTCTTCCTTAGGGAGGACGTAATTAACGTCATAGCGTTCAGGGTATGACGGACTTCTAGTCCAGACACGATCACTCACAATCGACTGACCAAGTCAGATCGAGCGCACAATAAGAATCGTCACCACGGTGACTGGCACGCCAATAAATCCATAAAATAAATAAAATAAATAAACAAATAAACCAGATAAAATAAAATGTGTTCGAACAGGAGTTGTCTGGATTACCTCCCCAGCGGGAGATCGATTTCGTGATCGAGGTTGTACCTGGTACGGGACCTTTGGCGAAGGCTCCCTACCGTATGGCCCCCGCTGAGCTGAGGGAGTTGAGGGCGCAGTTGCAGGAACTGTTGGCCAAGGGGTACATTCGTCCGAGCTTTTCCCCTTGGGGTGCGCCCGTGTTGTTTGTGAAGAAGAAGGACGGTAGTCTGCGATTGTGCATTGACTATCGGCAGCTGAATGAAGTGACCATTAAGAACAAGTATCCGTTGCCGCGGATTGATGATTTGTTCGACCAGCTTCAGTCTGCGCGAGTGTTCTCGCGGATTGATTTGCGATCCGGTTACTATCAGCTGAGAATTCGCGAGTCCGATGTGGAGAAGACTGGGTTCAGTACGAGGTACGGGCATTATGAGTTTCTGGTGATGCCGTTTGGGCTCACCAATGCCCCAGCAGCTTTCATGGACTTGATGCAGAGGGTGTTCCATCCGTATTTGGACCAGTTCGTGGTCATCTTTGTGGATGACATCCTTGTTTATTCGCGGTCTGCTGAGGAGCATGCGTACCATTTGGGTGTGGTGCTGCAGACGTTGCAAGATCACCAGTTGTATACGAAGCTCAGCAAGTGCGAGTTTTGGCACAGCGAGGTGCACTTTCTGGGGCACGTGATTTCTGGTGATGGCATTTCCGTGGATCCCGCCAAGGTCGAGGCTGTGATGCAATGGCCGAGGCCGAGGTCGGTGACGGAGATCCGGAGTTTCTTGGGGCTTGCGGGTTATTATCGCCGATTTATCCAGGATTTTTCTCACATTGCGACCCCGATGACGAGGCTCACGCGGAAGGATGTGCCTTTCGTTTGGTCCGAGGAGTGTGAGCAGAGCTTCAGGGAACTGAAGAGATTGCTCACCTCGGCCGGTGTTGGTTTTACCTTCTGGATCGGGAGGTTTTGTGGTGTGTACAGATGCTTCCGGGGTCGGATTGGGTGCTGTTCTGATGCAGCATGGTAGAGTGGTGGCTTATGCATCTCGGCAGCTAAAGCCCCATGAGGAGAACTACCCTACCCATGACCTGGAGTTGGCGGCAGTGATCTTCGCACTGAAGATCTGGAGGCATTATCTGTACGGCGAGAAGTTCGAGGTGTTCACTGACCATCAGAGTTTGAGGTATGTGTTCTCGCAGAGAGATCTGAACCTCAGACAAAGGCGTTGGATGGATTTCATGAAGGACTATGACTTCACCCTGTCTTATCAGCCGGGCAGGATGAATGTCGTTGCTGATGCCTTGAGTCGGAAGGTTGCGGTCAGTACCTTGATGCTGAGGAAGTGGAGGCTCTGGGAACAGGTGCCCGAAGTATCCTTCAGGCTCAAGATTCCCCAAGAGCGAGGGTTGGCGGTGCTTGCGAGTCTGACTATCACTCCTGCTATCCGTCGACAGGTGACAGAGGCTCAGCATGCGGACCCTGAGTTGCCCCGGCCTCTTGCGATGGCTGACGTAGAGCTCGGCGAGGACGGTGCTGCGAGGTTTCGTGGCAGGTTGTGCGTCCCAGCGGAGGAGCAGGTTCGTCGTGCGGTGTTACGCGAGGCTCATGGGAGCAGGTACACTGTACACCCGGGTGCGACGAAGATGTATCGGAACTTGCGGAGGAAATTTTGGTGGCCTGGCATGAAGAGAGATGTCGCCGAATTTGTGGCCAGGTGTCTGATCTGTCAGCAGGTGAAGGCGGAGCATCAGCGACCAGGCGGTACTCTCCAGCCCTTGGATGTTCCTACTTGGAAGTGGGACCATGTGACCACAGATTTTGTGGTGGGGTTGCCAAGGACCCCGAGTGGGCAGGACAGTATTTGGTTACTGGTGGATCGGCTGACGAAGGTGACGCGGTTGTTACCGGTCAAGGTCAGCTGGAGCGTGTCCAGGTTGGCTCGTTTTTATGTGGAGCGGATCGTACCGTTGCATGGGATTCCCATTTCGATCGTGTTGGATCAGGATCCGCGCTTCACTTCTGGGTTCTGGAGGAGTTTCCAGCGAGCTCTTGGCACGGAGTTGGCGTTTAGCTCGGCGTATCATCCTCAGTCAGATGGTCAGTCTGAGAGGACCATTCAGACTTTGGAGGACATGCTGAGATCCTGCTGCCTGGAGTGGCAGGGGAGTTGGATTCATCACCTACCGTTGGTGGAGTTTGCCTATAACAACAGCTATCATTCGAGCATCGGCATGGCTCCTTATGAGGCACTGTATGGGCGTCCTTGTCGGACTCCGCTTGATTGGTTTGAGGTGGGTGAGCGTGTTTTGACGGGACCGGAATTGGTGCAGCAATGTGTGGATGTTGTGCACCTGGTTCGTCAGAACATGTTGGCGGCCCAGAGTCGGCAGAAGAGCTATGCTGACCGTAGGAGGCAGCCCCTCGAGTTCGCCGTGGGCGATCATGTGTTCTTGAGAGTTTCTCCGATGAAGGGGGTGATGCGTTTTGGACGGCGTGGGAAGCTGAGTCCCCGCTACATTGGTCCTTTCGCGATTGTGGAACGCATCGGTGATGTTGCTTACCGGTTGCGGTTACCTCCTGAGTTGGCATCGGTGCATGACGTGTTCCACGTCTCGATGTTGCGGAAGTATATGCCCGATGACTCTCATGTGCTCGAGTTTTCTGTTTGGCCTGAGGTGACTCCAGATCTTTCTCTCCCAGAGTTTTCGATCCGCGTGGAGGATAGGCGAGAGCAGCACCTGCGGAACAAGGTCATTCCCTTGGTAAAGGTCGTGTGGCAACGACACTCTGGTGGTGAGGCTTCGTGGGAACGTGAGGACGAGATGCGTCAGCAGTTCCCGTATCTGTTTGAGTGAGTCTTCCTCTTCTTTCCCCTTGGGTTGTTCTCAATTTCGAGGACGAAATTCCTTAAGGGGGGAGGGCTGTAATATCCCGGACCTTTCGGATCCTTCTTCGTGGGTCCCGAATCTGGTTTTCGGAGCGTTCGGCTCCGTTGTGTCTGAAATTTCGTTTCGGACATCTTTCGTGTTCGGATCGGCGCGATCCGGAGTTGTTTCGGAGGCCCGGAGACGTTCCGCGGCTTTTCCGCGTGTGTTTTCCGATTCCCGGTGTGTGTTTCGGCTTTTCCTTCGGAAGCTCGCTGCGGGCGAACCGGGCGGTTCCCCCAGGCACGAGTGGTACCGTTACGATCGGTGCGTTCCGAAGATTCCGGAAATGTATTTTTCTATTTTTTGGTATTTTTCCAAAAATTCGGATTTTCTATATAGCCATAATTCCTTTCTTTTTCTTTTTCTCCTTTCTCTTTCTTCTTCTTCCTCTTCCTCTGTTTCTTCCCACCGTGACACCCTCCTCTCTCCCTCTCTCCCATTCGGACGCGGCGAACCCCTCTCCGGCTACGGACGGCGGCGGGGCGACGGCGCGGACGCGTGGGCGACGGTGAAGCGATCTCGTGGGCGTGCGGCGAGCGTGGGAAGCGTGGGGAGTTCGTGAAGCTTCGAGCATTCTTCGTGATTCGTGATCGATCCGGCGGCGCATTCGCTCCATTGAGGTAGGGTGACGTTCCTTAGCCTCATGCCGATCTTTTCCGCGATTTATAGGCCGCGGGGAGGCCGAGAGGGGATCGTTTGAGCGTTTTTGGGTTTTTCCATGATTTGGGGAGAGCTCGCCCGATCTATGGATTTGATGCATGATTTCGTATTTTGATGGCCTAGAATCATGCTAGGGGTCCCCAGGGGTCTTCCCCTTTGTTTTCCCCCTCTCCTATGGAGGCATGGGGGCGTGGTTAGAATTTTTGGGCGTTCTTACCGTTTTCGGCCGCGGATTGAGGACGCGCTATACTCCAGTAGCGCGTTCTTGGAGGTCGCGCTGCCCCGACCGAGCGCGTTCATCGGAGAAGATGAACAGGAGGCGGTTCCTGTCGCGCTATAGGGTCATAGCGCGATCATCCTCGTCGCGCTAGGAGGACCTAGCGCGATGGTCCTTGTCGCGGTAGGGTTCCCTAGCGCGATGGTCCCTGTCGCGCTAGGGAGACCTAGCGCGATCTTCCCTGTTGCGCTAGGGTTCCCTAGCGCGTTCTTCCGTGTCGCGCTAGGTATCCCTAGCACGATTTGGCTGTTGTTGGGTGTTCCCCTTGGGCCGTGTGTGCATCCCGGGCACCCCGTGGAGTTCCGTGACCGTGTCTTTGGTGTCCGGAGGTTCCGTTTGCCCTGGTCATGAGTTTGGCCGTGGGCGGTGAGTCCGTTTTTCTCCGACTGTGGCCACCGTGCGACGGGGCTGGTGCGTGGGGTGATTCCCACACGTTGTCAGTTTCGGACGTCGTTTTCCGTTGATTTGAGAGTCTACTCCTTCAGTGACCCTCCACTAGTCGTAGCCCACCAATACGAGGTGTTGGTCTCACCTGGGAGTGGTGTACGGGCACCCACCTTTCGAGACGGTTTGTGGACCGGTTCCCGTAGGCTCCTCGTCTTAGCCAGAGTCCGGCTGCGGGGGAAAACCGGTCAGAGGGCCAGACCTAGGACGCGTGGTCTGTGTGTGCACACGTGGTTGGGGGCGGTTGGACCCACGTCGACGGGCGTGACCCCAGCTAGTCACTTGTTGTGGTTACTTGTACGGTGTTTGCGCCTCGGGTAGGACCTGCCACGTCAGGCGGCTCACCTGCGGCGCGGTGTCAGACGTCAGGGGACGCTACCGACTGTGCTTCTAGTGGGTGGTACTCCTGTCGAGTACGGAGTGTCAGACTGTCAGTCGTGTGTTTCCGACCTTCGGGTTTTGGCGGTTCGACCGTTGGTTTCGGTCTTCTCGTACCGTGGCACGTGTGTCAGTTTACGTGCCGTAGGGTCTAGTTCTGTAGAGTACAGGGCTTTCCTTTCCGAGGTACTTTCCTACCGCTAGAGTAGTGGTTTCTCGTTTTACGAGGTAGGGTTCGAGTGATCCCTACTGAGTCTTGTTCCGAGACTCATTCCCTGCGTGTTTTCACCGTGTTTCAGATGAGACGCCACCTTCGGGGAGCGCGTCAGGAGCGCAGCGTGGTGCGGGTGCCCAGAGGTAGTGCCAGAGGTCAGAGCCGGGGGATGCCCCGTGTAGCTGTACTTTTCTTTCTTGTCACTGTACTAGTCGTGGACTGTTCTTGTTGTTGTTGTTATTTTATTGTGGACCATGTAAAAAGTTAATTTATTTCCTGCTTAATATTATAACTGTTTAATTTCTGCAATTATTTGTGATACTTGTGTAGTCTCCACACCATCCTTTTAACCCTTCCGAGTCTTCGGACTCGTGGGTGGCGGTACGAGTCTCGGGTTATCGGGCCTTCCCGGTAATCGGATTCTCGGGTCGTTACAGCTCCTGTCGAGTACGGAGTGACAGACTGTCAATCGTGTGTTTCCGACCTTCGGATTTTGGCGGTTCGACCGTCGAGTTTCTGTCTTCTTGTACCATGGCACGTGTGTCGGTTTGCGTGCCGTAGGGTCTAGTTCTGTAGAGTACAGGGGTTTCCTTTCCGAGGTACTTTCCTACCGCTAGAGTAGTGGTTTCTCGTTTTTCGAGGTAGGGTTCAAGTGATCCCTACTGAGTCTTGTTCCGAGACTCATTCCCTGCGTGTTTTCACCGTGTTTCAGCTGAGGCGCCACCTTCGGGGAGCGCGTCAGGAGTGCAGCGTGGTGCGGGTGCCCAGAGATAGTGCCAGAGGTCAGAGCCGGGGTATGCCCCGTGTAGCTGTACTTTCCTTTCTTGTCACTGTACTAGTCGTGGACTACTGTTGCTGCTTTTGTTATTTCTATTGTGGACCATGTAAAATGTTAATTTATTTCCTGCTTACTATTATAACTGTTTAATTTCTACAATTACTTGTGATACTTGTGTAGTTTCCACACGATCCTTTTAACCCTTCCGAGTCTTTGGGCTCGTGGGCGGCGGTACGAGTCTCGGGTTATCGGGCCTTCCCGATAATCGGATTCTCGGGTCGTTACATAGACCACTAGCCTTTCCTTAGCGGTCGAGGGGTAGACCGCTAGGCTATTTTTCGTGTATGCTGTGTCCGTTTGGCATCGAGTTGGTCTCCGGTCGACCCGGTTGTGACCCAGTGGTTGACCTTTAGCCTCATGAGTGTCCCGGACACCCCGTTGGTTCCGTAATCGTATTTTTGGGTGTCTGGAGATACCGTGTTACCTCGATTAGCGTGTCCATAGGTGTGGTGAGTCCGGGTGACCCCATGTGTTCCGGGCTTTCGTGTTACACTCGATCGAGTCACCGTGTATCGATGTGAGTGCGGTGGGGTTCCCCCGCATGTCGTGGGTTTCTGCCAAAGATGGTTCCCGATTAGGCCAAGTGTATGACTTTGGACTGCGAGTCTAGTCATCCAGCCTGGGGCTGGAGGTTTCCCGCTTTTCCCTGGGATGGGGAATCGACGTGGCGGCTTGTGAGCTGCCTTGGGAATCGTGCTTCTGAGTTCCCTTTCGAGGGGATGGTCTTAGCAGTTGTGAACTGCCGCGTGAGTCATCGTGCCGAGATTTCTGACCCTAGGGTTAGGGCAGATTGACTGCGTGGAGCCGTTCGGTGCAACGGTTTTGACCGAGAGTCTTGTAACTCAAAGACCGTTGGATTTAGGGAGTCTAGAGGACTGTCCAGAGTCCAGTGGCTCAGCGCCACTTGGTTCTTCTCGACTTTCGCGCAGGGTGCGTGCGTGGTTCTTAGAGTTTCTCCTCGGAGAGTGGTCACATCAGTGACTCCCCACTTGTCGTAGCCTTCCGACACACGAGTGGTCCCACCAGGGAGTGGTGGCGAGGCTACCCCGAGAGACGATTTTTAGGCTGGTTACCGTCGGGTCCCACGTTTGACGCCAGAGTCTGGCTGAGGGAAAAACTAGTCAGAGGGCCAGACCTAGGACGTACGGTCTGTGTGTGCACACGTGGTCGGGGACTGCGGACGTGTGCTGACGAGCACGACCCCGACTAGTCACTTGTTCTGTGGTTACTTGTACGGTGTCTCAATTCCCGCTGGGCCGGAGGGAGACACCTGAGGCGCGGTCTAAGCCGTCATTGGACGCATCCGGCCTTACTTTTAGTGGGCAGGTACTCCTGTCACGTGAGACGTGGCTCTCCTGTTCTGGTTTCGTTTCCCGTCTGCGAGATGTGGTTTTCTGGACCGTTCGGTGTTTCCGAGGTAGTGGCCAGGGTGCTAGTGTCTTCATCGAGGTTGCGTCTTGTTAGAGTTGTATTCACGACAGCGTGGTCGTGACCCTACCTTGGACATCGTGGTCTAGGTTGGCCTTGTCTGGGAGGACAGGCCTTCACGGCGGAGCTGCCGTGAGTGTGTCCTCGGTAGGCCTGGTGTTAGAGTGGTCCGGCTCCCGATTGTGAGATCGAGATTTCTCTTTCTGCTTTTCCGGTACAGTAGGAGTAGCTATAGTGCCAAGTTTTGACCGGCCATCGGTTCGCTGTTCCTGCTGTAGTTGTAGCTGTTTTCCTTTCCGCTACCGCCGTTGTTCTCGGTTGGGGTTCCGTGGGATTCCTACTAAGCCAGTGACGGGAGGCTCACCCCTGCTTTCCAGGTGCGGCGGTTCTTCCTCGAGGTTTGAGGGTACTGTTCGGAGGTTCTTAGTTGCCAGCTCGCCGGGTGAAGTGTTCACTTGGTATGTGTTACGTTTTACTACTTTAGAATGTACTTTCTATTGGACTGGACTCTGTTGTAGTAGTTGTTTATTTATTTCTGTTAATTGTTGAATTGTCCAGTCTTATTTTCTATTTCTTTATACCTCCACACTCCTTTTAGCCATTCCGAGCTCTCCCGGCTCGTGGGCGGCGGGGGCAGGATTCGAATGGTATCGGGTTCTTTCCGGTATCCGGATCTTGGGTCGTTACAGGTTATACCCACGGTGAGTATGATTAATGTGTTTATTTCAAAAAATTTGTAAATGGTATCTGTATTTTCTTGATGTTGTATGGTGATGATATGCTGATTGCTGCTAAAAGTATGGATGACGTTAATCATCTAAAATCCTTGTTGAGTAAAGAGTGTGAAATGAAATATCTAGGTGTTGCTAAAAGGATCCTTAGAATGGAAATCTCTAGGGATAAAAAAGTAAGGAAACTTTAAGTCTCATAAAAGGGATTCATTCAAAAGGTGTTGGAGATTTGGCATGAACAATGCCAAATTAGTAGGCACACCTTTGGCCTGTCACTTCAGGCTATCTATTGCACAGTTTTCACTGACATAAGGTAAAGCGAAGGAGATGCTAAAATTTCCTTATACAAATGTAGTTAGATGTCTAATGTATGCCATGGTATGTACCAGACCTGATCTTACTCATACAATGAGTGTGATTAGTAAGTTCATGGCTAATCCAGGTAAAGAGCATTAGTAGATTGTGAAATGGGTGTTCAGATACTTGAAGGGAACATCGGATCATCGGATTCAATTTGGTATAAGAAATGATAGAAGTGTTTCAGTCACGAGATATGTAGATGTTGATTATGTTGGGGATCTAGATGACATGGGGTCTACAATAGAGTATGCATTTACTATGGGAGGACCTATTTGTTGGATATCTATATTACAGACAGTGACGACACTATCTACGACTTAGGTAGAATATATGGCAGTGACAGAGACCGCCAAGGAAGCTTTGTGGTTGAAGGAACTATTAGCAGAACTTAGTGTGGATTAGTAGGCAGTCTGATTGCAGTGTGACAACCAGAGTGCTATGTATTGGCAAAAAAATAGGTTTATCGATCATGCTAGAACAAAGCATATAGCTGTAAGGTTTCGCAAGATAAAGGAATTACCCAGTGGCAGAGAAATAGATCTTGTGAAGGTGGGGACCGAGGAGAATACACCTGACATGTTAACAAAACTAGTCACAATAGAGAAATTTAAGCACTACTTGGATTTGCTCCACATCACCAGATGCTAGTTAGTGGAGGTAAGAGTCCGAAACTTCTTCAAGGTGGTGAATATTTGTTAAGGTAGAGATTTGTTGAGATGTGACTCATATTCAAATTAATTTAGTGATTGGAGCAATTTAGGGGACTTAGACGATAGATCGTCTAAGTTCAAGATAGACAGAGTACAAGTCAAAAGAAGTTTCAGCAAGTTAGACGATAGATTATCTAAGTAGCGAGACTGTAGGTGACTTAGACGATATAATTTGGACGGAACAGATTTAGACGATACAACATTTAAATCAGAAACTTAGATGGAACAACATCTAAGTGGAGATCTTAGACGATATAGCATCTAAGTTAGAAGCTGAAGCTAATTTAGACGGAGTAGTGTCTAAGTGGAAGACCCAAATGAGAAACTTAGATGATGCATCGTCTAAATTCACAAATGATAAAGGCAATAAAAGACTTATAGGGTGTTTGGGAGCAGTTTTGAAAAAAAAAACTATTTCTATCTCAAAGATTATATTATGTCAATTTTTAACTTAATTTTTAAAATTGACAAAACAAATATCTACGGTTTGGTAAAAATGTTATAATTTTTAAAACTTATGTCAACCTGTTTGGGGATCTTCCTCCGAGCTTCATTGCCGAGGTCGAATACCGACAGGTACGAGCGGGGGAGGGGGGAGAGGCCGGCGCAGGGGGAAGGGGGAGGGAGAGGTCTTACAGGAGATTAGCGGTGTCCGCAGCGCCGCTGACGAAGGCGGAGATGGCGTGGAGCATCGGGGCCTACTGCCACGTGGTGGCTAGGACGGGGTGGAAGGAGACTGCAACGCCCCATGGCTGTCCCCAATCCGGGTCGGTGCTTTTGCAGCAACCGCAACACACGGAGAAGACACAAAATGTGAGGAAGAAACCCCACGACCGTGAGCTTGCACCAGAAGGACGACCTCCCCCGGCCCCCTCCGCCGCTGCCAGAGTGGGATTTCCCCTTCCATGTGCTGCCACCGAACAGATCTTCCCCCTGTTGATGTTGATGAAGCTGGAACTTCCGCCGGTGGTGTTGACATGTTTTTTTCCTCCTCATTTGGCTTAAAAGATGATGTCTTCTCTCCCCTTCTACTAAATCGATGTATAAAATAAATGGGAACAACAGAAGGAGAACAGAAGAGTGTAAATAACTGTGATCGCCACCAAGGTGCCTAATGTGATTGACACACCGTACCTTGGAAAGAGGGAGACACTCGCCTTATGAGCAGCGCTGGGAGGATGTACGGCTCAGGAGGAACCGCCCGTAACGATGTGCGGCCACACGTTAGGCCGTCTAAGGGCGCTGCAGAGGATGCAGGATAAGGAACTTCTGGCAGATGAATGGCGCTGACCCGACCGCAAGATGAAGAAGAATGGCCTAGGTAACACCGCACGTCTCCGTGAACGGCTAGGTAGAAACCGCACAAGGCCACCACGCCAGAAGTTGCAAAAGGGTCCAACCTCCACCCTCTCCGGCCGGCCAGAAAGGATGGGCCTCGTGTTAGTGTATTGCTGACCTGCAAAACAACGTGGAAACACAAAGAGAAAACCCAAATTAGAACTGAAAAGTGTAGTAGATGCTAAAACAGAAATAAATGATCATAACTAAGTGAAGTGGGGGATACCTGGGGAGTTTTAAACCCCTGGGGACGTCAAAAACGTGGGAGGGTGTGTGAATGATAGTGCAAGCAACGAAAACGTGAGAGAATGGATGTGTAGAAACAAATATGCAATGAGAAGAAAACGAGACTATCCAGAATGCAAAAGGACTCAAAACAGAAGTTACTCCCTGGACCGGAGGCCTATATGGACGTAGAAGGCCTCCCTCCCTGGTCGTAGGTCGCTCGAGGATTCGACAGGGCTTCGCCGTCGACCAAAATCTCCCCCCCTTTCAAAGGTAGCCTTTAGGGTCTATTTATAGAGCCTAGAAAGCCAGTCCCAAAATTAGGGTTTAGAAGCATTTTCATGTCAAGATTATCAAATAAAAAATGTAGATAATCGAATTATCTCTTATCCAGTCGAAACGGCACTCAAAATGGTTCATTATCCGCGGAGAAAATGACGGGAGAAGTTAGGGATAAAACCACTGATAGAGAGAGAAAATCTGTTGAAATTCAGCAATCGAACAGATGAACGGTCTTACGATAGACCGTTCAACGGGATGTGCGGCCATGTCCTGGCCGTCCAACCCTGTCGGTGGAAATTCAAATAAATCAAAAATATTATCCAACTATCCATCGAACTGACCGAAATCTTCGTCGTTGGACTCTCATAGATGAACGGCTCAGATGAGACCGTTCAAAGGTAGAGCGGCCAAAGACCCACCGTTCTAGCCTTGTCGGTGATAAATAGATTAATTGGATAATTATCTGAGAAAACCACCAAATGCAGGACTCTGAGAGATGAGCGGCTACTATCCGTCCGTCCATCATGTTGAACGGCTAGGGGAAGACCGCATAAATGCTTGTCGGTGGAAATTCAAAAAATTAACCAAAATATATGGACGGTCCATAGGCAACCGCACATTGATTGAGTGGCCAGGGATGAACCGTACATGTGTATGGGCGCTTGAAACTCATAGAAAAACTGAATCAACCAAAACCAAGGCCCATTAAGCCCAGAATTGAAACGAACCTAGCCAGAGAGGGAGACTACCCATAAAACTGGCCCAAAACGTGCCCGAAAATAGCCCCAACGAGCGATGGGCAACTCGAGGCATCAACAAATGGGAGTAAGAGGAACGACTCAACTCATCGGCAAAAAATGGGTGTCAACAGATGCCCCTCCTTAACGTCCTCTTTGCAGGGGAGCGAGCGGAGGTGAAGCGAAAGTGACATGGAACATGGAGATAAAGCAGAAATGCAGCGGAGTGGACTGAAAAGCGGGCGTTAAGGTAAAACGACACTCGTTTTTACTAACAAGCGACAGGAATTTTCTGAAAACTCTGAACCAAGTGTAAGGAATGATAAAACCAAAAGCGACACCAGTCTGGAGGAACTAAACTAAACGAAATGAAACAAATCGACAAGACCAACCTCATGGGGGACACAATCCCGCGGTCCAATGAGGAGGCCAAAAGCAGGCAGCAAAAGTAAAGGAAACATGCTAAAGCTCCAGACGGGGACCTCTTAATTAATCAAACCAAGCGAATTGACCAAAGAGAACCTTCCAACTCAGAGTGGAATTAGTTCCTCTTACTCAAACACTGAACGCACAGCTAACCATCACTAGTGGGACATTCTTCAGACAAACCATGGGGCATGAAAGCTCAAAAGATACGTATGATGCATGCTGGGCTAAAATAAAAGAAATCGTTAAAACAAATGCAAAAAAAGATTAAAATATAAAATACTCGAGAATAATATTGCTAAGCTGGGAAAATCATTGTCAAGATACCATCTGCAACCACAGCGTGCAGGATAGAACCATCCTCCCTAGGACATCCCAACCTAACGGCCTATCCGAAGATTAAACACGTAAACCTGGATCATCATCGTTTTTGTTAAAGGGGAACATCAGATCTTGGAATACGCGAGTAACCAACTGGTTCTCGAGATAATATAGCACAGTACTATATAATAATGCAGTAAGGGATGTAAGGATAGAAAGCCATACCTGACTTACCTGTGTAGGTGAAACGGCATACTTTTTTTGGATTTCATTTTTTTCGGATTTTTATGGATTTTTATGAATAAGATAAATGAGTAAAAACATAGCAGAGATAACACAATGCTTAACTGAACGACAAACAACGTGACATAACATGACGATGAACATAACGTAACAAAGGCAAACGAGTACATATGCAAGGCATAAACAAACAACACGCATGCACGAACATGGTGTGACAAGACAACAATGCGGCGGGACAACACACGGTTGGGACAAGGACATGACGGATGACCACACGGTTGGGACAAGAACATGGGACATAAAGGGGTGACTATCAACATGTGCAAGTCAACTAACAACATGTGGTGAGGGACAAAACAACAAGTGTGGGACAATACGGTGGAGCATAGACACGAGACAAGGACATGGCGGGACAAAAGACATGAACAAATACGCACTTCAATCAAAACCCAAGATCAGAATGAAGCAGAACCGCTAGGTTCATAATCGTGAGGCAAAGCCCTCTCATAGAGATATGATCATTGCAAACAAAAGCTGGGATGGACATGAGCTTCAGAACAGATCGAGAGAGTGGATCAAAGAAGGAAAGAACAAATCAAAGATGTGGACAGGAGGCAGAGCACAAAGATATAGTAACGAATGCCCGAGTATCTGCAACCTGCACACTTAGCAAACGGATTACGTATATATTCTCAAAATAAATGCAAGTGCATGAAAAAGACACATTTTTTTTAGATTTTTGTGATCTTTTTTGATTTTTTTAGATTTTCAATAGTATTTCATTTTTCAGGATTTTTTTGAAGTATTTGATTTTTTTGGATTTTTGACAATATTTGATTTTTTTTTTGAAAATTTGAAGTATTTGATTTTTTTTGGATTTTTGACAATGTTTGATTTTTTTGGATTCTTTTGATTTTGACATAGCAATCCGCAGCACCTAAAGACGGGCTCAAACTACTGGATAGGGATCGTCGTTCCTACCCCTTTCATTAAAGGCTTTCCTTAAGCAGGGCGTGCATGTGAGGGTGGCTTACCACAACCAACCGCTTCTAAAGAACGGTGCCCCTACTAAGGCCATACCCGGGATACAACCTAGCCTAAGAGGGAGAAGCAGAAGAAAAATTGGAGTCAAGCCTCGTGCAGGATGGGAGATATCAAGGCTCGAATTCCTTCCAGGGCACTACCCCTCAAAGATACAGTCTGTTGCACTGGGGCTTTGTATCTTCAACCATAATTTTGCATAGCCCTTGTCGGCCAGATATTGAAACAACGCTCACTTTTTATTTTGATACACGCGTGATGCTGCACTACCCTTCACCGTTTTACACGAACCTCAACTCTTGTCAGGAGAAGCATGCCCGGTTACTAGGATCAGGGGCATTTTTCATGATATTTTTTCCACTCATTTCTGTTTTCTTTTCTTTTCTTTCAAGACTGCCCCTATTTGAAACCTCTCTCGTATCGGGGAATGCCTAGGTTGGTCATTTCGACCATCCATCTCTTGCCCCTGCACTTGACCGAGCAGAGAAAAGAAAAGTCCTTTGTGCATACCCATGGTATGGCCGAAGTAGCAACGATGCGCCTCAGAGAGATCGGCTATGGCTCGCCGTGTAGTGTGTGGAAACCCATACTCGAAGGTCACCTTCAGCAATTGAGGAAAGAAACTAGACTCCCAGTGCGGAGTTATCACCAGCGTAAGGATGATGCAGAAGCTAACTTTTTTATTTGACACAAAATTAAGATCTAATTAAACAAAGACTCCTAAAGCCACTCAATCATGTTAAGGAATCAACATTATAATCATGTGCCAAAATAATAGAAACAATGGAAATGAAAGCACGTTCTTGCACAAAATAAAGATACATTTGTAAATCCATGGCGTGGAAACCAGCATCCTGAAGCGATTTCAATCATCGAGCTTTGAAGAGCGCGAGTAACTTTGCATTCCTTGCTTGTCAGAATAAAGGTTGAAAAAGGATAGCAAGGATTGGATTCCTCGACACAGAGGAGTGGCAGACATCATACTGGACGAAGAAGGGATAAAAAGGAAGAGAGACGAGGGCTAGAACTCCCTCGTTAAGGCACTAAGGCCCTGATAACAAGGAACCAGATACAGAATAAACAAGGATTAACTGAGATCAAGGCGGGCTAAAGCCTCGAAAACAGCAAGAAAAAGGGTAATGACCCCGAAAGGGTGAGGCAGAAAGAATAGACGAACCATAAGAAGATTGTGGCAAAGATAAGGGGGAAGAGGAGTGATCATCCGACGTGATCGGAGAAAAGGAATTAGAATCACCCGACAGGGTCGGGGAAGGAGAATGAGAATCACCCGCCAATGATGAGGAAAGAAAATGATAGACACCTGATAGGGTTGGGGAAGAAGAATGATGGTCACCTGACAGGGTCGGGGAAAGAAAAGGGTAATCACCCGACATGGCCAGGGAAGGATCAGAAGTAGAGCCCGGGGATACCAGAAGAGAAGGATCAGAAGAAGTCCCAAAAGTGGGATGAAAGGATGACATAGGCCGAGGCCTTAAATCGTGAGAGAACGGAGAATCTGGAGACTCCGGATGAGTGGAGAAAGAAGAGTGGGGGTTTGCAGACCCAAACAGAGAGGAGAAGATCATAGAAACTGGATTTGAGGAAGGGAGGTACACCACCCAGGGGTGGGAGCTGAGTAGAAGAAAGGATGATTGGAGAGGAGGGGAAGACGGAGAAGTGGCCCCTCGAGTGCACAACACGTGGCCTTTGTACTTGCGTCGCTGCCTCTTCTTAGCAGCAATCCCTTGAACACGGGCCTGCCTGGTGCGGACCCGGACCTTTGGCCTTCTCGATCTGTAATGTCTCCTCAAATAACGGGCCCATCTGGCAGACGACCTAACCCGATCATGAATATGTAGCTTCGTCAGGGCGGTTGCCCCTAGACACCCAGTGCTAACCATTGGCGGACATTCTTGGATAGATGACTCCTTGGGATGAACATCAGAAAACCACGGAGTCTTGCCACTTGGCACTAGCAACATGAGATTCGGCATCTCCATTCGGCAATCGGGCCTAAAGCATAACTCCCTTACCAGAAGAGCAGGACAAAACTGAGGGAGAGTAATGCACGGCGTTGACGTGGCCGACTCACCAATAAACCGAGGGAGATTGTATAACAAGTGCAGCATGTCCTTGGAGGGTGCTGAAGATACGGCCAATTGCCCCTTGAATAGGGAATCCATCAGGCTCCTGGCGGCCGTATGGGTTAGCATAATCCGAGTAGAGAACCCCTCTCGGCCAGTGAACTGAACATCAATCGAGCGAGGAGTAATAACAACATTAATAATCGAACCTCCGACAAGCAATGAGATTGCCATCGGCCTCGCTTGTGAAGAAACTGGCACTAGTGCAAGGGAGCTCTTCTTAGCAATCGTCTCCATAGGAAATGCAGGCTCATTATCCCAAAGATGGTCGAGGACCAAGACTCGGACTACCATGCGGCAAATGAAATCTTGAATCTTATAGTGCAGAACCGGCACTGAACTGTCCTGACTTGGCTTGTCATTTCCCTGGGGACCAGACCCGAGGGGCACCAAAGGTAGCGCACACCCGCTCCGTGGGGTGGAAATGGATGGGGAAGAAATGGAAGTAATAGGTTTGGAAGGCGAGGTGAAGGTTTAGAAGGCGTAAATGGGGGTAAGGGCAATGCGAGTGGTGGAGGGATAGCGGCAATGACATGCTCAAGTGGAGGTAAGGGCAAAGGTGGAGGCGTAGGAGGGGGTAAAGGCGAAGGTGGAGGTGTATGTATAGCTTGCTCAGGCTCGGGCAACAATGGCGAAGGGGATGGCAAAGGCGGTGGAGATGGTGGAAGTGATGGAATAGGAGTCTTCGGGGGAGGAGGCGATGAAGGCGATGGTGATGGCAGTAGGGGTAGTGGAGATGGTGATGCGGGCAATGAAGGTAATGGAGGTGGAGATAGAGAGGGTGAGGAAGGAGGTAAAGGGGAAATGAAAGGCTGTGGGACCCAACGTCGACGTATTGACATGACACGCCGAGCGGCATTGGGGGTAGGAGTAGTGGCGGTGGAAGTGGCGGAAGTGGAGGTACTAGCCTGAGCAAGGGACAGGGTAGGCGGAGTTTGTGGAGATGGGGTAGGAGATGGAGAAGGTGGTATAGATAACGGAACATGTGACGAAGCAGGTGCATCGCTAGATGAGGGATCACAGGGGTGCCCCTGGTCTTGTAGTAGAGACGGCTGCTTGGGCGGCGACTGTTGCTGCTGCTTGCTACTGGGATTTAGAATAGCTTCATGCATGGCGGCCCAATCGATCCTCTTATTATCTTCCAGGCCATAAACATACTCTCGAAATTCGGGGCAGTCCTCAACCAAATGCCCCTGCTGGCGATGAAATTCACAATACTGAAACACATTCCTGGCCGTGGGTCGGCAAGGCACAACCAGAGAGAGTTGCAACGCATGAGCGGCCATCAAAGCCCTAAAAATATCTGTAGAAGACTCCGACAACGGCGGAGAAGGAGCCCGCTTCGGGTACGGTGGATTCCGAGGGATATGGGAAGGTGATAGAGAAGGTTGTGGGGATGGAAGCGGAGGTTGCGTAGGCAATGGCGCATGGCTAAGGGAAGGATTTGGTGAAGGCATATGCGGAGCAGGATGAGAGGGTATATAGACGGCATCCACCTGCTCGGGGTGTGGTGTTTCCTTGACCGGAGGTGGGGGTTCATGCGGGTATGAAGAGGCAGAAGGCTGACTCATGGAGGTTTGATATGTGGAGGTATATAGACATGTGGAGGTATATGGGTGTGGGGGAGCGGAAGGCTGACTCATGAAGGAATATAAGATGGAGGGCTGACTTGCGATGGAGGGCGGAGGGAAAGTGTATGTAAAAGGCGAAGGTGGAGGAGACTCGTGGTCCAAGGAAACTAGGAGTTATTGGCTAACGAAGCGGACTCGATTGTAAAGCTGTTGACAGGATGTGATATCGTTCAGGGCTAAGATACATCTGAGCTCGGGCGTTGCGTTATAAATAACCATCTTGATCTGCTCACCCTCCGGAATATGCCCCGGGACTTGCGCAGCTAGGCGACGCCAGCGGTCGACAAACGTGGAGAATTCCTCGCCGGGCGCCATCTTCTCTTGGGCCAGATCAACCAAAGAATGTCTGGGCCCAACCTGATCCTGGTACTGCTGAATAAATCTTGTTTGAACGGCTTGAAAATTCATCATTTGCTCTTGCGGTAATGTGAAGAACCAATCCTTGGCCGAGCCCTCTAAAGACAGGCCAAATAAATAGGCCATCAAGCGTTGATCATGCTGGAACTGGGCCGACTCATAGAGGAAATCCTTCAAATGGACATAGGGGTCACCGACTCCACCATAGCGACGACAAGCTGGAATCTGTGAACGTGGTGGAAGCTGAAGACCATGGAATGCAAATGGGATATCCAAAAAAGTTTGAGGACTGATTTGTCGTTGCAATTCATCAAGCTGACGTTGGGCCTGAGCGAACATCTCCCCGGTAGGAAGAGTCCGAGAAGGATATGAGCCAGCCTGAGCAAGAGATGATGAATTTAGACCAGGATAATGTTGATGGGCCGGATAAGGGGATCCGGCCTGAGAAGAAAGAAAGCCTATTCCGAGAATGGAGGAATGCATGGGCCTGGAAGAATCATGTGTTAGTGTTGGTGTGCTACAGGCCAATTTCGGGTCGGGTAGGCCCAATAGTTGTACGATCTTGTTCATTAATAAAGTGGTGTTTGAGCGTAAATATGCGATTGTGTTACTTTACGTTGTCCGTAGGATATGTGGTTGTAAAGTCAGCTCGAGATGAGATCTCGAACATGAGACTTACTTTACATAAACACATACCTTAAACTGTTCCTGGTTGGAGGGTAATCACTCGGGGACTTTGATTACCTATTAAACCAGTACACATGATGTGTCAGTGACCAGTCTCATGGTCATTGGTGCGGGGCACCAACACATATGTGTAGGTGTATGTCCTTGGAGGATGTGCACTGAACTGATCCGCTATTGGATCTTCAGATGGTTGATTATACCTAATGTCAACTGAAGATCCAACAGTCACAGTAGCATCGTTGGTCCTTTGACCTGAGACATTGATCGGATCTTACACGAGGACTGGAATGGTTTAATTACTTAGCTAAGTGACTTTAACCATAAGTCATGAATTGCCGAGTCATTAACCACTCCAGGAGACGTGTGAAGATCATCAATGGTCAAGAGGGGATCGCTCACTGTCGGGTATATATCAGACAGTTAATGGATCATGACATTGACGCTCCGTTAAATCCCTGGCCAGGGTCGTGTGAATTCGTTTAGAACAGACGTCATACACTTTAAGGGGGTCATAGTCAAATGGCACGATCATGGGGTTTGACAGAAACCATACCCTCGATCGTACCAGACTCATAGAATGAGCGAGGGATTATATCGATGCGGTAACTGTGGACTTACAGGCACCAGACAGGCTGGTTTAAACCCGGCGTCCTCTAGGATCACGCGGATTTGCTTGACCCAACGCGATCGAAGGTTCGGAATGAATTAAACTATTATTCGACTCTTGTAGAAGCGAATAATACGTTTAATTTACTTCTAATTAGGAATTAGAAGTTAATGGGCCTTAAACTAGAGTGACTATGGGCCTAGAGGATCACACACAATAGATTCTTGGGTGACAGATAATTATTATACAGGTGTATGTATTAATTCCCTTTGATTCCTTTTAGAAAGGAGTGTAAATGGGGCTTAATACATGAGTATAATAAAGAAATGGTCATATATACAATTTTGGTCCTTTGGAGGTCTTTTGAAAAGGGCCAAAACTCTATATATAGCCAGCCTACGTGAGTTCATTTGAACTCTCGAACTCTTCCAACCTCTCTTAGCTTAACCAAGCATTAAGGGTTAAGAGAGGAGGATTAGCCTCCCCCCTTTCTCCCCCTTGCTCTCTCTCTCTCCAGAAGGTGATAGAGTCGGGGAAGTTGTGCCGGGGAGGTACCGTCGCTGCGCAAGGGTCCGTGTGGATCTACTCTAGAGGCCGTATAGCTGTGCGGCTCGGTTTCTCTGCATCGGGCTTAGCGGACAGCGTCGTTCCGCACAAGGTGAAACACGCAACCCGTAATTAGGGTCTTCGAAACACCGATTAGAGCACAGATTAAGCTTTCCATAACACCGGGATCGGGCAAATGAAAATTTTGTTATCCGCTGCGTCGCCTGTAGGTGATGTGCGAAACCTTACAGTGGTATCAGAGCCAGGTTCGCGCTCTGGTCGGTGTTTTAGCGTCGTTTAGTACCATGCTTTAGGGGTAATAAAATCTTCAATTATTAGTTGTTGAAAGAGATCTAGGCGTCTCTGTTCTTCAAGGATGCTGGGCATCCAAGCAGCAAAATTTTTTTAAAAAAAATAAATAAAAAATTTTTTAGACCCGTTTGGGCGCACTGCGCCCTGGGCGCAGTGGGCCCGCCGCGTGCGCCGCGTGGCGGCGCCCGCGGGGGCGGGCGGGGCGGCGCCTACCACGCGGGCGCCCGCGTGCGGGCGCGGGCGGGCCCGCCCACGCCATCCGAGTGGGCGGCCGCCCCCCCCCCCCTTGCGGGGGTTATTATTATTATTTTTTTTTAAAAAATACTTTTTTTAATTTATTGGTGCATATATTAATATATATATTAGATATATATATTAAAATGCTCAGTGAATTAATTAGAATTTTATCTATTAAGTTAAATAGTGTTACCTCAAAAGTAAATGTCGAGTGGTAAATTTTATTTAACCGATTTGAATTTACGGAGGTGAGATAATTACTATTTACCTTGAGATAAAATGGTAATAATTGAAGTTACTTCAGTAAAATTTAAGTTTTTGAATTTTTAGTTATTAGATAATTAAAAAAATTCAAATTTTAAATTTTATTGAAGTTAAATGTAGAAAATTCAATTATTTGAATTTTAATTATTAGATAATTGTTAAATTCAAATTTTAAATTTTAGAAAATTACTAATTGAGGATAATTGTATTATTTTAAATTTATTTTCAAACAAAATTATTAGATAATTAGTTTGAATTTAAATTTAAATTATTGGCATGTTTAAATTTTGAATTTAAATTTGATTATTGGATAATTAAATTTAAATTTAAATTTAATTAATTATCTCAATTACATGCCCCTATAGAAAATGATGGTTCTTTACGTGCTCTACTTTATTTACCTTATATTGGCCTGCTTGTGTGTTTAATTTTAGTTAATCATGTTTTGATTTTTAAAATTAAACAAAGCTAGCCTATTTTTTGTTTGCACATCTCATTTTTAAATTCAAAAGTAAGGATTATTTTCAGAAAATAACCCTTGATTGATTTTATTTGAATGGGTTGACAAGTGATCATGGATTTGGATTAATGTAATTAATTGGGATATGCGAACCTCCTTTCTCTCTCTGTTAAAATTCCAAATGTACTTCTATCTTCCTCAATTGTTGTACTCGCCCTAAGGGCTGTTGGAATTTGAGTCATATGTAATTTAATTTTTTCGGCCTGCGTGCCGTGTAAAAGTTGTAATTAATGCGGCGTCGGAGTTTGAAAGTGCGGAGCACACCCGACGAGGACGATCCAGCTGCTTCGGAAGCGGGCCGGATATCTTATTTACATTAGGGTTAAAATCCATGATCACTTGCGTTTAATTTGCATTGGATGCATTTATTTTTGTGCAAACTACTAGGTACGGTAAATATATTAGATATATTTATATTACCACCTAGGGTGAGATCAAGATAAAATTAAATTCCCTCGCGCTTAAATTTTAGATCTGGTAAGCGTGGCTCTAGGAGTCGTCGTGGCCCTCCATCATTATGGAGTGAATGAACGTCTTCATTTCATGGATTTGTTGTGCTTTCCACAAGGTCCATGAGTTTGGGGGCGGGATTAAACTCCAAGGCTCAACCTCAATGGGGTGAGGAATTGAACTCGGCTTTGTTGTACTCTCCACAAGGGTCGGATCATGAACTCATTGCTATGAAGTAATGATGGTTAGATCTAACCGAGAATATCCTTTGTTGTGCTTTCCACAAGGGGATGATTTCTCGGGGGCCGAATATCGGATATTGCATTGGATGCAAGTGCCTGTTGACTGCCCTTGAGATGGTGTATGGCTTGTTATGCTTTCCACAAGGTCGTACATCAGTCTCGTTGGGATTCCGACCCACTAGGTAGATCTCGCTGATCTCCCATTCTATATACTGAGGGTTATATAGTCCGATCGAAAAATAGTGGGACTAACTAAGATAGAAAATCACATCTAAGTTAGAATTTGAACACATGCTAAGTTGTCTTTTATTTCTTATCCAGATTACAATGTCGTCGTCCAACCCCCTCCGCGGCATCTTGGATGCAAATAGATTAACTGGACCGAATTACTCGGATTGACTGCGTAATCTACGCATAGTCCTTACCGCCGAAAAGATTGCGTACGTGTTGGACACGGTTCATTCTGAGCCAGCTCCTGATGCCGACGAGGGCGAGTTACTGGCTTATGCCAAGTGGTCTGAGGACTCCTCCCTTGCCCAATGTTACATGTTGGCCTCTATGGCTCCCGAGCTACAGAGGCAATTTGAAAAGACTGATTGTAGAAGTATACTTCTCAATCTACGCCAGCTTTTCGGGGAGCAGGGTAGGATTGAGAGGTATGACATCTCCAAAAGGCTTTTCAGGACACGGATGTCTGAGGGTTCTTCAGTACATGCTCATGTACTGAAAATGATGGAGTGGATTGAAAGACTCAATACATTGGGATTCAAGTTGGATCTTGAACTATGCATTGATCTTATACTCCAGTCATTGCCCGATTCATTTTCTTCCTTCATCATGAACTTTAACATGAACAGGATTGAAGCAACTCTCTCAGAGTTGCTCAATATGTTAAAGAGTGCTGAAGGAACCATGCAGAAAGATAAACCATCTTCGTCTGTAATGATTGTTGGTCGGGCCAACAAGAAAAGGAATGCCTCTCAAATATCCACCACAAGTAACAAAGGGAAGGGAAAGAAAAAGGTAACGGGTAAGCAACTCGCCAAAGTTGACAAAGGGAAGGGCAAGAAGAATGAAAAGGAAGATAAATATTTTCGATGCGGGGAAACTGGGCATTGGAAAAGGAATTGCAAGGTAATTCTAAATGAAGGTATTTTTGTCATAGACTTTAATTTGTCATATATGGAATCCACATCATGGGTATTGGATACTGGATGTGCATCCCATATCTGTAATTCTGTGCAGGTGCTGGCAAATAGAAGGTGATTGGGCAAAAAGGAGATTGAACTGAGGATGGGCAATCTCTGGCTTGTATAACATTGGATATACATTGACTTTTAATAGCACTGGGTGCTCTATAATGAATAATGGTTTGATTATAGCCAATGGTTCATTAGTCAATGGTCTTTATGTATTAGATACACGTTCTAATGTTATGTAAATTTTCAATACTGATGAAGTGAATTCTGCATATCTATGGCATTGCAGACTTGGTCATGTAGGTGAGAAAATGACCAAGGCTCTCTTTGGTGGACATGGTGAGAGGGCTGTTGACCTTCTCAAGCTCATACACTCGGATGTGTGTGGACTCATGTCCATAGAAGCAAAAGAGGGTTACCTCTATTTCATTTCTTTTATTGATGACTTCTCTAGATATGGCTATGTGTATTTAGTGAGACATAAGTCACAAGCTTTTGAGAAGTTTAAGGAATATAAGAATGAAGTAGAGAAACAGACTGGAAAAAGTATTAAGGCTCTTCGATCGGATCGAGGAGGTGAATACTTAAGCCATGAATTCACTTCTTATCTTAAAGACTATGGAATAGTTTCTCAGTAGACTCCACCGTATACACCACAGCATAATGGTGTATCCGAGAGGAGAAACAGGACCTTATTAGACATGGTCCGATCCATGATGTCTATGTCAGGACTACCGTTGTCTCTCTGGGGCTATGCATTAGAGACTGCAGTATATTTATTGAATAGGATCTCAAGTAAATCAGTTCCTTCTATACCATATGCGATATGGAAGGGCAGGAAACCAAATTTTAATCATATTAAAATTTGGGGGTGTCTTGCTCATGTAAAGAAGAACGAGAGTGATAAGCTTGAGTCACGGACCGATAAGTGTAGGTTTGTGGGATATCCAAAGGAGACGTTTGGATATTATTTCTATCACCCTTCTGAGCAAAGGGTGTTAGTGGCCAAGAGAGCTATATTTCTGGAAAGAGAATATCTACTCCAGAAAAATAGTGGGAGCCAGATAGAATTGGACGAGGTCCAAGAACCACAACCCGAAGACACAAACTCATTAGATGAGACTGTATCGGTTGATCCTATTCAAATTGAAACACTGACACTACGGAGATCTGGTAGACTACCGAGAGAACCTGAGAGATATGTTGGACATGTCTCAGAGGGGTCCTCTAAGGTATGTATCGATGAGGATGATGATACTCAGTCGTACCAGGAGGTGATCTATAGTGTAGACTCCGAGAAATGGCAAGAGGCAATGATTCAGAAATCCAGTCCATGTACACCAATAAAGTTTGGAACTTAGTTGATGTACCCGAAGGGAAGGTCCCTATCGGCTGCAAATGGATTTTCAAATAGAAAATCGGTGCAGATGGACAGGTTGACATATACAAGGCTAGACTAGTGGCGAAAGGATATCGTCAAAGGCAAGGCATTGACTATGACGAGACGTTTTCGCCGGTAGCCATAGTTAAGTCAATCAGAATCCTCCTTGTCATTGCTGCATACCTGGATTATGAGATCTGGCAAATGGATGTGAAGACAGCTTTTCTTAATGGAAACCTGTCAGAAGAGGTGTACATGGTACAGCCTGAGGGATTCACCTCCAAGCCACATCCTAATAAGGTATGCAAACTTCAAAGGTCCATTTATGGATTAAAGCAGGCATCTAGAAGTTGGAACTTAAGATTTGACGAGGCTGTCAAATCTTTCAACTTCATTCGGAATGAAGATGAACCCTGTGTTTACAAGAAGGTCAGTGGGAGCTCAGTGACCTTCTTGGTCCTTTATGTTGATGACATCTTACTCATTGGGAATGATGTAAGGATGTTGACATCAACTAAGTCTTGGTTGTCCAAGACCTTCTCCATGAAGGATTTAGGAGAAGCATCCTATGTGCTGGGCATAAGGATCTATCGAGATAGATCTAAAAGGATGCTAGGATTATCTCAATCCATGTACATAGACACTATCCTCAAAATGTTTACATAGACACTATCCTCAAAATGTTTAGGATGGAAAATTCAAAGAGAGGTCTCATTCCCATGAGACATGGAATTTACCTATCCAAGGGGATGAGTCCTAAAACTTCTGAGGAGGTCGCACACATGAATAAGGTACCCTATGCTTCGGCGATAGGGTCAATCATGTATGCAATGCTATGTACACGGCCTAATGTTGCCAATGCTTTAAGCATTGTCAGTAGATATCAGGTAAATCCAGGCGAAGAGCACTGGAAGGCAGTAAATGGTATCCTTAAGTACCTGCGAAGGGCTAAGGATCTTTTTTTGCTTTATGGAGGAGAGGACCTACAGCTTAGAGCTTACACAGATTCTAGTTTCCAGTCAGATCCAGATAATTGTAAATCCATGTCTGAATTTGTATTCATGTTGAATGGAGGGGCAGCCAGTTGGAGAAGTCATCTGGATGAAGAAATTCATCTTGAAACTCGACGTAGTTCTCGAGATATCAGCTCTCATCCCATTATTTTGTGATAATAATGGGACCATCGCCCAGGCGAAGGAACCGAGATCTCACCAAAGGTCAAAGCATATTCTCAGGCGCTTTCACCTTATTCGGGAGATTGTTGATCGTGGAGATGTGATGGTAGAGCGTGTACCGTCAGAAGACAACATAGCAGATCCACTGACTAAGCCTTTGACGCATACTGTATTTGAGCGTCATCGGGATAAGATGGGCCTCAAAGTTGTGGGCAATTGGCTGTAGTTCAAGTGGGAGATTGTTAGTGTTGGTGTGCTACAGGTCAATTTCGGGTCGGGTAGGCCCAATAGTTGTACGATGTTGTTCATTAATAAAGTGGTGTTTGAGCGTAAATATGCGATTGTGTTACTTTACGTTGTCCCTAGGATATGTGGTTGTAAAGTCAGCTCGAGATGAGATCTCGAACATGAGACTTACTTTACATGAACACATACCTTAAACTGTTCCTGGTTGGAGGGTAATCACTCGGGGACTTTGATTACCTATTAAACCAGTACACATGATGTGTCAGTGACCAGTCTTATGGTCATTGGTGCGGGACACCAACACATATGTGTAGGTGTATGTCCTTGGAGGATGTGCACTGAACTGATCCGCTATTGGATCTTCAGATGGTTGATTATACCTAATGTCAACTGAAGATCCAACGGTCACAGTAGCATCGTTGGTCCTTTGACCTGAGACATTGATCGGATCTTACACGAGGACTGGAATGGTTTAATTACTTAGCTAAGTGACTTTAACCATAAGTCATGAGTTGCCGAGTCATTAACCACTCCAGGAGACGTGTGAAGATCATCAATGGTCAAGAGGGGATCGCTCACTGTCGGGTATATATCAGACAGTTAATGGGTCATGACATTGACGCTCCGTTAAATCCCTGGCCAGGGTCGTGTGAGTTCGTTTAGAACGGACGTCATACACTTTAAGGGGGTCATAGTCAAATAGCACGATCATGGGGTTTGACAGAAACCATACCCTCGATCGTACCAGACTCATAGAATGAGCGAGGGATTATATCGATGCGGTAACTGTGGACTTACAGGTACCATACAGGCTGGTTTAAACCCGGCGTCCTCTAGGATCACGCGGATTTGCTTGACCCAACGTGATCGAAGGTTCGGAATGAATTAAACTATTATTCGACTCTTGTAGAAGCGAATAATACGTTTAATTTACTTCTAATTAGGAATAGAATTGTTAATGAGCCTTAAACTAGAGTGACTATGGGCCTAGAGGATCACACACAATGGATTCTTGGGTGACGGATAATTATTATACAGGTGTATGTATTAATTCCCTTTGATTCCTTTTAGAAAGGAGTGTAAATGGGGCTTAATACATGAGTATAATAATGAAATGGTCATATATACAATTTTGGTCCTTTGGAGGTCTTTTGAACAGGGCCAAAACTCTATATATAGCCAACCTACGTGAGTTCATTTGAACTCTCGAACTCTTCCGACCTCTCTTAGCTTAACCAAGCATTAAGGGTTAAGAGAGGAGGATTAGCCTCCCCCCTTTCTCCCCCTTGCTCTCTCTCTCTCCAGAAGGTGATAGAGTCGGGAAAGTTGCGCCGGGGAGGTACCGTCGCTGCGCAAGGGTCCGTGTGGATCTTCTCTAGAGGCCGTACAGCTGTGCGGCTCGGTTTCTCTGCATCGGGTTTAGCGGACAGCGTCGTTCCGCGCAAGGTGAAACACGCAACCCGTAATTAGGGTCTTCGAAACACCGATTAGAGCACAGATTAAGCTTTCCATAACACCGGGATCGGGCAAATGAAATTTTTGTTATCCGCTGCGTCGTCCGTAGGTGCTGTACGAAACCTTACATCATGTATGTAGGAATGAGGATTGCTTGGGCTAGCAGCAGCACGAGCGGGATAAGAAGGCCCGTTAAAGGAATAGGGTCCAATGGAGGATTAAAGAGATGGGCCCGCACGGGAAGATGAATCCACACGGGGGTAAGAAGATGGAGAGGTATAGGAATAAGGTACATGGGAGAAGTGCTCCATGGGGAGAATGGAGACTTTGCACAGTGGATCTGAAATGAATACAAGGAGGGAAATGACCCCAAGACAAATGCAACTAAATGGGGACACACAAAGTTGAACTAAACCTAATGAGCCTAATCTGACAAAGAGATGCAAATGATGACACTGTGCAACATACAATGGAGGAGAGAGATGAGAAAAGAATCAACCAATTACCCAAACAAATTCCAAATGATGCGCGAATATTTTTATAAGTTCTCTTTTAGGATCTTAGTGGATTAATTAAAATGTGAATTCACTCAACCACAAGGTACCTAAACAGGGTGAGAATGGAGAACTGGCAGACTCTAAAGGACTCTCTCTCGCACGAATGCAGACCCTAGACTAGGGGGGGTATGGTATAACCTGTCCGGCGTCCGTGTGGGAATCCACAGCTCACGGGGGCTTACGGAGGTCCTCGGCAAGGTCCCCTAGTCGGCTCCAAGGAATATGGAGATGAGAGGAAACCCTACCTCGGCAGGAATGCGACTAACTATGAATGAAATGCATGAATCCTATGCGCACCGGAGTGCATGCGAAGTCTAGCCTAAAAACTAGCAACCAATGATCAAATCAAATATGTAAGAGGTGAAAGCAAGTATACAACAATGATATAGGAGCAGGGGGAGATCAGTAATCGGCATCAAGTATCATGAAAAGCATATAAGGTGGCAATGAAAGAGAATCACAGGTGCACTATAGCATGACAAGGACGGTCTCTGCAAGACCGCTCAGGGAGATAGACGGTCTGTAGACGACCGTATAATGCAAGGAGTAACGACAAAATAACATGCAAACCATAGAATGCTGGAAATGAACAGTGACATAAATGAGTTGCGTACTCGGATGAGCGGTCTATGGACAGCCGCTTAATGACTGGAACAGACCTACAAAAACCATGTAACAGCAACCAAGACAACAATCAGAAGATAGAGGAGTACCTGTGCCAACGAGATGGACGGCCAATAATAGACCGTGTAAGACTTGAACGGATGGCCTTGGACCGCTTATCGCAGCAGGCTTTGCAGAAGATATGGCACTGTTCACAGAGAAGAGCAGTGGACTTCCAGCCACCGAAGAGATGGACGGCTCCTGGAGATCCACACATGCTCCAGAGGACAGAGACCGCGCCCAGACCAACCTGAAATCACTTCGAAAAGAGGACTAACACAGCAAAAGAAGAGGTCAGCAAATCACTAACACGATGGGCACTAGGTGTCCCACCGTGATCGCCAAAAAATGGGCTGTTGACATGTTTTGTTTTTCCTCCTCATTTGGCTTAAAAGATGATGTCTTCTCTCCCCTTCTACTAAATCGATGTATAAAATAAATGGGAACAGCAGAAGGAGAACATAAGAGTGTAAATAACTGTGATGGCCACCAAGGTGCCTAATGTGATTGACACACCGTACCTTGGAAAGAGAGAGACACTCGCCTTATGAGCAACGCTGGGAGGATGTACGGCTCAGGAGGAATCGCCCGTAACGATGTGCGGCCACACGATAGGCCGTCTAAGGGCGCTGCAGAGGATGCGTGTAACGACCCAAGAATCCGATTACCGGGAAGGCCCGATAACCCGAGACTCGCACCGCCACCCATGAGTCCGAAGACTCGGAAGGGTTAGAAGGATGGTGTGGAAACTACACAAGTATCACAAATAATTACAGAATTAAACAGTTATATAAATAAGCAGGAAATGAATTAACGTTTTACATGGTCCATAATATAACAATAAAATAACAACAATAGTCCACAACTAGTACAGAGACAAGAAAAGAAAGTACAGCTACACGGGACATACCCCGGTTCTGACCTCTGGCACTAACGTTGGACACCTGAACCGCGCTGAGCCTTAGACGAACTCCCCTGAAGCCTCGCCTCGCCTGAAACACGGTGAAAATAAGCAGGGAATGAGTTTCGGAACAAGACTCAGTAGGGATCACTCGAACCCTACCTCGTAAACGGAGAAACCGCTACGCTAGCAGTAAGCGAGTACCTCAAAAAGGGAAACCCTGTCATCTACAAAGCACCGGTCTCACGGCACAAAAACCAACACACGTGCCACGGCGAAACAATCGGAACACAACGGCCAACACGGCAGAAACCCGAAGGTTGAAGTCGTAACGACTGACAGTCTGACACTCCCGACTCGACAGGAGTACCTCCCACTAGAAGCACAGCCGGTAGCGTCCCCTGACAACTTACACCGCACCGCAGGTGAACTGCCTGACGTGGTAGTGCCTACCCGAGGCACGGACACCAAACAAGTACCACAAACAAGTGACTAGCTGGGGTCACGCTCGTCAGCGTGTGTCCAACTACCCCCAACCACGTGTGCCCACACAGACCGCGCGTCCCTGGTCTGGCCCTCTGACTGGTTTTCCTCTTAGCCAGACTCTGGCTACAGACGTGGGGCCCGACGGAAATCAGTCTAAAACCGTCTCTAACGGTCAGCCCGTACACCACTCCCTGGTGAGACCAGTACCACGTACTGGTGGACTACGACTAGTGGAGGGTCACTGAAGGAGTAGACTCTCAAGTCAACGGAAAACCACGTCCGCATCCGACGACGTACGGGGACCACCCCACGTGCCGGCACAGTCGCACGGCAACTACGGTCGGAACAGAAACGGGTTGCAAACCACCCCGGGCAACCTAGTGCCTGACGGTCTACCCTAGACGCATCACAGGACTCTGACGGTCTTGGCGGGACCGTCACAGACAACTGACGGTCTTAGCCTGGACCGTCACAGAACCCTGACGGTCCAACGCCGGCCGTCACACTCCCAGTGTAAAACAGAGTGTAACGCACCTGCCCTGGTGCGTTACAGATTGTGACGCGCCTATGCAGGTGCGTCACAGGGAAAAACAAAGGCAAGCTGTGACGCATGCCACTCGGTGCGTCACAGCATGTGACGGTCCACACCTGGAGCGTCACACACATGTAACGCTCCAGCCCTGGAGCGTCACATTGCCTGGGGGTTAAATAGCTTCTGACGCACCCACGTTGGGCCGTCACAAGGCTGTGACGCGCCAGTCCTGGTGCGTCATACGCCTTGACCCCCAACGGTCAAACCAACGGTTGGATGCCAACGGTCAGGACGCTCTGACGGCCCACCCCAGGCGCGTCACACGCCTGTGGCGGTCTATCGTGGGACCGTCACACTCCCAGACCCCAGTTGGCTAAACAAGGCCTGTGACACACCCGCCCAGGCGCGTCACACGGTGTGACGGTCACTGGAAGGACCGCCACACCCGCCCGACGGTGAAACGGCGGGGAAAGCCCAAAAAACCCAACCACGCCCCCATGCCTCCACCGGAGAGGGGGAAATCAAATGGGAAGACCACTGGGGACCCCTAGCATGATCCCAGGCCACCAAAACGTGAAATCGCAGACTAAATCCATAGATTGGGTGAGCTCTCCCCAAATCATGGAAAACCCCAAACCCGCTTAATCAAGCCCCTCTCGGCCTCCCCTCGGCCTATAAATCACGGAAATGAACGGCGGGGAGTTAGGGAACGTCACCCTACCTCAATGGAGCGAATGCTCTGCCGAATCGATGCCAAGATCACGAAGAACGCTTTGAAAACCCTCGTCCCTTCACAGTTCCCCACAAGCTTTACACCGCCACGATCACCTAGCAGTCGCCCACGTCGTCACGCCGTCGCCCCGCACCGTCTGTAGCCGGAAGGGGACGTCGTCGCGGCCGAACGAGAGAGAAAGAGAGAGAGGGAGGGGCAGTGCTCACGGTGGGGGAGAAAGAAGGAAGAAGAAGAAGAAGAAGAAGAGGGTGAGGGGAGAGAGAGAAAAGAGAGATATTTATAGAAAATCTGAAAATTCCAGAAAATACCAAAAAATAGAAAATTACATTTACGGGATCCTCGGAACGCACCGATCGCAACGGTACCACTCGTGCCCAGGTGAACGACCTGGTTCACCCGCAACGAGGTTCCGAAGAAATTACCGAAACACACCGGTAATCGGAAAACACGCGCGAAAAGACTGCGGAATGCTTTCGGGCCTCCGAAACAACTCCGGATTGTGCCGATCCGAACACGAAAGATGCCCGAAACGAAATTTTGGACACAACGTAGCTGGACACTCCGAGAAACCAAATCCGGGACCCACGAAGAAGGATCCGAAAGGTCCGGGATATTACAGCCCTCCCCCCTTAAAGGAATTTCATCCTCGAAATTAAGGACAACCCTAAGGGGAAAGAAGAGGAAGACTCACTCAAACAAGTAAGGGAACTACCGACGCATCTCGTCCTCACGCTCCCAAGAAGCCTCACCACCAGAGTGCCGCTGCCACACCACCTTTACCAAGGGGATGACCTTGTTCCGCAGGCGCTGCTCTCGCCTATCGTCAACGCATACAGGAAACTCTGGGAGAGAAAGGTCTGGAGTCACCTCGGGCCACACAGAATCCTCAAGCACATGAGAGTCATCAGGCATATACTTCCGCAACATCGAAATGTGAAACACGTCATGCACCGACGCCAACTCAGGGGGTAACTGCAACCGATAAGCCACCTCACCGACGCGCTCCACAACGGGAAACAGACCAACATAGCGGGGACTCAGCTTCCCACGCCGTCCAAAACACATCACCCCCTTCATCGAAGAAACTCTCAAGAATACTCGATCGCCCACGGCTAACGCGAGGGGTTACCGCCTCCGGTCAGCATAGCTCTTCTGTCGACTCTGGGCCGCCAACATGTTCTGACGAACCACGTGCACAATATCCACACACTGCTGCACCAACTTCGGTCCCGTCAAAACACGCCCACCAACCTCAAACCAGTCAAGTGGAGTCCGACACGGACGCCCATATAACGCCTCATAAGGAGCCATGCCGATGCTCGAATGATAGCTGTTGTTGTAGGTAAACTCCACCAACGGTAGGTGGTGAATCCAACTCCCCTGCCACTCCAGGCAGCAGGATCTCATCATATCCTCTAAAGTCTGGATGGTCCTCTCAGACTGACCATCTGACTGAGGATGGTACGCTGAACTAAATGCCAACTCCGTGCCAAGAGGTCGCTGGAAACTCCTCCAGAATCCAGAAGTGAAGCGCGGATCCCGATCCGACACGATGGAGATGGGAATCCCATGCAACGGAACGATCCGCTCCACATAAAGACGAGCCAACTTGGGCACACTCCAGCTGACCTTGATCGGTAACAACCGAGTCACCTTCGTCAGCCGATCCACCAGCAACCAAATACTATCCTGCCCACTCGGAGTCCTTGGCAAACCCACCATAAAATCCGTGGTCACGTGGTCCCACTTCCACGCGGGAATATCCAAGGGCTGAAGAGTACCTCCTGGTCGCTGATGCTCCGCCTTCACCTGCTGACAGGTCAGGCACTTGGCCACAAATTCGGCAACATCTCTCTTCATGCCAGGCCACCAGAACTGCCTCCGCAAGTTCCGATACATCTTCGTCTAACCCGGGTGTACGGCGTACCTGCTCCCATGAGCCTCGCGCAACACCGCACGCCTAACCCACTCCTCGGCTGGGACGTACAGCCTGCCACGAAACCTCGCAGCACCGTCCTCGCCGGGTTCCACATCAGCCATAGCCAGAATCTGGGGTAACTCAGGGTCCGCATGCTGAGCCTCTGTCACCTGACGGCGAATAGCATGCATGACAGTCAGACTCGCAAGCACTGCTAACCCTGGCTCTTGGGGAATCTTGAGCCTGAAAGATACTTCGGGCACTTGTTCCCAGAGCCTCCACTTCCTCAACATCAAGGCACTGACCGCGACCTTCCGACTCAAGGCATCGGCTACGACATTCATCCTGCCCGGCTGATAAGACAGGGTGAAGTCATAATCCTTCATATACTCCATCCAACGCCTCTGCCTGAGGTTAAGGTCCCTCTGCGTGAACACATACCTCAAACTCTGATGGTCAGTGAACACCTCGAACTTTTCACCGTACAGATAATGCCTCCAGATCTTCAATGCAAAGATCACAGCCGCCAACTCAAGGTCACGGGTAGGGTAGTTCTCCTCGTGGGGCTTCAGCTGCCGAGATGCATAAGCCACCACTCTACCATGCTGCATCAACACAGCACCCAGTCCGACCCCGGAAGCATCTGTACACACCACAAAACCTCCCGGCTCAGAAGGCAAAACCAACACCGGAGCCGAGGTGAGCAATCTCTTCAGCTCCCTGAAACTCTGCTCACACTTCTCAGACCAGACGAAAGGCACATCCTTCCGTGTGAGTCTAGTCATCGGGGTCGCAATGCGAGAAAAATCTTGGATAAACCGATGATAATAACCCGCAAGCCCCAAGAAACTCCGGATCTCGGTCACAGACCTCGGCCTCGGCCATCGCATTACTGCCTCGACCTTGGCGGGGTCCACGGAAATGCCATCACCAGAAATCACGTGCCCCAAAAAGTGCACCTCACGAAGCCAGAACTCACACTTACTGAGCTTTGCATACAACTGGTGATCTCGTAGCGTTTGCAGCACCACACCCAAATGGTACACGTGCTCCTCGGCAGACCGCGAATAGACAAGGATGTCATCCACAAATACGACCACGAACTGGTCCAAATACGGACGAAACGCCCTCTGCATCAAGTCCATGAAGGCTGCGGGGGCATTGGTGAGCCCAAACGGCATCACCTGGAACTCATAATGCCCGTAGCTCGTACCAAACGCAGTCTTCTCCACATCGGACTCGCGAATTCTCAGCTGATAGTAACCGGACCGCAAATCAATCCTCGAGAATACTCGAGCGGACTGAAGCTGGTCGAACAAATCATCTATCTGTGGCAACGGATACTTGTTCTTAATGGTCACCTCGTTCAGCTGCCGGTAGTCAATGCACAGCCGCAAACTATCGTCCTTCTTCTTCACGAACAACACTGGCGCACTCCAAGGGGAAAAGCTAGGACGAATGAACCCATTGGCCAGCAACTCTTGCAACTGTGCCCGCAACTCCCTCAACTCAGCAGGAGCCATACGGTAGGGAGCCTTCGCCAAAGGTCCCATACCGGGCACAACCTCGATCACAAAATTGATCTCCCGCTGGGGAGGCAATCTAGGTAAGTCCTCCGGGAAAACATCGGGAAACTCGCACACCACCGGAATGCCCTCGACCTCCGGACGCGGCTGGTCTACCAAGACCACAGAAACGAGAAAATCCTGACAACCCGCATCAAGCAAACGACGAGCTCGAATCGCCGAAATAAGGAATCGGGAAGAGGAAGACCTGATACCTTGGAAATAGAAGGTGGGTCCATGAAGTCACCGAAAATAAACTCTCTTCGAGCCATAATCCACCAACGCATGATGTGTCTCTAGTCAATCCATGCCCAAAATCACATCAAAGTCCTGAAGCGGCAACGCATAGAGTCTAGCCGGCAAACTCCGCCCTTCTACCCACACGGGAATCTCATCGAAACAATACGGAGTGATCATAAAATCACCCGAAGGCAACTCCACTGTCAAATCACAGGACAACTGGGTCATCGGCTCCTCGATACTCAGCGCGAAATCCTCCGAGATAAACGAATGAGACACTCCAGAATTAAACAAAACCCTAGCCGCCCGACCCAAAATCTGAACGGTACCTTCCACGAACTGCGACGCCACTGCCTCTGCCCTCCGGGGTCGAGCACGGTAACCGTGTTCGGTTAACAAACACGGCCTAACTGATTTTGATAAAACTGGGGTTTGGCCTAGGTTAGCACCCAAATAGGCAAAAAAACTCGAATACACCGTTACTGACTTTGATAAAACTGGGGTTTGGCCCAGGTTAGCACCCAAATAGGCAAAAAAGTCGAATACACCATTCGGCCGGTTAAGGCGAATGGTGCATTCGCCCCTAACCCTGCTCGTTTATCAAATCGGCCCTTTAAAGTTTCTGCGACGCTACGGTTGTAATGCGGAAACTTCGGATGCTTCATCTCAAAGCTAGCATAATGATGCCAAGCAAATGGAAAACACACTTTGAAGATGGCGCTGGATCATATCTGCATCTCAACGTAGACACCTGTCCAATGAGTCGGAATCATCACATGTAAATCAATGGAGAAGGGTGCTCAGAGAGGGAGGCGATCCGCTTGTGGGCGTTCGGTACTGGGTTTAACGTCTGATAGTGATCGTATAGCCAAACCTTTTTTCATACAGATCATCTTAGCAACTCCCATTCGAGTTACATATCTCATAGTCTGACTGTTCATTGGACAACTAAGAAAAGTAAGAAAGAAAATTTAGACATGTTAGTATATCATAAATAAGGGGGTCCATCGCTTGTAACCTACTAAAACTGTACATTTTTTATTTTTTTTTTAAAATTAATTAATTATCAATAATCAAACTATACAAACATATAGGTTTGATCGAAACTGATGTGATAACGTATTTAAAAAAATTAACTACACCACCACCACCGACTATGTGACAAGTAAATCTCAATTTTCCATCGCGCGGGCCCACCCCCTGCGCAAAAGCGGTGCATTGGTTGCTTGTTGGAGTGAAATCAGGCCAGGAAGGGCACCGCCCATGTGCGTTCCATCAAAGCACGAGCAGCATGGAATTAATTAAGAGGATAATGTTAGATAAATCCTCTAGATCATAAAAAATACAATTTAATATTAGTATCTTTTATTAACGACTAGATTACCTACGAAACCCGGGATGGCCACAATTAGCAGGTGGTGGTGGCAGGCAATATCGGTGAATGATGGGAGTCGTTGGATGTCATAAATTAAATACTATGGTAAAAAAATCTGTATGTTTAAAGGTCAAAAAAAAATCTCTATCGTGGCTTAAAATTAATTTAGAGATATTTGCAACGTTTCTAAATTTTCAAATATTAAGATTAAAATCCCAGAAACTAAAGTGCCAGGTGTCAATTTCCGACGACCGGTGTCGCTGTCATGAAGTGCACTAGATTTGGTCCCACACGTGCCATCTAAGTAACACTTGAATTGTAACTCCTGCCCTCCAACCTCCCGGCATTTTATATTGCTACTGTACCCTTTATTAGTCGATTGAGACTTCAATCCGATTTGGTACCTTATTCGTGCACTTACCAGTAAGTTAATGTTAGGCAAATTAATTCCTTTCTCCTTGAAAATATGAACAAAGTCACGTTAATTTATAATATTTATTCTCGTTGGCTCAAAAAAAAGTGAAAATATTATTTCTGTGTAAAAAGGACACTCCGCGTCAGAATGATATGATCCACTTTTTTACGTATTAAAGAAGGAGCACATTTGACGAGAAAACACGTGATTGAAATATTTTGTAGAAGAATAAAATATTTTATTACAGGAATAAAATATTTGTTATAGAATTAAAATATTTTGTTAAGTTTAATTCTTATAATAAAATATTTTATTTCCGTAATATTTTATCCTTATAACAAATATTTCGTTTACGTAACAAAATATTTCATTTCTGTACTGTTTTATCTTTATAATAATTATTTCGTTCATATAATAAAATATTTTATTTATACAAAATATTTTATTAATTTATTTCTAAATTTAAACAAAATATTTCGTTCTTATACCAAAATGTTTCATTGAAATGTAAAATATTTCAATCCTATAAAATATTTCAGTTATGTATTTTCCCGCCGAGTGTGTTTCGTATTTAATATGTGAAAAAACGGGTCATACCATTCTGACGCGGGATGTCCTTTCTACGCAGATGTGTTATTTTCACCTTTTTTTTGAACCAATGAGAATAAATGTTATATTTTGGTGTGACTTTGTGTACCGAATTCGGTGCACTGAACATTACTCAATGGAATAGGATAACTTTGGTCAATTAATACTCAGATAAGGTCTCCCTATTTTTTTCACCTTCTTATTTTTGAAAATTATCGAGACTATTATAATCGAGGTCGAATAGTTGATATTAACTTTTTATTAGAATAAATTATTCTAAGAAAACTCGAGTTAGCACTAGATTACCCTACCCATCTTGTCGAAACCATTTTATTGCTAATCCATCATAATAAATTATCTTATTCCACCTTTAACTGGTTATCATTGGGCCCTAATCACAGTGTTTTACCTAAATTTTAATGGGGGAGCTCAACCCCCCCCCCCTCCCCCCCCACTTTGCCTAATCAGCTAGGGCAAGTACAAATTGTCATGACTTTGGCATAGCAAGCAGAAAAAAAGTCTTACCAGTTAGTTCTAATGTACAATATAATGCTACTTGCCTACCTTTTTTTTATATAATAGTAGGGGATTCAATGCTTTTCTTATTTGTTGTGTTGAATAGTCTGAGTTGTGCTATAAAACTATTATCCTTGGGAAATTACCAGCTAGCCACTTTCAAGCTCTTCACAACAGAGTAGGAGTCCACATCATATGTATGATGTGTAATGCAGATAGAGAGATCACAACTATGGGAGAGGGACAGTACCTGTTTATCAATTGATGAGAGGACAAGTTGATTAGAGCAGTCTAATTACCTTCAATCCCTTTTCTTCTCAGGGTTCTTTATCGACATATGCTGAAAAATGTACATTATTTGCGTCATTATATCCTTAAAATGAATATTATTTAAGCTTCATCTGTGTCCTTGCCGACTGTGTTCTTCTCTCTAACTTAAACCACAAGTGAGTTGTGTTTAACTCAATTATGAATTGCCGATCACATCCATAGAAAGAGTGAACAAGGATTTTCCTTATTAATTATTTAGAACGTAAAAATCATGATGTTTTTACCACCATTGTTAATAGTACTACAGGATATTATCGAGATGTCATCGTGGCAATTGACCAAAGAGACGTATGATTATATATTTTTGTGATTTGTACGTGAATCACGATTAGAGATGAATTTAAAAAAAATTATTCAAAAAAATATATTAACAGACATATTACTGACTTAATTTAAATAGTACATAAATATTATTTAGGTGTAATTTTTATAAATTTTTTTGACAAAAATAAATGATATATCTGTAAATAAATATGATATTTTTACATAATTTAAATTTACATAATGATATGTCTGTTAATATATTTTTAAGAATAATTTTTTTTCAAATTCACCTCTAATAATAATTTTTATCTAAAAAAATTATATTTTTAACTAATATGATGGTTTTAAGATTACAACTTTAAACAAGTGAGCTACGAGCAATATGTTCAAAAAAAAATTATTCCTTACCGGTGTGCATTTCTATGAGTCTCAATTTATTAATCGGGTGAGATTACTGTATTCGACCTTAGGGGTCGCATGCGCTAACCGACTCCCGTTAATATTTTTGTGTGTGAGAAAAGGAGTGAAATTCACAATGCTCTCTCTCGTCTGTTAAATTTATCCTCCAATTCTAATCGAGAAATAAACTGGGATTAAAAGCGTGCCGGATTCACGTTGAGATTAATAGAATGTCCAATTCAAGTGAGGGAATAATTTGATGAATTTATTCGGACATCTAGATAAATCACCATTAACGCAGTCGCCAAGAATTTCCATAGCTGAAATTGGGAAGGAACCACGAGACGGCAATCGCTGATGACATGGATAAAACCAATTTATTAACTGAGCCGAACCAAATTCTAACTACTATTTTGTTAATAATAACTAAAAAGATGACCTGTCCTAATTAATCTCTTCTAACCTGACGTCTCATTGACTCACATCAAAAGCTCCCCTCACAACCAACCACGTCGGCCGCCTACCCTCTTCTTGGCGGGTTTCCCAAGAGGTCATCTTACTCACTGTAACAAGGACCCCCCCCCCCCCCTCTTTTATCTTCACATCACTGTGTATTCTGCCTCACTTTTCTATCCTTGAAATCCTCCTGTTTTAGCTTCCCTATTATTGGAAGCTTCAAAACACCACCAACAAGTGAACACCAGAGGCCCAGTCCTGTTCCTTCTTTCCACTCTTTTAAATCTTTTTCCCTCTACCTTTATCTCTTCCACCCCTCCCCCCCCCCCTCCCTCCCGCTGTGGAGCACATTCTGGCACTCTAATTGGACCCCCGCCTTGGCAGTCTATCCTCTGCTGTCCCTCCAATGGAAGCCTCGCCGGGGTACGTCTATGGCGGCTACTGCCGCGGCGGGAACTCCCCGTTCGCCATGGAGAAGCAAGGGGGAGAACAGTTTGCGGTGGAGGACCTGCTCGACTTCTCCAACGAGGACGACTGCTTCGGCGGGGTGGACGAAGAAGTGGGTCTCGGCTGTGCGGCGGTGAACTCGGCTGACGCCTCCCAGCTGGTTACGGCCGTCGAGAGCAGCTCCAACTCCTCGTCCGGCTATGACCCGCGGCATTTCTCCGGTGACCTCGGCTGCCCGGGCTTTGTTGATGCCGGCCTCTCCGACGACCTCTGCGCCCCGGTACAGGAACAGTACTCGGGTCTTCCCCTCTGTTGTGCTTTCTTCTTTAAACAACATTTTTTTGTTGCTCTTCGTTCTGCAACACACACACACACACACATATATATATAACTCACAGTTTTGCCCATTTCTTGATTAGCTTTCATTCCAAGACCTTTGCTTTTCATTTCTTGTTGTTTTTTTTCTGATACCTGGTGTTCTAAGTTTTGGTGTTTCTAGTTTTCAAATTAAGTGCATTTCGACAGTCTCCTGCGAACCTATGGGTGTTACGGATGGTAGTTTGTGGTCTTTCTCGCTCGTTTTCATAGCCTGCTTCCTACTTTCTCAGTTCTCATTCTCATGTGCTAATTGCTAACTTCCTAAACATAAATTTGAAAGTTTATTGTCGACGCTGTATTTCCGGCAAAAATGGAAATTCCCCATTTTTAGAACTTCAAGCTTTTGGTGAGTATATACAACGTTGTGCATGTTTTCTCTCCGTTTCTCTTTTCCTTCCCCCCAAAAAAAGGAAAAAGATGAGATCTTTCCTCTCTCCCAACCCCCAAGCACGGAGGAGGATGGAACACTGGCAATTCCACTGTGGGATTCTATCTGGGTCTCTGTACTGGACTAGTTTTCTTTCATGCTGTGAAAGAAATGAGGAGGAGGAGGAAGAAGAAGAAGAAGGGCTAGAAGAGCTGACTGCAGCCTACTGTTTCTTCTGACAATAATGGTGGCTGCTCACTGATTAGAGTTTCTGCTTATGTTGGAACAGTACGACGAGCTGGCAGAGCTGGAGTGGCTGTCGAATTTCGTGGAGGAGTCCTTCTCGAGCGAGGACATGCAGAAGCTCCATTTGATTTCCGGCGTCAAGTCGTCCTCATCCTCCTCCTCGTCCGACGCCCAAAGCGGCGTCTCCACCCCACAAGGAGGCTCTACCCAAGCCCTCGCGCTGCTCCGCCCGGAGACCCACGTCCCGGGAAAGGCCCGCAGCAAGCGCAGCCGCCCCGCCCCCACCAGCTGGTCCTCCCGCCTACTCGCCCTCCCCCAGGCCGCCTCCGCCTACTCCTCCGAGGCCGCCGCCGCGCCGGCCAACCCGCGTCATGGTTCCACCGCCCAGAAGACCCCGAAGCCCGCGAAGGCAGAAGGCTCCCAGGGGCCGGCTCCGGCGGAGGACGGCCGGAAGTGCCTGCACTGCGCTATCGACAAGACCCCCCAGTGGCGGGCGGGGCCGATGGGGCCCAAGACGCTGTGCAACGCTTGCGGGGTCCGGTACAAGTCCGGGAGGCTGGTGCCCGAGTACCGCCCGGCGGCCAGCCCCACGTTCTTGATCTCGGAGCACTCCAACTCGCACCGCAAGGTGCTGGAGCTACGCCGCCAGAAGGAGCTGCTGCAGCAGCAGGACGTCAGCGGCCAATTCATGCACCTGGTGGGGTTTACGATGCGCCCAACGGAGGCGTAGGCCACCCCAGTTCTTGCTCCGCCACCGCGTCGGGCGGCCTGACCTCTCCCAGCTCGCCTGACGGGAGGAATTCGTGGTCTTGCAGTCAAAATCCGGAAGTAGACGTCCCTTCTGTTAGCAGAATTCTGATCTAGAACAACGTTGATTAATTAGTTGCAAAGTTTAGTTCAAGTTCTAACCTTAGCCTTCCTCAAAATGGAGAAAAAAATCCCTGGTTTTGTCCTCTCATATTTACTTATTTTCCCCTTCTCTTCTCAAATTTAACAAGTTTGAAGAACTTTGATTTCCTGGGCATTTTTAGTTCTTCAACTTCCACATCAGGAAATAAACAGATAGGGGAAGTAAGAAGGACAGGGGATTCAACTGGCCCACCAAAGATGAACCTTGGTGCTGCCGTGCTGGTTTGTTCTCTCCCCTTTTCTTCTGCACTTGGAATGGGAAAAAAATAACCCATTTAACTGAGGAGTGACGGTGCTCGACAATAAAGCCTTGTGCAGTGGTGCCCTCTCGCCTGTTCTTGCTAGTTTCTATATTTCTGAGGGATGCACCGTGCACATGACCGTTGAATACTCTGTCTAGCTATTAATCTTTTCATACAAGCCATTTAAAATTACTATGCCCTTCGAGAGTGGAGAAATTAAGTTCTATCACTTTAAGTATGCTTTGCCTTATAACTTAATCAATATAAATTTGGTTTGACAAAACTCAATCGGGAGGAGTAATGGTCGTGGTTCATCAACTCGTTGATCCGTGCCGGATCGAGATCGTCTTGATCCGATACGGTACGCCCGAGTCACATTTTGATTCGATACGATACGCCAGAGTTGTATGCGACTCGGGCTAACTCAATCTGACCCACCCCATCTCGGTAGCCCTTTCTTCCCCCAACCCGGCGCCCCTGTCCTACCTCCGGCAGCCCCCCACCGCGGCTAGCAACACCCCTCCTGGTCAGATCCTCGTCGCCACCGTCAGATCTCATCTCCCACCGTCAGATCGTCACCACCACCGCTGAATCCTTGCCGGAGCACACCTTAAATGTCATAGAGAAGGATAGAGAAGTAGGGAGAAACAAGTCGGTCTAAGTAGATTCACCCGAGTCAACTCAACTTGGACCAAGTCGGTGAATCATGATACTAGTATCTTATTGCTACGATACAAGGTGAAGAAAAGAGAGAAGATAATCATTTTTTAGCACCACTAGTTCTGAACGTTTGGAACCAATATCAGTCTTGTAAAACGGCATTGCAACAAAATTAAATATCTGAAATTTAGTTAAATTTGACCTTTGTTTTGTCCTGACGTGTCTATTTTGTTCCTGGTATCTATAAACTGTTCCAAAATATTTTTGGCATCACGTTTGATACTTATATGCTTTCTTCTTACATGTGCATGTCTTCTTGTTTTGATTAATATAAGGATGTCATTGCCACTTACTAACAAAGCATAGCATGTGATCACATCTCTTTATTAGCCTGGTCATGTGGTAGGGCTTCTACCGGAATCTCTCTGGTCGTGAGAGTGACGATGGTCATAACATAAATGAGGGTAATAAATAATGCCAATGAGCAGGCAGTGGTAGCAAATTAAACGAAAGGGAGAAGAAAGGGCCACTGACCCTGCACATGGACGACGCCAACAGGCATAATGGGAATCCAAATATGAGTGCACTCAGAGCTCGCGATCCCAGGCACTGCTGATCCATAGGCACCTTGCAAAAGATTTAAAATATGCATGTGACCCAACGTTCAGGATCCCATATTCTCCGATCCACCCACTCACATTTATATGAGAAGTAGTGTTCGGTGCTAGGATGCAGATCTAGGGAGAACAGGGATAGACGTTGGTCTCATGGGGACCCTATACACACCGGACCCTATACACACCTCTCTCTCTCTCTCTCTCTCTCTCTCTCGGAGAGTGCAGTACTACATGTTACGGTGCCCTCAGAATTTTTTATGTTTTATAAAAATATTTATATAATTTTAACGAGAAGTCTATATTCATGTACCGAAAAAATGAGTAAAGGGTTGAGTTCGTATCAAAATCATATGTCCAACATACGTAGGGTGGATATGTCATCTCGAATGACTCACCCTTAACTCAGATGACTTGTTCCACCTTTTTTCGTAGATTCATAAAATTTAACTTTATCCTTAACTGACCCCAGTTAAAGAAAAAAGAGCCAAACAAGAATAATTCATCTCACCCCGATTAACCTACCTTAATCGAACTTACTCTTTATCAAAGTAACCTATAGTGAGTTATTAAGAATGAGTTCAGATCGAATATGAATTTGAGTGCACTAAATATGTACTATATCTAAATATGAAATGAATATTTTTATAAATATTTGAATATGAATTTATATTTATATTTATATATATTATCTGATCCATCACGAGTACGGTGATATAATTAATCGAGCTTGCGAGTATTTAGATGTCCCTACTTGGGTCATAACCAAATTTTGTCCCATGATGACGACAATGGTATATACGCCGGCACCCGTCAGCCAACCCACCACACAAGCAGTTCTCGTTCTCGCACAAAGCACGCACATCAGACTCACGAGGCGCACACTAGCAAGGGACCGAACACATGGGCACCGTTTGACCAGACCAATCTTGGTGCTGGCCTTTCATGTCACAAGCCTACAAGCCGCATGATACATACAATACAAGACTGACTGCGCCCAGCTTGGCATTTACAGGGGTCATGCCCACGGGCTCTTCCCTTCCCAAGGGTTCACGAGGACCACGGTGCCGACCAAGTCACCTACAATTAGCTTGGACTACTTATAACATGGTCTATCATCTAGGATCGACTTATAGACAACTTATTTATATCGAGCCAAAACAATTCTAGTCGGACCGACTTGTACTAAATCTAAACAACTGGTTCGAGCCGCCCAGCTTTGGTTTATGCACCACAGCATACTCTTATAAAAGTGCAGGTCTTGTGCCCTTCGCCAAATTAAGGTCACAAGCCCAGTTGCAGAAACCATGCTCACACTCGTTCCCTCGTGCAGATCACACATGCATCGCCCACCCTACGTTGTCGTGTGCCCGCGCCTACCGTGTTCTTGTTCACAGTACTCTCATGCATGCGCTGAACTGCACACTTTTGCCATGCATCCAACACTCTTGCCCATTTGAGTGTCAAAAGTTTCCTTGTGTCGGTCTTGATCCGCCAAGAACGCTCGTCCTGTGGCCACATGCATGCATTGCCCAGTGTGCACAGGCTGCTTGTGCCCCATGCGCCTGTGCCGCCCCTCTTGGTGCACGCCAACACCAAACTGTTTGCTGCAATGCTTCATGCTTGTGCCTCTTCCCACACCGGGCCACTTCCCTGATGGGTCCTTACCAACCTCGTATTTGCATGCTAAGGTGCGCAAGCTACGTGCATGCTTGTGTGCGTTGTTGTGGGTGCCATGCCGATCTATATACGTCAGTTGTCACGTAGAAGAGGAAGAGGAAGAACTGATGCAGCCGCAGTAGCAGCACTGGGCCGCCTCTGCACGGCGATGTCAGCGGCAGCCAACAATTGTAAAATTTGTCACTTTTGTATTTCAATTTTTTTGTACATGAATCAATAAAGTTACTATTAATAGATATGCAAAAAGGTCGCTTAGATGTGTGCAAGATGACATCGTTAGTTATATATCTGTAATTTCAAAAGTGAGAAGCTATAATTTTCCCTGTTTAATTAATAAAGATTTATATGCAAAAGGATTAGCTGGCGTTAATGGGCCTTAAGCCCAGCCTTTTGGGTTACGAAAAGGTTGAGTAACACTTGCTGCATAAGGTATGTAGCAAAGGGCATAGCACCCTACCTTGATTCGTCCGTATGGTAAGAAGGGTATTGACGCCATAAATATCATGATCACCCACAATCTTTTTTTTTGATAGGTATTTTTTTGAATGGGGAGAGAGGATAGACGATTTGAACTCGGGACCTTCCCAAATGAGAAAGAGTGGCAAACCAAATGGACTAGACAACTGATCATGATCATTCACAATCTCATATGATGGCATGCAGACCCCTTCATGTGCCTTGTGAATCCCAAGTGGACCGAAGAATATTGTTAATCATTAAAATATACCTATACGATTGAAGTGGGGTTCATACAATTGAAATAAATACCGTATAAGACTTAAAAATAGAGGTTTGATTGAAATAGAGTGATTTGTACCGAAAAATGAGTTTTGACTGGAATATGCATCTATTTTAATACAAACTAGTATATGTTAGTGGAACCATCTTCAATCTTATACTCCTATAAAACACAGTATTTACAGTTATCCCCCTACTTCTTGCATATTACCGCCAATATCCCTAACATGCACCGTATTGTTGCGGTTATATCTCTATGGTTCTCATGCCGTGAACGCAAATGAATATTATGAGAATATATTTACGAAAATCATTTGAGCTGGTAAAATATCAAAAACATCTCGTATGAGAGAGAGGGAGAGAGAGAGAGAGAGAGAGAACACCCTCTCCTCTTTGCCCTCTCCACCCCATATGCTTGTTAACACCACGAGATTGACGAGCATCGGAGCAGCAACGGCCATGGGAGGTGTATCGATCTCACCGGGACGTTGACGAGCACTGTGAGATTGACGAGCATCGCACCAACAATGACCATGCGAGGTAGATCCCCGTTATGATGTCAGTCTCCCTCTTCACCCGGATGCCAACATTCTTCATGGTGAGAGGCGTGAAGTTATACCACCACTGCCACTAGGGTCTTCCATTGCCTCATCTATTACATGGCGATGTTGATGCATCACACAGTGAGGAGAACTTGGGGGAGGACGACGAGGAGCAACACCAGCACTGGAGACTGGAGGAGGAGGAGGTCGAGGAGGACGACAGTAAGGCTGCTCCCCCACCCCTTCCTGAGCCATCTCCCCCTCCAGCTTCGGTGAGCATCCCCCCCCACACACATCATTCCTTGTGCCCTCTCCCCCTCTAACTCTGACAAGTAGGCCCCTCCCCACCATTCACTGTGCCCTCTCCCCCTCCAACTCCAGTGAGCAAGGGCCGTCCCCCCACTCCTTCTTGAGCCCTCTTTCCCTCCCGCTTCGGTGAGTAGGCCGGGGTTGCCTGATGGGGCATCAAAGGCTATTTCATTATACGTGTCAAACGTATTTGTGTAATATGGCTTGTATTAGTGTGCTTGTTGGGATTTTTTCCATTTGGGCTCCTTTGTAAGACTTTTAATAAATCATTGGGCCACATTCCATGTAGAGTCCATTAAGGGGTTCACTTATTATAGTCCATTAAGGGGGTTATGTCATATTGGACCTTAAGGCCTTCATAATGGACCTTAAAGCCACTTAAGGTCCAATTGGACTTTTCCCTCTCTCATGGGCTACCTAGGTTGGAAAGCCCCACAGGCTAGTTATGGGTTCATGGGCCAATTGGTTGGTCTTGGCCCATAACCTCCATATTTGACCCATGAAGGGGGCGCCCCCTTGTTTGGCCTTATTAGGCTAAGTGGTGTATCATGTGTAATATGCTTTGACCACATGGGGAGAAATTGGGATTTTGCATTCCTAAGGTACCCTTCACTCACCTAGATCTGAGGGTATGGATGGCCATTTGCCAAGGGTGTCGATTTCATACATAAGCCATGTATTTTCCATTTTACTAGAATTAATGAATGCATTTTTGTGAAAATTGTCCAAGGAGTCATTTGCGCCCCTTCCTCTCTCCTATCTCCCCTTGCAAGTGTGATAGCTCAGATCTCTGAGGTGTGATACCTCTCAATCCATCCCCCTTTGAGTGTGAAACGCATCTCCACTGTCGCCGCCACCATCGAGTCACCGTCGCGCCGCCACCGCCACTTCTTCGGTGTTCTGTCCACTCTGGACAGAAGTTAAGTTTGCGATTTTTAGCTCTCAATCAGGAGCTTAGATCATGATGAAATTTGGAGGGTCAATTCCCCACGTCCACCCCATCCTCCACAAAAAAATTTAGGTTATTTACCCCTCGTTTAATATTTTTCCCAATCTATTTTTTCCACCCTTTGTAATCTGTCCCTGTTCAGATCCACCAACCAGCAAACCACCACTTTGCCCTTTTCACCCACTTTTCCTTTTCTGAATGAGCTAAAATTTTAACTGCAAATTCTGTCCACCCAACCCCCATCTCACAAATTTTCTTAGGATTTTTAGAGTTTGTTTACTATTTTTAAAAATCACTGTCTTTTCCCAAATCTATTCTGTCCTGTGCAGTCCAGATCCGACCCATCTCTGTTAGAAAATCCATTTCCCATATCAAACATCCATCAAATATTACAAAAAATTTATCCCCATCTTCCTTACTTTCCCCTCTAGCTTCCATAAAAATCACATCACCTAGATCCGAAGTTAGAGTCGCGGTCAACGCAATTTCTCAGGCAGATCTCAGTCTGCCCGGCTAGATCTGAACCTGAGAGCCCACCTGTTGTAAAATCGCCCATGAAAAATACGGCCCCCTCAAAATTACTATGATACTAGAGGGTTGTAGATCTCTGAGTCAGCTTCGTAACGGCGTTGGTTTCGCGTCGATCCGACGTCCATGCTGATCGCAGTAATTTTTCTCGCCGAGTCGCGCAGTGCTTACGGCAACAGAATCAGTTCGGGACAGCAAGCTGCCGCTCGAGTAGCCGTGTACCGGAAGCGTCGGAGCTGCCCCATAAGCTGCCCGTCAACCCAAGATCGGTCCTCCCGGACCCCTTGTGTAGCCCTTTACCTCCCTGTGTGGAGTGGGCAGTAGAATTCAGTTCTATAATTATTGTTAAATTTATACCGGGAGTTACTGTCTTGGCCGGGAACGTCTTCCCCACGCCCGGTAGCGTGGAGGTAAATTCATCACTCTCTCTATCGCATTTGCTTATTTCATATTTATTTGTATATGCCGCTGCGAGTGATAGGTTACTAGCTCGATTCAATTTAATCACCGCTGCGAGAGAAAGAGCGAAACCTGTCCCGTGACCCGATTCGGGCACAAAAGAGAGCCGACTACCCGACTCATTGCCGATTCCTCAACCGCGCACGATCCCGCGTTTCCCTCGCTAGGGATGAGTTGCGAGCTAGAGTCCTAGGTTCGCTGTCCGTCCCGCATCAAATTGGTATCAGAGCGGAGGGTTGAGTCTAGGGTAATCTTTGCTTAACAAAAATAAAAAAGAAGAGTCTAAGTCGGTCTAAGTTTGCATTTGCATACCATTATTCGGTATATCAAAAGGTGTTGTCCGACCGTTAGGTTACGCCTATCGGGAAGGTGATTCACTTGCGAGAGAGGATCTTCGGATCCCGTAACTCCGTCGAGTACCGGATCTTGGTTAAGTCTAGGCTCCTTAGTTTGCATTAGTTAGTGCATTCTAACTTGTGTCGTTGCATGCCCACTCGGCGAGGTACCCAATACCATCGCCCCGCACCTATGGCCAACCCACGGGATACCGTCGCAGGAGACCTCCACTCCTTGCATGAGGCCATCATGGCCCTCGTAGCCCGGATGGACCAATCTGAAACAACCTTTAGGAGCTTCTCGGACCGTATAGATGGCCGACTTAATGCCATGGAGGAACGGATGGAGTCATCCGACAGATCTGTCCAAGGTCTGGTCGGATGGTTGGATAGGATGTCACACAGAGACCCTCCTAAAGCGGCCCCGAGCCCACCCACACCCGCTCCAACGGTGGCCCAAAGCCAAGTCGTGGCCTAGGTCCAGCCCGCCCCTGTGGCCCAGGACCCGCCCGCACATGCTCCCCAACCGACACATACTCCTCAGCCCGCCCCTCGTCGGGCCCGCGAACCACAGCTCCTTGACCCTGGTCTTGAAGACTATGGGTCCGATAACGCTTATGAGGGGCATGGTCGACGCCGTCATGGCATGCAGCCGAGACATGAGGAGGACGATAGGGTCCTTCGGACCGTCCGAGCGAACCCCCCCATTTTTTACGGGTCTTTGGTTCCGAAAGTCTATTTAGATTGGGAGTCCGGCATGGACCGGTACTTCGATTGGTTCGACATGTTGGACCGTCGGAGAGTCTGATTCGCTACTATGAAGTTGATGGGATAGGCACAAACATATTGGAAGAACGTGGAGAGCCTGTTATTTCATCGGCAAGAGCCCCATGTTGAGACATGGGGTGAAATGAAGGTCAAGCTTCGGCAAAATTACCTTCCTACCACATACCGTCAGCGACTCATCGATAGGTGGCATAGTCTTAGTCAGGGAGATCGGTCCATCTCCGAGTACATTGCTGAATTTGATGAGTACTTTTTACGATGTGGTGTCTCGGAGGAGAGCACCATGCCCGTTTCCCGCTTTCGACGTGGTCTACGGCCGCACTTCCAGTATGAGCTTTTCCGCCATAGCGTAAAGACGTTGGAAGAGGCCTATCAGGTTGCTCTCGAGTTGGAGCAGTTTGAGGGAGAGTTCGAGTCTATCCAACGATCAGGCCCCACCCCTCTTCGTAGTACCGAGCCCCATAGCTCCTTAGGCCCATACCCGAGGACCCCCATGGCTCGACCCCAGGAGCCCGCCCCATCAGGAGCAATTCGCTCCAAGGTCTCGTCCTCCCCCGCCAAGGGATTTACCTCCACCCAACCACCGGCACCCATTGCCCGTCCCCCGGCACCTATTGCCCGTCCTCCGGCACTCACACCTCCTCCCTTGTTGCCTACACCCCCAGTCCGTCGAGAAGATAAGGGTAAGGGACCACTTATCAGAGAGACTAGTGGGTCACGCCAGCAGTGTTATCGCTGCTAGGGGTTCGGTCACTTTGCAGGCCAGTGCCCCACACGTACATCTCTAGTCATTAGGGACCAAAGGGTTGGAGAAGCCTCACCATCAGGGCTAGTGCCAGTCAGCTATGAGGCCGAGCAGGAATTAGCTGAAGAATTCTTTGGAGATGACCCGGAGGAACCTATTGACACCCAGGGTGCAGTCCCCAGTTGATGTTCATCTAGGGGTGAAGTCGTTGCATTAGGTATGAGTCTAGGGTCATGTGTGTGAGTCTTTGCTTTGTCAAATCTGTGAGAGTCTGCATATGTCGAGTCATTCAGTCTAAGGTCAAGCTCGCGATGTCAGTCCCTTCGAGTGCGAGGCAAGTCGGACCCAATGCGTACGTTGTAGGCTTGCCAGAAATTTGGGTTCAGATCTATCTATGTGTTGGATCTAGTCACATATAGGGATTCAGCGGTGATTCCTAGTGAGTCATTGAGCCGTCTCCTTCCTTTGAGAGTGACCCCACCCTGGAGTGTCCACCTCTAGTCTCACTCTATAGCAGCGAGTGCATAACGAATCTATATGGGATGAGTAGGTGACGGTTACCTGGAGTGGAGCGTACTCCGCGCTACCTGGTTGATGACGGATCCGCAGGAGCCACACGAGCAGCCGCACCCCTTACTCGAGGGGGTCGAGTTCCTCCTACCCGGGAAGAATTGATGGGATATTAAAGGCTATTTCATTATACGTGTGGAACATATTTGTGTAATATGGCTTGTATTAGTGTGTTTGTTTAAATTTTTTCCATTTGGGCTCCTTTGTAAGGCTTTTAATAAGTCATTGGGCCACATTCCATGTAGAGTCCATTAAGGGGTTCACTTATTAGAGTTCATTAAGGGGGTTATGTCATATTGGACCTTAAGGCCTTCATAATGGACCTTAAAAGCCACTTAAGGCCCAATTGGGCTTTTCCCTCTCTCATGGGCTACCTAGGTTGGAAAGCCCCATAGGCTAGTTATGGGTTCATGGGCCAATTGGTTGGTCTTGGCCCATAGCCTCCATATTTGACCCATGAAGGGGGCACCACCTTGTTTGGCCTTATTAGGCTAAGTGGTGTATCATGTGTAATATGCTTTGACCACATGGGTAAAAATTGGGATTTTACATTCCTAAGGTACCCTTTACCCACCCTAGATCTTAGGGTATGGGTGGTCATTTGCCAAGGGTGTCAATTTCACACATAAGCCATGTATTTTTCATTTTACTAGAATTAATGAATGAATTTTTGTGAAAATTGTCCAAGGAGCCATTTGCGCCCCCTTCTAATCTCTTATCTCTCCTTGCAGCTGTGAGAGCTCAGATCTCTGAGGTGTGATACCTCCCAATTCATCCCCCTTTGAGTGTGAAACTCATCTCCACCGCCGCCGCCACCATCGAGCCGTCGTCGTGCCGCCACCGCCACTTCTTCGGTGTTCTGTCCACTCTGGACAGAAGCTGAGTTCATGATTTTTAGCTCTCAATTAGGAGCTCAGATCGTGATGAAATTTGGAGGGTGAGTTCCCCACGTCCATCCCATCCTCCACAAAAAAATTTAGGTTATTTACCCCTCGTTTACCATTTTTTCCAATCTGTTCTTTTCACCCTTTGTAATCTGTCCCTGTTCAGATCCACCAACCAGCAAGCCACCACTTCGCACTTTTCACCCACTTTTCCTTTTCTGAATGAGCTGACATTTTAACTGGGAATTCTGTCCACCTAACCCCCATCCCACAAATTTTCTTAGGATTTTTAGAGTTCGTTTACCATTTTTAAAAACCACTGTCTTTTCCCAAATCTATTTTGTCCTATGCAGTCCAGATCTAACCCATCTCTGTTAGAAAATTCATTTCTCATATCAAACATCCATCAAATATTACAAAAAAATTATCTCCATCTTCCTTACTTTCCCCTCTACATTCCATAAAAATCCCATCACCCAGATCCGAAGTTAGAGTCGTGGTCAACGTAATTTCTCGGGCAGATCTCAGTCTGCCCGGCCAGATCTGAACCTGAGAGTCCGCCTGTTGTAAAATCGCCCATGAAAAATACGGCCCCCTAAAAATTACTGCGATACCAGAGGGTTGTAGATCTCTGAGTCAGCTTCGCAACGGCGCTGGTTTCGCGTTGATCCTACGTCCGTGCTGATCGTAGCAATTTTTCTCGCCGAGTCGTGCAGTGCTAACAACAACAGAATCAGTTCGGGACAGCAAGCTGCCGCCCGAGTAGCCGTGTACCGGAAGCGTCGGAGCTGCCCCAGAAGTTGCCGTCAACCCAAGATCGGTCCTCCTGGGCCTCTTGTGTAGCCCTTTACCTCCCTGCGTGGAGTGGGCAGTAGAATTCAGTTCTGTAATAATTGTTAAATTTGTACCGGGAGTTACTATCTTGGCCGGGAACGTCTTCCCCACGCCCGGTAGCGTGGAGGTAAATTCATCACTCTCTCTATCACATTTGCTTATTTCATATTTATTTGTATATGTCGCTGCGAGTGATAGGTTACTAACTTGATTCAATTTAATCACCGCTGCGAGAGAGAGAGCGAAACCTGTCCCGTGACCCGATCTGGGCACAGAAGAGAGCCGACTACCCGACTCATTGCCGGTTCCTCAACCGCGCACGATCCCGCGTTTCCCTCGCTAGGGACGAGTTGCGAGCTAGAGTCCCAGGTTCGCTATCCGTCCTACATCACTGCCCCCCCACCCCTCCTTACACCCTCTCCCCCTCCGGCTTAGGCGAGTAGGAGCTGTAATATCCCGGACCTTTCGGATCCTTCTTCGTGGGTCCCAGATCTGGTTTTCGGAGCGTTCAACTCTATTGTGTCCGAAATTTTGTTTCGGACATCTTTCGTGTTCGGATCGGCGCGATCCGGAGTCGTTTCGGAGGCCCGGAGGCGTTCCGCGGCTTTTTCCGTGCGTGATTTCCGATTTCCGGCATGGGTTTCGGCTTTTCTCTTCGGACGCTCGCTGCGGGTGAACCGGGCTGTTCACACGGGCACGAGCGGTACCGTTGCGATCGGTACGTTCCGAGGATCGTGGGGGTGTAATTTCCTAATTTTTGGAATTTTCCAGATTTTCCGGGTTTTTCTATAAAAACCCTCCCTATTTTCTCTCTCCCCCCACTTTCTTCTTCTTCTTCCTCTCTTCTTCTTCCTCCTTCCTCCTCCACCGTGTCTCCCTCCCTCTCCCTCTCTTCCTCCCGGTTGGCCACGGCGAGCTCCCCTCTGGCTGCAGACGGCGGCGGGGCGACGGCGCAGTGACGTGGGCGGCGGCGAGGCGGTCGTGGGGGCGTGCGGCGAGCGTGGGAAGCTTAAGGAAGAACGAGGGTTTCAAGCGTTCTTCGCGATTCGTGGACGATCCGGCGGAGCATTCGCTCCATTGAGGTAGGGTGACGTTCCCTAGCTCTTCGCCGTTCTTTTCCGTGGTTTGTAGGCCGCGGGGAGGCCGAGAGAGGCATGTTTGGGCATTTTTGGGGTTTTTCCATGTTTTGGGGGTGAGCCGCCCGATCTATGGTTTTAGCCCATGATTCTATGTTTTGGTGGCTTAGATGCATGCTAGGGGTCCCCAGGGGTCTTCCCCCTTGTTTTCCCCCTCTCCGGTGGAGGTACGGGGGCGCGGTCGATGTTTTTGGGGTTTTCCCGCCGTAGCGTGCTCGGAGGAAAGCGACGGTCACTCCAGTGACCGTCACTTTCTTGTGACGCCCCCGGGGGGGAGCGTTACTTCCTCTGGGTGTTGGCTTTGGGGTCTGGGGCTGTAACGGCCCTACAATGGACCGCCATTTGCCTGTGACGCCCCTGGACTGGGCCGTCAAATGCTTTCGACCGTTGGTTTTTGACCGTTGGGGGTCAGGCCATGTAACGCACCGAGATAGGCGCGTTACATGCGTGTAACGCACTGGGGCAGGAGCGTTACTTCCTGTTGTCCCCCAGGTGGATGGGCCAAGCGACGCACTGGGCCCAGTGCGTTACTTACTAGTGACGCGCTGGGGCAGGCACGTCACTTCCCCTTCCCACCCCGAGTGTAGGGCCATGTGACGCGCTGGGCCGGGCGCGTTACATGTGAGTAACGCACTGAGCCCGACGCGTTGCTTGCAAGCGACGCGCCGGGGTAGGCGCGTTACTTTCCCTGTGGTTTTGGAGGGTGTGGGGCGCCGTGTGACGCCCTGGCCTAGGTGCGCCGCTTCCAAGCGACGCACTAGGGCAGGCACGTCGCTTCCCCTATCCCCCCTTGCCGTGTGACGGTCTGCCTTAGACCGCCATTTTCAAGTGACGGCCCTAGAGTGGACCGCCATTTGGCTGCGACGGTCCAGGGTCGGACCGCCACTTCCTGGGTTGCCCCATGAGGGTGGCAACCTTGCTTTTCTCCGACCGTGGTCTCCGTGTGACGGGACTAGTGCGTGGGGTGATTCCCACACGTTGTCGGGCTTGGGCGTTATTTTCCGTGACTTGAGAGTCTACTCCTTTAGCGACCCTCCACTAGTCGTAGCCCACCAGTACGCGGTGCTGGTCTCACCTGGGAGTGGTGTACGGGCACCCACCTTTCGAGACGGTTTGTGGACCGGTTACCGTAGGCCCCTCGTCGTAGCCAGAGTCCGGCTGCGGGGGAAAACCGGTCAGAGGGCCAGACCTAGGACGCGTGGTCTGTGTGTGCACACGTGGTTGGGGGCGGTTGGACCCACGTCGACGGGCGTGACCCCAGCTAGTCACTTGTTGTGAGTTACTTTTCGGTGTTTGCGCCTCGGGTAGGACCTACCACGTCAGGCGGTTCACCTGCGGTGCGGTGTAAGACGTCAGGGGACGCTACCGGCTGTGCTTCTAGTGGGTGGTACTCCTGTCGAGTACGGAGTGTCAGACTGTCAATCGTGTGTTTCCGACCTTCGGGTTTGTCGGTGACCGTTGAGCTTCGGTCTTCTCTTCGTATCACGTGTGTCGGTTTGCGTGCCGTAGAGTCTTGCTTTGTAGAGTACAGGGCTTTTCTTTCCGAGGTACTCTCCTACCGCTAGAGTAGTGGTTTCTCACTTTGCGAGGTAGGGTTCGAGTGATGCCTACTGAGTCTTGTTCCGAGACTCATTCCCTGCGTGTTTTCACCGTGTTTCAGGTGAGACGCCACCTTCGGGGAGCGCGTCAGGAGCGCAGCGTGGTGCGGGTGCCCAGAGGTAGTGCCAGAGGTCTGAGCCGGGGGATGTCCCGTGTAGCTGTACTTTTCTTTCTTGTCACTGTACTAGTCGTGGACTGTTGTTGTGGTTTTATTTTGTGGACCATGTAAATTGTTATCTTATTTCCTGCTTATTATCATAACTGTTTAATTTCTGCAATTACTTGTGATAACTATGTAGTTTCCACACCATCATTTTAACCCTTCCGAGTCTTCGGACTCGTGGGTGGCGGTGCGAGTCTCGGGTTATCGGGCCTTCCCGGTAATCGGATTCTCGGGTCGTTACAGCTGGTATCAGAGCGCGGTTGTGGAATTACATGGGAATCATAGGTAATTGTAGTGGTCCACTAGTCCATGGCGATGATGTACAGGTGACGCTGGCCTTGGGCACCGCGTGTTTTATTCTGACATTGCCGTTTTCGTGTTTTCTGTCTTGTGCCAGAGGAGCGAGGATGGCGCCGAGGAGGAGTTCTCGCTCTCAGCAGGGGCAGTCGGCTGGAGGTCAGGAGATCCAGCAGGGGGTCCAGAGGGACCAGGAGGAGCATAGCAGAGTTCCGGGAGCTACCGAGGCCGCGGATGCTGCGAGAGCTCCGGGGGCCGAGGATTTCTTCAGTGGCATGTACCATCTCATGTCTCAGCAGTTTGGCGGAGAGGTTGCTGAGGGCTCGTCAGTCAGGGGTGGGCCGGGCCGAGCAGTGAGGGACTTCATGCAGTTCCATCCACCTTACTTTAGCGGCCAGGCAGACCCTGATGCGGCTCGTGATTGGCTCGATGAGATGGAGCGGGTGTTCAGTTCTGCGAAAAGTACTGCCGAGGACAGAGTGGTGTTGGCCTACAACCAGTTGCAGGGTACGGCTCGGAGGTGGTGGTCTTCCGAGTGGAAGACGTCCTTTCAGCTTCGTCCACTTGAGCAGGTCGAGTGGGGTGACTTTGTCAGTGCTTTCGAGCGTACGTACTGTCCAGACGTCGTTGCTACGCAGCGGATGCGGGAGTTTCTGGAGTTGGTGCAGGGTGACATGTCCGTGTTGTAGTACAGGGCCCGATTTGTCGAGCTGGGTCGGTACGCACCTCATGTCATGGAGCATGAGAGGGTGAGGACCACGCAGTTTGTACAGGGCTTGAGGCTGGAGCTGAGGCACCATTTGATCGCGAATGGGGCCACTGATCTAGAGACAGCGTCTCGTGTTGCGATTTCCTTGGAGATGGATATGCAGAGGACTCGAGGACCGATCAGCCAGGGGCAGTCTGTGTCAGGTCGCAGCCAGCAGTCGGCTACCCAGCAGCAGGGTTTCTTCCAGCATGCGTCGGGTGGTTCAGGAGTACCGGCATCGGCAGCTTCAGTGACAGGTTCTGCGTCTTTTAGCTCGAAGGTCAAGAAGTTCTTGAAGAAGGGTTTCCGTAAGAAGCCCAAGGATCAGGGACAAGCTTCATCGGGCAGTGTACAGCAGCCGATTCCTTTTCAGCGTCAGGGATCAGGGGGTGGATCACGAGGACCTTGTCCACGGTGTGGTGGGACCCACCCAGGCAGGCAGTGCACGGCGCCGATTATCTGTTTTCGGTGTGACCAGCCAGGGCACATGGCGCGTGACTGTCCACAGAGACCGCCGCAGCAGCAGTTTCCCCAGCAGCAGAGGCAGCAGCAGCAGCAGCAGCAGCAGGGACAGTATCCGCCGCTACCCAGGTCAGCCAGCGTGGGAGGCAGGCAGAGGGCTCGAGGCCAGATCACGCACTTGACCAGGGCAGAGGCAGTGGCGTCGCAGCTCGTGGAAGGTACCGTTCAGATTTTGGGTTGTGCGGCTCGGGTTTTGTTTGATTCTGGCGCGTCTCATTCGTTTATTTCGGAGGATTTCGCGTCGAGCGTCGAGGAGCCGGTGACCCAGTTGTCCTGTGATTTGGCAGTGGAGTTGCCTTCGGGTGACTTTATGGTCACTCCGTATTGCTTCGACCAGGTTCCGGTGTGGATCGATGGCCGGAGTATGCCAGGCAGATTGTATGCGTTGCAGCTTCGGGATTACGATGTGATTCTAGGCATGGATTGGCTCGAGACTCATGGAGCGGTGGTGGATTGTGGGATGAAGAGGGTCTACTTCCAGCATCCGAGCAAGAGGACCTTCTATTTCCAAGGTATCCGTTCCACCTCTTCTCGATTTCTTATCTCTGCTATTCGAGCCCGTCGGTTGCTTGATTCAGGTTGTCAGGGTTTTCTCGCGTCAGTGGTTGTGTCTGACCGGATGGAGCCGGATGTCGAGGACATCGCGGTGGTGTGCGAGTTTCCCGATGTTTTTCCTGAGGAGTTGCCTGGATTACCTCCCCAGCGGGAGATCGATTTTGTGATCGAGGTTGTACCTGGTGCGGGACCTTTGGCGAAGGCTCCCTACCGTATGGCCCCCGCTGAACTGAGAGAGTTGAGGGCGCAGTTGCAGGAGCTGCTGGCCAAGGGGTACATTCGTCCGAGTTTTTCCCCTTGGGATGCGCCCGTGTTGTTTGTGAAGAAGAAGGACAGTAGTCTGCGGCTGTGCGTTGACTATCGGCAGCTGAATGAAGTGACCGTTAAGAACAAGTATCCGTTGCCGCGGATCGATGACTTGTTCGACCAGCTTCAGTCTGCGCGAGTGTTCTCGCGGATTGATTTGCGGTCAGGTTACTATCAGCTGAGGATTCGCGAGTCCGATGTGGAGAAGATTGCATTCAGTTCGAGGTACGAGCATTATGAGTTTCTGGTGATGCCGTTTGGGCTCACCAATGCCCCAGCTGCCTTTATGGACTTGATGCAGAGGGTGTTTCATCCGTATTTGGACCAGTTCGTGGTCATTTTCGTGGATGACATCCTTGTTTATTCGCGGTCTGCTGAGGAGCACGCGTACCATTTGAGTGTGGTACTGCAGACGTTGCGAGATCACCAGTTGTATGCGAAGCTCAGCAAGTGCGAGTTTTGGCTCAGCGAGGTGCACTTTCTGGGGCACGTGATTTCTGGTGATGGCATTTCCGTGGATCCCGCCAAGGTCGAGGCTGTGATGCAATGGCCGAGGCCGAGGTCGGTGACGGAGATCCGGAGTTTCTTGGGACTTGCGGGTTATTATCGTCGGTTTATCCAGGATTTTTCCCGCATTGCGACCCCGATGACTAGGCTCACGCGGAAGGATATACCTTTCGTTTGGTCCGAGGAGTGTGAGCAGAGCTTCAGGGAGCTGAAGAGATTGCTCACCTCGGCTCCGGTGTTGGTTTTGCCTTCTGGATCGGGAGGTTTCGTGGTGTGTACAGATGCTTCCGGCGTTGGACTGGGTGCTGTTCTGATGCAGCATGGTAGAGTGGTGGCTTATGCATCTCGGCAGCTAAAGTCTCACGAGGAGAACTACCCTACCCATGACCTTGAGTTGGCGGCTGTGATTTTCGCGCTGAAGATCTGGAGGCATTATCTGTACGGTGAGAAGTTCGAGATGTTCACTGACCATCAGAGCTTGAGGTACGTGTTCTCGCAGAAGGACCTGAACCTCAGGCAAAGGCGTTGGATGGAGTTCATGAAGGACTATGACTTCACCCTGTCTTATCAGCCAGGCAGGATGAATGTCGTCGCCAATGCCTTGAGTCGAAAGGTTGCGGTCAGTGCCTTGATGTTGAGGAGGTGGAGGCTCTGGGAACAAGTGCCCGAGGTATCTTTCAGGCTCAAGATTCCCCAAGAGCCAGGGTTGGCTGTGCTTGCGAGTCTGACTGTCACTCCTGCTATCCGTCGTCAGGTGACAGAGGCTCAACATGTGGACCCTGAGTTGCCCCGGATTTTGGCTATGGCTGACGTAGAGCTCGGCGAGGACGGTGCTGCGAGGTTTCGTGGCAGGTTGTACGTCCCAGCTGAGGAGCAGGTTCGTCGTACGGTGTTACGCGAGGCTCATGGGAGCAGGTACACTGTACACCCGGGTGCGACGAAGATGTATCGGAACTTGCGGAGGCAGTTCTGGTGGCCTGGCATGAAGAGAGATGTCGCAGAATTTGTGGCCAGGTGCCTGATCTGTCAGCAGGTGAAGGCGGAGCATCAGCGACCAGGCGGTACTCTCCAGCCCTTGGATGTTCCTGCTTGGAAGTGGGACCATGTGACCACGGATTTTGTGGTGGGGTTGCCAAGAACCCCGAGTGGGCAGGACAGTATTTGGTTGCTGGTGGATCGGCTGACGAAGGTGACTCGGTTGCTACCGGTCAAGGTCAGCTGGAGCGTGCCTAAGTTGGCTCGTCTTTATGTGGAGCGGATCGTTCCGTTGCATGGGGTTCCCATTTCGATCGTGTCGGATCGGGATCCGCGCTTCACTTCTGGATTCTGGAGGAGTTTCCAGCGAGCTCTTGGCACGGAGTTGGCATTTAGCTCGGCATATCATCCTCAGTCAGATGGTCAGTCTGAGAGGACCATTCAGACCTTGGAGGACATGCTGAGATCCTGCTGCCTGGAGTGGCAGGGGAGTTGGATACATCACCTACCGTTGGTGGAGTTTGCCTATAACAACAGCTATCATTCGAGCATCGGCATGGCTCCTTATGAGGCATTGTACGGGCGTCCTTGTCGGACTCCACTTGATTGGTTTGAGGTGGGTGAGCGTGTTTTAACGGGACCGGAATTGGTGCAGCAATGTGTGGATGTTGTGCACCTGGTTCGTCAGAACATGTTGGCGGCCCAGAGTCGGCAGAAGAGCTATGCTGACCGTAGGAGGCAGCCCCTCGAGTTCACCGTGGGCGATCATGTGTTCTTGAGAGTTTCTCCGATGAAGGGGGTGATGCGTTTTGGACGGCGTGGGAAGCTGAGTCCCCGCTATATTGGTCCTTTCCCGATTGTGGAGCGCATCGGTGAGGTTGCTTACCGGTTGCAATTACCTCCTGAGTTGGCGTCGGTGCATGACGTGTTCCACGTCTCGATGTTGCGGAAGTATATGCCCGATGACTCTCATGTGCTCGAGTTTTCCGTTTGGCCTGAGGTGACTCCAGATCTTTCTCTCCCAGAGTTTCCGATCCGCGTGGAGGATAGGCGAGAGCAGCGCCTGCGGAACAAGGTCATTCCCTTGGTAAAGGTCGTGTGGCAGCGACACTCTGGTGGTGAGGCTTCTTGGGAACGTGAGGACGAGATGCGTCAGCAGTTCCCGTATCTGTTTGAGTGAGTCTTCCTCTTCTTTCCCCTCTGGTTGTTCTCAATTTCGAGGACGAAATTCCTTAAGGGGGGGAGGGCTGTAATATCCCGGACCTTTCGGATCCTTCTTCGTGGGTCCCAGATCTGGTTTTCGGAGCGTTCGGCTCTATTATGTCCGAAATTTTGTTTCGGACATCTTTCGTGTTCGGATCGGCGCGATCCGGAGTCGTTTCGGAGGCCCGGAGGCGTTCCGCGGCTTTTTCCGTGCGTGATTTCCGATTTCCGGCACGGGTTTCGGCTTTTCTCTTCGGACGCTCGCTGCGGGTGAACCGGGCTGTTCACACGGGCACGAGCGGTACCGTTGCGATCGGTACGTTCCGAGGATCGTGGGGGTGTAATTTCCTAATTTTTGGAATTTTTTGGATTTTCCGGGTTTTTCTATAAAAACCCTCCCTATTTTCTCTCTCCCCCCACTTTCTTCTTCTTCTTCCTCTCTTCTTCTTCCTCCTTCCTCCTCCACCGTGTCTCCCTCCCTCTCCCTCTCTTCCTCCCGGTTGGCCACGGCGAGCTCCCCTCCGGCTGCAGACGGCGGCGGGGCGACGGCGCGGTGACGTGGGCGGCGGCGAGGCGGTCGTGGGGGCGTGCGGCGAGCGTGGGAAGCTTAAGGAAGAACGAGGGTTTCAAGCGTTCTTCGCGATTCGTGGACGATCCGGCGGAGCATTCGCTCCATTGAGGTAGGGTGACGTTCCCTAGCTCTTCGCCGTTCTTTTCCGTGGTTTGTAGGCCGCGGGGAGGCCGAGAGAGGCATGTTTGGGCATTTTTGGGGTTTTTCCATGTTTTGGGGGTGAGCCGCCCGATCTATGGTTTTAGCCCATGATTCTATGTTTTGGTGGCTTAGATGCATGCTAGGGGTCCCCAGGGGTCTTCCCCCTTGTTTTCCCCCTCTCCGGTGGAGGTACGGGGGCGCGGTCGATGTTTTTGGGGTTTTCCCGCCGTAGCGTGCTCGGAGGAAAGCGACGGTCACTCCAGTGACCGTCACTTTCTTGTGACGCCCCCGGGGGGGAGCGTTACTTCCTCTGGGTGTTGGCTTTGGGGTCTGGGGCTGTAACGGCCCTACGATGGACCGCCATTTGCCTGTGACGCCCCTGGACTGGGCCGTCAAATGCTTTCGACCGTTGGTTTTTGACCGTTGGGGGTCAGGCCATGTAACGCACCGAGATAGGCGCGTTACATGCGTGTAACGCACTGGGCAGGAGCGTTACTTCCTGTTGTCCCCCAGGTGGATGGGCCAAGCGACGCACTGGGCCCAACGCGTTACTTACTAGTGACGCGCTGGGGCAGGCACGTCACTTCCCCTTCCCACCCCGAGTGTAGGGCCATGTGACGCGCTGGGCCGGGCGCGTTACATGTGAGTAACGCACTGAGCCCGACGCGTTGCTTGCAAGCGACGCGCCGGGGTAGGCGCGTTACTTTCCCTGTGGTTTTGGAGGGTGTGGGGCGCCGTGTGACGCCCTGGCCTAGGTGCGCCGCTTCCAAGCGACGCACTAGGGCAGGCGCGTCGCTTCCCCTATCCCCCCTGGCTGTGTGACGGTCTGCCTTAGACCGCCATTTTCAAGTGACGGCCCTAGAGTGGACCGCCATTTGGCTGTGACGGTCCAGGGTCGGACCGCCACTTCCTGGGTTGCCCCATGAGGGTGGCAACCTTGCTTTTCTCCGACCGTGGTCTCCGTGTGACGGGACTAGTGCATGGGGTGATTCCCACACGTTGTCGGGCTTGGGCGTTGTTTTCCGTGACTTGAGAGTCTACTCCTTTAGCGACCCTCCACTAGTCGTAGCCCACCAGTACGCGGTGCTGGTCTCACCTGGGAGTGGTGTACGGGCACCCACCTTTCGAGACGGTTTGTTGACCGGTTACCGTAGGCCCCTCGTCGTAGCCAGAGTCCGGCTGCGGGGGAAAACCGGTCAGAGGGCCAGACCTAGGACGCGTGGTCTGTGTGTGCACACGTGGTTGGGGGCGGTTGGACCCACGTCGACGGGCGTGACCCCAGCTAGTCACTTGTTGTGAGTTACTTTTCGGTGTTTGCGCCTCGGGTAGGACCTACCACGTCAGGCGGTTCACCTGCGGTGCGGTGTAAGACGTCAGGGGACGCTACCGGCTGTGCTTCTAGTGGGTGGTACTCCTGTCGAGTACGGAGTGTCAGACTGTCAATCGTGTGTTTCCGACCTTCGGGTTTGTCGGTGACCGTTGAGCTTCGGTCTTCTCTTCGTAGCACGTGTGTCGGTTTACGTGCCGTAGAGTCTTGCTTTGTAGAGTACAGGGCTTTTCTTTCCGAGGTACTCTCCTACCGCTAGAGTAGTGGTTTCTCGCTTTGCGAGGTAGGGTTCGAGTGATCCCTACTGAGTCTTGTTCCGAGACTCATTCCCTACGTGTTTTCACCGTGTTTCAGGTGAGACGCCACCTTCGGGGAGCGCGTCAGGAGCGCAGCGTGGTGCGGGTGCCCAGAGGTAGTGCCAGAGGTCTGAGCCGGGGGATGCCCCGTGTAGCTGTACTTTTCTTTCTTGTCACTGTACTAGTCGTGGACTATTGTTGTGGTTTTATTTTGTGGACCATGTAAATTGTTATCTTATTTCCTGCTTATTATCATAACTGTTTAATTTCTGCAATTACTTGTGATAACTATGTAGTTTCCACACCATCCTTTTAACCCTTCCGAGTCTTCGGACTCGTGGGTGGCGGTGCGAGTCTCGGGTTATCGGGCCTTCCCGGTAATCGGATTCTCGGGTCGTTACAGGAGCCGTCCCCTCCAGTTCCCTGATCTACCCCCCCTCCCTGCACCCTATTCCCCTTTAGCTCCGGCGAGTAAGGGCTGCCCCCCCACTCCCTGCACCTCTCCCCCTCAAGCTCTAGTGAGTAAGGGCCATCCCCCAATCGTTCTCCATGCCCTCTCCCCCTCCGTCTCCGGCAAGCATGGGCCACCCCCACCCCTTCTTGAGCCCTCTCTCCCTCCAGCTCCGTGGAGCATGGGCCGCCCCCACTGCTCCCTGTGCCCTCTCCCCCTCTGGCTCAGACGAGCATGGGCCGCCCCCCCTCCTTGCACCCTCTCCCTCTCTAGCTCCGACGAGCAAGGGCTACTCCCCCACCCATCCCTAATCTGCCCCTCCCCTCCACCCCTCCATGCATCTCTCCCCCTCTAACTTTGATGAGCAAAGGCGCCGCCCCCACCGTTCCCTACGCCCTCGATCTCCCCCTCCAGCTCAAATGAGTAGGGCCCCCCCACCCCTTCCTACCCCCTCTCCCCCTATGGTGATCTGGGCCCCCACCCCTCCAGAGAGAGAGTTCTAACCTGATGATAAGTTAGTAATTGGGCCACTTAATTTGTGCGGCACTTGAGTCAAAGTAACGATAGTTACGACAAGGGCATATTTGCAATAATACTATATACATTAAAGATATTGGTGGTAATGTGTAAAAACTAGGGAGATAAATGTAAATATGATATTTTATATTTAAAAATCCCTATTTTATATTAGTGATCAATAGTATTTTCAGTTCCCTTAAGTTTCATCGAGTGAAAGGTCACATGAGATCAAGATGTAAGGTTTCGCACAGCACCTACGGGCTACGCAGCGGATAACAAAAATTCATTTGCCCGATCCCGGTGTTATGGAAAGCTTAATCTGTGCTCTTATCGGTGTTTCTAAGACCCTAATCACGGGTTGCGTGTTTCACCTTGCGGGGAACGACGCTGTCCGCTAAGCCCGATGCAGGGAAACCGAGTCGCACAACAGTACGGCCTCTAGAGACGATCCACACGGACCCTTGCGCAGCGACGGTACCTCCCCGGCACAACTTTCCCCGGCTCTAACACCTTCTGGAGAGAGAGAGAGCAAGAGGGAGAAAGGGGGAGGCTAATCCTCCTCTTAAGCTTATGTGCTTGCTTAAGCTTAAGAGGTTGGAAGAAGTGAAGGCTCGAATGAGCTTCACGTAGGTAGCTATATATAGAGTTTAGGTTTATTAGAAAATGGTTCTAAAAGACCAAAACTGTGTATATGTCCTATCTCATATTATACATATGTATTAAACTCCGTTTACACTCCTTTCCAAAAGGAATTAAAAGGAAATAATACATACATTTGTATAATAATTATCCGTCACCCAAGAATCCATTGTGTGTGATCCTCTAGGCCCATAGTCACTCTAGTTTAAGGCCCATTAACTTCTAATTCCCAATTAGAAGTAAATTAAACATATTATTCGCTTCTACAAGAGCCGAATAATAGTTTAATTCATTCCGAACCTTCGATCACGTTGGGTCAAGCAAATCCGCGTGATCCTAGAGGACGCTGGGTTTAAACCAGCCTGTCTGGTACCTGTAAGTACATAGTTACCGCATCGATATAATCCCTCGCTCCTTCTATGAGTCTGGTACGATCGAGGGTACGGTATCTGTCAAACCCCATGATCGTGCCATTTGACTATGACCTCCTTAAAGTGTATGCCGTCCGTCCTAAACGAACTCATACGACCCTGGCCAGGGATTTAACGGAGCGTCAATGTCATGACCCATTAACTGTCTGATATATACTCGACAGTGAGCGATCCCCTCTTGACCATTGATGATCTTCACACGTATCCTGGAGTGGTTAATGACTCGGCAACTCATGACTTAAGGTTAAAGTCACTTAGCTAAGTAATTAAACCATTCCAGTCCTCGTGTAAGATCCGATCAATGTCTCAGGTCAAAGGACCAACGATGCTACTGAGACCGTTGGATCTTCAGTTGACATTAGGTATAATCAACCATCTGAAGATCCAATAGCGGATCAGTTCAGTGTACATCCTCCAAGGACATACACCTACACATATGTGTTGGTGCCCCGCACCAATGACCATGAGACTGGTCACTGACACATCATGTGTACTGGTTTAATAGGTAATCAAAGTCCCCGAGTGATTACCCTCCAACCAGGAACAGTTTAAGGTATGTGTACATGTAAAGTAAGTCTCATGTTCGAGATCCAATCTCGAGCTGACTTTACAACCACATATCCTAGGGACAACGTAAAGTAACACAATCGCATATTTACGCTCAAACACCACTTTATTAATGAACAAGATCGTATAACTATTGGGCCTACCCGACCCGAAATTGGCCTGTAGCACACCAACACTAACAATCTCCCACTTGAACTACAGCCAATTGCCCACAACTTTGAGGCCCATCTTATCCCGATGACGCTCAAATACAGTCTGTGTCAAAGGCTTAGTCTGTGGATCTGCTATGTTGTCTTCTGACGGTACACGCTCTACCATCACATCTCCACGATCAACAATCTCCCGAATAAGGTGAAAGCGCCTGAGAATATGCTTTGACCTTTGGTGAGATCTCGGTTCCTTCGCCTGGGCGATGGCCCCATTATTATCACAAAATAATGGGATGGGAGCTGATATCTCGAGAACTACGCCAAGTTCCAAGATGAATTTCTTCATCCAGACGGCTTCCTTAGCAGCTTCAGCTGCAGCAATATATTCCGCCTCCGTCGTCGAATCTGCAGTCGTGTCTTGCTTGGAGCTTCTCCAACTGACTGCCCCTCCATTCAACATGAATACAAATCCAGACATGGATTTGCAGTCATCTGGATCTGACTGGAAACTAGAATCTGTGTAAGCTCTAAGCTGTAAGTCATCTCCTCCATAAAGCAGAAAAAGATCCTTAGCCCTTCGCAGGTACTTAAGGATGCCCTTTACTGCCTTCCAGTGCTCTTCGCCTGGATTTGCCTGATATCTACTGACAATGCTTAAAGCATTGGCAACATCAGGCCGTGTACATAGCATTGCATACATGATTGACCCTATCGCCGAAGCATAGGGTATCTTATTCATGTGTGCGACCTCCTCAGAAGTTTTAGGACTCATCCCCTTGGATAGGTAAATTCCATGTCTCATGGGAATGAGACCTCTCTTGGAATTTTCCATCCTAAACCTTTTGAGGATAGTATCTATGTACATAGATTGGGATAATCCTAGCATCATTTTAGATCTATCTCGATAGATCCTTATGCCCAGCACATAGGATGCTTCTCCCAAATCCTTCATGGAGAAGGTCTTGGACAACCAAGACTTAGTTGATGTCAACATCACTACATCATTCCCAATGAGTAAGATGTCATCAACATAAAGGACCAAGAAGGTCACAGAGCTCCCACTGACCTTCTTGTAAACACAGGGTTCATCTTCATTCCGAATGAAGTTAAAAGATTTGACAGCCTCGTCAAATCTTAAGTTCCAGCTTCTAGATGCCTGCTTTAATCCATAAATGGACCTTTGAAGTTTGCATACCTTCTTAAGATGTAGCTTGGAGGTGAATCCCTCAGGTTGTACCATGTACACCTCTTCTGACAGGTTTTCATTAAGAAAAGTTGTCTTCACATCCATTTGCCAGATCTCATAATCCAGGTATGCAGCAATGGCAAGGAGGATTCTGATTGACTTAACCATGGCTACCGGCGAAAACGTCTCGTCATAGTCAATGCATTGCCTTTGACGATATCCTTTCGCCACTACTCTAGCCTTGTATGTGTCAACCTGTCCATCTGCACCGATTTACCTTTTGAAAATCCATTTGCTGCCGATCGGGACCTTCCCTTCGAGTACATCAACTAAGTTCCAAACTTTGTTGGTGTACATGGACTGGATCTCTGAATCCATTGCCTCTGCCATTTCTCGGAGTCTACACTATGGATTGTCTCCTGGTACGACTGAGGATCATCATCCTCATCGATACATACCTTAGAGGACCCCTCTGAGACATGTCCAACATATCTCTCAGGTTCTCTCGGTAGTCTACCAGATCTCCGTAGTGTCAGTGTTTCACCTTGAATAGGATCAACCGATACAGTCTCATCTAATGAGTGTGTGTCTATGGGTTGTGGTTCTTGGACCTCGTCCAATTCTATCTGGCTCCCACTATTTTTCTGGAGTAGATATTCTCTTTCCAGAAATACAGCTCTCTTAGCCACTAAGACCCTTTGCTCAGAATGGTGATAGAAATAATATCCAAACGTCTCCTTTGGATATTCCACAAACCTACACTTATCGGTTCTCGACTCAAGCTTATCACTCTCGTTCTTCTTTACATGAGCAGGACACCCCCAAATTTTAATGTGATTAAAATTTGGTTTCCTGCCCTTCCATATCTCATATGGTATAGAAGGAACTGATTTACTTGAGATCATATTCAATAAATAAGCCGCAGTCTCTAACGCATAGCCCCAGAGAGACAAGGGTAGTCCTGACATAGACATCATGGATCGGACCATGTCTAACAAGGTCCTGTTTCTCCTCTCGGATACACCATTATGCTGTGTTGTATACGGTGGAGTCCACTGAGAAACTATTCCATGGTCTTTAAGATAAGAAGTGAATTCATGGCTTAAGTATTCACCTCCTCGATCCGATCGAAGAGCCTTAATACTTTTGCCTGTCTGTTTCTCTACTTCATTCTTATATTCCTTAAACTTCTCAAAGGCTTGTGACTTATGTCTCATTAAATACACATAGCCATATCTAGAGAAGTCGTCAATAAAAGACATGAAATAGAGATAACCTCCTTTTGCTTCTATGGACATGGGTCCACATACATCCGAGTGTATGAGCTCGAGAAGGTCAACAACCCTCTCTCCATGTCCACCAAAGGAAGTCTTAGTCATTTTCCCTATGAGACACGACTCACAGGTATCAAATGGCTTGTATTCGAACGAATTCAAATACCATTTAAGTGTAAGTAAGAGACTCTTTTCTCACCTACATGACCAAGTCTGCAATGCCATAGATATGTAGAATTCACTTCATCAGCATTGGAAATTTGCATAACATTAGAACGTGTATCTAATACATAAAGACCATTGACTAATGAATCATTGGCTATAACCAAACCATTATTCATTATAGAGCACCCAGTGCTATTAAAAGCCAATGTATATCCAATGTTATACAAGCCATAGATTGAAACAATGTTCTTAATAATATTAGGAACATAATAACAGTCATTCAACTCCAGAATGACTCTTGAAGGTAAACTGAGGCGTGCAGTCCCGACAGCTTTGGCAGAAACTAAAGCTCCATTGCCCATCCTCAGTTCAATCTCATTTTTGCCCAATCGCCTTCTATTTGTCAGCACCTGCATAGAATTACAGATATGAGATGCACATCCAGTATTCAATACCCATGATGTGGATTCCATATATGACAAATTAAGGTCTATGACAAAAATACCTTCATTTAGAATTACCTTGCAATTCCTTTTCCAATGCCCAGTTTCCCCGCATCGAAAATATTTATCTTCCTTTTCATTCTTCTTGCCCTTCCCTTTGTCAACCTTGGAGAGCTGCTTACCCGTGGCCTTTTTCTTTCCCTTCCCTTTGTTCCTCGTGGTGGATATTTGAGAGGCCTTCCTTTTCTTGTTGGCCCGGCCAATAACCATTACAGACGAAGATGGTTTATCTTTCTGCATGGTTCCTTCAGCACTCTTTAACATATTGAGCAGCTCTGGGAGAGTTGCTTCAATCCTGTTCATGTTAAAGTTCATGATGAAGGAAGAAAAGGAATCGGGCAATGACTGGAGTATAAGATCAATGCATAGTTCAAGATCCAACTTGAACCCCAATACATTGAGTCTTTCAATCCACTCCATCATTTTCAGTACATGGGCCTGCACTGATGAACCCTCAGACATCCGTGTCCTGAAAAGCCTTTTTGAGATGTCATACCTCTCAATCCTACACTGCTCCCCGAAGAGCTGGCGTAGATTGAGAAGTATACTTCTACAATCAGTCTTTTCAAATTACCTCTGTAGCTCGGGAGCCATAGAGGCCAACATGTAACATTGGGCAAGGGAGGAGTCCTCAGACCACTTGGCATAAGCCAGTAACTCGCCCTCGTCGGCATCAGGAGCTGGCTCAGAATGAACCGTGTCCAACACGTACGCAATCTTTTCGGCGGTAAGGACTATGCGTAGATTACGCAGCCAATCCGAGTAGTTCGGTCCAGTTAAGCGATTTGCATCCAAGATGCCGCGGAGGGGGTTGGACGACGACATTGTAATCTGGATAAGAAATAAAAGATAACTTAGCATGTGTTCAAATTCTAACTTAGATGTGGTTTTCTATCTTAGTTAGTCCCACTATTTTTCGATCGAACTATATAACCCTCAGTATATAAAACGGGAGATCAACGAGATCAACCTAGTGGGTCGGAATCCCAACGAGACTGATGTACGACCTTGTGGAAAGCACAACAAGGCATACACCATCTCAAGGGCAGTCAACAGGCACTTGCATCTAATGCAATATCCGATATTCGGCCCCCGAGAAATCATCCCCTTGTGGAAAGCACAACAAAGGATATTCTCGATTAGATCTAACCATCATTACTACATAGCAATGAGTTCATGACCTGACCCTTGTGGAAAGCACAACAAAGCCGAGTTCAATTCCTCACCCCATTGAGGCCTAGCCTTGGAGTTTAATCCCGCCCCCAAACTCATGGACCTTGTGGAAAACACAATAAATCTATGAAATGAAGACGTTCATTCACTCCATAATGATGGAGGGCCACGATGACTCCTAGAGCCACGCTTACCAGATCTAAAATTTAAGCGCGAGGGAATTTAATTTTATCTTGATCTCACCCTAGGTGGTAATATAAATATATCCAATATATTTACCGTACCTAGTAGTTTGCACAAAATAAATACATCCAATGTAAAAATAAACGCAAGTGATCATGGACTTAAACCCTAATGTAACTAAGACATCCGGCCTGCTTCCGAAGCAGCTGGATCGTCCTGGTCGGGTGTGCTCCGCGCTTTCAAACTCTGACGCCGCATTAATTACAACTTTTACATGGCACGCAGGCCGGAAAAATTAAATTACATGTGACTCAAATTCCAGCAGCCCTTAGGGCGAGTACAACAATTCAGGAAGATAGAAGTACATTGGAATTTTAACAGAGAGAGAAAGGAGGTTCGCAGACCCCAATTAATTACATTAATCCAAGTCCATGATCACTTGCCAATCCATTCAAATAAAATCAATCAAGGGTTATTTTTCTTAAAATAATCCTTACTTTTGAATTTAAAAATGGGATGTGCAAACAAAAACAGGCCAGCTTTGTTTAATTTTAAAAATCAAAGCATGATTAACTAAAATTAAACACACAAGCAGGCCAATACAAGGTAAATAAAGTAAAGCACGTAAAGAACCATCATTTTCTACGGGGGCTTCTAATTGAGATAATTAATTAAATTTAAATTTAAATTTAATTATCTAATAATCAAATATAAATTCAAAATTTAAACATGCCAATAATTTAAATTTAAATTCAAACTAATTATCCAATAATATTGTTTGAAAGTAAATTTAAAATAATACAATTATCCTCAATTAGTAATTTTCTAAAATTTAAAATTTGAATTTAATAATTATCTAATAATTAAAATTTAAATAATTGAATTTTTCGCACTTAACTACAATAAAATTCAAAATTTGAATTTTCTAATTATCTAATAATTAAAAATTCAAAAATTAAAACTTACTGAAGTAACTTCAATTATTACCATTTTATCCCAAGGTAAATAATAATTATCTCACCTCGGTAAATTCAACCCGGTTAAATAAAATTTAACATTTGACATTTACCATTGAGATAACACTATTTAACTTACTAGATAATTTTTGATTTAATTTACTGTGCATTTTAATATATATATCTAATATATATATTCTTAATATGAGCATAATAAATTAAAAAGGGTAAAATCGCAATTTTTTTTATTTATTTTTAAAAAAAAATTTGGCGCCGCCCCCTTTTCCCGCGCGCGCGGGCAGCCCCCGCGCACGCGGGCGCTGACCCGCGCGCCCACAGGCGCGCGGCGCCCGCCACGCGGGCCCCGGCGGGGCCGCCACGCGGCGCACGCCCCGGCGTTGCGGGCGCCCGCCACGCGGGCGTTCCACCAGGCGGGCGCGCGGGCGCACAGCGCCCTGGGCGCAGTGCGCCCAAAACGGGTCAACCAATTTTTTTTTTTTAAAAAAAAATTGCTCCAGGGATGCTCAGCATCCTGGAAGAACGGGGATGTCCAACATCCCCTTCTAGCAATAACAATTGAAGTATTTAAACCCCTTTCAAATATGGTTCTAAACGGCGATAAAAACACCGACCAGGGCGCGAACCTGGCTCTGATACCACTGTAAGGTTTCGCACAGCACCTACGGGCTACGCAGCGGATAACAAAAATTCATTTGCCCGATCCCGGTGTTATGGAAAGCTTAATTTGTGCTCTAATCGGTGTTTCTAAGTCCCTAATCACGGGTTGCGTGTTTCACCTTGCGCGGAACGACGCTGTCCGCTAAGCCCGATGCAGAGAAACCGAGCCGCACAACAGTACAGCCTCTAGAGACGATCCACACGGACCCTTGTGCAGCGACGGTACCTCCCCGGCACAACTTTCCCCGGCTCTAACACCTTCTGGAGAGAGAGAGAGCAAGAGTGAGAAAGGGGGAGGCTAATCCTCCTCTTAAGCTTATGTGCTTGCTTAAGCTTAAGAGGTTGGAAGAAGTGAAGGCTCGAATGAGCTTCGTAGGTAGCTATATATAGAGTTTAGGTTTATTAGAAAATGGTTCTAAAAGACCAAAACTGTATATATGTTATATCTCATATTATACATATGTATTAAACTTCCGTTTACACTCCTTTCCAAAAGGAATTAAAAGGAAATAATACATACATTTGTATAATAATTATCCGTCACCCAAGAATCCATTGTGTGTGATCCTCTAGGCCCATAGTCACTCTAGTTTAAGGCCCATTAACTTCTAATTCCCAATTAGAAGTAAATTAAACATATTATTCGCTTCTACAAGAGCCGAATAATAGTTTAATTCATTCCGAACCTTCGATCACGTTGGGTCAAGCAAATCCGCGTGATCCTAGAGGACGCCGGGTTTAAACCAGCCTGTCTGGTACCTGTAAGTCCACAGTTACCGCATCGATATAATCCCTCGCTCCTTCTATGAGTCTGGTACGATCGAGGGTACGGTATCTGTCAAACCCCATGATCGTGCCATTTGACTATGACCTCCTTAAAGTGTATGACGTCCGTCCTAAACGAACTCATACGACCCTGGCCAGGGATTTAACGGAGCGTCAATGTCATGACCCATTAACTGTCTGATATATACTCGACAGTGAGCGATCCCCTCTTGACCATTGATGATCTTCACACGTATCCTGGAGTGGTTAATGACTCGGCAACTCATGACTTAAGGTTAAAGTCACTTAGCTAAGTAATTAAACCATTACAGTCCTCGTGTAAGATCCGATCAATGTCTCAGGTCAAAGGACCAACGATGCTACTGTGACCGTTGGATCTTCAGTTGACATTAGGTATAATCAACCATCTGAAGATCCAATAGCGGATCAGTTCAGTGCACATCCTCCAAGGACATACACCTACACATATGTGTTGGTGCCCCGCACCAATGACCATGAGACTGGTCACTGACACATCATGTGTACTGGTTTAATAGGTAATCAAAGTCCCCGAGTGATTACCCTCCAACCAGGAACAGTTTAAGGTATGTGTTCATGTAAAGTAAGTCTCATGTTCGAGATCTAATCTCGAGCTGACTTTACAACCACATATCCTAGGGACAACGTAAAGTAACACAATCGCATATTTACGCTCAAACACCACTTTATTAATGAACAAGATCGTATAACTATTGGGCCTACCCGACCCGAAATTGGCCTGTAGCACACCAACACTAACACAAGACACGTACAGTACGGGTACTTTCCCTACTATATGTTCCAATTAAAATAGGGTGTGTGATTAACATTTGTTACAACCCATGCAACAAGTATGGTTGCGTTTTTTTTTACTTCTTTTTCTCTCAAATTTAAAAATAAGAGTAGAGAACTCACCTAACTACGTTAGGTAGTTACTTCTCTAATTTTTAGGAAAGAATCTCACAGCATTCAAATCTCTTTTTTTAAAAAATAACTCTGAAATAATTTTTTTTTAAGAACGCGCGACCCCCCTCACCCTTCTCCCTCCCCTCTTCCGGTCGCGCACGCCTGCACCTCTCTTCCCGTGACACGACACCGATCTGGTCTCCCCGCCGCGATGCCACGGCGCCACCTTCCTCACCACCAACATCTTCCCCCACCCGGTCGTGCTCGCCGTCGTCGACACCCCCGCCGACTTCTCGAGCACCGACGCCGCGAAGTTGCTGCGGTGGCATGTAGTAGCAAACCGGGTTAAACCGGTTCGGAGAGGGGGCCAACAGCTAATAACGGTGGAAAAGCTGAGTTAGTTAAAACGGTTTGGGTTCTTTTATTTGGAAGAGGGTCGTTTATTTCGTGTCAAGAATTTGTTGAGTTTTATAGATAGTTGGGAGACTGTGGGAACGGATTTTATTCTCATTTATTTGATTGTTTATTTGTATGTATTTATTTATTAGTTAGTTATTTTTATTAGGCGTGCTAGTCACCAGAGTGACAATTTATTATGCGCTCGATCTGACTTGATCAGTCGATTATGATGTTCGTGTCGGGACTCGGAGTCCGTCATACCATGAAGATTATGACGTTAATTACGTCCTCTAAGAAAGAGGACTACCCTTGATTAATTGTCAAGAGAGGATGCCCCAGGGGCAAGACAAGATAAGACTATGATGCTGACTTCATTTGCAGGACGTGAAATACGTATGGATAATCATGCGATGCAAGGTATGATAATAATGTACGGAACAAATCCGGCAGCATATCCCCTTATCTTAGTCTATGCCAAGTGGGAACATAGGTCATCCATCCACGGAGTGCCGAGATGGAAGCCAAAAGAAAGATGGGCGTAACCCGAGATCTAGGAGGATCTGAATGTAACGGGAGAATGTCCGCTATCAGGGTATTTGTTAATATCCCCTTAAGAAACTATTGGAGAACATGCAGTGGCAGGACTCCAAGGGTCAACAGGGTTAGCTGAAACATTACAGTCAAACGGTATAATGTTGGGGGGGGGGGGGGTAAAACCCCGTTGATTTAGCTCCCTTAGACTTGGATAGAGAACCATGACTCCCTATGATATTATGAAGGTTGGTATGAGGCTGATGAGGTTAGGACATTGGGTTTAGACTGAGTTTAAGGCTCATTAAGATTATTGGGAAGTTGGGTGTTTAAATGGTAGTTGGTGTTGAGATGAACCGGCATGAATAGGGATCAGCGCAAAGGCAAACCGGTGCGATGGGGTCTCGGCGCGGTGTGCCTCGGCGCGATAGTGAGCAAAAGGGGGGGGGCATCGGCACCGTGTGTGCCCGGCACGACCACTGTCTCGGCGCACCAATCACCCGGCGTGGAACTCGCGCCGAGAGAGGGCTGTGCCGAGAGGCTATGGCGCCGACAAGAAGGGTTTCTTTAGGTTTTAGGTTTTTGAGGACTTTGTGAGATTATGGGTTTTGATGGATTCTATTGAGGGGATCTCTTAGATTCAGTAAGGGTTTCATGGGCCCATCAACAGTGATGTTTAGGTAAGCTAGAGGTGGGGATAGACACATCCACATAGGGTCCAGGGAGACCGTGTAACCATAATGATTATATTCCCCTCTTACAGTGAGCAAAGAGCCGTAAGATAGCCTTTCTCAGGGTTTTTGCCACACCAAGTGGGGTTGATTCATCGGTTTAATAAAAACTTCACACGATACGATAAAGTAAAGACCGTGAATGAATTTTGGCAGCGTCTCCCCTTCTTCTGGACGGTGCCAAAAGGGGAGTATAGGTCATCTATCCACGGAGTGTCGAGATGGAAGCCAAAAGGAAGATGGGCGTAGCCCGAGATCCAAAAGGATCGCAATCCGATGGAACAATGTCCACTCATCGCAGTATTTATTAATATTCCCATGAAATAACCAACGGAGAACATGCAGTGGTAGAACTCCATGGCTTGACGGGGTGGCGGAATGTAGGGGGGTTTAGCCCCATTGATTTGTTGTGCCCCTGTGCCTTAATGATGTTGTGTAGTTTTGATGACAGCAATCACTATGAATGATGTGAGAGTAGAATATTGAGTCTGTGCATACCTTGTTTACGCATTGAAAGTCGATGCGTGTTCATTATGCATACAAAGTCAGTGCATAGTTCATTGCTAAGTCTGTACAACTTTTGTTCATTTGAGCGTTTAAGTCCGTGCATCATTGTTGTGCATCCCTTGGTTTTGATGATGACAATAGGATATGTTTGATTAATCAAGTTCTATATTGTTTCATAACAAATACAAGTGGTTTGATTGTTCCTTCAAAGTATTGGACTCATGACTATTTGATGATGACAAATAATGTTTCTGATCAACTCAATATAAATCTGATAGTTCAATTTATTTCTGATAAGTTAAGTAATTTCAGGTCCACTGAAATCCAAGTGGAATCAACAAATCAGAAGAAGTGTCAAAGGCCGCTTGTCGACCAGGGAAGTGGGTATGGTCGACCAACGAACCCAGCCAGAAACGTTTCAAGTCATCCGTCTTCTGCATGTGCCTTGGCTGTCGACCAAAGCCCCACTTCTGGTCGACCACAGAACAGCCAGAACATCAGACAGAACTGACGGCCATCTGTAATTCCCCCCTTGTCGACCAGCGACAAGGCTGTGGTCGACCACGGGGGACGCGAGTGTCAGCCAGAATGGAACCGCCATCAGGACACTGCTTGTTGTCGACCAGGGACCGTGTCATGGTCGACCACGGGCGTTATAGCGTCCAGAACCGAACTGTAACCGAATTCTGTTTTGGTTCCTTAAAACCTGCAGATTGTTGTTGCAGGTTGTTGGGTAGTTCAAATGATGAGATTCCGCACGGGAATCAAGGAGAGAATCGTGCTTAGAAGTGGTCAAACTTATTGTAGTCATCGGATTTAACCTTCTCCCTGCTTTTTAGCAGATTGATGCGCGATCTGAATTTTGAGCGGGAAAAGCTTCAGACCTGGAAAAGAATCTGCATAAAAGTAGAAGGCCACGGATCGCTAAGGCAAGCACACAGAGGGAGCATAGAACCGAAGCTAAGAAACACACCTACATCACAGGACGAAGTAGCTCACCATCAATCAGATATCTGCAGAAGACTGAAGGCGTTCTCATTTGCTGCAGAAGAAAGACTGGGCTTCAAGCTGTGCGACCTCCAGCAACAAAGCAGCTGAAGGCATCCGATTGGAAGCTCTACAGGGAGTCTAGTCTTTTTATTCATGTGATTAAGTCCCAGGCTGAATTCTTTACTTTGTTACAAAAGTCCATATTCAGTCCTGTTGCATCATCCCACCTTCACATCATTTCTATTCATCCTTACACCAAGTGTCAAGCTGTGAGGCAGCGGATTCAAGCTGTGTGTCAGCTGGTACAAGCTGTGTGTCAGCAGGAACAAGCTGTGTGACAGCAGTGTCTTGTGTCTTGATTGAGATCAGAGGTTCTCATTAGTGAAGCCTTGCTTGAGTTAAGCAAGGGGTGGATGTAAGTCTCGGGAAGAGACTGAACCACCTTAAAAATCCTATCTTGTGGTTTGCTTATGTGTGTGTGTGCTTTTCTATGTGTTTGTTTTCTTCACTGATATCAACATCAATTCTGTAATTCGTTAATCACCGGCAACTCACTTAGCCAATAGATATTAAATCTGAAAAAGGGGGAAAGATCTATTCACCCCCCCTCTAGATCTATTCAGTCCGTACTCAACACGTGGTATCAGAGCCAGACTCTCCAAAAATGTGGTCTAACAACCAGGAGAGGCCTGCCGGACTGAACTCTAGAAGTTTAATGGCTGAGGGACACTCAGTAACTAGACCACCATATTTCGATGGAAATGATTTCTCATACTGGAAAAATCGTATGCAGGTGTTCTTGAGAGCACAAGATCATGAGATGTGGAGAGTAGTAAGCCGAGGACCCTACGAGCTGCCCGATGATGAGGATACCTGGACCAGAGAACAAGTCAGAAAATCAACCATCAACTGGGGAGCCATGAATGTAATGCAATGCGCACTACACCCCACGGAGTTCTCACGAGTTTCACAATGTGCAACGGCCAAGGAAATGTGGGATCGACTAGTAGTAATCTATGAAGGTACTTCAGAGGTAAGGGAGTCAAAAGCAAATATGCTAGTTTCAGAATATGAAATGTTTAGAATGAAAACTGACGAAAATATTTCTGAAATGTATGCTAGACTAGTGCAATTAACGAATAGTTTAAAAAGTCTAGGGAAAACCTACAAGGAACAGGAATTAGTAAGGAAGATCCTAAGATCCCTCACTCCTATGTGGCATACCAAGGCCACAGTAATTGAGGACTCAAAGAACCTCACAACTATGACTGTGGATGAACTGGTAGGTTCCCTAATGGCATATGAGGTCAACCTAAAGAGAAAGGAAGATGAGGGCAAGAAAAAGAAGCAGCTCGCCCTGAAAACTAAAGTAGGCACCTCTGAATTATCTGACACTGATAACTCATCTAGCACAGGTGATGAAACTGGCGAACTAGCCATGTTAACAAGAAAGTTCAGAAGGTTCCTGCGGAAGGAAGGTAAGGGATTTAAAAATCCTAAGGGCACGGTAAGGAAATCATCCCGGTTTAAGTTTGACAAAAACAAAGCTTCATCTAACAAGCTTGTTTGCTACAACTGCAGGAAGCCAGGACACGTGAAGGCAGAATGTCCAGAGGCTCCTAAGAAATCAAGCTACAAGTGGAAAGGCAAGAAACCAAAGGCAATGATAAGCACATGGAGCGAGGAAGAGGAAAGCAGCGAAGAGGAAACAACCTCCGAAGAAGAAGAAGGAAACACATGTTTAATGGCCAAAGGAGACAGCAACGATCTTGAGGTAACCTCCCCTTTTCAAGATTTTTCTAGCTCAGATTGGGAAGGAGTCTACTCAGACTTACTTGATGCATATGAAAGAATTAGAAAGGAAAATAAGAGTTTGAAAAAAAAACTTAATCAGGTCAACAATGACAGCATCCCATTTGTCAACAGAACTGAACTAGAATTAGAAATCACCACCTTGAAAAATAAGCTGAAACAATGCGAGACAGATGAAGAAACTGTCAAAGGGCTGTTATAAGAAAATGAGTCACTGAAAAACACAATTGATGAGGTAAAATTAAAGACTCAAGAAAGTGAACAACAAACTAAGGAAACTCAAGAAAGAAACAACTCACTCAAGGAGGAAAACTGTAAACTTCTGGAAGAAATAGAAAGAATCCAGAGTGAACTGAAAAACAAACAGGAAACCTTGGAAAAAATGACTAAAGGTCAAGAAAACTTAAATGCTGTCTTGGGAATAAAAGTAAACTTTCAAAAAGAAGGATTAGGATACAATCCTACGGCTAAAAAGGAATTCCAAACAAAAACCATAACTGGGACTGCTGACTCAAAAGGAAAAGGGCCCCTAATCAATCTATATCAAAACAAACAAGAGGATGTAGCTGAATGCTCCTCCAAAAGGAATAATGTCACCAAGGAAGAGAGAAACATTAAAGAGAAAACAGTCAATCAACATAAGCTTAAAAATAATAGACAAGAAACTCAAATTCACAGAAATAACCAAACAAACCAAGCACTAAATCAAGTTAAAAGACATAAATCTGAAAAACAAGGTGTCTGGAGACAGGCTGGTCGACAACCGACCCCTCCTCTGTCGACCAGAGGATCTGCCAGAACAGGCGCTGGCGTCTGGAGAAGCAGTGGTCGACCACAGGCATACCAGATGTCGACCAGAGGAACTGCCAGAACAAGCGCTAGCTTCTGGAAAAGCGATGGTTGACCACAGACACACCAGATGTCGACCATGACCAGACACGCAAACAGAAACCACAGATTTTCTAAGGTGAAACAAAATGAAAATTGGAAATCAAAAAGGTGGATTCAGATTAAAGAAACATTAGAACAAAAGCCACCCAATCTGAACAAGTTCAGAAACGAAAAATTAAAATGCTCTAACAAAATCTGGGTTCCCAAAGGATTGTTACAGCAATTTCATAATTTTACAAGGTATCTTGGACCCGGGTATCATTGGGGTCCAAAAATTTCTGTGTAATTCATGATGCAGGAATGTCTGGCAGCCATGCACAATAAATGGTACTTAGATAGTGGTTGCTCAAGACACATGACGGGAGACAAGACCAAGTTCTTCCAACTAAGCTCAAAAGATGGAGGCTATGTGACCTTTGGAGGAAACAACAAAGGTAAGATCATTGGGACAGGTAAAATAGGTAAGAACTCCTCTAACTGTATTGAAAATGTACTGCTGGTAGATGGATTGGAATATAATTTGCTGAGCATCAGTCAGCTTTGCGACAAAGGCCATAAAGTAATATTTGACTCCAAGATCTGCAAGATTATTGAACCAAATTCAGAAACAGTCAAGTTTATGGGCCAGAGAGTAAACAATGTCTACATAATAGACTTGGATGATCCAGCCCACTCCAACCTGTGCCTAACCGCCAAGAAAGAGGACCTGACCTGGCTGTGGCACCGAAGGCTAGGGCATGTTAGCTATAGGGTGTTGCATAAACTTGTGAAGAATAAGATGGTTCTTGGTTTGCCTGAAATTTCGTTTGCTCAAAATGTCAAAGTATGTGAATCATGTACCCAAGGTAAGCAAACAAGAAAATCATTCAAAGGTAGAACTGAAAGTCAATCTTCTAGACCACTAGAACTTGTGCACATGGACCTTTTTGGCCCAACAAGAACTGCTAGTCTTAGTGGTAAGAGGTACGGTTATGTACTAGTTGATGATTTCTCTAGATTCACATGGGTAATATTTCTATCTCATAAAAGTGATGCTTTTTCTGAGTTTCAGGAATTCTACAAAAGAATGAAGCAGGATGGCAAGTCCAAAGTGTGTACAATCATATCTGACCATGGGGGAGAGTTTGAAAATTCTGACTTTGACTTATTCTGCAGAAACAAGGGCATAACCCACAGATTTTCCTCACCAAGGACTCCAGAACAAAATGGAGTTGTGGAGAGAAGGAACCGCACTCTTGTCGAGATGGCTAGAACCATGCTGGTTGAAGCTAAACTTCCAAGGAGATTTTGGGCAGAGGCAGTCAACACAGCATGTTACATTGTAAACCGAGCAATGGTAAGACCGGCTAGTGAAAATACACCATATGAAATGTTCAAAGGTAAGAAACCATCCCTAGCTCATTTTAGAATTTTCGGGTCAAAATGCTTTATCCATAACAATGATAAAAGGGCCTTGGACAAATTTGAACCGAAGAGTGATCCAGGAATATTCTTGGGCTATTCGGACCGATCAAGAGCCTATAGGGTCTTTAACACCAAAGATCAAGTTGTTGAAGAATCCCCTCATATTTCATTTGATGAAATTAATGATTTTGGCAAAAATGAAAAGGTTTGCAAGGAAGAAGAAGATGGAGAATTTCTGAATGACAAAGAAGAACCGATGGAGAATGAAGAAGCACAGAATCAAGAAAGCAATCGAGGTAATTCCAATGATCAAACCGAAGGAGAGGTCAACTCAGGTAACAATCTTGAAAACTTAAGACTTCTTAGAGATCATCCCATAGAAAACATCATTGGTGGAATTCATGATCCTAGGAAGACTAGATCTCAATTAAAAGAAATCAATGAACTAGATCAACTTGCACTTGTGTCCCAAATAGAGCCCAAATCAGTAGAGGAAGCATTAAAAGATGACTCATGGATAAATGCTATGCATGAAGAACTAAATCAATTTGAAAGAAATCAGGTGTGGAGTCTTGTCCCTAGACCTTCATCTCACCCCGTTATTGGAACCAAATGGGTCTATAAAAACAAGCTAAGTGAAGAAGGGGTTGTAATGAGAAACAAGGCTCGGCTGGTGGCTAAAGGGTACAACCAGGAATTTGGGGTTGATTTTGAAGAATCATATGCTCCAGTTGCTAGATTAGAAGCCATCAGGATATTGTTAGCCTTTGCAGCATCTCATGGAATCAAACTACAACAAATGGATGTAAAAAGTGCATTTCTAAATGGAATAATAAAAGAAGAAGTCTATGTGGAACAACCCCCTGGTTTTGAAAATGATGAACTTGCTAATCATGTTTTCAAATTGCATAAAGCTTTGTATGGATTAAAGCAGGCTCCACGGGCTTGGTATGAAAGGTTGAGCTCATTCCTCACCAAGAAGGGATACATAAGAGGTAAAATTGATCAAACATTGTTTTCCAAGACCCAAGGTAAGCATATACTAATTGTACAAATCTATGTGGATGATATTGTGTTTGGATCTACCGAAGCTTCTTTATGTACTGAATTTGCAAACTTAATGACCAATGAGTTTGAAATGAGTTTAATGGGTGATTTACAGTTTTTTCTTGGATTGCAGATCGTACAATGTAGAGAAGGATACTTCATAAATCAATCCAAGTACATAAAGGAGATGCTGAAAAAGTTTGGCATGGAAAGCTGCAAACCAATTGAGTCACCCATGGGTACAAATGCAACATTGGAAGCTGATGTAAAAGGTAACATGGTAGATGCCAAGAAATACAGAGGTATGATCGGGTCCCTGCTATATTTAACTGCTTCAAGGCCAGATATTCAGTTTAGTGTATGCATGTGTGCTAGATATCAGTCTAGCCCTAGAGAATCACATTTAGGGGCTGTCAAGCGTATCCTTCGATACATTGCCGGCACCCAAGAATTGGGTTTATGGTATCCTACTTACTGCAAACTAGATTTGATTTCATATTCAGATGCTGATTATGCTGGTTGCAAAATTGATAGGAAGAGTACTAGTGGTTATTGTCAAATATTGGGTGGATGTTTAATATCATGGGCTTCTAAAAAACAGCATTCTGTGGCACTCTCCACTGCTGAGGCTGAGTATGTCGCAGTAGGGAGCTGTGGTACACAGGTTTTGTGGATAAAACATCAACTCCAAGACTACAATGTAGATCTTGGATGTGCACCTATTTTCTGTGACAACACTAGTGCTATTAATTTGTCTAAAAACCCCATTCAACACTCTAGGACAAAACACATTGAGATCCGTCATCACTTTCTAAGAGATGAGGTCTCCAAAGGAAATTGCATGCTTCATTTTGTAGAAACTGAAAAACAACTGGCAGACATTTTCACAAAACCCCTTAACAATGACAGATTTTCAACTCTAAGAAGGGAGTTAGGAATTTGTAGAATTTCTCCTGAAAATTCTTGAAATAATCATATTCATGTGTACACTGCATAGATTCTGTCATTTCTGTCTAAGTTATGACAACTAGGTCTCTAGTACTAGTCAGTTTTTTGAGTTTGGAAGTCTAGTGTCGGGTGCTACTTCAGCAAGTTCTACAGAATACTGGTTCTCTACGGCTCATCTCTTGTGGTCGACCACAGACAAGGCGCTGGTCGACCAAGGCATCAGGACAGGAAATAGTTGGTTCTGTGACTTCGCAGTTGTCGACCACAGGCAAGGCGCTGGTCGACCAAGGCATCAGGACAGGAAATAGTTGGTTCTGTGACAGCACAGAGGTCGACCAAAGGCACCTCTATGGTCGACAGAGGATCTGAACAAGGGAAAATGGATCTAAAAAGGCTACTGGTTCTGCTAGGAAATCCTCTGATCTAAGTGAACTTTTGTGCTCAGTTTCTTCACTCATTCATCCTTATCCATACTTCCCATCCCTTGTGTCTCTATATCTCTTCATGGCCAACATTTTTTTTATCTTCAGCAAGGACTCATAAATTGAGGGGGAGAAAAAGTGTAAACTCATTCCTTGATAAAACATTGAAAAACCTAACCATATCCTTCAATAAAATCACCAAGGTAATCATTAAGAGTAGAGGTTGAGTGTAGTAATGAGAATTTGAACTGTACTACTGCAATAAATTCAAACCATAACTATGACTCTGTCACAAGATTTTGAGGACTTATGATTTTTAGTAATGAGACTGTTTCTCTACCTGTGTTTGTGCTGAACAGTAAAAATAAACTTAAATTTAACATGTATGTACATGGAATACGCCATAATTCTGCCTTCATGGTAGAGCAATGGATTGAGGTCTGAGAAACTACTGTTCTTCATCTCAAAGCAAAAAATTAGCTGAAAAATAGATGGGAGACCAGTGTGTCATGAAGATCCAATCTAACTCTGCTGATATTGATTGGGCATACTGAGCAACTGGGGATATTGGCGTCTGATAAACGTATATCCTCACGGATAAAAGGTGTGTCCCAGTCATTTGTGGAATGGTTAGGCATGCTAAGTAGCCGGGGTTTCTGGCGTGTACAAAGCGTGTCTCCTCGTGTAGAAAAGCATGTGATCAACCTGACCACAGCTCTCAAATGATTCAAAAAGAAAAATTTAAAGCATCACAAAGACAGAGAAAATGGTTGACCTAAAGCATAGCATGCAAATACAAGTTTAAAAACACTGTTCAGCTAGCATAGTTAGTCCAATTATCTCTTGAAATATATTATAAGTTCAAGGAGCCATGTGAAAGAAATTGGATATGGGGAGTCAATTTATTGGTGCAATACTTTCAAATTCATTGAACCACTATACCCACTCTATTTGGTCACAAGGTGGTCTTTGCATAAGGGTGGAAAGGTTCCATAAGTGTTCTGTTAAAGAAAGGGCGTACACTTTAATACCTTCCAAAAAGTTGAGTAATGCTGATTAAATCCTGACCGCTCGTTTTCTGCATCGTGATGGTTCACTGTCCCAGTTCCTTTAAGACCCAGCCCTACTGCCCTATCCTATAAATTGCCACGGCTGGGTCCCTATTTTTTCTCATCCGCCGCCCTGTACTTCTTTCGCATTCTTCCTCTCCCGTTCTCTCTCGTCTTTCTCTCACATCCCTCCAACCAAGAGGAGGCGCCAGAGATGAAGTAAGTCGCCTCCATCTATTTTTGCTCCATGGCCTCATCACTTGTCAACCCATTCGCCTCATCACGCTCCTCCTAAACACCTTCCAAAACATCCTACATTACCCCCAGAATTCTCTTCCATTTGCTGCCCACATATCTGCCATTCTGGAAGCAGCAAAAATACCATTTCCCCATGCTCCGCGCATTGTAATTTCCAAATGGCACATCTACAACTTTCACTTCGTGACCACATTTTTGGGGTTTAAGAAGGTAGGAGACCAAATTCAGCGCACTCTACCATCCAAGGGCAAATCCACGGCTCCATTGCCACCCTCTTCTCCACCACATACACCTATACAAGTTAGTCCTACTGTCACACCTCCACCTGTGGTGCCTCACGCTACCCCTGCTACCACCACTACTGCCCATCATTCAGCTTCCCTTTCTATAGTGCCCTGGCATCCAAGCATTGCTGCCACTCATGCTCAATCTACTTCTGTTCCACCTACCCAAGCTCCATCTCATTCTGTTCCACCTACCCAAGTTCCACCTACCTCCACTCCTTCTACTTTTGCTCCACCACCATCCTTCACATCCAACACTGAGTCTCACGGAGTGCTTCTCCAGATAGCATCTCAGTTGTCCTCTCTCACCACCCAATTCCATTCCTTTCAAGAGAATATGAATGCTGCCACCGGGCGCCTGGAGCAGAAAGTCCAAAGGCTGGAACAACAGATGGAGGCCAGGTTCATCAAGCAAAAGGAATACACTGACCATGCTAGTTCTCGGTTCAACAGACTAGTTGGCACCTTAGGTCAAGTGTCAGAAGAAATGGGAAACCGCATAGAGTTCACCACCAAGCAGAATGAAAAGTATCACAATGCTACTATCTCCGAGATCCAGAAGCTCAGGCTCTCTTATGCCCACATTGTTGACAAGCTGGATCGCATGGCAGAGAACGTGAAGCCAGAGACCTCCTCATCCTCCTCAGAGGGATTGTTCAAATGATCTTCTTTTTGCTGTTGACAAAGGGGGAGATAGGACTTTATGTGTCATTGTGTGTCTAGTTGTGTGTCTAGATGTGAGTCTAGATTGTCAAGTTTACTTTGTCTACGTGTCCTTAGTGTCTTAATTCTTTTTTGAGTCTCTCATGTAAGTAGTGCTATAGTTTTTGAAAGGCACATCAAACGAATTGTCTGAATGAAATCCGTGCTATGATAGCCTTGAATGCAATATCAAATGAATTTTATAGTCTGTTGTTTGTCACAATGACTCATGGTTGTCATCATCAAAAAGGGGGAGAATGTTGTGCATCCCTTGGTTTTGATGATGACAATAGGATATGTTTGATTAATCAAGTTCTATATTGTTTCATAACAAATACAAGTGGTTTGATTGTTCCTTCAAAGTATTGGACTCATGACTATTTGATGATGACAAATAATGTTTCTGATCAACTCAATATAAATCTGATAGTTCAATTTATTTCTGATAAGTTAAGTAATTTCAGGTCCACTGAAATCCAAGTGGAATCAACAAATCAGAAGAAGTGTCAAAGGCCGCTTGTCGACCAGGGAAGTGGGTATGGTCGACCAACGAACCCAGCCAGAAACGTTTCAAGTCATCCGTCTTCTGCATGTGCCTTGGCTGTCGACCAAAGCCCCACTTCTGGTCGACCACAGAACAGCCAGAATATCAGACAGAACTGACGGCCATCTGTAATTCGCCCCTTGTCGACCAGCGACAAGGCTGTGGTCGACCACGGGGGACGCGAGTGTCAGCCAGAATGGAACCGCCATCAGGACACTGCTTGTTGTCGACCAGGGACCGTGTCATGGTCGACCACGGGCGTTATAGCGTCCAGAACCGAACTGTAACCGAATTCTGTTTTGGTTCCTTAAAACCTGCAGATTGTTGTTGCAGGTTGTTGGGCAGTTCAAATGATGAGATTCCGCACGGGAATCAAGGAGAGAATCGTGCTTAGAAGTGGTCAAACTTATTGTAGTCATCGGATTTAACCTTCTCCCTGCTTTTTAGCAGATTGATGCGCGATCTGAATTTTGAGCGGGAAAAGCTTCAGACCTGGAAAAGAATCTGCATAAAAGTAGAAGGCCACGGATCGCTAAGGCAAGCACACAGAGGGAGCATAGAACCGAAGCTAAGAAACACACCTACATCACAGGACGAAGTAGCTCACCATCAATCAGATATCTGCAGAAGACTGAAAGCGTTCTCATTTGCTGCAGAAGAAAGACTGGGCTTCAAGCTGTGCGACCTCCAGCAACAAAGCAGCTGAAGGCATCCGATTGGAAGCTCTACAGGGAGTCTAGTCTTTTTATTCATGTGATTAAGTCCCAGGCTGAATTCTTTACTTTGTTACAAAAGTCCATATTCAGTCCTGTTGCATCATCCCACCTTCACATCATTTCTATTCATCCTTACACCAAGTGTCAAGCTGTGAGGCAGCGGATTCAAGCTGTGTGTCAGCTGGTACAAGCTGTGTGTCAGCAGGAACAAGCTGTGTGTCAGCAGGAACAAGCTGTGTGACAGCAGTGTCTTGTGTCTTGATTGAGATCAGAGGTTCTCATTAGTGAAGCCTTGCTTGAGTTAAGCAAGGGGTGGATGTAAGTCTCGGGAAGAGACTGAACCACCTTAAAAATCCTATCTTGTGGTTTGCTTATGTGTGTGTGTGCTTTTCTATGTGTTTGTTTTCTTCACTGATATCAACATCAATTCTGTAATTCGTTAATCACCGGCAACTCACTTAGCCAATAGATATTAAATCTGAAAAGGGGGGAAAGATCTATTCACCCCCCCTCTAGATCTATTCAGTCCGTACTCAACAATCATTTCATCAGAGTCTGTTCATTATGCATTCAGCTCAAACTCTATGGACAGCAAGACAGTGCAGAATTTCATTTTGTGTAGAAAAGAGTCAGTACACACTTGGCGTGTGCAAGGCTGAACTCAGTACGAAGGGCTCTTAATGCATCCATGAAGTCGGAGCAACCCTTGTAGCTGCACATAACCTAGTCGATGCATCCTTAGTTGTTGCACGTAACTAAGTCAGAGCAAGTGTCAACCATGCGAGAGTTGAGTCGATGTAACTCCTGTTGCTACATGCGATTAAGTCCGTGCATTTGTGCATCTTTCACAATAAAGTTTGTACACTCTTCAGTAGCAAGTCGATGCATCTTTTGCTCCATGCAAACAAAGTTTGTACATTCTTCAGTAGCAAGTCGATGCATCTTTTGCTCCATGCAAACAAAGTCTGTACATTCTTTAGTAGCAAGTTGATACATCTCTTGCTCCATGAAAACAAAGTCTTTACATTCTTCAGTAGCAAGTCGATGCATCTTTTGCTCCATGCACACAAAGTCTGTATATTCTCTGATGGCATGTCCGTGCATTCATCTTCATTGTGCATACTTTCCTATATGCACACTGCATTATGTGCATCAAGTATGTACAGGCTTAGATAAAATTTCGAACTAACTCAGTGCATCCTTTTCTCTTCTCTTTCAGATCAATTCAAGTTGGTAACTAGTCTGACCTGACAGAATATCTGCTCGAGGAGCTTAAGAAGCGCACGTGATCCAATAATGGAGGAAGTGCCAGGATCGTGACACGTGTATTGCAGCAGGCTGAAATGCTGCCACGTGGTCAAGGCGCTAGGGCGGGAATTCGTGAAAGACACACGCCCATCTATCTACTGCTGCTATAAAAGGGGGGCCTCTCCATCCAGTGAAAAGAGAGATCGAAGGAGATAAAAAGAAGAAAGATCTACAGCCAGCACGATCCAGAGAGGAGAAGAGAGTAGCAGCAGAGAAGAGCAGAAGTGAAAGTGAGAGAGCTCATGAGATCGAGAGAGATCGAGAGAGAGAGAGAGAGAGAGTGAAGAAAGAGCTTGAGGAGAAGAAGATAGAAGATTTTCCTGAAGATTAGTTCCACTGGACCTTGGATCAAATCCAGGCCAGTCAGCTCCCTGAGAGCCACATTTGTGCTATCATCGTATACAGCTTTCTGTCGCTGTGATTTCCCATTTCTTGTTTTTCTTTTACACTCTTTATTTCAAGCTGTTTGTCAGCGGAGCAAGCTGTGACGCTCAGCGGGCAGAGGTGTGGTATCCTCTGGACGGGTAAAGCTGTAAGCCCCAGCGGTTGCAGAGAAGGATTCCTCTGGTCGGCTAAACTGTATTGCCCAGCGGAAGCAAGCTGTGACGCTCAACGGTTGTAGGCAAGCTGTGAGGCCCAGCGGTTTAAACTGTGTATCAGCGGAAGCCACACTCGGATTTGAGTGTGGGGTGGACGTAGGTCTGCGGACCGAACAACCTAAAAATTCCCTTGTTTACTGTGGTTTGATTGTCTCATCTGCTCTCGCTAGATGTATGTTTAGGCCGATTGATTTGCTCTTCCAATCTAGTGAGTGTTCCATTTGCATACCACACGTTTGATTTAGGTCTCGTGTGAGTCTGGTGAAGTCTGATATTATTATCAGTCTATTCTACAGAGTTCTGAATTTTTGTTTGTCTGTCATCTTCTCATCCTTCGTAGAGAACACCCAGTTCGTGCTAATTACCTACCCATATTGCTTCCGCGTCTTTGCCTCTCCACAGATTTTAACTGGGCGTAATTAGTAATGTTTAATTGATTGAAAATTTTATAGAGGGGATTCATTCACCCCCCCTTTGAATCCATCGCACCAGTCCTAACAGTTGGTATCAGAGCAGGTCTCTGACTTTCCAGATCCAACGATCTGCGGGGGATCTTGCTATCTTCGGTGCTATTTCGCTTTTGGTGCATCTCTTATCGATTGCTTTGTGCGTTGAATCTATTTGCTATCTGTCTTAATGGCTCGTCCGTTTGCGTTTGATGGTTCTAATTTTAGTAATTGGTTAGGCGGCCTATGCGTTTATATAAATTCCATTGACCCTAATCTATGGAGTTTGGTTTCAAAATGCCCACACCAATTACCTCATGATGAGACCAAGTGGTCTAGAGAGGACAGAGTAAAGAACCGTGATAATGTCACAGTTCTTAATATTTTGAAAGCTGTAGTTAATACTGATAGATTTCCTTTTGTTCTCAGGTGTACATCTGGAAAAGAAATATTGGATAAATTGATGACCAGTTATGAAAAGAATGAGGAACAGTGTCTGATGGCAAATCGAAGAGGTTACACTGATGATCACATGATTGGATCTTCGTCACAGGTAAACTCTGACTCAGAGGAAATTACCTTTGAAGATTTGACGAACCTTTATAATAATTTGTTAGATAAGTACAAAACCGCCAAATCTGAAACGAAGAAAATGAGAAAGGAAATGCTATCTGAAATAAAGTCATTAAGGTCTGAAAATGAACAATTGAAAGCTGAAATAAAGAAGATTGAAAATTCTTGTAGTAAATGCATTTCTGTAAAAACTTTAAATGATGATCTTCAATCTGAATTGAAATTGAAAGAAGAATTAATTGACTCTCTTAGAGACGAAAATGAAGAGTTATTAAACAGAAAAATACAGCTAGAACAGACTGAAGACGAGTTGAATAAAAAGCTGAAATCTGGTGACAAAAATGAGTTGATTGAGGAGAATAAAGATCTAAAAGAACAAAACAAGAAACTCATGGTCTTAAATGTTGTTATATCAGAGAGACTTCTGGCTGTCGAGAAAGAAAAATCTACTGATAAGGAAATTCAATTTGAGAATGAATTGAAACTGAAACAGGAACTAGAAATTGTTAAAAATTTGAATGATGCCATGCAGAGACAAATTATCTCATGTGAGGAAGACTTGACTAATTCAGAATTCAAAATTTCTTCTCTGCAATCTGAGGTAACTGAATTGAACCATTCCATGTTAAAATTTGTCAAAGGTAAAGAGAAAATGAAAGCTTCTTTGAATGTTGAAGTCACCAAATTGAGTGAAGAGAAAGGTTGCAATTCTCAAATTAAGCAGGCTGTAAGGAATAAACTATACGCAACATTTGTGAGTAGCTCAAATTTAGCTAGCACTTCTGCACCTTCTTCAAAACAGTTTGATGATCAGGAGATTCAAAAACAGAACAAAAATGTGAAAATGAAAACACTGAAGAAGAAGAATAAATTTCATGCAAACAAGTCTAAGGTTAAAAAATTCTCAATTATTCACAGAAAGAATATTGAATGCTTTTATTGTGAAAATTTTGGCCATGTAATCAACGATTGTCTTGTCATGAAGAATGATGGTGATAGATTTTACGCTAGGACTTCTTATGCTAAGAAATCCTATTCTGGTCAAAACAGGAAATCTAAATGATTTTACTATCATAAAATGGGTCATCTCATGCATGACTGTAAGTTAATGAAAATAGATGACATGTCTGCTGTGGGAATGCATGATAAACATTTCCATGCTAAAAATCATGCAATTCCTGAAAGGAAACTTCAATGCTTTTGTTGTGGCAAATTGGGCCACATTGTTGCACAATGCTGGTATGCACATGGGAGTAACAATCGTCACAAATCTGCTAAAACCCCTGTGTATCAAAATGCTTTTGATAGAAATGATATTGTCCCTAGAGGCAAGCACAATGAGTGCTTCAAATGTGGGAAGCATGGCCATATTGTCACGGACTGCTGGCGTGCTCAGGGGAAGAACTTTAATTCTAAAACTGTTAATCTTCCTTTGAGAGCACCATCCAAAGGTGCCACTGGTACTTCAGGACCCAAGACCACTTGGGTACCTGCTTGTACAAAATAGTTTGCTGTATTACAGGTGTGCCTTGGAAATGAATAAAGGGGGTTAATAAACCAAGGCACTCAAGAATGAAAACCCCATGATTGCACTCTTCAGGTCAGTTCTCGAAACTCTGCTTAAATTCTGTTTTCTAAATTGTCTACTTTAAATGATTGCATATCATGTTAATTCTTTTGTGCATCGTCTAACTGAATCTAATTGAAAGTCTGAAATGTACATGGAAATAATTGTAGTTTGTCTCTGAATGCATTGCATATCTATGTCATGATGCATGATATGTCAAACTCCCTGCATGTTGTATTGCACTGATTTGCATGACCACTACGGTATATCAAATGATAAGTTACTAAAGGGTAGATGTAATCTATCTAGAAGTTCTTACAATGTGTGAGGTGGTCCTTTGGACTAAGTCCTCAGCCATGGGTCATATTGCACATAGGAGAGTTCAAGACATTCATGAGCATAACTCATTAAACTCCTAGCAACATGCTCATTGCATAAATTGTATTCAGAACTTAGTTATTCAATGCATAAAGTCAGGGGGAGTTTTGTCTAGCCCTTGCATGTATTCATGCCACATGTGTCCATGTAATGCTTGTAAGAAAATCAATGCATTTGCATGTTGCATATCTCAGATAATACATATTGTTGTCAGGGGGAGGGTAGCATCATCTGAACTAAGTTCAACCCCTTCTCAGAATGGATAACAGTCTAGTGATTGGTTCATTATCGTGAGCTGCAATTATTACAATCATTCTGTTATAAGAATCACATGTGCTTATTGATTGAACCAAAGGTTTAACTTTAATAGGATTTAAAGATCAAAAGACTGTCATCTGAAAATAAGGTGGCATAGGATACTTATAGCTCTTAACCTCCATCTCATGATCATACTAGAACAGGTCTTTTCAGTACCTAAACATGACAGACTTAATGATGGTTAAGGATTGAAAACTAAAAATTATGTATTGTTCTTAAACAAGTCACTCCATAAATCATAAGGGCAGCAAAAATAAGATCATAAAAGAAAAAGAAATAAACAAAGTGGCAGAGCAATGACTGGGTTTCACTGAGAAACTGAGGTCTCTATCAAGGAAATGGAGAATTCTTTACGTCATGAAGTGACTCAGGTTAACTCTGTTCATTTGGTCGAATCTACAATGTAGGTTTCACTGAGTAACTAGGGGTATTGGCCTCTAATCAAGGTGTACCCTTAACGTCAAAAGGTGCAAACTAACCCTGTAGCTTTTGATCAGAAATAGACATAGTAGTTTATGCTTAGTAACTGGGGGTATTAGCCTCTAATTAAGGTATACACCTAATGTCAACAGCATAAATGATACTTGTCTATTCATCGGTTCAATTTTCAGAAGCTAGTGAATGAAAATTGATGTAACCCTTAGAAATCAAATGTCAAATTGAGTGTCCATTGTTTAACCTCAATACAAATTCAGGTACCCTTCCTTGACCTTCACTCTGTCTGAAGTAACTAGGGCATTGTCTCGACCTAGACTCTTATGGTTATGTGACTCAGGTTCATTGCTATAAATGGAGTATATAACCCTATTTCAGAAAGTCAGTGCATTCTCTTTCCCTTCTATAACTGTTAAACCTGACTGAAATCATGCAAGCCCATTGCTCGATTCATATCATTTAAGGGTTGCATCATAATTTGCTCGCATTCTGAACTGCTACATAGAACGTTGTTCCTTTCTGTCCTCCTTATTTGCTGATGGCAAAGGGGGAGAAGCATGTTTGTTTGCACTGAATTTCCTCAGGGGGAGAGTCTAGTTTCTCAATCAGTTGCATGCATGACCTGACCTCATGGCATTTCATTCATTCATTGTGTTACCATCATCAAAAAGGGGAAGATTGTTGTGCCCCTGTGCCTTAATGATGTTGTGTAGTTTTGATGACAGCAACCACTATGAATGATGTGAGAGTAGAATATTGAGTCTGTGCATACCTTGTTTACGCATTGAAAGTCGATGCGTGTTCATTATGCATACAAAGTCAGTGCATAGTTCATTGCTAAGTCTGTACAACTTTTGTTGATTTGAGCGTTTAAGTTCGTGCATCATTTCATCAGAGTCTGTTCATTATACATTCAGCTCAAACTCTAGGGACAGCAAGATAGTGCAGAATTTCATTTTGTGTAGAAAAGAGTCAGTACACACTTGGCGTGTGCAAGGCTGAACTCGGTACAAAGGGCTCTTAATGCATTCATGAAGTCGGAGCAACCCTTGTAGCTACACGTAACCTAGTCGATGCATCCTTAGTTGTTGCACGTAACTAAGTCGGAGCAAGTGTCAACCATGCGAGAGTTGAGTCGATGTAACTCATGTTGCTACATGCGATTAAGTCCGTGCATTTGTGCATCTTTCACAACAAAGTCTGTACACTCTTCAGTAGCAAGTCGATGCATCTTTTGCTCCATGCAAACAAAGTCTGTACATTCTTCAGTATCAAGTCGATGCATCTTTTACTCCATGCAAACAAAGTCTATACGTTCTTCAGTAGCAAGTTGATACATCTCTTGCTCCATGAAAACAAAGTCTGTACATTCTTCAGTAGCAAGTCGATGCATCTTTTGCTCCATGCACACAAAGTCTATATATTCTCTGATGGCATGTCCGTGCATTCATCTTCATTGTGCATACTTTTCTATATGCACACTGCATTATGTGCATCAAGTATGTACAAGCTTAGATCAAATTTCGAACTAACTCAGTGCATCATTTTCTCTTCTCTTTCAGATCAATTCAAGTTGGTAACTAGTCTGACCTGACAGAATATCTGCTCGAGGAGCTTAGGAAGGGCACGTGATCTAAGAATGGAGGAAGTGTCAGGATTGTGACACGTGTATTGCAGCAGGCTGAAATGCTACCACGTGGTCAAGGCGCTAAGGCGGGAATTCGTGAAAGACACACGCCCATCTATCTACTGCTGCTATAAAAGGGGGGCCTCTCCATCCAGTGAAAAGAGAGATCGAAGGAGATAAAAAGAAGAAAGATCTACAGCCAGCACGATCCAGAGAGGAGAAGAGAGTAGCAGCAGAGAAGAGCAGAAGTGAAAGTGAGAGAGCTCGTGAGATCGAGAGAGAGAGAGAGAGAGAGAGAGAGAGAGAGAGAGAGCTTGAGGAGAAGAAGATAGAAAATTTTCCTGAAGATTAGTTCCACTGGACCTTGGATCAAATCCAGGCTAGTCAGCTCCCTGAGAGCCACATTTGTGCTCTCATCGTATACAGCTTTCTATCGCTGTGATTTCCCATTTCTTGTTTTTCTTTTACACTCTTTATTTCAAGCTGTTTATCAGCGGAGCAAGCTATGACACTCAGCGGGCAGAGGTGTGGTATCCTCTGGACGGGTAAAGTTGTAAGCCCCAGCGGTTGCAGAGGAGGATTCCTCTGGTCGGCTAAGCTTTATTGCCCAGCGGAAGCAAGCTGTGACGCTCAGCGGTTGTAGGCAAGCTGTGAGGTCCAGCGGTTTAAGCTGTGTATCAGCGAAAGCCACACTCGGATTTGAGTGTGGGGTGGACGTAGGTCTGCGGACCGAACCACCTAAAAATTCCCTTGTTTACTGTGGTTTGATTGTCTCATCTACTCTCGCTAGATGTATGTTTAGGCCGATTGATTTGCTCTTCCAATCTAGCGAGTGTTCCATTTGCATACCGCACGTTTGATTTAGGTCTCGTGTGATTCTGGTGAAGTATGGTATTATTATCAGTCTATTCTGCAGAGTTCTGAATTTTTGTTTGTCTGTCATCTTCTCGTCCTTCGTAGAGAACACCCAGTTCGTGCTAATTACCCACCCATATTACTTCCGCGTCTTTGCCTCTCCACAAATTTTAACTGGGCATAATTAGTAATATTTAATTGATTGAAATTTTTATAGAGGGGATTCATTCACCCCCCCTTTGAATCCATCGCACCAGTCCTAACATGAATTAGCTCCCACGAGGGTTGAATGAAGGCTATTTCTCCTCTTTGGGATGATAGGGTTTTATGCCGATGGATCGTAGGGCTCAGAGCTCTTGAGGGCATCGGCACGAGGCTATCGGCATGGGTGGAGATCGGCGCAACAGGGAAGATGAGTCTCGGCGCGCTAGAGGGTATGCCCAATCGGCGCGGATAGCACTCGGCGTGGAACTCGCGCCGAGGGAGGGCCGCGCCGGGAGGCCGTTAAGGCGCCGACAGAAGGCTTTTGATGGTTTTCTGAAGCCAAGGGTTTTTAGGGATTTGAAGAGGTTTTGAGCTGAGGGTTTCAGAGGCCTATTTGAGGATTCAAAGGGGTTCAATTCAAGGATTTTTGAAGTGCTTTACTCAAAGTTTTAAGCAGCTTTAGTCTGAGGATTCTGGGGGGTTTTATCCGAAGGTTCATGAGGCTTTACACATGGTTTCAAGGGGTTTTGCTCAGGGTTTTAGGACGGCCACTAAGGATGGTTTTGGGAGAAATCATCGGAGGAGGAAATGGCTTTCATTCTCGAGCTTCATTGGGAGCCAGGTTATCGATTGAATCACACGAGCCTTGACTTGGGTGTATCCCTCACCGTTCCGCAAATGAGAAGCCATGAGATGGACTGTCTCAGGCTCTCACCACGATTGTTAGGTTGGGAAAACATCTACGATGTAGTAGAAACACAATCAAGCAGTCTGAAGGGTGTGCATGCAACAGAATCTGATCCATTCACAATAGCTATCAAACATAATAGATTTCAGAGAGGCAGAGAGAGATAAAACTCCAATATCTCATATCTCATTTCATTCAAAATGACGCATACATTTAGCACAGAGGGGGAATCGGACTACAAGAGTCTACATACAAACTGATGCCCCTTGGAAATATGCCAGACTATGCCAGCACTTAACATCGACGGAGGAACAAGCCTCAGAAGCAAACTACAGAAAACAGAGGCATACTATAGAAGACAGATCGAAACAAAAGATGGGGAAGGGGAGAATATAGCCCCTGAGGGCATTAAATAGATGAACCCCACCTTTAATCTCCTTCCCAGGGCTTCTAATGCTCTCTTTTTCTTTCAGATCCCTTTCAACGGGCTCTCAGACTCTCTTCTTTTCTCAGTGGCTACTTCTGCTTCGATTGCCTTTTTTTTCTTCTGCCCTTTCTTCTCTTTTTTGTTCTCCTCTGATGTTCTCTCCCTCTTCAGCTTGTCGAAGGCAACAGATTTTATAGAGGGGCACGAGCTCCTCGGCGCGCCCAACATGGAGCATCTCGGCACGCCTGCATCCAGCACCTCGACGTGTCTCATCTTGTGTTGGGCTTGGCCCATTTGCTTAGCATTCGGCACCGGACAGGGGCTCATCTAATGGGCTTTTCTTTATTGGTCTTATGGACTTCTTAGAATAGATATTTGTTCTACCCGAGGCTTGCTTAACACCTTGCATTCACGAACATGTGTGAGGCAATGTGAATCCCATTTTATGAGCATCAGAATTGTCTGAGGATCCTCTTCAGTAGGCAGATGATTGCCTGGAGTTTGTCATAGTCTTTATCGGTCTGACTATCTGAATGATAGCCGTGCTGGGCAGCGGCCTAGCCAGAGATGGCTTCAGCCGATCGGAGTGTTAGGGGTAGTGGATCTCTTCTATTCTGATTCTCAGAATTTTCAGGGATGGCACAGGAGCCGCACCTTTGATTGGTCTTCATAGCCCTGAGCTTGCTTTGGTTTCAGCCTTTATATTTTAGGTGTCAACAGAGACTGGCCGAAGTGAATTGTGGCCCAGCTCCTGTAGGATAAATGGCTATAAATAGTGAGTAGAATGGGAGAAGAGGAGCATCGAAAAATGCCAGGTAACCAGTCTCTCGTTAGCTCTTAGTTCTGTTAGATTTTCCTACTCATTCGTTCTTCTTCCAGAAAAGGTGATAGTTCCTGTTCAACTCTAGATCTACTCCTTCTGTCAACCAATTGGAGCTCGAGCCTGAAGGATCCGGTGATAGCAACTGTTGACAGTGGCTGATCGTGATCCTGCAAGTCCCAATTCCAGCTCTGAGGAGAGTTGCAGAGCAGAGTCCAGGTGTTCGATCTTATGCAACTGAGAAGCCATAACAAATTGGTGTATGAGCCATCTTCATGCAGCTCCAATATCAATTCAGTAATGGCATTTGATCTCTTAGATTCAGTGAAATCTTTATTTCAAGAGTTCAAACTGGAAATGCAGCAGCAGATGCAATTACAGACCAGTGCGATTCAAAAAAACCTTAATGGAGTGGCACGGAGGGTTCACACACTCGAATCCTCTCTTAAATTGTCAAATTCTACATCTACATCAGCTGAGTTATCTGAATTTCTAGAGTTTTATAGGCCTAGTATGCATGACTTTCCCAAGTTTGATGGTTCTTCTGACCCGGTGGAATGGAAATTTAAAGTTACTAGATATTTTACTTGTCATCCAGTTCCAGAAGGACACAAACTTAACTTTGCTTCTTACTATTTGGAAGGGGAGGCCCTTCAATGGTACTGGCATTTCACCAGTACCAGGCCGATAGTTTCTTGGAATGAGTTCTTGAGGGGTTTAGAGTCTCGATTTGGTTTTGTATCTGTTATTGACTCACATGGGTTATTGAGCAAGTTGAGGCAGACCGGGTCTGTATCTGAATATATTCGCCATTTTGAAAATACTTAGCAATAAAGTTTCAGGGGTTATTGAAGAACATTTGTTGGGAATCTTTCTGAGTGGTTTGCGGGAGGATTTGGCCTGCGAAGTAAGGTCCTTCTTTCCCAAGTCTTTATTGCATGCCATGGAGTTGGCCCGTATTCAAGAGATGAAGTTTAATTATAGGAGGAAGGGTCCAACTCATTTTAATTTTGCCTCCCCATCCACTACTAAAACCTCTTCTTCACAAGTGCTGCCTCCACCTCCAGCCTCTTCGGGGCCACCTGTCAGGAAATTGACCCCTCAGCAAATTCAAGACGGGAAAGCCAAAGGTCTTTGCTATAACTATGATGATAAGTGGCTACCTGGGCATTCTTGTCAGTCGCATAAATTGTTCCTGCTGCAGGTCGTCCCTGACATATCAGATTTTGAAGAATTTAAATGCGAAGGAGTTGAACAAGAGGTGGAACCTCTAGTTTGTCCTGAACCATCTTTATCTTCCCAATTTGTGACACACTTGTCTTCACCGAGCACATTAAGGCTAATTGGTCATATGGGTTCTTTATCAGTTATAGTTCTTGTGGGTAATGGTAGCACCCACAATTTTTTGGATCCCCACATTGTGAAGAAGTTGGGGCTTACTATTACAGACATGTCTTCATTTAAGGTGAAGATGGCAGCATGTGTTGAGATTCCTTCTCAGGGCTTGTGCCCCGGAGTTACTTTGAAATTGCCTGGGGCTTCCTTTACATTGGATTTTTTGATCTTACCTTTAGGTGGAGTGGATGTGGTGTTAGGTACCACGTGGATGCAGCCACTTGGGGACATCACTTTCAATGTAGCTCAAATGTCTATGCAATTTACCTTACATAATCATACTTACCTTCTACGAGGGGTATCTGATAAGGACATTAGCATGGTTTCTGCAGCTAGATTTTCACAAGAATTGTCGAAAGCACGATCACTGTATACCATCCAATTATTTGCTCTTGATAGGGGATCATTGCCTACCAACACTACTACATAACTTTCTTTTTCTGAGTACCCAGCTGATTTGGCTTCATTGCTTCAACAATATATTTCTGTCTTCTCTGAACCTCAAGGCCTGCCACCCCATCGACAATATGATCACACCATTCCTTTACATGATGAGTTAGTTAACATTTTTCAGCCTTCCTATAAACATTCTCCATTTCAGAAGAATATTATTGAGCAGCAAATTAAAGAACTTTTCTCTGTTGATCATGTTCAACACAGCAAAAGTCCCTTTTCTGCCCCAATCTTGTTGGTTCAGAAGCGTGATGGTTCTTGGAGAATGTGTGTCGATTATAGAGCATTGAACCAGCACACAGTCAAAAATAAATACCCTATCCCTCTCATTGATGATTTGTTAGATGAGTTGCATGGGACTAGGTATTTCTCTAAGTTGGATTTAAGATCCGGATACCACCAAATTCGTATGGACCCCAAAGACCTTCATAAAACAGCATTCAGAACTCATGAAGGTCATTATGAGTTCTTAGTTATGCAGTTTGGTCTTTCTAATGCTCCATCAACTTTCCAACATGTCATGAATGATATATTTCGGCCATTTATGAGGAAGTTTGTGCTGGTCTTTTTCGATGACATCTTGGTGTATGTCCCAAATTTGCAACATCTCAAACAAGTTTTATAGATTTTATCTGATAATCATTTGCATGCCAAATTGTCTAAGTGCTCTTTTGGAGTGACTAGAATTGACTATTTGGGACATATTATTTCTGCAAATGGAGTTTCCATGGATGAATCCAAAACCAATGCTATCACCTCCTGGCCTCAACCAAAATCTGTTCGAGCACTTAGAGGGTTTTTGGGGCTAACTGGTTACTACAGGAAATTTATCAAGAATTATAGAATCATGGCTGCTCCATTAACTCACCTCTTGAAGAAAGACAATTTTGAATGGACTCCTCTAGCTGATCAAGCATTTCAGCAGTTGAAGTATGCATTGTCCACAGCCCCAGTCTTAGCTCTTCCTGATCATCATGCAGAATTTGTGGTGGAATGTGATGCTAGTGGAGTTGGCTTGGGAGCTGTATTGATGTAGAAGGGTAGGCCAGTAGCTTACTTGAGTAAAGCGTTTAATGCGCATCAGTTGGGTCTTTCTGCATATGAAAAAGAAATGGAGGCTATATTATTTGCTATTCAGAAATGGTGCCCTTATCTTATGGCTAGACAGTTTGTTATCAGAACAGATCACCAAAGTTTGAAGTTCCTGTTAAATCAGTAGGTTCATACTTCTGCACAACAGAGGTGGTTGGTGAAACTCCTCGGTTATGATTTTAGATTGGAGTATAAGTCGGGACACACTAATAAAGCTGCAGATGCATTATCAAGGGAGTTTGAAACTCAAATAGACCCCACTTGCTTTGCTATGTCCATGCTCATTCCTTCTTGGCTGGATGATATCAAAGCTGCATATCAATCAGATCCAGTATTGCAGTCGATATTTTCTAAGTGGTAGGGAGGGGAATTGGACCCTACTAACTATTCTTGTAAAGGGGGGCTGATCTATTACAAGAACTAAATCCATTTACACAAATCATTTCCTCTTATTCCTAATTTGCTACAAGCTCATCATGATGCGCCGGAAGGAGGTCATTCTGGATATCACAAGACGGTTCACAGACTTAAAAGGAGTTTTTATTGGCCAGGGCTACAGACTTCTGTCAGAGATTATATTAAGAGCTGTGATGTGTGTCAGCGAACAAAAGTTCTCCATCAGCATCCACAAGGCCTATTGCAACCCTTACCTATTCCTGAACAGATCTAGACTCATGTGAATATAGATTTCATTGAAGGCTTGCCAGTTTCTATGCATAAATCAACCATTTTGGTGGTAATTGATCGTTTATCTAAGTATGCTCACTTTATCCCACTTAGGCATCCATACACAGCAGCCCAGGTTGCTCACGAATTCATGGCACATGTTGTTAAACTCCATGGACTTCCTCAGGTAATTGTTTCCGATAGAGATGCAGTCTTTACAAGCAAATTTTGGCAGGATCTCTTTAAACTACAAAGGGTCCAGCTACATATGAGCTCAGCTTATCATCCTCAAACGGATGGTCAAGCTGAAATTTTAAATAAATGCCTGAAAAATTATTTAAGGTGCTACTGTTTCCAGCAACAACACAATTGGATGCAGTGGTTACCTTGGGCGGAGTTTTGGTATAATACATCCATGCATTCTGCTACAGTGTTCACTCCATTTGAGGTGATCTATGGCATCAAACCTCCTTCACTAATTTCTCATGTGCCAGGAACTTCCAATGTTCGGGCAGTGGAAGAGTCCCACATTAGTCGGGACCATATTTTGAAGGAACTGAAGCTTCATCTATCCAAAGCTCAGCACATGATGAAAAGGTTGGCTGATAGAAATAGAATTGACAAGGAGTTTCTAGTAGGAGACTGGATATATCTTAAGCTTCAACCCTTTCGACAACATTCGGTTGTTCAACGATATAACAACAAACTGAGTGCAAAGTATTTTGGCCCTTTCAAGATTTTGGAGCGCATTGGCGCAGTTGCCTACAAACTTGAATTGCCTGCAACTTCAAAAATCCACCCTGTCTTTCACATCTCACAGCTCAAGTGCAAGCATGGTGATGGCTAGGTCAGCACATTGCCATTACCAGATCAATTCCATCCAATTGCCAGACAACTAGTAGCGCTATTGGGGCGTCGCATGGTTAAAAGGAATAATATGACAGTTACTCAATTATTAATACAGTGGGAGGGTCAATCCAAGGAAGATGCTACCTGGGAAGACTACTATGAGTTTCGAAGCAAATTCCCTATATTTGACCTTGGGGACAAGGTCGCTCTCAAAGGGGGAAGGAATTTGTAGCAGCAAACCGGGTTAAACTGGTTCGGAGAGGGGGCCAACAGCTAATAACGGTGGAAAAGCCGAGTTAGTTAAAACGGTTTGGGTTCTTTTATTTGGAAGTGGGTCATTTGTTTCGTGTCAAGAATTTGTTGAGTTTTTTAGATAGTTGGGAGACTGGCCGAAGTGAATTGTGGCCCAGCTCCTGTAGGATAAATGTCTATAAATAGTGAGTAGAATGGGAGAAGAGGAGCATCGAAAAATGCCAGGTAACCAGTCTCCCGTTAGCTCTTAATTCTGTTAGATTTTCCTACTCATTCGTTCTTCTTCCAGAAAAGGTGATAGTTCCCGTTCAACTCTAGATCTACTCCTTCTGTCAACCAATTGGAGATCAAGCTTGAAGGATCCGGTGATAGCAACTGTTGACAGTGGCTGATCGTGATCCTGCAAGTCCCTGTTCCAGCTCTGAGGAGAGTTGCAGAGCAGAGTCCAGGTGTTCGATCTTATGCAACTGAGAAGCCATAACATGGCAGCGATCCACCTCTTCGCCGGCACAGCAGCGAAGTTGATGTGGTAGCGAGAACCATGGAGATGATGGTGGCGGTGACTCGGATTCCGCCCGCGAGCGCTGTTCCACTGCTCCGGCTGCTACTGATGCTGCTGCTCGTCTTCTGCAACCCTTGGCCGACGTCCGCCTCCCCGTCTCCCGCGAATGGCCGGATAGAAGGGGTGGTGAGCAGGCTCGACAGCCAGAGGGCCCCGGCCGCGACGCAGGAGGCCGCCGCCAGAGGGGTGCTGGAGCGGCTCCTCCCCTCTCAACTCTCCGCCTTCCATTTCAGGATCATTCCGAAGGTTAGGGCATCTCGGCTTGCTAAGATGTGCCGATGTTTCTTGCATCCCGTGGGGTGTGTTCTATGATGGCATCTGGTTCATCACCCCGTGGTCTCACTCTCCCGTTTGTTTGATTGCTAGCTGCATAGCAGAAATGCTGGTTATCGCAGTTATCGATGGGAAGATGAACAGAGTAATGAAGTGTACTTGAAAGTTGACTTCCACGTACATCAGCTCAAATTCCTTTGTTACGTGCAGTTGTTTGATCTAACAAATAAGTTTATTTAAAATTTAAAAATTATATTATCTTTATCAAATAAAGAGTAATTTATTTTTATTAATTTTAAAAATTAAGTAAAAATTGACATGCCGTAATTTTTAAGATAGAAAGATTTTTTTTAAAAAAAGTGCTCCCACACACTCTATTGGTTCAGTTTGATGAGGTTGAGGTTCGGGTCGGGCATGCCGATTCAACCCGACCGGTCCAGCGAACCGTTGCAGCCCTACCCGGCGAGTCCTATTTTCACTGTGAGACCGGGCGAAAAGGGCGAGGCACCAGAAGTAGCGGATGGAGGCCACCGAGACGCCGGCCGCGGCGAAGAAGCCACCGCACCTGCTTCCATGGCTGAACCTGCTGGCGACGGAGCCCTTCTACCTCCTCCATTTCCTTGCCTTCTTCTCCTACTTCGTGGCACGCAGCTCCGCCACCGATATCCTCTCCTCTCCCCATCTCCGCCACCGCCTTCTTCGCCGGGTAAACCCCCCACCCCCCAAATTACGATCCCGTTTGTCTCAGATATCATAACTCCATTTATGTGAAGATTTGTTCCCTTTGAAGACGATTCTGATCGCGGTTCTCTCTTCTTTATTGGGTCGCCGCAGGAAATGCAAGCGATTCTCGCGTTCCTGGTGTTGGTTGTCGTAAAGGTATGCTGGCTGCTCCTGGTCCCATTTCTATCAATTTTGAAGAACGATCGTGTGCCAAATCCAGTAGTTGATGATATGCATTCGTTTCCGGCGAATTTCTGAAACTCCTTAAAGGCATTAGTGGTAAAACGACAGTGACGACTGTTTACCTATTTAGGAAATGGGAAATTAGGTAGATATTAAGTTTTGGATAGTGATTGAGGTGGGAAGTGAAGTTTCTAGTTCATATGATTACGCTTTGGATGTTAGGTGGATTTAGGGAGGACAGAGCACCTCAGCCAGCCTCAGAATTCCAGCCCGTCTGGTTCAAACACAGTCGCTGCTTGCTTAAGCGATGCTGATGCCAACTCCGATACGGAGTTGTTTTATGGACAGCTAGAAAATCCAGCATGTTATATGTGGTGGAGAGCTGGATTGTAAAATATTTCAGTATTATTGGGCAATGACACTTTTTTCTGTAATCATGATGGAACCAAATGAACCATGGGGTTTGACACTGGTTAAGAGCACTGGATTCCATGAATAGGTAAGCTGGTCAATGGATCAGAGCTAGAGTGGGAACATCTATCCTCACAGGAAAATATATTACCCTACTCATTTTTTTCCCTCTTGGGCATACCTGTAAGTTTTTTGATGTTTGTAGTCGCAGATGAAAGATTTACGGGCTCCTGGAAGAACATCAGTTAGTAAACATTGAGAAAGAATGTGAAGAATATCTGTGGATTTTACCAGGAGATATTATGTTCAATAAGGAAGATTTTGAATAAAAAAATCACAAATATTCGTTTGACATCAATCACCTTTGACTCCAAGTTCGTTTGCCAGAACATTTTGTGTATTGATCATAGACTCTTGTATGTTGGGTTAATCTTGAGGGTGCCACTCCCAACATTTTTAAAAGAAGCTTAGCATCTTTGGCCAAAGAAGAAACTACCACAATTTGGTAAGTCTACACCTTCTACAAATCTGAAATATGTTTGTTACGCAGATGGTCAAGCAAGAGAGCTGGGAGGCTTTTGTTGCTGACATTCTATTCTACGCAAAGGTTATTTTGCCATCTCTCCTTTCAGATTGTTATTTCAAAATATATTTGTGCCGCTTATGACTTATCTGAAGCTTGTCAACTGGCATATGTCATGGATTATTCTACAAAATTCTATGGGTTAAAAATTTATAGAAACAGTTAAATTTTTGTTGCTTAGTCATTCAATAAAGAGTTCTTATCTATTGAATCTTGTGTGAACTCTTCTCCAGGGTTTCCTTTTTGCAGTTGCATTACTCATCGACTGTCACTTGGCTTTCTGTTACCTAGTGGTGTTCCTAGGTATAGCTTTGTGATGTTGACTTTCAAGTTATGCATGCATACTATATTTTTCTATGAATCTGAAGTATACTTGTTATGCATGTGTACCATATTTTTCCATAACTTAGTTCTTTTGCTTTGTTTCTCGGAAGCGTTACAAACATAGTGCCTTAATTTCATTTCAATAGTTTGCTCTGATGTTTCTTTAGCTGTGAAACATTTTCTAGGATCACAATTGTGACTTTATTTGTTCTTATTTTTCTGAACTCAACTTTCAACTTTTCATATTTTAAAACTGAATTTGTTAAGTTTGTAATTTTTAAGGGGATAAATACTGTTAACCATACAGCAAGTTTATGTATACATTATCAACTTGTTCTTGATTCAAGCAAACTCCACCTTTGATTTTCCTTCTCATTCTTTCTTGCAGTCATATTTGTTTTAGCACAACAGCCTGCGTGTGATGATTTAGGTAAATCCATCTTTCTATCCTCCATGTTTTATTCCATTTGTTTTTAAGGGCTTCCTCTGTACATGGGCTTCCCTAGTTAAAAACAAAGAAATCACGTGTTACTGTGTAACACTCTTTCAAAAATGGTAAAATTCTTTCTCTCTTCTATTTTTCATTTCTTGAGTATTGTTTCTCTGCACACTTTGCTTTCTTTATCGAATAAAGTGACCGCTATACAGAAAAGATCAGCCTCAGTGGTGGAGCTTTAAAGTGATAACTAGGCTAATGTTTGCACATGTTTAATCATCTGTGCAGTTTATAAATCAAATAAAAAAAGTAATGCTATAATAACATGACCTCCAAACTTGAAACAAATAGATGTATTCTTTGGCTGATTTGCAAAGCAGGAGGGAATCTGGTTATGGAAAATGGTGGCTCAGAAAGTGATTGACTATGAAACGACTTCAGTGGGTTTGATAAGTGATAAAGGATTTTGAAGAACTGACAAATCCTGAGGAGGAGAAAAAGTTAGACTACATGTGGTTTTCCTTTTTTTTCCCTATCAGATTGACTTTTCATCGAGGGTGAAAAGCATAGGACTAGGAAGACCAGAAAGCGGCTGAGGAAGGTGGTTGGGGCAGTGTAAAGCAAGTGGATATATATTGGCTTATAAGAAAAAAAACCTCATATAATTACAGATTGATGTCGAAAAGGAATGAGATTGCCCTACACATTGGTTGCGCTAGAGATGTTCTATATATATATATATATATATATATATATATAGAGAGAGAGAGAGAGAGAGAGAGAGAGAGAGAGAGAGTGCTCTGTACTCTGGAGTCATAGCATTGGCATCACCAATGAGTTAACAACGTTTGGATAGTACACTGGCTTGGTAGCATCAAGACCATGCGGCCTTTGGATACCTTCTTTCAAGCTGACTTCCAAAACACAGTTCTTTCTTATTCATTACTTTCGTGTGCAAAAGAATAGTCAAATAGAAATGATATGTAGATTTCTAATTTAGACAATCTCTTTTAGGTGATTCAAGTCAGTTGACCCCTCTGCAGCTGGAAACATTGTTGACTGTTATATATATATATATATATATATATATATATATATAGAGAGAGAGAGAGAGAGAGAGAGAGAGAGAGAGAGAGTGCTCTGTACTCTGGAGTCATAGCATTGGCATCACCAATGAGTTAACAACGTTTGGATAGTACACTGGCTTGGTAGCATCAAGACCATGCGGCCTTTGGATACCTTCTTTCAAGCTGACTTCCAAAACACAGTTCTTTCTTATTCATTACTTTCTTGTGCAAAAGAATAGTCAAATAGAAATGATATGTAGATTTCTAATTTAGACAATCTCTTTTAGGTGATTCAAGTCAGTTGACCCCTCTGCAGCTGGAAACATTGTTGACTGAAGGAAGCACCTCCAGATTTTGGCTGGTGAGTTCTATACATCAAGTAATAACTCTGTGTTTGTGACTTCTATGCTTGGAGGAATATTGATTCGGTGGGCCTTCTCATCTGTTATTAAAGGGCTAGGGGCATTTGCATTTAGAACCGTGGCCACTTTTTTTTAAAAAAACATATACCTTGATGGATCTCTAGTCTATGCGGATAAAATCAGGTTGTGTTGATATGTCTTATCATTGAATTTTCAGAGAATATAAATATTTCTGAGGACGTTAGTTTACATGAGATGTTTTTAGGAAAATTGCTTCCTGATCTGTGGCCAAGAATATCTGGGCTTATCAGAGGCATGACATGGGATTACACACATGTGCTATCCTTATTTTATTATTTTGAATGGAATCACTTGCATCTAAAGAAACTTCGTGGCATGTCTGATCCTGGTCCCCTAGCAATGATCACATTTTGTTTTACCTGAGATGTTTTTAAGAAAATGGCTTTCTGATCTGTGGTCAAGAATATCTTGGTTTATCAGATGCATTACAAGGGACTACACACATGTGCTATCCTTATTTTATTATTTTGAATGGAATCACTTGCATATAAAGAAATTCTGTGGCATGTCTGGTCCTGGTCACCTAGTAATGATCATCTCGGATCCTGGTCCCTAGTAATGATCACACCTCTCTCTCTCTCTCTCTCTCTCTCTCTCTCTGGACTGAGAGGAAGGGTGAAAGAGTTATTGAACAATAGATACGGAGGATACAACCACATACTATATGGAGTGGGATACCTCTAGAATCCAATTATGATACAAAGTAACCCAGACACTCTACCATGACCATCTACTTCATACAGATTATTTCTAGCAGAACTCCCTTAAAAATACATACTTAAACAGCTCTGGCATAGAAAAATTTAACTTAAAAACTCGTTCTCTGACCAATCCTAACTTGTTAAGGTTGATACAGATGGGCTTAATCCTTTTATTGCTGAACCTTTTGCCTATTGTATCATACCTGGAGGAAAATTCACAACTATCCTCAAGCAAACTTTTTATCTCTCTTTCCTTGGATTTCTTCTTTACTGAGGTAGAAGGAAGGCGGAATCGGGGATTGGGATCAGATTGGCCGGTCCCAAAACGATCCGGATCGGTGGGATCGGCCGATCCTGGACCGATCCCGGCTGAGTCAGGCCAGCTGACTCGACTAGGGATACAAATGTCCAAAAAAATTCAAAAAAACTTCCAAAACAATCTGAAAAAATGGAAAAACTGTTATAGAATAGCTCTATATCAAATTTAATGTGAAATAGTTGACATATGCTCACCATTTCATAAAATAGGTGGCATACTCAAATGATGCAATGATTCCATGAGATAGCTACCTTTCATTCATTGAAGGCGAACATTGAAAGAGTTTTCTACATATTGTACATAGTCATTCCATGACATGTACGTAGCATACATGAATTGGTAGTCCATGAGATACCGATTATACTTCTCGATGTTGGTGTACACTCTCATGATAGGCGTCCAACGGGGGATCTCGGGTACTTGGTAGCTACCTCCAGTTGATTGGTGTGATCTAAATAGGATTGATAGGTACTAGAAAGAGTTATAGAGAGAGAAAAAGAGCCCTACAAAGAGGGGGGACCATGATGGGGTGATAAACAATGTTAGGGGACCACAAAATAATGAAAACAGGAAAAACCACCACTAAGTTTAATTTTGAGGAGAGAGAAAATAATTTTAGATAGAGAGAGTCCTAGAGAGAGGGGAGACTATGGTGGGGTGATAAACAATTTTAGGTGACCACAAGATAATGAAAACAAAAAAATCACCCCTAAGCTTAATTCTGAGGAGAGAGAAAATCCTTTTAGAGAGAGAAAGAGAGTCCTAGAGAGAGGGGGGACATGGTGGGGTGATAAACAATATTAGGGGACCACAAAATAGTGAAAACAAAAAAGGACCATCCTTAAGCTTAATTTTGAGGAGAGAGAAAGTACTTCTATAGAGAAAAAGAGACTTACCTTTGAAAATCTCTTGGAGAAAATGGTCCTAGATGAGCTTAGAAGCAATCTTCTAACACCGACCACTCTTGATCAATGATCTTTCTGCAACAATGAGCGTAGATTGAGAGGGGAGAGAGTGAGAGAGTGTGTGTGTGTGTGTGTGTGTGTGAGAGAGAGAGAGAGAGAGAGAGAGAGAGAGAGAGAGAGAGAGAGAGAGATGTGAAGGAGACTTAGAGAGGAAGGAGCCTAGGAGAGTGAGAGAAGAGAAGAAAGTGAAAGGGTGTGTGTGAGAGAGTTAAATCCCGGTCAAAATGCCCCAAGGACCAAAGACCCTTGGTTGGCATTCCCTCCATTTTTTTTTGAAATTCAAATGGGACCATGGGTGGGATTGCCCGGAATCGGCTGAGCCGATCCTAGGCCTATCTGGCTCGATCCCACCGATCCCACTGTTGGATCGGTCCACTTTGACTCGGGATCGGGTCAGTTCGCCTGGAAACCGATCGGATCGGCTGATCCGATCCAGCGAACGTAGATATCTTCTCCTCCGGTCAGACATGTCTACTCCACTTTCTTTGGCAGACCAACATTTTCCAAGTTTTTCGGAAATGACCAACCATGCCATCAATCTCAATACCAATGATTCTTCTCTTAATAAGTTTTTTGTTCATCGAGCAACCAATAAACCTTGATTTGTCAGGTCCCATAGCTGAAGTCCTCCTATGATCTTGACCATCTTAATTAGATGCTTGCCATAACATTTTTGGTTAATGCCTGCTGGACCACTAGCTCAGTACATGTTCTTCACTTGCTTATTGATTTTCTGGAGTACCTGAAGAAACTTTTTCTTTTCATCATTGGAATGAATGAAGTCAAGCTAGTTAACATTCTTGGCATCACTCTCTGATTTCCATTAGGGTATATATTTCTCTTTGACTTAAACATCACTTATTTTCTCTGGCATGTATTATATAGGACATCCATTCCTGGGGAAGAATGTCTTTACATAAGCTCTCTTTTCCTGCTTTTTATGCTTCCCTGAGATGCTGGATGCTATGTTTTGGCAGGTTGAATTTCGAAATCAATTCTCTTCCAGATGTGTCCGCACAAGTCGTTTCCTACCTGAACTATCTATCACGTAAGGCATCCTTTTCTTCACTCAAATGCATGTCAATGAGATCAGATAACTTGATGGATGAAAAAAATCAAAAGTCAAACTCATATTTTACTATGTTTTCTTGTAGTTCCTTCGGCCCCGCTTTGTTTCAGGAGTAATCCTATCCCGGATTAATTAAGTGGATCAACTTAGCTCACTTTTGTACCAATTTTCTTTGGTAACAAGCAGGTTAACCCCAAGAAGATCCCCTGGTTTAACCCACTGATAACCCAGGTGCTTTTATAGCCTTTGGATTAACCCCCACAAATGGAGCTGTGATTTACCAAAATTGCCCCTTTCTTCCCTGCAGCGCACTTGCGCTATTCAAAGGCAATACTGGCCACTTTTTCAAGAACATATAAACTTAATACGGGCAGCACATGCTGTCCTCTTCAGTGAGCAGAACATGGTGGAATAGATTACCATATTTTCCAAAAAACATCTCCCTTTTTTAACATGTGCAGTAAGTTTTATTCTTCTCTTTTTACCTTCATTTGATTATTTGTTCCAAGTTCATCGTAGCTATGTACTGTATGCCATTCCAACAGTCGCAAGACATTGCAGTTTATATACTGCTTAGGATAGTGACATTATTGAGGAGGCATTCAGTACTCGTTAAAAAACTGCAATGTCATACGGAAAGGTGGGGAGACAGAGCACGCGTGATGGAGGCAACAACGTGTCGAAGAATGCGCCGGAGAAAAAGCGGGTTAGGTGGAAAATCGGGGGCAATGTGGTCATTTCAAGGGGAGGCTTAACTTGTCCCACCTCCAGAGGTGGGACAAGTTAATCTGACTTAACCCTAAGTCGGCCCATTTTTAACCCAATCAGCCGATTTCGCCCTGCCAAAGTAAATTGGATTTAGAAATGGCTTAATCTTGGGCTAAGTCCCAAACAAAGCGGGGCTCAAGGTTTTTAACTTCTTTATGCACATAAACATACCATGTTGTTGCTTGCAGATACTCGAACAAGAACATCTCATTTGGCATTGTAGATCTTGGACACTTTCCAAATGCTGCAGAAAAATTTGGAATACCTATAGGGGGTAATAAAGTTGTCATATTTTGGAACACTTAGTAAAGTCTCAAGAGCTTCCGTTGTTAAAATCTTTGTTTACTTTTTTCTTTTTTGGTTTATGAAATTGAAGGTATCCTGGGCACATGTCAGCTTCCAACTTACATATTATTCGACCACGCAGTGGAAGTTACTCGTTTTCCAGAGTTCAGTTTTGACACAAAAGCTTCAACTCCAAAAATTACCAAGGTTTCTCATCAAAACCTTCCCAAGCTCGGAACATTTTCCTGAGATCTTAACACTTTGCTTGTTAATTATTTTGTGTGTTATCTTCCAGGAAGTTTCTATACATAATCATCTTGAACTTCTTAAACTATTAAGAATGACATATTGTTCTTCTGCATCTGAATCAAAGCATTGGATCGGGTTAGACCATCCGTTCATTGGATTGGATTGGATGATCATTTTGTTAGAAATCTTTTACAGCCCAGTCCAATGGTTGATGTAGTAAATTTCTGAAGGGGCTTCAGCAGTCAATTCATGTAGTGCAGTCCCTCATCTACTGCATGCATTCAAGTTGTGTTTCTGTACTTGCATGTGGCTTTGGGAGCCAAAGAAACGGTGGTTACATTCTCTGGGATGCAAGAAATCCAACTGATTCAACTTGGGGCTGATCCTTTGAAGCACGATAAAAAGGTTTAGCTATAATGTAAGCAAATAAAGTTCACATCTTTGAGATCCTTGGATGGACCTTCTATCATGTTTTTCCTTTCCTTGGACGGGAGAAGTTGGTCGGTCCTAACACCTGATGCTGCCCTCGGTTCCAACCTCAATGCAAATATTGCAAATCTTTTTACTTTTACAATTTTTATCTTTCTGCTGGGAAGGATATGAAATTGCCATCATATAATTTTACTGTCACTGGATTCTCATGATTCACGTTTAAACAAATAGCTTTTCATGATCTCAGTCAGTCTTGGGGTTACAAATTTACTGTTTTCCCTCCATTGAACCAGGTTTATATATTCATGTATCTTACTAGAAAACACCAATAGTCAGTTTATCATGTAGTTGACATGCATGTGTCAAGTTTCAACCAGGCGGTGCATGTCAGATCGGTGTCCCAGTACAGAATGCATCCATCGGATTTGTTAGCCATCTATACACATGTCCATTCATGTGTGCATTTACTTTTGTAAATAGACTAATTAAGTTCCTTTTTAAAAAGGATCAGCCAGTCTAATGTTGATTTGGCTCAATATGTAGGCATATGACTATCCATGTTACTCATCATTTCCATGGCCATCTTCTGTAACTGGATATGGGTTATACTAGATGGGCACTATATGGAACTAGTCATAAAAGTTATCAATTAGAATGAAGTTTGTCTTAGAAGCTGTGATCAAGTGGTAGAAAACTCAATATATTAGCCAGCTAACTTAGATCTCCTTTCCTATTACTCCGGACCTCTTGCCAAAAGTTACTCAGGTATAGTTCATGCTTCAATAAGATCTTCAATGAAAAATGAGGCAGATTGAATAAATGCTGTAAAGAAGATGATACCACATTTTGCGGACCCCTCATCATGTTAAGAGATGATTGTGTCCAGGGTCAACCGCCGATGGCCATTATTTGATTCCTTATCATTCTCTTGTAGCATACAAGGTGTTATACATGAGAAACAATATAAGGTGTTGTACATGAGAAACATGTAAGTGTTATATCTTCTGTATTAGCATTCTTTCTGTTATCGGCGCTCCTCTGGCTTGCTTTGTTATCAGCCAAGACCTGTGCGATTTTCCCTGCGTGAACACGATTCACTATCTTATCAAATTAACTTATAGCTCAGTGGATTTCGATCAGGATTGTCTAATTTAAAGACAAGCCCCAGAAGTTTCATATTCACATGCATGACATGCAAACGATGTGAACTTTATTTTGTGATTTTGTTTTTCATAGCAACTTAATGGGAATGTCTGGTGCCACTAATCATAATTTGTTAAATATTCCTATTGGTATATGGAGCATCTGTAAAAAGTTGATGGGCATGTGTACTATGATTTGAAGATTTGTGGGCTGTTTCTCCATTCTATTCCACCGTACTGTTACTATTTCATCGTCAGAACCTTTATTACCATTTTTACCTCCGAGAGAACTTTGTCCATCATTTGATTGTTTCTCCTGCTGCAGAACGTTTTGTGCCGGCTTTTTGAACTTGATCAGCGCCTTATTGAGTATGTCTCTGGGAAATAAGGTAAAGATATTTAAGGGCATTATTTTCAACAGGCTTCAGCATTTGCTACCTCCAGTTTATTCAGATTCACACTTGCAATGGCTATATTCATGCAACGCGAGCAATCTTCCAGGACTTTTCCTCTGGTTGCTGCCTAGGTGGCCCGTAGTCCATTACCTTTGCGCATCTGAGTTGCATCGTATCTTTCTTGAGAGATCCACGGCTGGCTGAAGAAAGGTTGAGCAGCTATTTTTGACGCCAGACTCAGTTTGCTTTGATGAGGTTCTGAGTCCTCTGACATGCTTTCATGCTTTTCCCCTGTTCTTGGGTTGAAATAACACATCCGTCAACAGACTCAGGACTTTACATGGTAACCTAATTAAATTCATGAGTTATTTGATACCAATACAGTTGCTTGAGGCCATATGTTACCCAAAAAAAGGGTCCCAGTACTACCTTCTGCTCAGTTTTGTTTTATGCTGTCCGGTTCCTAATGGCGCGTTATTTGTAGCGTCCCCATTTGTCTGCTTGCCGGCAGTGGGAAGTGGCGAGGGTGGCTTTGTCCACCGTCATGGCTCTTGTGCGAGACAAGGAGTCTGTGTCCAGGATGGCCACCGTGGGTTGCTTGGCCACCAGTGGATCCATGTTCTGTCTCCAAAGGTGGTTGGAGGCTAGGGGAACATTCCCCAATCTGTTGGCTAGGCATTTCCAGATGTTTTTTGAGGGGGTCCCCTCGCACCTCTGTGACGACGAGGGCATCGCCTTCCTTGCTTGAGGCTTCGGTCAGGTTGAACGCGGAAGCTTGGGGTTTACCCTCTGTAGCTCTTATACATGTGTGGTGGCCACGGTGCTAGTGCCCAGTTCGACGACTATTCTGGCAGTCATCTCCGTCAACCTCGTTGGGGTGATAACTGTCGTTCAACTGTGGATCCAGGACGAGCTCTAGGGTGCGCCGTCGACTCTAGGTTTTCAGAGGTCTCAGCAAGAGGTAGGGGACGATATTTTGGTGGTTGATGCGAAGTCAAATCGATCGTATTATAGTTGGGTCTGGTTCAAGTCAGGTCAGATCAAGACGACCCTACCTCCTCATCTGTTGGGTGTGGTTCGGGTAGTGGGTTGGCAAGTATGGGCTTGAGGTATTTTACCCGTGACTTACTGCAAGATCGATTCCTACCGGTTTGCCTGGACCCGACATGGGTCTTCTTCCTCACCCGTTCTTGCCCGACGTTTGAAGTCAACAGTCAGAGCAAGCCCCATCGGTGAAGGTCCGCCCTTCGTTGATCATCCCCACTTTATCATTGGCCAGTCACCACCGGAATTGTCCGCTGTCCTCTGTTGTCCAGTCGCGACAGGGGGCAAGAGGGAAGCTCACGACGGTGACAACGTCTCTTGCAACCAACGATCGGAAAGGAAAACATAAGATCGAGGAGGCGCTATTGGCTGTGTTTGAGGCAGGAAGGGGTGACGACGATCCCTTATCTGGATGGATAGCGTTGTAGAGTCAGCATTCCCCTTTGTGTGGGTCGATTCCTGCAGCCTGACCGTTCGTGGAGTCTATAGCGGCGGACTCCTCGGTGGAGGACTGCCCCCAGTCAATGGCGGATGTCTTACAGTTGGTCAAGACGGGCTCGATAGGCCTCCTTCAGGGGGACGAGCAACAGGAGGATGAGGAGGAGGCTTTGGCAGAGGATGAAGTAGTGCCTTAGGCCTTACCAGGAGTGCCAGTAGTCTTGCTCGTAGCGATGGAGGAGCCGAGGGGGAGATGTCGGCTGAGTAGGGAGGAGTTGAGGGAGATGGTGGGAGAGATGGAAAAATAATGGAGGAGAAGGTGAGGGAGTTAGTTGAGAAGACAAATTTTCCTTTGAAGCTGGGCAAACGAGGATGTCAAAGGGGTGTTCAACAAAATCAACAGGTGTGCCACAATTTTGTAGGAAGAGAGGGTGTAGCAAAGGAGAGAGGGAGGGGGGAGACGGGGGGAGGAGGAGTAATATTTTATCTTTACGAGGATTGTCTCATGAAATGTTAGGGGGCTTGGGGGACGGAGAAGAAGAGGGCGGTGAAGGAGTTGGTTAGGAGGTGTAAGATTGACATTCTTTATATTCAAGAGACTAAGTGCGATGGGGAGGGTGAGTCTCCTTTGAGGGAGTTTAGGGAGATCAGACCTAGCGGTTGGTAGATCTGAGAGGATTATTGTAATGTCCCGGATTTTTTGAATATTTTTCGGATCAGGATCCGTAGGTTTCAGATCGCTTTCGCAGGTCCCAAATTGAGTTTTACGGTTTACACGTATTTTTATCGGTCGAACCTTCGAAATCCCGTGTAGAGCGAACCGTTGCATTCTCCAACTCTGAGACATTACCAGCGTGTTGTGCGTTTTTCGAGGATCATGGAGAATATTTTTTTCCTATTTTTCCTATTTTTTGAATTTTTTTAGATTTTCTATAAACCCTCCTCTCTCTTCCTCACTCTCCCTCTCTCCCTCTCTCTTCTCTCTCACGCTCTCTCATTCTCCCCTCTCTTCTCCGGTGGCTGACGGAGCGAGGCGGGGGCGAGGCGGAGGCGACACGGGCGAGGAGCGGGCAAGGATGGGTGAGGATCGAGGCGGTGGAGGCACGACGAAGCTCGGTCGCGAGTTCGGGGCACCGCGGCGGTTCATGCGATGTTTTCTTGGGGGATCGGCGTCCTCGATGCGCGGAATCTTCGGTGGAGGTAGGGGGACGGATCCTTAACCCATGTACTTCATTTCCCGCGAGTTTGGTAGCCCGAGGCGAGCCGAGAGGGTTTATATTCCCGCCGGGGTTAAAACGTGCGATTTTGGGGTGTGAGCTGAATTTCGCATTTTGATTGTGTTTTTGGGGTTTGAATGGGTCCTCTCGGTTCTAGAGAGGTCGGGGAAGGGTTTCTCCTTATTTTCCCCTTCACATAGGTGTGAATGGGGCGTGGAATGGGACTTTCCGCCGTGTTCGTCGTTTTCGGGCTCGGAGGCAGGTAGCGGTCGTACCAGAGACCGCTACCTGTGAAGGCGGTCCAATGGGGACTGTTTCATGGTCCAGTCAGTCGTTTCTAGGTAGCGGCCCTGCGACTGACCACCACCTGAAGGTACCGGTCAGGCCAGGACCGCCATCTGGGACGTTGCGGTTGGGCTTTGACCGCATACTCCAAGTTGCGGTCAGGTGCGTGACCATTTTCTGCCAAGTTGTCCCTGGCAGGTAGCGGTCATGTCGTGACCGCAATATGTTGCTAGCGGCCTTGAGGTGGCCGCTACATGTAGGTAGCGGTCCAGAGTGGACCGCCACCTGGGGGTGACGGTCTAGGGGGAGACCGCCACCTAGTTTTCCGTGTTAATGTGTTCCGTTCGTACTGTGTTGGCCCCTGGTCGACCCGGTTGTGACCCAATGGTCGACCTTCGATCTCGTGGATGTCCCGGACACCCCGTGAGTTCTGTGACCGTGTTTTTGGGTGTCCGGAGGTACCGTGTTACCTTGATTAGCGTGTCTATGGGTTTGAATGGTCCGGGTGACCCCATGTGTTCCGGGCTTTCGTGCTTTCGCTAGATTGAGTCGTCGTGAGTCGACGTGAGTACGGAGGGCTATTCCCGCATGTCATTGACATTTCGGTAAGCGTTTTTCGAGTGGGCCGTGAGTTTGGCCCTTGGACTGCGAGTCTAGTCACCCAGTCTGGGGTTGGAGATTTCTCGCTTTTCCCTTGGATAGGGGATCGACTCGGCGGCTTATGAGCTGCCTTGGGAATCGTGCTACCGTGGTTTCAGACCTAGGGATTAGGCTAGATTAACGGCGCTGTGCCGTCATGTGCAGTGGTCTTGACCCGAGTCGCGTGACTCAAGGACCGTTGGGTTTATTATGTTTAGTGGACTGTCCAGAGTCCGGTGGCCCCGAGCCACCTAGTGCTCCGTATTACTCGCAATGGGTGCGTGCGTGACTTTCCGTGATCACGTTAGTGACTCCCCATTAGTCGTAGCCTTCTTACAGCACGCGTGTGTTGATCCACCAGGGAGTGATGGAGCGACTTACCCGAGAGAGACGATTTTTAGGCTGGTTACCGTAGGGCCCCTTCGTGCAGCCTCAGTCCGGGCTTTGGGAAAGAACCAGCTAGAGGATCTGACCTAGGGAGCATGGTCTGTGTGTGCACATGTGGTTGGGGGTGTCAGACCCGCGCTGACGAGCGCGACCCCAGCTAGTCCTTGTTCTGTGTTCCTGGTTACTGTACTGTGTCTCAGTTTTCGCCTGGGACGTCGTAGGGAGACACTTGAGGCTGCAGACTAAGTCGTCAGTGGACGTATCCGGCCTTGCTTCTGGTGGGCAGGTACTCCCGTCATGTGACGTGTGCTTCTTGTGACTCGAGGTTCTGTTTCCCGTCTGCGAGACATGATTTTGTGTGTAGTTCTCGGGTATTTTCCTGAGATAGAGGTCTAGGATTTCCGGTGGGCATTACTGAGGGTCTCCCCTAGGCGGTGTAGAGTTCACGACAGCGAGGTCGTGACCGTGGTTCTGGACCGCGTGGTCTCGGAGTGGGCCTTCGTCTGTGAGGACAGGCCTCCACGACAGAGGTGTCGTGATGTTTTCCCTGGGACGTAACCAGGGTGGTTCGTGCTTTGGTAGTCCCTCGACCGTGGGATCGGGGTGTTGGTTTCCCGTTCGGGTAGGAGTAGTTGTAGAGCCGTGGTTTCATCGGCTGCCGTGTTTGGGGAATTCGTGTACGACCGTGTTTTCCGCCGTTGTTGTTGTAGCTACTCCCGTTGTTACTGTTGTTCTTGTTAGCGCTGCTTGTTACCGCCGTTGTTTACGGTTGGGGTTCCACGGGACCCCTACTGAGCCAGTGAGACGAGGCTCACCCCTGTTTTTCAGGTGTTGTAGTTCTTCCTTGAGGTTCGAGGGTGCTGCGCGGAGGTTCTTAGCTGCCAGCTCGCCGGGCCGAGTGTTCACTCGGTGTTAGGTACGTTTTCCTGTCTTTGACTATATTTCTGTTAGACTGGACTCTGTTGTAATTGTTTATTTATTTATGTTAATTGTTGAATTATCCTACTTTATTTTCTATTTCTTTGTACCTCCACACTCCTTTTAGCCCTTCCGAGCCCTCCGGCTCGCAGGCGGCGGTCCAAGATTCGAATGGTATCAGATTATTCTCGGTATCTAGATCTTGGGTCGTTACAATTATGGTTCTTTGGAACCCCTTTGAGGTGGATGATGTGGTGGTGGATAGACATGTGAGTAGGTGAGCTATCTAACTTCATTTTACCAATGTGAGGGATGGTTTTTCATGGGATTTCACTAGTGTGTATGGTCCACAAGGAAGTGAGGACAAGCAGTTGTTATGGGAGGAGTTGATTGGCCTCCACCATTCTTCAGGGAGGCCGTGGTGCGTGGGAGGAGACTTCAATGCAGTGGTTGTGTCTTGGGGGTGGTTGGGGGAGTTTGGTAATGTAAGGGAGATGGAGGACTTCTCAGCTTTCATCGAGGAGGCGGTTCTAGTGGACATTGACATGTCACATGGCCTCTTCATTTGGTCCAACACGAGAGCAGATGTTTCTTGCTCGAGGTTGGGCAGGTTCTTGATATATGTGGACTGAGAGGATCTCTATCCTCATGTACAGGTGCTTCCATTAGTTAGAGTAGTGTTTGACCACAAACTCATCGTCTTGAAGATCAACCGGATACAAGACATGCAGTTCTCCTTCAGGCTTGAGAGATTCTGGTCTAGGGAGGCAGACTTCATGGACACTATCAGGGGAGTTCGATATTTGCAAGTTGCTAGGCGCTCTGCAATGGCCACTCTGGTGTTGAGGTTGAAGCATACTACATAGATTCTCTAGACTTGGGGGGCAGACAAAACCCTCCCGAGCAAGGGAGCCAAGGATAGAATTCTACTGTAGATTGAGGGACTAGACAATTTGGAGGAGGTGGATTGTTAGATTTAGAGGATAGGACCCTTCGGGACTCCTTGAGTTGTCAATTTGAGGAGATCCTCTCTAGGGAGGAAATCTACTAGAGGCAGAGATCCAGGGACAGATAGATTTAGAGAGGGAGACATGAACACTACTTACTTCTAGTGTATCACTTCATAGAGGAGGAGAGTTAATACTATTACTTGTACTAGAGTGGGGGAGCTTTCTATCTCTTCAGATGAGCACATCAAGGATTTGGCCAACGACTACTACTCCAGGTTGTTTTTTGAGGGGGATCACTTCAGACCCATGATATCAGGTGATCTTCTTCCTTGTCTATCTCCTGAGGAGAGGGAGGATATTACTAAGAGCTTTATAGATGAGGAGATTCGCCAAGCAATTTTCTCTCTTGCAGGGGACAGAGCACTAGGACCAGATGGCTTCCCAATGGCCTTCTTCCAACATTGTTGGGATGTCATCAGTTCTGGCTTGATGACAACAGTTAGGGAGTTTCAGGAGGGGAGGACACACTTGGGGAGTATTAATAAAATCCTCCTTATCCTTATCCCTAAGAAGTAGAGAGCATAGGATTTCAAAGACTTAGGTCCATCAGCTTGTTGAATGGTACATAAAAGATCATCACCAAATTGTTAGCAAGGAGATTGGATAGAGTCATGGATAGGCTGGTCAGTTACTATCAGGGAGCCTTCATCAAGGGGAGACGTATACATGATAATTTTTTGGTGGCCCACGTGTGCTTGCATATCATGAAGACTCATAAGAGGAAATGAGTGATATTGAAGTTAGATTTTGAGAAGGCTTATGACATATTCAACTAGCTTTGCTTGTTTGAGGTGTCGAAGAAGATGGGCTTTGTGGATAAGTGGATTGGTTGGATCTGAGACTATATCTCATCTGCTTCTTTTGTTGTGCTAGTCAATGGTAAGCCGTCTACATACTTTTATTGTGGTGGAGGGCTCCGACAAGGAGACCCTATGTCTTCCCTCTTTTTAGTTCTGGTGGCTCATGCTCTTAGCAGGGTGTGACAGAGAGTAGAGGTTGCACATTTCATGAGAGGCTTCCAGGTTGTCAAAGGGGGTCCCGCAGTCACCTACTTGTAGTATGTCAATGATATTATTATGTTCCTAGCAGAGGGTGAGCATCACCTTTATGTGGCTAGACTTCTTTTAGAGTTGATGGGGAGAATCATTGACTTGAAGGTTAACTTCAACAAGATCTTACTTTTTAGGGTTAATATGGATGATATGTCTCTCCCGCGGGTAACACGCATCTTGGGTTGCTAAATTGGTACATTTTCCAGTTCATACCTGGGCCTCCATTTGTCCCCAGGTGCTCTACGATGTGCTGATTGGCTCCCAATTATACAGATGTATGAGATTAGATTGGTTGGATGTAAGGTTAGGCTGCTGTCATATGGGAGTAGATGAGTCTTATGCAGATCAGTATTGGATAGCTTACCTATCTACTTTCTTTCAGTGTTCCGGATCCTGAGGACTGTGATGTAGAGGATTGAGTACATTTAGAGGAGATTCTTCTGCCATGAGAGTGGAGAGATATGTAAGGGATGGCATGACATCGGGTGGAGGAAGGTGGTTGCTAGCAAGGAACAAGGGGGACTGGGGATCAAGGATGTGGGAGATTTTAATTTGAACATCTTGTGTAAGTGGCTATGGAGATTGGGGACAGGGGATGATGGGTTGTAGGTGAACCTTGTCAGGCATAGGTACTATAGTAAGAGGAGGGTTTGAGACTTAGACACTCCACCCATGTCCTAAACCTCTCCTATCTAGTGCGACATTTTGACTTGCAGGGACATCATTTTCTCTAACGTTCAGGTCCGACTAGAAAAAGGTAACATGTGCCTTTTCTGGAAGGGTAGATGGCGTGGTGAGCTCTCTTTGGAGGTGTCTTTCTCCAGTCTCTTTGCTGTCGCTGCTAACCCTTTGGGAATGGTGGATCGAGATTTTGACACCCAGCTTTCAGGGGGCACCTGGGCATCGACTTTCAGGAAGGATCTTAGGTCGGCAGAGATAGAGGAGTTCTAGGATCTCCTTCTTCGCCTCCTTGACTTTGCCATGCATTCCCTCAAGGAGGATGTGTGGGCTTGGAGGTGGAGTAGGGAGGGATCTTTCTTGGTTCGGTCTGTCTACACCTTTATCTCAGACGGAGTGATGTGCCATAGTCTTGCCTCGCAGATTTGGAAGCCGAGGTGCCCACTGAAGGTGAAGATCCTCACTTGGAGGATTTTCCATGGGAGGCTCCCCACCCATGGCTGGTTGGTTCGCTTCGTCCCCGGTGTCCAGTTGACTTGTTGCTTGTGTGGGCAGGACGATGAGACCCTAGACCACCTATTCGTAGGTTACTCGTACTTGTGGGAAGTGTGAGATGCGTTGGCTTTGAGGACCGACTGCCATATTAACCGCCATTTGGAGGTGCATCATTTCATCGATACTTGGGGTAGGGTTTGACCCCTCAGAGGAGATGCGATTGTGTGGTGGCTAGTTCTTCATGCCACTCTTTGGTCCTTGTCGAGTGAACATAACAATAAGATTTTTAAAAGAGAGGCTAGATCGGATGGGTCTCTTGTTTCTTTTGTTTGTATTTGAGTGAGGGAATGAGCGGAGTTACTTTGTAATATGAATTCTCTGAAGTCCCTTCTTTTTGTTTCATTTGGGGCTAGTGAGGTTCGCACTGTCTTAATATGATCTCTCTATATAGGGATTTTTTTGGAGTTGCTTGACCATACTTGTACATCCTTACTCTTTTTTATTTAATACAATTGTGATACTATCCACTTTAAAAAAAAATGTATTATCATGTAAATAGTCAATATGTGGTCATGGTGTCACTTGCATCTTTAAGGTGAAATCCAATACAATTGTATAGGTTATTTTGACTTCTCACTTTATATTCGTTCGAAAAAATTATCTATATGTCTATGCTCTTCCCTTCATAGTGTTTACCCTATACCTCTCAAATCTTCAAAATGGGAACATCATTTCTCTATCGACAACGATCGCTCACGATGCTTAACCTCAGATGAGTTAATATAGGTCAAATGATTAACCTACTCCTCGTTAACTCTCTCTCAACCTACCCCTTTCGTCCTTTCAGATGGGGTCGAGGTGGGTGATGCAAGGGTCGTCGTAGGGGGGGGGGTTGGTTTGGTGTTCGAAGTTGTTTGGTGGGGGTGGCTTGGTGTTAGAAGCTCTTGAGAGCCATCTCTCTCTCTCTCTCTCTCTCTCCAGGTAGGGTCGAGTTGGGTGGTGCGGGTGTCGCCGGAGGGCGGGGGGTGTGAGGGTTGAGCAGCAATAGGAGGTGTCACCTTGTGCCAAGGGGATGGGGTGAACGCAAGGGGAGAAGGCCCCCTTGGGGACGTGGGTGCATCCATGCCCCTACACGCCCAGACCGTCAACCAGTAGGGCGTCGCCTCCTATGATCCCGCCTGGAGCCCCTCCGCCCTCGCACCATTGCCTGTCGTGCCGGAAGATGTCGTTGTTGCTGCCATAGCTATCGAGGGTTTGAAGTCGCCATGAGCAGAAGAGGAGGAGGTAGAAGTCACAGCGGGAGATGGCCGGGGCAAGCATCGACCACTTGTGCCCTACCATCACCTCGTTGGCCACCAGGGTGTTCACGGTGTCCTGCAGGGTGGCATTGTGGGGCACCTCCACCAGCCGCCTTTGTTGCCTCCCCAGCTCTTGCAGACAACAACGCGTACCTGACCTTCATCTCCCATTGCAGCATAGCACGGTTGGCCAAGCAGCATGACAACCTCGCCCTGGCCAAGATCTATGGCACCATCACCACCGACGAGAAGTGCCACGAGAAGGCCTACACTAGGATCGTGTTCAAGTTATTCGAGGTCGACCCAAACGCCGCCATGATGAAGACGAGGGTCACTATGCCGGCCCTCTTCATGTACAACAGCCACGACCCCAATCTTTTTCACAACTACTCCGCCATGGCACAGTGCGTCGGCATCTACACGGCCAAAGATTACACGGACATCAACAAGTTGCTAGTGAAGGCGTGGGACAAAGTGAATGTGACGGTCAATCTCTTTGGTGCTGGGAGGGAGGCGTAGGAGTACCTATGCAGCCTAGCGCCCAGGATCAGGAAGGTGGAAGAGAAAACACGAGAGGGTGAAGTTGCAGGGCACCAGTGTCCTACAATTCTCCCCCCCTCTCTATCTCTCTCTCTTTTCCACCATTTTCTATCTCTCCCACGCTCCTTCCAATAAAATGGAGGCCAAAATAGTAATCTCACTTGAGTGAGTTACCACCGTTATCATGTAACGTAATCTAAGGAGCATGACAGCTCAGGTTAATAGATTCGAGAGATTTAAGGATAAATATCGTAAAGATAGGGATATAGAGATAATTCGAGAATATCTTAGCGATACATAAGTAAATTTTCTTCATTAAACATAAGAATAACATAGTCTCTTTATATAACGACCGACCTTGTTTTTAGATTTTCAGTGTTTTACGTAAATTCAAGGGAAAGTAGTTTCTTAGAATCTCTGTATCTCATATTTACCTCAACCCGTCCACACTTTGGGATTCTTCTACGTGCAGGTCCTCCCTATTCATCTTCTCTGGAGCCTTTCTGAATCTGAAGTCCATACTTGGGATTCCGCGTGCAGAAGCGCTCATGATAGAGAAATTGGAAAAGGATGGAAGTACGAGGAGTTGAGAACTCCCACTCACTAACCACTACGACCTACTGCGAAGCAAGAGTATCCAGCTGGGTCCTCATCTGTGACGAGTCTCGGTTGATCACGAAAAGATTGATGGAAATAAAGAGTCCATATTTTTTGGTCGATCCAAATTAGTCGATAGTGACTTAGGCTGATTAATTATTTTTACTTAACAAAGCTTGCCAAAGGTTCTTAAGATAATTTTTTTCTATAAAATGATGGTTATCACATGGGTTTGACCGATACGAGATCATGAAGGACCCGACTGGATCTAAAATGGATTTGTCTTCGGAAAGTGGCATGACATTAGGTTTAGATAATTTTCTCTAATTACACAAAACTGGGTACTAGACTATAGCCACTCTCTATAGTTTGTAATGGGATAATGCTATTCTTATCTCATTAATGGGACCTTTGGTGTATCATAAAATAACATAAAAGATAATGGTTAGTGCACCCATTGTATTAAGTACACTCGTCAATATATTTGATACAACATTTAATATTTTTTAAATTTTTTTAGTGACTCTCACTCTAAATTTATTTGACTCTCACGTCACGTCAGTCGTCGAGTAAAAAAAAAATTACCTCCACGTTAATAATAAAAAATTTATTTTTTACTATTCACATGGTCCGATTTTTATTTTTATTTGACTTTCGCATCACGTTTGAAACGATAGTCATTCAAAAAAAATAAAAAAAAATTAAATATTACAATAATTAGACCGATGAGCGTAGTTAGTGCAGTAAATGCACCTAACATTACTCAACATAAAATATCAATTTTGATATCATTGAATTATAAATCTACGAATGCAAAATTTATGATTTTACAATTACAAGCTTTAGAATCTTCGGTTTTGGTTTCCGGCCATTTTGGATTGAAAATGGAAGTCACTTAGCAATGGCGGCCACGTCAGTCGATTGATTGTCGAACGCAGGAAGCTACAGCGTACCAAACATAAAGAAAATACCGTTTTACAATATTTTACAGTATTTTACTGTATGCCAAACAACCCCTAAATCTATTTCGGAAGAACATATAAATACATCATTGTTGTCTGTTTAGGATTCTAAGGCTGCATTTGGCTGGATTTTTATAGAGAGATTTTGAGATTTTAATGATTAAAATTTATGACAAAATATACAGTCCAACCAAATGCAACCAAGGCTCTCGACTTCTGTGTCACCATGGATTTTTTGAGGAGAGAGAAGTTGTGACGCATCCGGGGAGAGATACAATCTACCAAAATTTGCATAAGACGAGCTTTTTCATCGGGCGGGTGTAGATTTTAAGAGTAAAAGATGATTTTATCCTTCTGTTAGTCCTTTTCACGTCGTTGCGATGGAAGGGCATGGATAAGAAAATTAAAAAATTCAAATGATGGCACGGGTAACGATGTGAACGACATAGAAGTCAAGAACGACGACTTATGTCCGCACCAAATGAGATTGTAAATCCCTAAGAAAGTGTACCATAGTTAGGGGTCGTCGATGTCACAGATTTATTAAAGATTTAACACCCCGTCGTTCCTACCAAATGCGGCCTAAGACGATCACGAGATGAAAGCGATCACTATAAGAAATGCAAGTAGCTGGAATGCAAGAATTGTTTTAAAGAGGCACCACGAGGGAACGCAGCATTCCCCTGGTATCCTTGTCATGTCATTAGTTATTCTCTAATTCAACACTTACTTCACCATTCTTTGGTAGATTATAAAGGTGTGGATAATGTTATTAGAATCGAATCGATATTTGAATCGGTCAACGAGTTAATTCGATTCGAATCGATTGGATCGTTCAATTGAATCGATTTGAATCGTGACGTCATTATAATATTGATACATGGTCCGACTCGATTTTATAATTTAAGATAATAAAAAATAAGATATAATAATTAAATTAAAAAAATATACATGTATAATTATTAGTCATGATTATATAACTATACAAGTAAAATAATAATAATATCATGGTTAAATAAACTGACCTTAAAATTTTGTAATGTTTCATTTATCTTCGCTCTTCACAATTGATATCTATGTTCCTTTAAAATTTTAAACTTAAAATATATTTAAAATAAAATGATAAAGAATAACAAATTAATAATAATAAGATAATTTTAATTCACACATAAATATTAGTTTAAATATCTAAATATTTTTATATTTATTTTTTATTTTAAATGGTGAATCGGGTCGGATCAGTTCGTACCGGTTCATCGGTCAAACCGCGATTCGATCGGTTCGTCTGATTCTTTAACATTAGACCGGACCGACCTTAATTGAACTGATTTAAAGACCGATTCATGGTCAGACCGATTCGACCGATCGATTCGATCCGATTCTGATAACACTGGTTGTGGATGCCTAAAATCAAGGTTGACAAATGACTATAAAGTATAAAGTTTTACAAAGTGTTGAACGCTCCATCAAATTTGTAGTCACTTTCATATTGATGAGCCCTGGGGTCATTGTTAAATATATTCCGTCCTCCCTAATATTTAGGGTGCCATTCCGAAGTCTCGAGCCACGAGCAGGTGTGTTAGAGAAGCAGGTCAATTTTTTGGGATTCCAAAGGTTTGCCGCCCACCCAATCTATTTACACACCTTTGAGTGTGTAACAAGTTCTCTCTTTTTATCAAAAAAATATGACGATGTGAGGTCCACCTCACCTATCCATCCGTATAATTCAATCTCTCGTCATGTAATCCAAAAAAATTAAAAATTTTTTTTGTAAATAAATATATTAGAATTGAATTTATAAAAAAATTCTTAAAAACATATTAATAATTATACCACTACGTAAAATTAAACAGTGTATAAATATCGTCGCTGCAACCACTCTTTACCACTTGTAAAGTTAACTATGATTAATTTTAACTAGACCTATGAAAAAAGAAAAATATCTTTAATCAAAAAAATAAAAACTAAAAATACCATGCACACTCTTCCCCTCCCTCCCGTCAGCCCCTTCCCTCTCCCTGTCAGAACCCCCACCCTTTGCGGCCACCACCCCCTCTCCCCTGCAACGCCCCCTTCCCCTCTTGGAGGCACCATGAAACCTCCTCTCCCTCTTCCCCTCCTCTCTGTCCCACGTGAGAACGCGAATACATGTTTCTACTTATTAGTCATTGATTTTTTTAAGTTAAATCCATCTATCTATATAAATCTATATAAATTATTTTTCATAAATTTTCACTTTCTAACGAAATAGGAGAAATTTGATAATCGGAACTAACATCTCCCCTCGTGAAAAAGAGAGAATCTCTTCGACATGCACTGTGATTGGGCATCAAAGAAACATCAACGTCTTGATCACTAAGAAATTTGATTGCTCCAATTTTGTAGGAAAATTGATCGATGTCAATAATAATTAAATTTTTATATAATTTCAAAATTAAAAAACATTGACGACTAAAAATCTAACACAATAACATTCAAACTCTACGTGAAAGTGTGAGAGAGAAGGAGATTCAAGTCAAGAAGGCACCCAACTAAACACACCCCCCCCCCCCCCCCGACGAGGCTCACAAACCTTGGAGGATTAAATGTACATCTTTTTCTAAATTCTAATGGTCAAGATAGTGGTATATCTTTTCTCCCTCGCGTTGGGCACCAATGGAAGATACATTCACCGTACGATCGGGAGCATGCGAAACGGAGGAAGTCGTGTTGAAGGTTCCGCGCGCCGCCCGGTGCCCACTGCGGCCCATCACGCGGAAGGACGGGAATCCAGGGGAAGCACTCCGTGAAAGCAGGATTGAGCTGAAAATTCTCCACGCACAGTAGCGCACCCCTCCTTATTAGATGTTTATATGTTACGACAAAGAAACGGGAATCCAGATCTCAGGAGCACTGATCTGTCAACCACTGCAGCTTGCGTGCGTGCAGCATGGAGATGGCGTCCAAATAGATTATTCCCGAAGCTCGTGATCGAGAGTGGGGTGTCTGAGAATGACAGGCGATGCAGAAGATAATTGGGTGTCCTCTCTGTGTGCAGGTGATTAGACATCTCTGTTATCGTTATCAGTGGTTGAAAATGGTAACTCCGTGAGTTTGTGAGTTTAATCTAAACATCACGTTTTGGAATTCTAATCGTACGTTTTGTGTGTTAGAATAATCTTCAGTTAATTAGCACTTGTGATAAATTTAATAGATTTTTACACGAAAATTATTGCTAGAGATAAATTTATATAAAAAAATCATTCTTAAAGATATATTAGTAAGACATATTATTAGATTAATTTAAATAGTACATAAATATCATATAAACGTAATCTTTTTATAAATTTTGATAAAAAAGAGTGATACGTCTTTAAATAAATATACTATTTTTACATAATTTAAATTTATACAGTGATATATTTACTAATATATGTATCGAAATAATTTTTTAAGAAATTCACCTATAACAATAATTTTTATGTAAAAAAATCCTAAATTTAATCCGAACCTTCGGCATCAAGTAACAACATAACTAAGACCTCAACTTTTGAGAATGTGTGGACAGACTCTCTCTTCTCCCTCTCCTCTTTCTTGGGTCGCTCCTCCCGAGTTCTTTCGTATATATGTAATCGAGTATAAATGTATAATATAGATATTTTACATCCAAAATATCATTATAGAGCAGGATTGATATTCCAAGCAAGGGGGTACGAGGTATTGGGATTAGAAAATGCATAAGAGTTTGTATTGATGCTATTCTTATTTAATTAAATACATCTTTGATTTGAGGTGTATTAATTTACATCATTAATTATAACGATTTTCTTACTGTTCTAAGACGACATCAAGTTGAACTCAACTATGATAAATGCAAATAATAATTGAGATGTAACAGGATGCAAGTAATTGGCATGTAAACGGGTCTTTTAAAGCAATACATTATAGCTAAATTCGTATTAAAGCAATACGTTGAAAGGTTTAAAGACTACGAGAGTAACATATTCTTCAAATATATATGCATTGTGACGCCACTAGATATACTATATATATATATATATATATATCCAATTTAAAATTCTACTCTTGGTCTGTTAGTTAATTTTGTAATTTCTTTGATATATTATGTTCTATCTATACTCGATCTTCGACACTCGATATATATCAAAAGGTTAATTTCACATGTACGCACAACTAATAATTATAAGATTCTCTGAAATATTTAATCTTAATTTGATGAAAGTGACAACAATGGAAGTAGAATTGGAAAGACATTAAGGCAGGCAAGCCATGATCTTATCACCAAACCTTGTAATTAATGAGGAACACCATCAACCAGAATTGGCAGCTTCTTCAATCCTCTTCCCCATGACCTCCAAGCCATTCTGCAGGTAGGAGACCAGGCCATCTCTGCTCCACCCCTCCACCGGATCCGCCATGAACGACCACTCCAGCACGCACCCATCGCCGCTGACGCCGTCGCCGTCGTCATCATCTCCGGGCTTCGCCTTTATGGTGGCCACGTAGCGCCGGAAACCCATGTTGCTCTCCGTCACCTCGTAGCTGTAGCTCCTCTCCGCCAGGTCTATGGACAGCAGCCGCTCCTTGGCCCAGGGGACAACGGGATCCCCGCCGTCCGAGGGGATCGGCGCCCCGGCGCAGTGCCTCGTGCAGCCGGGGACCCCGTCGACGGCGCCGTCGATCAGGTGGCAGGTCTCGAGGCCGGGGAGGAGTTCGTGGAGGTTACCGAAGTCCTTCAGGAGGGACCAGGCCTGGTCGGCCGTGGCTGCGGGGAGCTTGGCTTGGACGACGCCTTCCCATATCTCCTGCGTTTCCATGGAAGGATGGGCCATGGGGGCGTCTGTCGCTTGCACTTGCGGGTTGTGGGGGAAGAGAGAAATGGGTTACCAAACTTGTGAGTTTCTGGGGGAAGAGAGAGAGAGAGAGAGAGAGAGAGAGATGGTTTGTTCTTACGCTATCGGCTACCTATTTTGTTCCACTTCTTTGGTTAAAGGTAAGAATAATTTGGCCGCCATTAAAGGGAAGAAGATATTCTCCACTTTTTATTCTTAAAACGAGAATATCATTTGGCTATCTTAAAATGAGAATAATTCTGCGAGCGCGACGTCTGCGTGCACCTGGGGTACAGGGAGGAGCTATGGCGCGTCCTCGGCGAGCGGCTCACCCCGACCAGGCTAGCTCTTCGTCCGCGGCAGGTACATCGGCGGCGCCGACGAGGTGCTGGACCTGCACGAACGCGGGCGGCTGCTGCCGCTCCTGCAGGGACTGGCCGCCGGCCCGGGTGGTGCTCCCTATAAAATTTAATTACTAATTAAATATTTTAGTTTTTACTCCCTATAACATATGATATTTAACGTTCAATCTTCGTAACTTGACTATATAACCCTGACTACTTTTAGGAAGTGTCTTTGCTAGTAGTCCATCTAATTAACAACAGTTTGAGGATAAGAGGATATTCCTATGAATATTCGTTTAGCCGATGTTAAAACTTAAAACAAATAGAAAATCAAAGCGACAGAAATACCCCTAACTTAAAAATTAATTTCTCTCGCTATCTCTCTCTCCCTCTCTACATGTCGGATTGTAGGGGTGATCCTACACATCCGCCGCCGCCACCCCATTCGATCCCTCGGATCGAGTGCCGTCCGATAAAGAGAGTAATGCGAGAAAGATGGCCGCGCTGCCGATGGTTCCGACATGGATTTAGGCTTGGAAACCGCCGGAACCAGTGGAAACCGACAACGATCAAATGTTCGCGCCCCCTCCAAACTCCCCCGGTCGACACATAACCCCTCCACTGGCACCTGCAACCTCCTCCCCTAGCAATGGTGCGTGACACCCTCTACCGGCACCCTGCGAACTCCCCCCTCCACCGGCGCCCTATCCTCCTCCGCGACCCCCTCTTGCCGGTGTCAGTCTGCCCCGTCCTCCCCAGACAACCGATGCGGGCCCCTCCATGGTGGTGTCGGCGCTGGAGAGGGGTTTTCAGTCAAGTCTCTCTCTCTCTCTATCTCTCTCTCTCTCTCTCTCTCACACACACACACACATGCGATACCTATAATTATCTTATGGATACCTATAATTAATATTAAATTATGGTTAAACTGATGGAAGTGACGTTTGATTAAATAGTTAAGTTAATTCGTTGAGCGCCCTACACTTGCGAGCTTCCATAGGGTAATTAAATTAAATAATAAATTTATAATAGTTCCCACAACTTAGTGACCCTTCTAAACCGGTTCTGCTTCGGTTGGATCTAAGGGTGTCTATAATTCTCAATTTTTTTATTGTTTTTATTTTCATAACCTATTTTCATACATTTTATAGATACATGATGAGACGAACTGAGAAAGGGATGATCTCCCCCTTTGTATTATGCACAAATATATACACGTATAGAAGCCCAAAACAAGGTAAGAAGTCAAAAGACTAGCTAGGTGTACATACTAAGAATAGGACTACGAAGAATAGAATGACAGACGAAGATATATATACAGTAACACCCCCCCTCTCAAACTCACGGTGGATCATAAACCGAGAGTTTGCCAACCAATTCATGAAACCGTGGAGTAGTCTGCGACTTCGTGAAAAGATCAGCAAGCTGTGCGGCCGAGGAGACATGAGGGAGAGATAGAGTGCCAGCAAGATAGTGTTGACGAATAAAATGACAATCAATCTCAATGTGCTTCGTCCGCTCATGGAAAACAGGATTGCTGGCAATTTGAAGAGCACTCTTATTATCACAGAAGAGTGGAGTCGGAGTACGAGTATCAACCCCAAAGGATTGAAGAAGACGACGAAGCCAAATGACCTCAGCAGAAGTGTCAGCCATAGCCCGATATTCTGCCTCAGTGCTGGAGCGAGAGACAACTGCTTGTTTCTTGCTGCGCCAAGAGATGAGGGAAGAACCCAAAAAAACACAGTATCCAGTAGTAGAACGACGATCAGATGGGTTCCCTGCCCAATCGGCATCAGAGTAGGCACGCAGCTCCAGGGAGGAAGTGGAAGAAAAGAAGAGGGAGCGACGTATAGTGCCACACAAATATCGGAGAACCCGGATGAGAGCAGCATAGTGAACAGAGGTAGGCGCACTCACAAATTGGCTTAGAACATGTACATCATGAGCAATGTCAAGACGAGAAATAGTGAGATAAACCAAAACACCAACGAGTTGACGATAGCGTGTGGGATCGTCTAACAGAACACCATCAGTCTGGCGGAGCTTAACATGTAGCTCCATGGGAGTGTCCACTGACCGAGTATCAGATAAGGAAGCTCGCTGAAGAATGTCAGTGATATACTTCTGCTGCGATAACAAATATCCCCGAGAAGAATGAGCAACCTCAAGGCCAAGAAAATAGCGAAGGAACCCCATATCCTTCATATCAAATTGCAGTTGAAGATGGGCCTTGAGTAGGGATGTCAAAAATACTCGCAAACTCGGTTGCCCGCATCACCCGACCCGTGATGGGTCGGGTAATACCCGAATAAATAGATATAGATTCGGGTTTGGATATGTTTAAAATACCCGTTTCATATTCGGATAGGGTATGGATTTAATGCACCCGAATCCATACCTGATCCGAACCCGCTCTTAATAACTCATTGTGCATGTTAGGCCTATGATTTTGACATGAACTCAACCCATTGCCCATCTTGTTGGATTTGTGAGTTTGGACTTCTTCATAAAATTGTAAGGACATTTTTATAAAATATAAAAATTACTTTGGAAAGGAAAGAATTGACCGGATTTCTATTTTCCCAATTCTCATAAATCTCACATTTCCTTGGATGTGGACGTGGACTCATATTTTATGGACGGATACGGATATCCGCGGATATATCCATACCCGTGACGGATATATCCATATCCATACCCGTGAAAATAATAGGGTATTATCCGGGTATGATGTTTGTAAAATTTTCACGGATAGGGTATGGTATTGATTTACCCGAGCCGAACCCGATCCATTTACATCCCTAGCCTTGAGGGAGGCAATGGCAGCTGAGTCATCACCAGTAAGAACCATGTCATCAACATAGAGAAGTAAGATAGCACGATCGTGAGGAGAGGTACGAACAAATAGGGCATAGTCTTCGGCGCTCTCCTGAAAGCCTGCGTCAACAACAACACAGTGAAATCGCTCAAACCAGGCACGGGGTGCCTGCTTAAGACCATAAATGGCCTTGCGGAGACGACAGACATGTCCCGGTAGGGTAGAAAAACCAGGAGGCGGCTGCATGTAGACCTCTTCATGGAGCTCGCTATGAAGGAAGGCATTCTTCACATCAAGTTGATAGAGAGGCCAATGACGACTGGCAGCAACGGCAAGCAAGGTACGAACAGTAGTCATCTTGGCCACAGGGGCAAAGGTCTCCTCATAGTCGATGCCATACTCCTGAGAGAAGCCACGAGCTACGAGACGTGCCTTGTGGCGCTCAATAGAACCATCAGCCTTGGTCTTGATCTTATATATCCACTTACAACTGATAGGGGAGACGTTGGAAGGAAGTGGGACAACATCCCAAGTATGTGTCTCCTGAAGAGCATGGAGCTCCTCCTGCATAGCCTGACGCCAGACAGGTAGCTGAACAGCCTGGTGGTAACTTTGAGGCTCCTGGTGGGAATGTATGTTTGTAAGGAAGGCAGAAAACTGAGGATAGTAAAAATCAGTGGGAGCATAGCCAAGCCTATCAGGAGGGCGGTGATAACGCTGAGGATACCGCCGAGGGGGATCCATAGCCGGCAAAGGAGGAGCAGGAGTTGGAGCAGCATCAACTGTGGAGCTGGAAGCATCTTCCTGGGCGGAGGTACGTCGACTAGGAGTCGAGATAACAGGAGTCGGGGGAGAGGACTCGGGCTCTAGGGAGGGCGTAGGATTGGATGACTCTTCTGAAGGGAGAAGACCGGGAAGACCAAGAATGACAGAGGAAGGTGAGGAGGGACCAAGAGTATGAAGAAAAGAAAGATCAGAAGAGCCAGTGGAAAAGAATGGAACATGTTCAAGAAAGGTGACATGACGAGAGATCCGAAGACGACGAGCAAGAGGATCATAGCAGCGATACCCAAGATGCTCAGGGCTGTAGCCAAGGAGGACGCACTTAACTGCTCGGGGTGAGAGTTTGGTGCGTTCATGGGGTGGCAACAACACATAGCATGTACAACCAAAGCTACGAAGTCGACTGTAGTCTGGGGATTTAGAGTAAAGCCGCTTATACGGGGTACAACCTGACAAAACAGAAGAAGGGGTGATATTGATAAGAAAAATGGAAGTGAGAACGGCCTCAGCCCAGAAGGTACGAGGAACAGAGGCAGAGAAGAGTAGAGCGCGAGCCGTCTCTAGAATGTGACAATGCTTGCGCTCGGCAACACCATTTTGTTGGGGAGTATATGGACACGAGAGCTGAGGAGGTGTGCCATGAGAGGCCAGAAGGAGACGAAGGTCAGAGGACAGATACTCACGGGCACCATCAGTCTGAAGAACCTTGATACGACAGTGAAAGTGAGTATATACCATTTCAGTAAACTGACGATAAATAGACAGAAGATCAGACCTGCGATGAAGAAGATAAACCCATGTAAAGCGCGTACAAGCATCCACAAAACTGACATAATACAGAAAACCAGTCATAGAGGGAAGAGGGGAAGGTCCCCAAATGTCAGAGTGAACTAAATCAAATGGAGAAGTAGCAATAGACTCATGGGAAGAAAAAGGAAGAGCTACATGTTTGGCAAGTTGACAGCCTTCGCAATGAGACAAAGAAAAGGGCACACGAGGATCAAAGACACCGGACTGAAAAAGAGATCGAAGACGAGCTTCAGACGGGTGACCCAAGCGACGATGCCATAGGTCGACACAAATGAGGGAGCGACTCAGAGATGTCGACGTAGCAAGCGCAGATGGAGGAAGATGCAACGTGTCCAAACAGTAGAGGTCGCCCACTCTACGACCTGTTCCAATCCTCTGGCCGGTACGTGGATCCTGCACATCACAAGAAGAGGAAGTAAATGAGATTGTGTATCCAGAATCAGCTAGGCGACTGACAGAGACAAGGTTCTTGGAGAGGTGAGGAACATGGAGAATAGAAGAGAGGGTAAGGCGACCAGAAGGGTCATAGTGGGGGGTGATGGAGCCACACTGTGAGACGGAAAGAGAGGTACCATCAGCAGTGTGGATCCGAAGATGTGGCGGGATAGGGGAACAATTAACAAGAAGAGAACTATCAGAAGTCATGTGGTGGGAAGCCCCAGAGTCTAAGATCCAAGCAGAAGCAGTACCAGTGGCGGCAGACAAAGCGGAGGGTTCAGAAATGAAACCAGCAGTTTGGAGAAGTTGCTGAATTTGTTGTATTTGATTGGTTAACTGTGTCATGTCAAGGGAACCTCCAGCTGAAGATGTAGAAGGCAGTGTTGGTGATTCGGCCACAGCAGCAGTGGCACGAAGTTGACGTTGACGCTCCTTTCGCTGGCGTTTCCGACATTGGTCGATAGTGTGACCACGGCTGCGACAATATTTGCAATAAAGAGATGCTGGTGTGACATCAGAGTCACCAGAATGTGACGATGACTCCAGGCCATGAGGAGGCTTTGGTGTGTCCAGCAGAGGTTTGGATGGTGCTGAGGAATGGGGACGTGAAACAGCCGCAAGAACAGTCTCGGAGGGAGAAGTAGGAATTCCCAAAGCTCGCAAGCGTGTCTTCTCTGCAATAAGTTCAGTGAGAGCATCATCCAAACTTGGAAGAGGAGACCGATGAAGAAGCTGAGCTCGGAGTGCTTCGAAGTCTGGACGCAGGCGCATCAAAAAATGATACAGTTGCTGCCGATCTCGCTGAAGGCTACAGGAGCATGTGAGAATGCGTCCAGCAGCATGCATGGCATCCAACTATGAATAGATACGCCGAAGTCTGACCAAAAAACTCTTGAATTGACTGTTCACCTTGACGAAGGCTGTCAAGCTCACTACGAAGTTGATATTCACGAACCCCACTAGATTGAACATAACGTTTGGCAAGATAAGTCCACTGAGCTCGAGACGTAGTAAATTCAAAAAGATCCAAGCGGATAGAAGGATGAACTGAGCGAAAGATATAACTCATAACAATTTCATCAACATCTTCCCAAGTTTGTGTAACAGAAGCAGTAGCATCCTTTCTCGTAGTAGAACCAGACAAGATAGTACCATCCACATATCCCCACAACCTAGCAGTTCGAAGATTAGTCCGAACCGTAGCTGCCCACACAGCAAAATTTTCTGCACCACTAAGTTGCACATCCATCTTTGGAATATCAGATGTAGTCACAATAGGAGCCATACCTTACACGAGGTGCCACTTCCTTATGTAATGGATGATGGGCAGATGCACAGAGATCTACAACCTGCCGAGAAAGGCTGCAGAAGAAGAGTCCCGAGCGGAAGATGCACGTCGCTGCCAGTCAAAGCGCTGAGATACGGCAGAGAAAACTGCAATCAATGCACACGAGGACTGCGGACGGCGCGGGGTGCTGCACAGACAGGAGACGGGTCCCGCGGTCCTCTAGTGGACGAATGCCGCTGGATAGCGGACATAGGCCGACGCGAGGACTGCAGCGCAGGCAACCGACGGCGTGCAGTGCGGGCAACCGACGGCGTGGGTGTGCTGCTCAGAACGATTGTAACGGCGAGCGATGGCGGCCGACAAAGATGGATGTGTCACTGACCCGTGTTGCTGCGCTGACGGGAGGACGCGCAGTGACCGGGGGGCGTGGAGTAGACAGCCACGCGAAGGAGCAAACAGAACGGCACAAGATATCTTCGTGCCTGGGAGCAGTGCGGCTCTGATACCATGAGACGAACTGAGAAAGGGATGATCTCCCCCTTTGTATTATGCACAAATATATACACGTACAGAAGCTCACAATAGGGCAGCCCAAAACAGGGTAAGAAGTCAAAAGACTAACTAGGTGTACATATTAAGAATAGGACTACGAAGAATAGAATGACAGACGAAGATATATATACATTAACACATGAGAATGAGAGTTTTTGAAAAAAAAATAATTTTGAAATGCTTAGACTATCTCTTCGTTTTCTAGGGTTTAGTTTCTCTACCTCCTCCCATGGTAAATATAACAGGAAAAGCATGTTCTCACCTGCACTCCACTATATATATATATATATCCCCATTATCTCCTTTTATTCGCTCTTCACTCTTCCCTTCCTCTCTTTCCCCCACGTGAGATTGCGAATACATGTTTCTACTTACTGGTCAACCACTGCAGCTTGCGAGCCACATGGAGATGGCGTCCAAATAGATTATTCCCGAACTCGTGATTGAAAGTGGGGTGTCTGAGAATGACAGGCGACGGAGAAGATGATTGAGTGTCCTCCCTCTGTGCAGGTGATTAGACATCTCTGTTATTGTTATCAGTGGTTGAAAATGGTAACTCCGTGAATTTGTGTGTTGCAAGAGTCCAAACTCATGCATGATAAATTTAATCTAAGCTATTATTAGTATCACGTTTTGGAATTTTAATCGTACTTTTGTGTGTTAGAAAAATCTTCAGTTAATCAGCACTTGTGATAAATTTAATAGATCTTTGCACGAAAATTATTGTTAGAGTTAATGAATTTATATAAAAGAATTATTCTTAAAAATATATTAATAGATATATCAATGGGTTAATTTAAATAATATAAAAATATCATTTAAATATAATTTGTGGACACTAAAAAAAATGAAGAAGAAAAAGGGCAAAGAGAGGCCCACTCACAAATGGGTCGAGCTATGTGCGCGGGGCCCAAATGCCATGGGCCAAGGAGATAAAAGAAAAAAGGGGTGGACGGGCAATATGGAGAATAGGGAAGGGGAAAGAGAGAAAAGAGAAGAGAATTAAAAAAAAGGAAACTAGAAGGAAAATACCTGACACTGTTCCTACGTGTCAATCTCTCTCCTCGCGTGTTTCCCCTCTCCCATGGCGCAGCTGTGACTGACGGGCAACACGACTCCTCGCCGGGATTACTGTAGCGCACTGTCCAACCCCCGTGGTGACCGGCGGATGAAAGGAAGGCCCGCGGTGGATTTCCTCCACCCCCTGGGCATAGCCGCGCGAGCTCCGGCCGCCTTTGGGACAAAGGGTAGCCTCGTCCGGCGAGGTCTCTTCCCCATCATCTCGCGGAGCCTTTCACGTCCGTTCGAGCCGCAGCTCTACGACGCCTAGCAGCAGCACTAGGATCCGGCGACGGCCAGGGAAGCTGCATAAGGATCTGGAGCCAGCCTCCTTCGAACGCCCTTTTGCCCCTATAAGAAGGGGGCCTCCGGAGACGATAAAGAGGTTGGATGAGGGATCTCCTGCAGAAGTCCCGAAGAAAAAACCCTTTCGTGAGTGTCTTCTCTGAAGTCTTGTTTTTTCTCCTTCTGCTGTTTTCTTTCACCTCTCAATCTCTCCGGTCCGACGCGTCCGTAGATTAGAGGGAGCAAAAGGGGAGACGAGAGTGTGGGAAAGATTATAAGAGGGTGGGTATATTTTGTTCATTCGGTTCTTTCTCCCTGTTTCATCTCCCAAATGTAATCTTGTTATGTTTGAGAAAGAACGAAGCTTGGGGTCTTGTCCTCCGATTTCTTGGCATGGGTATAATGCCCAATGTATTTCTCCACTGTCTGTGCATCTACGTATGATATACATATGTATATACTTGCTGTATCTTTTATGTTTCTTTGCTTTGTTTCATTTGTCCGTAAGTCCTTTTATAGGAATTTGGTGTTAGCTTGTATGATAAAGAGCTATGTATATATATATATATATATATATATATATATATATATGATGCTCGTATGCTTTTCGGCGCACTTCTCGGATCCGCCCATTCTTCTATATGCATATTCAGAATTGTGACAGTGATATATGCCTCCTACTTCAGATAATCCCCCCTCCTGTAGCAGATTCTTCTAATTTTTTTTTTATCACTCTTCGATCCCAATACCGTTGTTTTGAAGGAAGGGCCCCGGGTCTATTTCAGGTGAGACATCGGAGCTCATGGCCTTTAACCTTCTATGAAATCACTCGAGGGTCTCCATGGGCTCACTTCCGTATAGCGTGGATCTCGACATTTAAAGAGTGAATATTTATGGCCATGCGCTTCGGTAAAAAGAATTTCATGGGATCCCTAGTAGGCTCTTCCTCGGAATTTTTTTTTACTGACCGGTGTGAGTTAATTAACGGTGTTATCGCTTTCGTGTGCACCTTGTTACATCTCGGAGTTCTCTACGTGAATGTGCACCTATTTAAACCCCCCAACGTCTCCGAGCATAGGGAAATGCTGCCACAATTTGAAAAGGTATCAGCTAAGTCACCGACCGAGGAGCAATTGGGAAGGGGGGGGGGAGAGAGTAGCGCCGTTGGAGTTTATCAACGGCCGATGAGGTGAGGGGGTGGAGGAGAGGGAAGGTCGACGGGGTGGGAGAGCAGCTAAGGGTGGGGGAAGAGAGACCCACCAGAGATGGGGGGTGGGGGGTGGGGAGGAAGAGCAGTTGGGGGTGGGGGGTCATTGTCCCCTTCCTCACTATGCATAGATGGCAGCAACAATGGTTCTGCGGCAGCCCTTTCCTCCTTCTGTTGGAGCATCTCTATGGGTGTCGGTGACCGCTTCCTCCTTTTGTTCAGATGGCGGGGCAATGGCTCTGCGTCACATCACCATTGGGTAATCTTCCATGATCACCAACCCTTGCTCGCGTCCACCCTCCTCTCCAGCCTGGCCGGAGTGGGGGGGGGGGCCGGCCTCCTCCTCTTCTTGGTCCTCCTAATCTGTGGCCGTCTCCCTCCGCCGGTGCCCCCATCTCCGTCGCCGATGGCTCCACCGCTCCCCCAGCCGTGTCTGTCTTTCGCGGCACCGACTGTACGGACGTGCCGTCCTTCTCCTCGCATGCCTTTGCGGCCGGTGTGGAGGGTAACCCCCATTGTGGTCCCTTCTGGTGGTCTTGGCCTTGAGGCCTCCTCTTCCTTCTCTGAAGCTCTCTTCGGCGTCTCCACCGACTCTTTGGGCGGTTCTCCGTTGCCTGGAGCTCGACATGTTTTTCTCCTCTCCCTCACGCCACCGCGAGATGGCACTCCAGGGACGACGAGCTCCCCTTCGCCGCTCCTGCCCCCTCCTGTGGAAGGATTGACGCGGCGGCGACGTGGAAATAGATCGACGGCAACTCCGAGAACGCCAACGGGACGGGATAACTTGCTGTCTCGCACAGCTCGACCTCACGCCGGACGGTCTCACACCAGGCGACACACTCAAACTCACAAAATGAGAAAGATGGAAGGGAATAGCACAAGTGAGGAGCTCTCTCACGTACAATAATCTTTCTTCAATTCATCATATCACAATCTTTTGTAAACCCCCCCTTTATATAGGGCAAGCCCATTACACACATGCCTTCACACTTTCACTTATTGTGTTTATACTCTGGCCTAACAAGATAAATCAATCCACCCACTTTTGACTTTGTGGGTTTAAAATATAATATTTTGACTCAATAAAAATAAAATACTTCGGTGGTTAAAATATAAATATCACCATAGTAAAATACACACAATACATACACACATACGTACAGATACGTACTCAGGACGTCGAGTCTTCAAGCGACTCTCCGAGCCATAAGCTCGGGGCGGTGCGGCGTCGGCTCCGAGTAGTGGGCCCGATAGTGGACCCGATGTCCCCACCAACCCTCCCGGGGGGGTTGGAACTCGACTCCGTCGAGTAAGGGGGGACACTGCTGTGGTAGTGCTCCAGCAGATCTGGATCGAGGCGCTGGAGATCTTCCCGGCTGATTCAGGAATCATCTGATGGTGGACGATCTCTCCAGCGGACAAGGTAACGCTGGTACATCCTACTCTGTGTAGTGGTCACCTGCTCATGCAGTATCCTCTCAATGTGCTCGGGCGGTGCTCTCAAGGCTGTGGGACGCACAGGGGTGCGCTCACTCTCAATGGGAGGAGAAGGCTTGAAAGGGTTACTAGGAATCGATGTGGGTTCCTTGTAGGTCAATTGGTCTGCCACATTAAAGGTCGAGCTAATCCCATATTCGGGAGGTAAGTCCACAACATAAGCATTGGAGCCAATCTTCCGCAGGATAGGGATGGGACCATCACTACGAGATTGTAACTTTTTAACGGCTCCCGAGGGGAGTCGTTCGGGCCGTACATGTACCATAACTAAGTCACCTTCTTGAAATTCATGGTGACGCCTATGCGAATCAGCCAATTTTTTATAAGTCTCATTATTGAGGTTGATTTACTTGCTAATCGACTCGTGCAAACTCTTGACATGTTGTGCAAACTCCTCAACTAACTTGGACACTCTAGACTCGAGGGGAAGGGGAATGAGATCCACAGGTTTCCTAGGTTTGTATCCATACACGACCTCAAATGGACTCATACCTATGGACCAATTGACCGAACTATTGTATGCAAATTCAGCTCTAGGCAAGAGAAGATCCCAAGTGCTAGAATGTTCCCCTACAAGACACCTCAAAAGGTTTCCTAAACTCCTATTGACGACCTCTGTTTGCCCATTGGTTTGTGGGTGATAGGCAGTGGAGAATTTGAGTTTGGTGCCAACTAGGTGTCAAAGTGTCTTCCAGAAGTAACTAGTGAACCTGACATCTCGGTCAGACACGATGGTTTGGGAGAGACTAGGGATGTCAATGGTAACCGATAATCCGATAACCGTTCGTTTCGTTAGCTTAACGGATAGCAAATGGATAGTATTTTTCTTTCCGATAAATTAACGGATACAAATACGGATATATCCGATTTCTTAGCGGATACGGATACGGATACATCTTATTCCGAATCTGTATCCGTCCGTTACCGTTAAACAAGTTTGTATTTGACTCAAATAATTTAGTGTCTTGAAGAAAATGATATTGAAGATGAGATATGTGTATAATTTAAGTCATTTTTATTTTCATGATGGTAAAATATTTCTAAATTACAAGATATTTTTATAATTTTTTAAATTATCAAGTTAATATATTCTTTATTTTCATGAAAGATATGTATAAAGATTGAGAATACGATGGAGATTAAAGTCTAAAAGAGTTAGTTTATTTTATTGTTTAAACTTTATATGTTTCATATTATCTTTGGGGATATTGTAATATTATATATTTGTATACTTTTAATTACATTATATGTTGACTCATGAATAATGATAATATGAGAACTAAATTGAAATGTGTTTGTTTATCGTACATATTGTTCTTTTCAATTTAATTTTTTTCTAATTGAGTTAATTTACATCTTAAATTTTAATCTTATATGTACTTTTATGTCCGATAACTATTCGCTAACCGTCCGTTAACCGTATTTTTCGGATACTCGATAACGGTTTTCGGATACACCACTTTCCGAATACTTAGCGAACAGTAAACGGATACAGTTCTTCCTTATCGGATACGGATAGTCCACTATCCGCACCGTATTCGACCCGTTGACATCCCTAGGGGAGACTATGTAGACGCACGACTTCATCAAAGAATAAATGGGCTATTCTAGATACATCAAATATTTTAGAACTTGCAATGAAGTGGGCCATCTTAGAGAACCTATCAACGACAACAAAGATAGAATCATGCTTGTGAGCAGTGCGAGGTAAACCAAGGATAAAATCCATACTCACATCAACCCATGGTCGATCAGGAAAGGGGAGAGGAGTGTAGAGACCAGTGTTCTATTTGACATGTTTGGCCATTGTGCATGTCCTACACTGGGCTACAATCTTGGCCACATCTCTCTTCAGGCCAGGCCAATAGAAGTGCTTCTCCACAGAATGGATGGTCTTGTTGCGGCCAAAGTGACCAGCAAGACCTCCAGCATGTATTTCCCAAATCAGGAAGTCCCGAACAGAAGTCCTCGGGACACAGAGTTGTTGCCCTCGAAATAAAAAACCATTCTGGAGTAGATAGTCAGAAAAGGCTATCGAATGTCTAATAGACAAAGCAGAGTATGCAGGGCCAAAATCAGGACACTCTCCATAGAGTTCCTTCATGCGATCAAATCCGGTGACCTCTACCTGAATAATGGAAAGAAGGGAGACCATTCGACTCAAGGCGTCAGCCACCTTATTTTCCTTTCCAACCTTATGTTTTAGGACAAATGTGAAAGACTGGAGGAATTCTACCTATCGATCATGCCTCGGGGGCAAGCCCTTCTGTGAGCTAAAGAATTTCAAAGCCTCATAGTCTGAGTATAAGACAAACTCTTATGGTAAGAGATAGTGTCTCCAGTGTTTGAGGGCTGGGACTACAGCACAAAACTCCTTATCATAGGTAGAGTAACGACGCTTTGCATCAGAAAGCTTCTCACTGAAATAAGTCACATGGTGGCTCTCTTGACTAAGCACTCCATCTATTCTTACGCTAGATGCATCACATGAAACCTCAAAGACTTTAGAAAAATTTGGCAGGCGAAGAACATGGGCTTTAGTCATAAGCTCCTTTATGGCCATAAAAGCCTGAGATGCAGCTTTAGTCCACTCAAAATGCTCTTTACAGATACAATCTGTAATGGGTGCCATAATGGTGCTGAAATCTTGAATGAAGCGTCTGTAAAAAGTGGCTAGCCCATGAAAACTACGAACGTCATGGACATTCTGGGGCTCTAGCCAGTCTACTAAGGCTCGGAACTTGGATTGGTCCACAGACACTCCTTGACTAGATACCACAAACCCGAGGAAAGTGACCCGGCCTGTCATGAATTCACATTTGTTGAGGTTGGCAAATAGAGTTTCTTTCCTTAGAGTCTCGCAGACTTCCCTCAAATGGTGAATGTGGTCCTGGGAGTTGTGGCTATAGATGAGAATGTCGTTGAAGTAGACGACAACAAAGCGACCGATGAGGGGACGAAGGGCTTCCGTCATAAGCCTCACGAACGTACTGGGGGCGTTGGATAGCCCAAACGGCATGACAAGTCACTCATACATACCTTTTTTTATCTTGAAGGTTATCTTTTACTCATCCCCTGGTCGAATTCAGACCTGGTGGTAGTCACTTTTCGAGTCAATCTTGAAAAAGATGGTGGCTTCACTCATCATGTCAAGCATGTCATCAAGATGGGGAATGGGAAACCTATATTTGACAGTGATCTTATTGATGGCGCGACTGTCAACACACATTCGCTAGGTGCCATCTTTCTTGGGTGTGAGTAAGGCAGGGACAGCACATGGGCTCTTGCTCACCCTGAGAAAACCCTTTTGGATAAGGTCCTCGCTCAGCATGCTCCTTTGGGTTCAATCGATAGTGGGGAAGGTTGGGTAGGGTGGACCCAAGGACAAGATCAATGGCGTGCTGTACATCACGCATGGGAGGGAGTTGTGAGAGTAAGTCCTCAGGGAAGATGTCCTGGAAGTCATGCAGGATTGCCTGGACTTCAGGTGGGATAGAGACTCGGGACTCCTTGGGGATGATGATGACAACAACAGCCCAGACTGGGGCACTCTCGGCAACCTCTCTATTCAGTTCACGGACACCTATGAAGTTATGGCGCCTAATCCGGTCATGGTCAACCTTAGGGGCCTTAGGGATGGATATCACAGGTGTAGGAGAGGAGGGAATGAGAAGTTTCCCTTTGGTGGGGGTTGGGGCATTCTCCTAAAATTTGGGGGATGCAATGGGTGTGGAGGTAGGACTCTTTCCCGTTGCCACCTTTGGGGGTGTCGGGTACAACTGAATCCTCTTCCCATTGTGGGAGAAGGAACACTGATTGGACCGACCGAATGTAGTAAGGTCTACATCGTAGATCCATGGCCATCCTAGGATGATGCTCCCGACCTTCATAGGCACTACATCGCATAGGAATTGTCCTTGGTAGGACTGGAATTGGATGGGAATGACACATGTAGTGATGACTAGGATTGAAGTGTCATCGACCCAAGCCACATTGTATGGCTTACGATGAGGATGTGTAAGTAGACCTAGACGGGAGACAAAGTCTGAAGAGACTGTATTGATACAGCTCCCGTTGTCAAAAATCACCTTGCAGGGTTGAGAGTTGACCATGATGTAGGTTTGGAAGATGGAGGTTCGACGCCAGTCCCCCTCCTGTGGGTGTGTGAGGATGCAGCGAACTACACCCAACCGTCTATGGCTAGAACTCTCAGCAATATCTCCCACTTGCACGTACTCGACATGCGTGCTATCAAACCCCGCATCTAATTCCTCAAACTGGGCAATGAGATCAGGGTCAGGCTCATATCTCTCGAGGGGTTCTTCTTCCTGAGGTGGAAGCTCCACATGCTGGGGGTCGGTGATGACTAAGGCTCGGGTGGGGCAGTTGGAGGTAATATGCCCTAGGTTATGGCACCTAAAGCAACGAATTCCCGCGACAGGGACTGATTGGGAGGTGCTAGGGATGACTCCCCTTCCTTTGTCATCTCTCCTATCAGTTGGCGGAGTGTACTCCAGCCTGGGCACAGCAGTGGGTGCAGGTAAGGGGTTCCGGGGGAAAGGAGCCGTAGGGGCAACGGCCCTAAGTGGGGTAGCAATAGGGACATAGGAGGCGGAGGGGCCAGGCCTCTCAGAATAGCGGACTACGGGATTTCGGGATTCAGGCTGGCGGTATGTGGGGACCCGAGATGGGATCACCCTTTAAAACCGCTCGACGTCCCGAGCAACCTGATAGGCATGCTCGAGAGTGTTAACTTCCCGTAGGAACAGCTCCCGCTGTATGCTCTCATGTAGGCCAGCCCTAAACAGTGAGAGGGTGACAGAGACATCCTCCATGACTCGACTCCGAAGGAAGAAGTCATCAAATTTGGCGATGTACTCGTCCACGGACTTTCCATCTTGGGTGAGTTTCTGCCACTGGTCTAATAGACGCTGGTGGTAGGAGGGTGGCAGATACTTCTCCCTCAATTTCTCCTTCATTTCTTCCCACGTTCTTATGGGCTCCTCTCGTCTCCTTGCTAGGAGATTCTCGATGTTGCACCAGTAGGTCTTGGCTTGACCCAGGACTTTCATTTTGGCAAACCTCACCCTTGTAGCATGGGTCATGCGGTGATGCCAGTTAAAATATTGATCCATCCCGATCTCCCAATCAAGGTATGTTGCGAGGTTTAGGGACCCATCAAAACTTGGAGTGTCAATCTTGACGTTCCGTAGGATGATATCCTCATCATCGTGGTCTCTCTCCCGAGGCGCACAGACCTCTTGTTCTCTACCTTGGGGAGCCTGATTTTGGCGGGCTTGCTCTCTTTCCTCCCTAGGATTGGCTACGGGATCGCCGTGGCCATTCACTCGTCCTTCCTTTCCCTTCAGTTGTTCCTCTAAAGCTCGGATCCTCTCATCTAGTTCCGCTCGTAGTTGGCCTATGGATTCTTCAAAATGGGTCAGAAGATTATGCTCGAGCTGAGCCAACATAGCACTCACGCTCTTCTGATCCATGTGGGATTGTAGAGTTGAAGGGCGCTCTAGACGGTCGGATGAATTTCTAAACCAACGTGGCATGCACGACCTTGGACCTAAATGATGTAATTATTGGACCAAAAATTAGCAAGCTATAGACCCGAATTTTGTTGGCTAATAGGCAAAGGGTCAACTTGAAGGGACCGGTCAGGTTGAGTTGCTCGCCCGTAGGCGAAGTAGTTGTGGAACTACCTCCTGACAATTAGGGTGCCTTAATGCAATAGTCTAGGGCCTAAGGATGGGTGCAAGCAAGCTCTCTCTCACCGTCCACAGCGATGCACTCAGAGGACAGGCTGCATGGATCGACCTCTCTCTCACTTCACGCGACAATTGAAAAGATAGTAAATAAGCAAATGATAGGAGCATGTGCCTAGTTGACTGAAAAGTCTAGCTCCGATCGGAGACGAAGGCGAGCGGGGACGTGCGTGCCCGCACGGCGTCGACGAAGCTTCACGGTTACAATGAATTCACTCCGCGCAGGGAGGATTTAATTTATTACAAAACCGCTTAAATTTTCCCGCGCAAAGGAACAAATCAATCCAAGATTCCTCCGTGCAGGGAGACTCACAGTCAATTACAATCCGTAAGTCACGGACCGTCTGTCGACGTCCAAGTGACTCGGGCGTTATTCGAGCCTTCGTTACGGACTTGGGTGTCACGATCAATAAATTAATCCAAGAATATATATATATATATATATATATATATATATACGATTATATATACATCAAAAATATATATATATATATATATATATATATATATATATATATATATATATATATAATATATATTTAACACTATTTTATTCAACTTTCAACCTCCTTTTTTTTGCAACTCTCTCTTTCAAACCGCTTTTTTTCAACGCTTCACCTACCCCTTTTTTTGACTTCTCTTTTTTTTGGACTTTGTTTTCTTCGAACCTTTTTTTCTTTATTTGTTCAAACCTTACTTATTCTTCCAACAAATTTCAACCTCTCCATGTTGTCAACAAGGCCGGCAGGGTGGGCTGTCAAAGTGGATGGCTCCTGCGGTTGGAGGGCTGCAATGGGATGAGGGGGCTGGTTGCAGGTGGTGAGTAGGGGGTCGCTTGGGGGGGGGGTTGCTTGCCGCTGGTGAGAGTGAAGAGGAGATGGGAGGTGGCTGGACCGGTGGGCGCAGAGGGCAATTCGCAGAGTTGCCACGGTGGGGGTGGTTTGCAGGGCTGCCGGAGCTGGTTCACGTGGTTGAGCGATGGTGGAAGGGTGAGAGGGAGAGGGACGTAGCGGCGGTTGCTTGGGTGCTCAGTGATGCGGCCGCGCAGGTGGAGACGAGGGGCGTCCGGTGTTGGGGTTGTTCACGGCGGCTAAGAAGAGAGGGAGGGAGACCGGCCGTGTACAGGGAGAAAGAGAGGGAGGTTGGGAGAGGGGTTTGCGGTGGCAGTGGCTGCCAGGTCGGAGCCAGAGGGCTGCTGGTGGAAAGCGGCGTGACAGTGGCGGAGGTGTCCGACGCGGGTGAGCAGGGCCGTGGAGGGGGCGCTGCGGAGCGGGCGTTGCGGTCAGGGCCAGGGGCGCGCGGGGGCGTTGCGGCCACGTGGGCGGGCGGCCTCGACGACAGGCGCTGCGGCTGGCACGGCGGGCTGGGCGCGGAGGGAGATCGAGGCGGTCGCGGGGCAGGCGGGGCCGCTCGCTGGCGCAGGCGAGGCCGCTCGCTGGCGTTGGGCTGTCGCGGGCGCTTCTGTCGCGTGCGACAGAGAGAGAGAAAGATAGAAAGAGGGAGAGAGAGATTAACAGAGGGAGAGGGATTAAGAGAGAAAGAGAGATGAACAAAGAGAGAACAGAGAAAGAGAGAAATAAAAATCGAGAGAGAGAGTAACAGAGAGATGAAATAAAGAGAAAAAAGTAGGTTTTTTTCTATTTTTTTCTTTCTTTATATTTTTTTCTTCTCTCAATCAACAAATAAAATTCAACTATTCTTTTTCTTTTCTCTTTTCTCTCTCTTTTCTTTTTTTTTTCACTTCTAGCAATCGAAAGATAGAGGGAGAGACGTTGGGGGCGTAGGGGTCGTCGGAGACGCCGTTGTTGGACTCTGATACCAAATCTTACGCGACGGCGACGTGGAAATAGATCGACGGCAAGTCCGAGAACGCGAACGGGACGAGATAACTTGCTGTCTCGCACAGCTCGACCTCACGCCGGACGGTCTCACACCGGGCGAGACACTCAAATTCACAAAATGAGAAAGAGGGAAGGGAATAGCACAAGAGAGGAGCTCTCTCACGTACAACAATCTTTCTTCAATTCATCATATCACAATCCTTCGTAAGCCCCCCTTTATATAGGGAAAGCCCATTACACACATGCCTTTACACTTTCACTTATTGTGTTTATACCCTGGCCTAACAAGACAAACCCACCCACCCACTTTTGACTTTGTGGGTTTAAAATATAATATTTTGACTCAATAAAAATAAAATACTTTGGTGGTTAAAATATAAATACCACCATAGTAAAATACACAGAATACATACATACATACGTACGGATACGTACTCAGGATGCCGAGTCTTCAAGCGAGTCTCCAAGTCATAAGCTCGGTGCAGTCGGGACGGTGCGGTGTCGGCTCCGAGTAGTGGGCCCGATGTCTTCACCAAGGATCGTCGTCCATCTCTCCTGCCTTGGGTCTTCCCCTCGCCGGCGCTGCAACCCGCCTCGGCTCCTACTGTACGGACGTCATCAGCCCGCCGCCTTCGGTCGCCGCCGGAGCGGCGGGTAGCTCCCATGCTCTTGTCCCCGTCGATGCGTCTGTAGCGTCTTCGCTCACGCCCACCCCTGCCCGTGATGGGACAACCACAGGGAATGATACTTTATTTTTCGTTCTCGGTGCTTGTCCACCTTCCACCTTTGCCGCTGATCTGCCTCCACCCTCCGGTGTCTTTGGTCGAGTTGCCCCTGAGCTCCAGGCAACTGTTCCCTCCCCAGCTCCGGTGGCCGGCCACCCGTCGTCCTCCGTCCGGGTTTGTGCCCGTCGCCAACGTTGCCCACCATCGCATGCCACCCTTTGCGGACGTCTCAACGCATGTTCCTTCTGGCCGTTTAGCTCCCTGCGCTGGCGCCAACCCACCCCGTGCAGCTCCTCTGGCCTTCTCCCTGCCGGTCTCCTGTTTGCTACCGCTCCTTCAGCTCCGATGGCCGCTCCTAGCGGTTCTGCTTCAGGCTTTGCTCCCCCCTCGTCTCCTTCTGCTAGTGGCTTCTCCGCGCAAGGTGGCGATCGCCTACCTCCAGCCCTGTCTGGTGGGCTCTCCGCTGAGCTCAGCCGGTGCATGGCCTACCACCTCCCTCGCTCCTGGATGTGCCGTCTCTGCCGCTGGTGGTCTGCCTTCTTTTCCGACCGCCGCTGCTGCGTTCGCTTCTACCCTGTTGACCTCTTCCCACATCTCCTCTGCCTCTGCCGCTGATCTGCCTCCGCCCACCTGCGTTGTTGGACGAACTGCACCTGCCACGCTACTGGCGACTGCGACGCCCTGCTCAACTCCGACGGTCGGGCCCAAAAAAATGAAACAAAACAAGTAATAACCCAAAAAAATGATAATAGATTAATAAAAAATCACTTCGCAGCCTCGTTCCCTCCCGAGACCTGAAGTGAAGGGAATATCAACGTCGCACCACAAAGTTGGATTTGGACTTCGGGAACCATCCCGATATGGCCACGATCTGGCATTGGGAAGAAAAGAAAAAAAGGGGTGGACGGGCGATATGGAGAATAGGGAAGGGGAAAGAGAGAAAAGAGAAGAGAATTAAAAAAAAGGAAACTAGAAGGAAAATACATAACACTGTTCCTCCGTGTCAATCTCTCTCCTCGCGTGTTTCCCCTCTCCCATGGCGCAGCTGTGACTGACGGGCAACACGACTCCTCGCCGGGATTACTGTAGCGCCCTATCCAACCCCCGTGGTGACCGGCGGATGAAAGGAAGGCCCGCGGTGGATTTCCTCCACCCCCTGGGCATAGCCGCGCGAGCTCCGGCCGCCTTTGGGACAAAGGGTAGCCTCGTCCGGCGAGGTCTCTTCCCCTTCATCTCGCGGAGCCTTTCACGTCCGTTCGAGCCGCAGCTCTACGACGCCTAGCAGCAGCACTAGGATCCGGCGACGGCCAGGGGAGCTGCAGAAGGATCTGGAGCCAGCCTCCTTCGAACGCCCTTTTGCCCCTATAAGAAGGGGGCCTCCGGAGACGATAAAGAGGTTGGATGAGGGATCTCCTGCAGAAGTCCCGAAGAAAAAACCCTTTCGTGAGTGTCTTCTCTGAAGTCTTTTTTTTCTCCTTCTGCTGTTTTCTTTCACCTCTCAATCTCTCCAGTCCGACGCGTCCGTAGATTAGAGGGATCAAAAGGGGAGACAAGAGTGTGGGAAAGATTATAAGAGGGTGGGTATATTTTGTTCATTCGGTTCTTTCTCCCTGTTTCATCTCCCAAATGTAATCTTGTTATGTTTGAGAAAGAACGAAGCTTGGGGTCTTGTCCTCCGATTTCTTGGCATGGGTATAATGCCCAATGTATTTCTCCACTGTCTGTGCATCTACGTATGATATACATATGTATATACTTGCTGTATCTTTTATGTTTCTTTGCTTTGTTTCATTTGTCCGTAAGTCCTTTTATAGGAATTTGGTGTTAGCTTGTATGATAAAGAGCTATGTATATATATATATATATATATATGATGCTCGTATGCTTTTCGGCGCACTTCTCAGATCCGCCCATTCTTCTATATGCATATTCAGAATTGTGACAGTGATATATGCCTCCTACTTCAGATAATCCCCCCTCCTGTAGCAGATTCTTCTAATTTTTTTTTTATCACTCTTCGATCCCAATACCGTTGTTTTGAAGGAAGGCCCCCGGGTCTATTTCAGGTGAGACATCGGAGCTCATGCCCTTTAACCTTCTATGAAATCACTCGAGGGTCTCCAGGGGCTCACTTCCGTATAGCGTGGATCTCGACATTTAAAGAGTGAATATTTATGGCCATGCGCTTCGGTAAAAAGAATTTCATGGGATCCCTAGTAGTCTCTTCCTCGGAATTTTTTTTTACTGACCGGTGTGAGTTAATTAATCGTGTTATCGCTTTCGTGTGCACCTTGTTACATCTCGGAGTTCTCTACGTGAATGTGCACCTATTTAAACCCCCCAACGTCTCCGAGCATAGGGAAATGCTGCCACAATTTGAAAAGATATCAGATAAGTCACCGACCGAGGAGCAATTGGGAAGGGGGGGGGGGAGAGAGTAGCGCCGTTGGGGTTTATCAACGGCCGATGAGGTGAGAGGGTGGAGGAGAGGGAAGGTCGACGGGGTGGGAGAGCAGCTAAGGGTGGGGGAAGAGAGACCCACCAGAGTTGGGGGGTGGGGAGGAAGAGCAGTTGGGGGTGGGGGGTCATTGTCCCCTTCCTCACTATGCATAGATGGCGGCGACAATGGTTCTGCGGCAGCCCTTTCCTCCTTATGTTGGAGCATCTCTATGGGTGTCGGTGACCGCTTCCTCCTTTTGTTCAGATGGCGGGGCAATGGCTCTGCGTCACATCACCATTGGGTAATCTTCCATGTTCACCAACCCTTGCTCGCATCCACCCTCCTCTCCAGCCTGGCCGGAGTGGGGGGGGGGGCCCGGCCTCCTCCTCTTCTTGGTCCTCCTAATCTGTGGCCGTCTCCCTCTGCCGGTGCCCCCATCTTTGTCGCCGATGGCTCCACCGCTCCCCCAGCCGTGTCTGTCTTTCGCGGCACCGGCTGTACGGACATGCCGTCCTCCTCCTCGCATGCCTTTGCGGCCGGTGTGGAGGGTAACCCCCTTGTGGTCCCTTCTGGTGGTCTTGGCCTTGAGGCCTCCTCTTCCTTCTCTGAAGCTCTCTTCGGCGTCTCCACCGACTCTTTGGGCGGTTCTCCGTTGCCTGGAGATCGACACGTTTTTCTCCTCTCCCTCACGCCACCGCGAGATGGCACTCCAGGGACGGCGAGCTCCCCTTCGCCGCTCCTGCCCCCTCCTGTGGAAGGATTGACGCGGCGGCGACGTGGAAATGGATCGACGGCAACTCCGAGAACGCGAACGGGACGGGATAACTTGCTGTCTCGCACAGCTCGGCCTCACGCCGGACGGTCTCACACCAGGCGACACACTCAAACTCACAAAATGAGAAAGAGGGAAGTGAATAGCACAAGAGAGGAGCTCTCTCACGTACAATAATCTTTCTTCAATTCATCATATCACAATCTTTTGTAAGCCCCCCCTTTATATAGGGAAAGCCCATTACACACATGCCTTCACACTTTCACTTATTGTGTTATACCATGGCCTAACAAGACAAATCCATCCATCCACTTTTGACTTTGTGGGTTTAAAATATAATATTTTGACTCAATAAAAATAAAATACTTTGGTGGTTAAAATATAAATACCACCATAGTAAAATACACACAATACATACACACATACGTACGGATACATACTCAGGACGTCGAGTCTTCAAGCGACTCTCCGAGCCATAAGTTCGGGGCGGTGCGGCGTCGGCTCCGAGTAGTGGGCCCGGTAGTGGACCCGATGTCCCCGCCAACCCTCCCGGGGCGGTTGGAACTCGACTCCGTCGAGTAAGGGGGGACACTGCTGTGGTAGTGCTCCAGCAGATCTGGATCGAGGCGCTGGAGATCTTCCCGGCTGATTCAGGAATCATCTGATGGTGGACGATCTCGCCAGCGGATAAGGTAGCGCTGGTACATCCTACTCCGTGTAGTGGTCACCTGCTCATGCAGTATCCTCTCAATGTGCTCGCGCGGTGCTCTCAAGGCTGTCGGACGCACAGGGGTGGGCTCACTCACAATGGGAGGAGAAGGCTTGAAAGGGTTACTAGGAATCGCTGTGGGTTCTTTGTAGGTCAATTGGTCTGCCACATTAAAGGTCGAGCTAATCCCATATTCGGGAGGTAAGTACACAACATAAGCATTGGAGCCAATCTTCCGCTGGATAGGGATGGGACCATCACTACGGGCTTGTAACTTTTTAACCGCTCCCGAGGGGAGTCGTTCGGGCCGTACCTGTACCATAACCAAGTCACATTCTTGAAATTCATGGTGACGCCTATGTGAATCAGCCAATTTTTTATAAGTCTCATTATTGAGGTTGATTTGCTTGCTAATCGACTCGTGCAAACTCTTGACATGTTGTGCAAACTCCTCAGCTAACTTGGACACTCTAGACTCGAGAGGAAGGGGAATGAGATCCACAGGTTTCCTAGGATTGTATCCATACACGACCTCAAATGGACTCATACCTATGGACCGATTGACCGAACTGTTGTATGCAAATTCGGCTCTAGGCAAGAGAAGATCCCAAGTGCCAGAATGTTCCCCTACAAGACACCTCAAAAGGTTTCCTAAACTCCTATTGACGACCTCTGTTTGCCCATTGGTTTGTGGGTGATAGACAGTGGAGAATTTGAGTTTGGTGTCAACTAGGTGTCGAAGTGTCTTCCAGAAGTAACTAGTGAACCGGACATCTCGGTCAGACACGATGGTTTGGGGGAGACTAGGGATGTCAATGGTAACCGATAATCCGATAACCGTCCGTTTCGTTAGCTTAACGAACAGCAAATGGATAGTATTTTTCTTTCCGATAAATTAACGGATACAAATACGGATATATCCGGTTTCTTAGCGGATACGGATACAGATACATCTTATTCCGAATCTGTATCCGTCCGTTATCGTTAAACAAGTTTGTATTTGACTCAAATAATTTAGTGTCTTGAAGAAAATGATATTGAAGATGAGATATGTGTATAATTTAAGTCATTTTTATTTTCATGATGGTAAAATATTTCTAAATTACAAGATATTTTTATAATTTTTTAAATTATCAAGTTAATATATTCTTTATTTTCATGAAAGATATGTATAAAGATTGAGAATACGATGGAGATTAAAGTCTAAAAGAGTTAGTTTATTTTATTGTTTAAACTTTATATGTTTCATATTATCTTTGGGGATATTGTAATATTATATATTTGTATACTTTTAATTGCATTATATGTTGACTCATGAATAATGATGATATGAGAACTAAATTGAAATGTGTTTGTTTATCATACAGATTGTTCTTTTCAATTTAATTTTTTTCTAATTGAGTTAATTTACATCTTAAATTTTAATCTTATATGTACTTTTATGTCCGATAACTATTCGCTAACCGTCCGTTAACTGTATTTTTCGGATACTCGATAACGATTTTCGGATATGAAGTCCCGAGTTTAAATGGCACCCAAGAGGGGGGTGAATTGGGTGTTAAAAATTAATGAAGATTATTTTTTTTTTGTATAAAATATGTGATAGAATGCTATAAGAGAGACAAGGTAAACAGAGACCAAAAAATAATGCAAGATCTAAAAGGTGATAAAAGGATTATTGAGAATAAAACTGAACTGGAAATCACACATGCAATTAGCACAGAAAGGGGATAGAAGAAAAGGAACAAACCACACGGCGACAACGATTTTTAGGTGGTTCGGATGCCACAAAGACAACCTACGTCCACCCCTCACGGACTGTGAGGATCCACACACTATCTTGTAAAAGGTTACAAGATCAACCACACACAACACTTACACACTGGGAAGAGGAGTTCCCGCGAAGATGCAAGAACACCTTAATACACACACAGCTACATGGGAGGACACACACAACCACACACACACGGATCTAGGAAGATCCACACACACCGAAATATTTTAACAACTACAAGATCCACATATGAAGCTTAAGAAGGCAAAAAGAATTTAGAACACAATAGAAGAATCTTGATTTGCTCCCCCTTAATGGATGGTTGGATGCTTTGGATGCAGCTTGAATCCTTGGGCTGATCTTCACTTGACTTGATGAAGAAGGATGAAGAACTTCTCTCGGAGCACTGTTCACGTCTACAGTGCCAAATCCCTTCTCTTCCTCTTGGCAGCCTCCCTTTGATCTTCCTTGAGCATTAGGGTTTTCCAAACCCTCTTGTATAAGTTATATAGGTTCTTGAATGGTCCAAGGCCTCCCCCAGACCAGATCCACAATATCTAGAGAGTTTGGTATCTTAGGGATTAAACAATTCCCATGAGAGTGGCTAATCTCGAAAGGTGAAAAAGTCAACAATTGTTGGCAGCTCGGGGCTGGCGGTCGACCTGCAGGGGCTGGCGGTCGACCGCCACTGAGAAACCTGCAAGTGGCCGGTCCCTGGGAAATCCGGTCGACCGGGATTTGAGGGGCGGTCGACCGCCACTGTGACAGTCTGTAGAGAATTGTATTCTGTTATTTCAGGTCGACCGGGGTCATGCTGGCGGTCGACCGGACTGTCAAAAAACCTGAAAAATAAGAGTTTAGCCCAGAGAACCATATCCACAAGATCGAGACATGAATTGGATGCATGTATATGGGAAATGTCAAGTTCATTTGAGATATGAGAAAGCCCATTCGGAAGGCTAAAGCCTTAAGCAAAAGCATGAAAAAATCCGCCCTTGAAAAACGTGTGAAAAACACTTGGGTCAAGGATTCCAAACAGGAGAGCCACCAAGGGTCCTTGGTTTTGTTATCATCAAAAACACTGAGATAGATATACAACAATCTCCCCCTTTTTGATGATGACAAAACGCTAGGCTAACACACCAAGGTTTATGTTGTAAAAATTCAGATTGAACGTTGTGCTAGAAATGTCATTCACCAAAACAAACCAATCAACATGATGTAGCACAGATCACTAGATAGGCAATAAGAATATGAAATGAGACACCAAAGCCAACAAATGAATTCAAACACCAGTGCTTTCAATTCATCATAGTTTCATTACAAGATACATTAGTGCAAGTGGATGCACGACTCTAAAACCAAAGTCTAAGCAAAAGACTAACACTACAGACAGCCCTCACATGACATGCAAGAAAGTAACACAACCACACAACGACATACATAAGTAAAGAATAAGCCTGCCCTACTACTTCTCCCCCTTTGTCAACAGCAAAAAGGGATGGGATAGACGAAGGAGGGACTCAAACTGCACTGGATCAAAAGAGAACATGCTAGAGGTGAAAGCAAAACAAAGTCTCATGGAGCATCTGCAGGAGGGGACTGATCTGCGGGAGGTGTAGGTGGAAGGCCAAGGTGCTGATGAATGGCGCTAAGTTGGTGGCCATGACTGTGAAGAAGATCAAGAACATGACCAATGGATACATCACGAGCCGTATCCTGACGCCGCATGCCAATAAGGGAGAGCTGCAAGAGGGTAAAGGATTGGCCAGACTCAGCGAAATCTGCGCGGAGAGAAGTCATGTGGGTGGTGAGAGTGGCCATCTGAGTAGAGAGAGTCTCAAAAGCAGTAGAGAAGGTGTCCAAGCGCCCGGATAGGGTGTCAAACGCAGTGCCCATATTGTCGCCAAGGGTAGAGAGACGATCCCCAAGGTTATCCACACGAGTCTCCAAGCCGGTAAGCCGCCCGTCAAGAGCCTCGTAATCCACCGAAGGGCGCTGTCCGGCCCCCTGAGTGGAAGATTCCCCATGGTGAAACTGGGGTGGAGGAGACATCTCAAGATCCGGGTGAAACGGGGACGAGGGAGGAGGCTGCTCCTCAGCGGGAACTGGAGGGGGGACATCCCCGTCGCCTGGCGGCTGCGCTGGCGCATCATCTTCCTCACGGAGCTCATCTTCCCCATAAACTGGAATGTCCCGCACAAGCTCGCCGTCGGGACCAAAGTAGTAGCCAAAATCTGTGAAAATTTTATGCTTATTGTACACATCATCCGGCCGAACATAGATGAACTGCTCATTTGCCACATTAATCCCGGCATGAATAAAGACTCCGGTCAACTGCGAAGCATAGGGAAGAGACCGCCGGAGGTAGGTACGACAGGTTCCAATCAGATCAGTCATGAGCCGACCCATATTGATTTGAATACCGTTCATAACATGATAGAATAGAAAACGCTGAACCTCTGTAACCTCATCCCGACCGCCCACTTTGGGATAAATCAAAGATGTAAACATGTGGTGCAGGACTTGCTGTAGTGAAGGAAAATGATTGGCATTTAGCTTGATCAAATTGCTCACACCGTGTACATATTCACAGCCTGTCATAGCAGTAAATGTTGCTAGAACTTCACCAAAACCAAATGCCCTATCTACACCCATGGCGGATACTCCTAGGGCCTACTGAAATAACTCCGGAGTGATATGAAGCTCCACACCCTCAACCGTGGTGTATAACCGGTCATTTCTCACAGCTAAAAAGCCATAGAACTGCTGCACCAACCGAGGATAATACCTATTGTACCGGGTAACAAAATCCATCCAACCGTCCTGAACCTCAAAAAGAGCGCACAAATCCGGGAAGAGCGCATTCACCTCATCAAAGTCAACCAAGCGAGGGTCGATAATAGGACGTGGAGGTAAGGGTGCTCGAGGCAGAGGAGGAGCTTGCTGAGATGGAGGAGCCGGGGCTGCTGGCCGTTGACGGCTAGCTTCACCTTGGGCAGAACGCCGAGAACTCCGTCTTGGCGGCATTCCGAACTTGAAAAACCCACCGGGAAACTCTTGGGGAAACGATCTCAACCCCGGGAACGTGGATAAAGCACAAGGGACACTTCTACGGCTTGGAGGAACTTTTCCACAGAGAAGAAGTTGAGAGAGATCTCCACGAACGCACACCCGACAATAAGGGAGAGGTCCCGAAGTGATGCCGGGACGACCGAATCAATGTGCGGATGGAGGAAGAAGGGTTGTGGAGGCTTGGATGGTGGAGATGAGGAGTGTTGGGGTTAGGGTTTGGTGGTAGAGAGTGAGTGGAAGTGAAGGAGAGAGAGAAAAGAAGAAAAAGGACCCATATAAAAAGGGTCGGTGGACCCCTAAGTCGGGCCGGTCCGCCGCCGACGGTCGACCGGCGCGGGCCTGGCGGTCGACCGTCAGGACCAAAATCCCCAAAAAAATAGATATTTCCCTTTTTTTTGTTTCTTTCTTTTTCCTTTTTGATTTTCCTTCTGTTTTTTTTTCTTTTTCTATTTGGGGGATAGGCAACGGACTGCCTGAGAGGGGCCACTAATCAGGACAAGGGAAGTGAAAAGAGCAAGATGCATAACTGAGAGGAGGTTCTGATTTTCCCTAGTAAGTTCCTTTAGTACCAGCACACTGAGTCCACAGATGTTTGAGCAAGGAATATTAAGCCATAGAAGAATTATTCAAGAAGGGTTGGATATAAGTAGTAACAAACAGGCATGCAAGGTGAGTAACAACGTGAGAAACAACACATAAGAAAGAGAAGAGGCAAAATGCATGGTTTCTACTCTCGGTGAACATGATTTTCTACAAATGCAACCCTATACCTTAGATGCAAACCTATGCATGTATGCTCTCACCCTTGCACATCTCAAGTTCTCTTCTTATCTTATTAAACTGATCCTGGTTTAGAGGTTTGGTGAAAATGTCAGCTAGCTGATTGTGTGTGTCAATGAAGTTCAATTCAAAGACCCCTTTTCCTACATGATCCCTCAGAAAATGATGACGAATATCTATATGTTTGGTCCTGGAGTGCTGAACAGGGTTTTTAGACAAATTTATCGCACTGGTATTGTCACACAGAATTGGAACAGTTTTCATTTCAACATCTAAATCAAGCAGTTGATTTTTGATCCAAAGTACTTGGACTCCACAACTTCCGGCGGCTACATATTCAGCCTCGGTCGTTGAGAGAGCTACTGAATGTTGTTTCTTGGAGGCCCATGAGACTAGACAACCACCAAGAAACTGACAGTATCCACTTGTACTTTTACGATCTACAATGCACCCAGCATAATCCGCATCGGTATAAGCAATTAAATCAAAGGAACCACCGATAGGAAACCACAAGCCAAGGTTTAAGGATCCAATGAGATATCTGAAAATGCGTTTCACGGCGGATAAATGAGATTCCTTGGGGCATGACTGAAAATGGGCACAGAGACATACACTGAATTGAATGTCAGGACGACATGCTGTAAGGTACAATAGCGATCCGATCATACCTCGGAACAGTGTAGGATCTACTATTTTACCATTTTCATCTTTATCCAGCTTTGTGGTGGTGGCCATGGGAGTTGATATGGGTTTTGCTTCCGCCATCCCATATTTCTTCAACAGTTCAATAGTATATTTGGTTTGATTGATGAAGATTCCTTCTAAAGTTTGTTTCACCTGTAATCCAAGAAAGAAGGTTAGCTCCCCCATTAAACTCATCTCGAATTCTCCCTGCATGATTTTTGCAAATTCATTGCATAAGACATTGTTAGTGGCCCCAAAGATGATGTCATCTACATAAACTTGAACCACCAAAATGTCTTTACCTGATCTCTTGGTGAAAAGTGTTTGGTCAACATTACCTCTCTTGAAACCATTTTCAACCAAAAATGAGGTAAGCCGTTCATACCACGCCCTTGGTGCTTGCTTTAGTCCATATAGGGCCTTTTGGAGTTTGTACACATGTTGTGGATGTTTGGAATCTTCAAAACCTGGAGGCTGTTCTACAAAGACATCCTCCTTGATATAGCCGTTAAGAAATGCAGATTTAACATCCATTTGAAATAACTTAAAGTTCAAAGAGCAAGCATAGGACAATAAGATTCGAACAGCTTCAAGTCTGGCAACTGGTGCAAAAGACTCATCAAAATCAATGCCCATTTCCTGGCTGTACCCCTTGGCCACAAGCCGGGCCTTATTCCTAACCACCAATCCCGCATCATTTAACTTGTTTCTGAAGACCCAACGAGTTCCAATAGTGGGATGGTTCTTAGGACGCGGCATGAGAGTCCACACCTCGTTTCTTTCAAACTGGTGCAGTTCATCATGCATAGCCTGAATCCAGGATTCATTTTGAAGAGCTTCACGAAAGTCCTTGGGTTCTTCTTGTGATAGCAAGGCTATCAAGTCTTCCTCTTCAACTTGCCTTAGAGAGGACCTAGTTCTTACCCCATCCTCCAAAAAGCCTATGATGTTCACAGCTGGATGATCCTTTAGACGGGTGGAGGAGCTGGGTAGATCAGGATGCTGCACTTGTGGTTCTTGTAGAGTCTCGAGTATAGGATCTTCATCTTTTTCACTGTTGCTAGAGGTTGCTTCCAACGATTCATCCTTAGCCTTGACACTTATTGAGTTCTTAGGATCTTCATCTGCATCCAAGGTAGAAGAAGTTTGGTCTATCAGTTTTGATTCAGATTCATCAAGATAACATGAGGACTTTCTTCAACAACTAAAGTCATTTTATTAAATAGACGGTAAGCTCTAGAGTTGAGTGCATAACCTAGGAAGATTCCTTTATCACTCTTTTCATCAAACTTACCCAGGTTGGACTTACCATTGTTCAAAATATAGCAGGAGCATCCAAAAGGTTTAAGATAAGAGATGTTGGGTTTCTTACCCTTGTAGAGCTCATAAGGAGTTTTCATCAGAATGGGCCTTACCATTGCCCTGTTGGTGATGTAGCAAGCTGTACTCACCGCTTCAGCCCAAAAATACTTAGGCAGGGAATTCTCACTTAGCATGGTCCGGGCCATGTCTATTAATGTTCTGTTCTTCCTTTCCACTACTCCATTTTGCTGGGGCGTCCTTGGTGATAAAAAATTATGTGTATACCCCTGCTCTTCACAGAAGATGCTGAAATCATGATTTTCAAATTCACCACCATGATCATTCTGGATGGTGGTGATGAGGTAACCTTTTTCATTTTGAATTTTTCTGCAAAACACTTGAAACTCCATCAGAGCATCACTTTTATTAGCTAAAAATAACACCCATGTGAATCTGGAGAAGTCATCAACAATCACAAAGCCGTAGGATTTTTCTCCTAGGCTAGATGTTCTAGTGGGACCAAAAAGATCAAGATGCAACAGTTCCAAAGGCCTAGCAGATGAAACAATGTTTTTATTTTTGAAAGAGGTTCGTGTTTGCTTGCCTTTAGTACAAGCCTCACATATCCTATCACTTTCAAATTTTAATTTTGGCAGTCCATTCACCAAGTCATGTCTAGACAGCTTGGAGATTACTCCAAAACTAGCATGACCTAATCTTCGGTGCCATAACTATGCATTTTCATGATTGTTCGCAACCAAGCAGAAGTTATCGCAAGAAGCATTATCAATATCAACAGTGTAGACATTGTTATTCCTTTTTCCAAGAAATTTGATCTCATTTGAATTTTTGTTTAAGACAATGCAGTGAGTTTCATCAAAAATAACTTTAAAACCCTTATCGCACAATTGGCTAATGCTTAGCAAGTTATGATTTAAACCTTTCACCAAAAGCACATCTTCAATAAGGATTTCAGAATTCTTGCCAATGTTGCCAGTTCCAATGATTTTACCTTTATCTTGACCTCCAAAGACAACTGACCCTCCATCCTTATCTTGCAGTGTAGAGAACAATTCCTTGTCCCCTGTCATATGCCTTGAACACCCGCTATCCAAGTACCATTTGCTCCCCCTGGCTTCAAGACATATCTGCAAGAAAAAAACTTCTCATGCAATTGTTTTTGGTACCCAAACAAGTTTGGGTCCATAGGAGTTAGTCCAACTTCTTGTGGATGTTTTCTTGGTCCATGGAACATGATATTTAGGTGTGCTTTGTCTGAACCAGCAGTTGGACATCACGTGACCAAATCTACCACAATGAAAGCAATTTGCATGTGAAAAGGTTCTTTGATTCTTGTGTGATTTAGGTTGAACATGTTGGGATTGAGAATCAGAACATGAAGCATGATTATAGTCCTTTTCATGAATGAAGGATGTGGTGATCTTATGCTCAAAGGATTTTTTGTTTTGAGGTGTGTACCCCAAGCCTTCCTTTTGGAAGTTGACTTTAACTCCCAGTAGGTTATCCAGGTTTTGTTTCCCCTTAACAAACCTAGCCAAGGTGAGCTAAAGTTCAGCAACTTTTTCAGTCAAAGACCCATTTCTCCTTTCGAGTTCTGAATTGGTGGATTTTAAAATTTGTTCTTGAATTTTGATCCTTTCACATGCTTCCTCCATTTCAGTTATCTTGCATGATAGTTCCTTTTTGGTCTTATCACATTCTACAATTGTTTGCAGTAGATTTTCTTTTTTTTCCGTAGCCTCAAACCATTCCTGTTCCAGTTTCTCAAATTTAGTAAAGATATCTTCGCGTGACAAGTCATCAAGTTTCTTTTTGAGAGTTTTATTTTCAGATCTGGTTTTCTTGTACTTAGTGTACAACTTTTCATATTCAGATTCCCATTGTTCATTGGAAATGAATTCATGGTCAGAATTTACCTCCGTGGATTCATCTTCATGTGCCATGAGGCACAAGCTTTCCACAAGTTCTTGAATCTCTTCATCAGATGGTTCATCTTCTTCGTCGCTCCAAGTGGCGACCATGGCTTTGGGTTTCTTGAAATTATCCTTCTTGAATTTCCTTTTTAGATCTGGACATTCACCTCTCATATGCCCAGGCTTCTTGCATTCGTAGCATATGATGCTACTTGGCTTGCTCGATTCGCCTTTGGCTTGCATGGGCCTTCTTGGCCCCTTTCTAAAGCTTCCCTGAAAGTTTCTCTTCTTCCTTAGAAATTTCCTCACTTGGCGAGTTATCATCGCCAATTCTTCCTCTTCATTGCTTCCATCACTTGATTCACCTTCTTGAGATTCGTCATCGGATTGGTGAGCTTTCAGTCCAATGACCTTTTTCTTTTTGATGTCTTCGTCAGTTGTTCTCTTTATATTTATCTCATAGGTCATGAGTGATCCTATGAGTTCATCCAAGGTGAGAGTTGACAAGTTCTTTGAGTCTTCAATTACCGTGGCCTTGGTGTGCCAAGCTGACGGTAGGGACCTTAACACCTTCCTCACAAGCTCAGAATTTGAGTATTCCTTCCCGAGACCTTTGAGACCATTTGTGATCTCTGTTAACCTTGCAAACATCTCAGAGATGGTTTCTTCAGGTTTCATTTTGAATAGCTCATAGTCCGTGACTAGGAGATTTGCCTTGGTTTCTTTGACCTCTGAAGTTCCCTCGTATATGAGTCGCAGCTTGTCCCACATTTCTTTGGCTGAACTGCACATAAAGACACGAGAGAATTCACTAGGGTGTATTGCACATTGCATAATGTTCATGGCATTAAAATTAGCAGTGCATTTCTTAATTTCCTCGGGCGTCCATTTTTCTTCATCAGCCCCGAGTTTATGAGGACCCTTGTCCACAACTCTCCAAACTTCGTACTCTTGCGCCCTCAGAAAAACATGCATTCTATTTTTCCAGTAAGAGTAGTTTGAGCCGTCAAAAAAAGGACGGTTGATGGAGTGACCCTCGGGTATCATACCCTTGTTTGCCATTTAATCGGATCTTGCTCTAGATCGTTAGATCTGTGAAGGAAAGAGCCCTAGCTCTGATACCAATTGAAGTCCCGAGTTTAAATGGCACCCAAGAGGGGGGTGAATTGGGTGTTAAAAATTAATGAAGATTATTTTCTTTTTGTATAAAATATGTGATAGAATGCTATAAGAGAGACAAGGTAAACAGAGACCAAAAAACAATGCAAGATCTAAAAGGTGATAAAAGGATTATTGAGAATAAAACTGAACTGGAAATCACACATGCAATTAGCACAGAAAGGGGACAGAAGAAAAGGAACAAACCACACGGCGACAACGATTTTTAGGTGGTTCGGATGCCACAAAGACAACCTACGTCCACCCCTCACGGACTGTGAGGATCCACACACTATCTTGTAAAAGGTTACAAGATCAACCACACACAACACTTACACACTGGGAAGAGGAGTTCCCGCGAAGATGCAAGAACACCTTAATGCGCACACAGCTACACGGGAGGACACACACAACCACACACACACGGATCTAGGAAGATCCACACACACCGAAATATTTTAACAACTACAAGATCCACATATGAAGCTTAAGAAGGCAAAAAGAATTTAGAACACAATAGAAGAATCTTGATTTGCTCCCCCTTAATGGATGGTTGGATGCTTTGGATGCAGCTTGAATCCTTGGGCTGATCTTCACTTGACTTGATGAAGAAGAATGAAGAACTTCTCTCGGAGCACTGTTCACGTCTACAGTGCCAAATCCCTTCTCTTCCTCTTGGCAGCCTCCCTTTGATCTTCCTTGAGCATTAGGGTTTTCCAAACACTCTTGTATAAGTTATATAGGTTCTTGAATGGTCTAAGGCCTCCCCCAGACCAGATCCACAATATCTGGAGAGTTTGGTAGCTTAGGGATTAAACAATTCCCATGAGAGTGGCTAATCTCGAAAGGTGAAAAAGTCAACAATTGTTGGCAGCTCGGGGCTGGCGGTCGACCGCCACTGAGAAACCTGCAAGTGGCCGGTCCCTGGGAAATCCGGTTGACCGGGATTTGAGGGGCGGTCGACCGCCACTGTGACAGTCTGTAGAGAATTGTATTCTGTTATTTCAGGTCGACCGGGGTCATGCTGGCGGTCGACCGGACTGTCAAAAAACCTGAAAAATAAGAGTTTAGCCCAGAGAACCATATCCACAAGATCGAGACATGAATTGGATGCATGCATATGGGAAATGTCAAGTTCATTTGAGATCTGAGAAAGCCCATTCGGAAGGCTAAAGCCTTAAGCAAAAGCATGAAAAAATCCGCCCTTGAAAAACGTGTGAAAAACACTTGGGTCAAGGATTCCAAACAGGAGAGCCACCAAGGGTCCTTGGTTTTGTTATCATCAAAAACACTGAGATAGATATACAACATGATACACCACTTTCCGAATACTTAACGAACAGTAAACGGATACAGTTCTTCCTTATCGGATACGGATAGTCCACTATCCGCACCGTATTCGACCCGTTGACATCCCTAGGGGAAACCATGTAGACGCACGACTTCATCAAAGAATAAATGGACTACTCTAGATACATCAGATGTTTTAGACCATGCAATGAAGTGGGCCATCTTAGAGAACCTATCAACGACAACAAAGATGGAATCATGCTTGTGAGCAGTGCGAGATAAACCAAGGATAAAATCCATGCTCACATCAACCCATGGTCGATCAGGAACGGGGAGAGGAGTGTAGAGACCAGTGTTCTATTTGACCTGTTTGGCCATTGTGCATGTCCTACACTGGGCTACAATCTTGGCCACATCTCTCTTCAGGCCAGGCCAATAGAAGTGCTCCTCCACAGAATGGATGGTCTTGTTGCGGCCAAAGTGACCAGCAAGACCTCCAGCATGCATTTCTCAAATCAGGAAGTCCCGAACAGAAGTCCTCGGGACACAGAGTTGTTGCCCTCGAAATAAAAAACCATCTGGAGTAGATAGTCAGAAAAGACTATCGAGTGTCCAACAGACAAAGCAGAGTATGCAGGGCCAAAATCAGGACACTCTCCATAGAGTTCCTTCATGCGGTCAAATCCGGTGACCTCTACCCGAATAATGGAAAGAAGGGAGACCCTTCGACTCAAGGCGTCGGTCACCTTATTTTCCTTTCCAGCCTTATGTTTTAGGACAAATGTGAAAGACTGGAGGAATTCTACCTATCGACCATGCCTCGGGGGCAAGCCCTTCTATGAGCTAAGGAATTTCAAAGTCTCATGGTCCGAGTATAAGATAAACTCTTATGGTAAGAGATAGTGTCTCCAGTGTTTGAGGGCTTGGACCACAGCACAAAACTCCTTATCATAGGTAGAGTAACGACGCTTTGCATCAGAAAGCTTCTCACTAAAATAAGTCACATGGTGGCTCTCTTGACTAAGCACTCCATCTATTCTTACGCCAGATGCATCATAGGAAACCTCAAAGACTTTAGAAAAGTTTGGCAGGCGAAGAACATGGGCTTTAGTTATAAGCTTCTTTATGGCCATAAAAGCCTAAGATGCAGCTTTAGTCCACTCAAAATGCTCTTTACAGATACAATCTGTAATGGGTGCCATATTGGTGCTGAAATCCTGAATGAAGCGTCTGTAAAAAGTGGCTAGCCCATGGAAACTACGAACGTCATGGACATTATGGGGCTCTAGCCAGTCTACTAAGGCTCGGAACTTAGATTGGTCCACAGACACTCCTTGACTAGATACCACAAACCCGAGGAAAGTGACTCGGCCTGTCATGAATTCACATTTGTTGAGGTTGGCAAATAGGGTTTCTTTCCTTAGAGTCTCGCAGACTTCCCTCAAATGGTGAATGTGGTCCTGGGAGTTGTGACTATAGATGAGAATGTCGTTGAAGTAGACGACAACAAAGCGACCGATGAGGGGACGAAGGGCTTCCGTCATAAGCCTCATGAACGTACTGGGGGCGTTGGATAGCCCAAACGGCATGACAAGTCACTCATACATACCTTCTTTTATCTTGAAGGCTGTCTTTTACTCATCCCCTGGTCGAATTCGGACCTGGTGGTAGTCACTTTTCAAGTCAATCTTGAAAAAGATGGTGGCTCCACTCATCATGTCAAGCATGTCATCAAGACGGGGAATGGGAAACCTATATTTGACAGTGATCTTATTGATGGCGTGACTGTCAACACACATTCGCTAGGTGCCATCTTTCTTGGGTGTGAGTAAGGCAGGGACAGCACATGGGCTCTTGCTCACCCTGAGAAAACCCTTTTGGATAAGGTCCTCGACAATCCTTTGGCGCTCAGCATGCTCTTTTGGGTTCAATCGATAGTGGGGAAGGTTGGGTAGGGTGGACCCAGGGACAAGATCAATGGCGTGATATACATCACGCATGGGAGGGAGTTGTGAGAGTAAGTCCTCAGGGAAGATGTCCTGGAAGTCATGCAGGATTGTCTGGACTTCAGGTGGGATAGATACTCGGGACTCCTTGGGGATGATGATGACAACAACAGCCCAGACTGGGGCACCCTTGGCAACCTCTCTATTCAGTTCACGGACACCTATGAAGTTAAGGCGCCTAATCGGGTCATGGTCAACCTTAGGGGCCTTAGGGATGGATATCACAGGTGTAGGAGAGGAGGGAATGAGAAGTTTCCCTTTGGTGGGGGTTGGGGCATTCTCCTAAAATTTGGGGGATGCAATGGGTGTGGAGGTAGGACTCTTTCCCGTGGCCATCTTTGGGGTGTCGGGTACAGCTGAATCCTCTTCCCATTGTGGGAGAAGGAATACTGATTGGACCGACCGAATGTAGTAAGGTCTACATCGTAGATCCATGGCCATCCTAGGATGATGCTCTCGACCTTCATAGGCACTACATCGCATAGGAATTATCCTTGGTAGGACTGGAACTGGATGGGAATGACACATGTAGTGGTGACTAGGAATGAAGTGTCATCGACCCAAGCCACGTTGTATGGCTTAGGATGAGGATGTGTAGGTAGACCTAGACGGGAGACAAAGTCTGAAGAGACTGTATTGATACAGCTCCCGTTGTCAAAGATCACCTTGCAGGGTTGAGAGTTGACCATGATGTAGGTTTGGAAGATGGAGGTTCGACGCCAGTCGCCCTCCTGTGGGTGTGTGAGGATGCAGCGAACTACACCCAATCGTCTATGGCTAGAACTCTTAGCAATATCTCCCACTTGCACGTACTCGACATGCGTGCTATCAAACCCCACATCTAATTCCTCAAACTGGGCAATGAGATCAGGGTCAGGCTCATATCTCTCAAGGGGTTCTTCTTCCTGAGGTGGAAGCTCCACAGGCTGGGGGTCGGTGATGACTAAGGCTCGGGTGGGGCAGTTGGAGGCAATATGCCCTAGGTTATGGCACCTAAAGCAACGAACTCCCGAGACAGGGACTGGTTGGGAGGTGCTAGGGATGACTCCCCTTCCTTTGTCATCTCTCCTATCAGTTGGCGGAGTGTACTCTAGCCTGGGCACAGCAGTGGGTGCAGGTAAGGGGTTCCGGGGGAAAGGAGCCGTAGGGGCAACGGCCCTAAGTGGGGTAGCAATAGGGACATAGGAGGCGGAGGGGCCAGGCCTCTCAAAATAGCGGAATTTCAGGATTCAGGCTGGCGGTATGTGGGGACCCGAGATGGGACCACCCTTTGAAACCGTTCGACGTCCCGAGCAACCTGATAGACATGCTCGAGAGTGTTAACTTCCCGTAGGAACAGCTCCCGCTGTATGCTCTCATGTAGGCCAGCCCTAAACAGTGAGGGTGATGGAGACATCCTCCATGACTCGACTCCGAAGGAAGAAGTCATCAAATTTGGCGATGTACTCGTCCATGGACTTTCCATCTTGGGTGAGTTTCTGCCACTGGTCTAATAGACGCTGGTGGTAAGAGGGTGGCAGATACTTCTCCCTCAATTTCTCCTTCATTTCTTCCCACGTTCTTATGGGCTCCTCTCGTCTCCTTGCTAGGAGATTCTCGATGTTGCACCAGTAGGTCTTGGCTTGACCCAGGACTTTCATTTTGTCAAACCTCACCCTTGTATCAGGGGCCATGCGGTGATGCCAGTCAAAATATTGATACATCCCGATCTCCCAATCAAGATATGTTGCGGGGTTTAGGGACCCATCAAAACTTGGAGCGTCAATCTTGACGTTCCGTAGGATGATATCCTCATCATCGTGGTCTCTCTCCCGAGGCGCACGGGCCTCTTGTTCTCTACCTTGGGGAGCCTGATTTTGGCGGGCTTGCTCTCTTTCCTCCCTAGGATTGGCTACGGGATCGCCGTGGCCATTCACTCGTCCTTCCTTTCCCTTCAGTTGTTCCTCTAAGGCTCAGATCCTCTCATCTAGTTCTGCTCGTAGTTGGCCTATGGATTCTTTGAAATGGGTCAGAAGATTATGCTCGAGCTGAGCCAACATAGCACTCACGCTCTTCTGATCCATGTGGGATTGTAGAGTTGAAGGGCGCTTTAGACGGTCGAATGAATTCCTAAACCAACGTGGCATGCACGACCTTGGACCTAAATGATGTAATTCTTGGACCGAAAATTAGCAAGCTATAGACCCGAATTTTGTTGGCTAATAGGCAAAGGGTCAACTTGAAGGGACGGGTCAGGTTGAGTTGCTCGCCCGTAGCTGAAGTAGTTGTGGAACTACCTCCTGACAATTAGGGTGCCTTAATGCAGTAGTCTAGGGCCTAAGGATGGGTGCAAGCAAGCTCTCTCTCACCGTCCACAGCGATGCACTCAGAGGATAGGCTGCATGGATCGGCCTCTCTCTCACTTCACGCGATAATTGAAAATATAGTAAATAAGCAAATGATAGGAGCATGTACCTAGTTGACTGAAAAGTCTAGCTCCGACCGGAGACGAAGGCGAGCGGGGACGTGCGTGCCCGCACGGCGTCGACGAAGCTTCACGGTTACATTGAATTCACTCCGCGCAGGGAGGATTTAATTTATTACAAAATCGCTTAAATTTTCCCGCGCAAGGGAACAAATCAATCCAATATTTCTCCATGCAGGGAGACTCACGGTCAATTACAATCCGTAAGTCACGGACCGTCTGTCGACGTCTAAGTGACTCGGGCGTTATTCGAGCCTTCGTTACGGACTTGGGTGTCACGATCAATAAATTAATCCAAGAATATATATATATATATATAAGATTATATATACCTCAAATATATATATTATGTATATACCTCAAATATATATATATATATATATATATATATATATATATATATATATATATATATATTTAACACTCTTTTATTCAACTTTCAACCTCCTTTTTTTTACAACTCTCTCTTTCCAACCCCTTTTTTTCAACGCTTCACCTACCCCTTTTTTTTGACTTTTCTCTTTTTTTTGGACTTTTTTTTCTTCGAACCTTTTTTCTTTAAACTCTTTTTCTTTATTTGTTCAAACCTTACTTATTCTTCCAACAACTTTCAACCTCTCCCTGTTGTCAACAAGGCCGATAGGGTGGGCTGTCAAAGTGGATGGCTCCTACGGTTGGCGGGCTGCAATGGGATGAGGGGGCCAGTTGCAGGTGGTGAGCAGGGGGTCGCTTGGGGGGGGGGGTTGCTTGCCGCTGGTGAGAGTGAAGAGGAGATGGGAGGTGGCTGGACCGGTGGGCGCAGAGGGCAGTTCGCAGAGTTGCCACGGTGGGGGTGGTTTGCAGGGCTGCCGGAGGTGGTTCACGTGGTTGAGCGATTGTGGAAGGGTGAGAGGGCGAGGGACGTCGCGGCGGTTGCTTGGGTGCTCAGTGATGCGGCCGCGCAGGTGGAGACGAGGGGCGTCCGGTGTTGGGGTTATTCACGGCGGCTAAGAAGAGAGGGAGGGAGACCGGCCGTGTACAGGGAGAAAGAGAGGGAGGTTGGGAGAGGGGTTCGCGGTGGCAGTGGCTGCCAGGTCGGAGCCGGAGGGCTGCCGGTGGAAAGCGGCGTGACAGTGGCGGAGCTGTCCAACGCGGGTGAGCAGGGCCGTGGAGGGGGCGCTGCGGAGCGGGCGCTGCGGTCAGGGCCAGGGGCACGCGGGGGCGCTGCGGCCACGCGGGCGGGCGGCCTCGGTGGCAGGCGCTGCGGCTGGCACGGCGGGCTGGGTGAGGAGGGAGATCGAGGCGGTCGCGGGGCAGGCGGGGCCACTCGCTGGCGCAGGCGAGGCTGCTCGCTGGTGTTGGGTGGTCGCGGGCGCTTCTGTCGCGTGCGACAGAGAGAGAGAGAAAGATAGAAAGAGGGAGAGAGAGATTAACAGAGGGAGAGGGATTAAGAGAGAAAGAGAGATGAACAGAGAGAGAACAGAGAAAGAGAGTGAAATAAAAATCGAGAGAGAGAGTAACAGTGAGATGAAATAAAGAGAAAAAAGTAGGTTTTTTTTCTATTTTTTTCCTTTCTTTATATTTTTTTCTTCTCTCAATCAACAAATAAAATTCAACTATTCTTTTTCTTTTCTCTTTTCTCTCTCTTTTCTTTTTTTTTCACTTCTAGCAATCGAAAGATAGAGGGAGAGACGTTGGGGACGTCGGGGTCGTCGGAGACGCCGTTGTTGGACTCTGATACCAAATCTTACGCGGCGGTGACGTGGAAATAGTTCGACGGCAACTCCGCGAACGCGAACGAGACGAGATAACTTGCTGTCTCGCACAGCTCGACCTCACGCCGGACGGTCTCACACCGGGTGAGACACTCAAACTCACAAAATGAGAAAGAGGGAAGGGAATAGCACAAGAGAGGAGCTCTCTCACGTACAACAATATTTCTTCAATTCATCATATCACAATCCTTCGTAAGCCCCCCTTTATATAGGGAAAGCCCATTACACACATGCCTTTACACTTTCACTTATTATGTTTATACCATGGCCTAACAAGACAAACCCACCCACCCACTTTTGACTTTGTGGGTTTAAAATATAATATTTTGACTCAATAAAAATAAAATACTTTGGTGGTTAAAATACAAATACCACCATAATAAAATACATAGAATACATACACACATACGTACGGATACGTACTCAGGACGTCGAGTCTTCAAGCGAGTCTCCGAGTCATAAGCTCGGTGCAGTCGGGACGGTGCGGTGTCGGCTCTGAGTAGTGGGCCCGGTAGTGGACCCGGTGTCCCCACCAAGGATCGTCGTCCATCTCTCCTGCCTAGGGTCTTCCCCTCGCCGGCGCTGCAACCCGCCTCGGCTCCTACTGTACGGACGTCATCAGCCCGCCGCCTTCGGTCGCCGCCGGAGCGGAGGGTAGCTCCCATGCCCTTGTCCCCGTCGATGTGTCTGCAGCGTCTTCGCTCACGCCCACCCCTGCCCGTGATGGGACAGCCACAGGGAATGATACTTTATTTTTCGTTCCCGGTGCTTGTCCACCTTCCACCTTTGCCGCTGATCTGCCTCCGCCCTCCGGTGTCTTTGGTCGAGCTGCCCCTGAGCTCTAGGCAGCTGTTCCCTCCCCAGCTCCGGTGGCCGGCCACCCGTCGTCCTCCATCCGGGTCTGTGCCCGTCGCCAGTGTTGCCCACCATCGCACGCCACCCTCTGCGGACGTCTCAACGCATGTTCCTTCTGGCCGTTTAGCTCCCTGCGCTGGCGCCAACCCGCCCCGTGCAGCTCCTCTGGCCTTCTCCTTGCCGGTCTTCTGTTTGCTACCGCTCCTTCAGCTCCGATGGCCGCTCCTAGCGGTTCTGCTTCAGGCTTTGCTCCCCCCTCGTCTCCTTCTGCTGGTGGCTTCTCCGCGCAAGGTGGCGATCACCCACCTCCAGCCTTGTCTGGTGGGCTCTCCGCTGAGCTCGGCCGGTGCATGGCCTACCACCTCCCTCGCTCCTGGATGTGCCGTCTCTGCCGCTGGTGGTCTGCCTTCTTCTCCGACCGCCGCTGCTGCGTTCGCTTCTACCCTGTTGACCTCTTACCACATCTCCTCTGCCTCTGCCGCTGATCCGCCTCCGCCCACCTGCGTTGTTGGACGAACTGCACCTGCCACGCTACTGGCGACTGCGACGCCCTGCTCAACTCCGACGGTCGGGCCCAAAAAAATGAAACAAAACAAGTAATAACCCAAAAAAATGATAATTGATTAATAAAAAATCACTTCGCAGCCTCGTTCCCTCCCGAGACCTGAAGTGAAGGGAATATCAACGTCGCACCACTAAGTTGGATTTGGACTTCGGGAACCATCCCGATATGGCCACGATCTGGCATTGGGAAGAAAAGAAAAAAGGGGTGGACGGGCAATATGGAGAATAGGGAAGGGGAAAGAGAGAAAAGAGAAGAGAATTAAAAAAAAGGAAACTAGAAGGAAAATACCTGACACTGTTCCTCCGTGTCAATCTCTCTCCTCGCGTGTTTCCTCTCTCCCATGGCGCAGCTGTGACTGACGGGCAACACGACTCCTCACCGGGATTACTGTAGCGCCCTGTCCAACCCCCGTGGTGACCGGCGGATGAAAGGAAGGCCCGCGGTGGATTTCCTCCACCCCCTGGGCATAGCCGCGCGAGCTCCGGCCGCCTTTGGGACAAAGGGTAGCCTCGTCCGGCGAGGTCTCTTCCCCATCATCTCGCGGAGCCTTTCACGTCCGTTTGAGCCGCAGCTCTACGACGCCTAGCAGCAGCACTAGGATCCGGCGACGTCCAGGGAAGCTGCATAAGGATCTGGAGCCAGCCTCCTTCGAACGCCCTTTTGCCCCTATAAGAAGGGGGCCTCCGGAGACGATAAAGAGGTTGGATGAGGGATCTCCTGCAGAAGTCCCGAAGAAAAAACCCTTTCGTGAGTGTCTTCTCTGAAGTCTTTTTTTCTCCTTCTGCTGTTTTCTTTCACCTCTCAATCTCTCCGGTCCGACGCGTCCGTAGATTAGAGGGAGCAAAAGGGGAGACGAGAGTGTGGGAAAGATTATAAGAGGGTGGGTATATTTTGTTCATTCGATTCTTTCTCCCTGTTTCATCTCCTAAGTGTAATCTTGTTATGTTTGAGAAAGAACGAAGCTTGGGGTCTTGTCCTCCGATTTCCTGTCATGGGAGGAGATAAAGATGATGGAAAGTCCACGTCAGAACATTTGTTCATCTTTGGTGGTGCTGCTGTTTCTTGGGGAAGCAAGAAATAATGATGTGTTGCTCGATACACACAGGAAGCTGAGTACGTTGCCTGTAGTACAACTGCTACTCATGCAGTTTGGATCAAAAGATTTTTGAACAATTTAAATCTCAACTTGGTAGATGGACCAATTGAGATGTACTGTGATAATCAAGCGGCTATTAGCTTGATTAATAGTTGAGCAAACAGTTCAAGAAGAAAACATATTGAAGTACAATATCACTATATTCGAGATATTGTACAGAAAGGGGAAATAAAGGTGACTTATGTTCCCACAAGTGATATGATTGCTGATCCTTTGACTAAAAGTATCTCAGCAGAAAATTTCATTAAGCATGTTGGCTTAATGGGGCTTAGGAATATATAAGCCAGAAAGGAATATTTTCATGGACAATGAAAATAATGATACCTCTGACAGATAGTGGGAGTGTATCGGAATAGTACTCACATATAGTAAGACAATGTGAATAATGATACCTCTGACGGATAGTGGGAGTGTATCGAAAATACTACGCATGGATAATGAGAGTATATAATTTATGAATAGTGATGGTGGATGAAAATATTACTCACGGACAGTGGGGAACAGTTGGCCAAGTGAGAGTATGTCGAAAGTTATTCACGGATAGTGGGAGTGTTTCGACAGAAATATTATGCCACTCATGGATAGTGGGGGTATAATAATTTGTTGGCCAAGTAGGAGATGTTGGTAGATGGACAACGTCAACGATGGCGGCATCGAATGGGGACTAAAAGTCCATTCGGCTCCGAACTCTGACAATCGTCTATCGGGAATCACGGAAATGGGTGGGGTGCATAACGAGAGTGGGACAGAGGGGAGGTGGGGTGCAAGCACCCTATATAAAGCGATGGGTTGCCCATCGGAAGAAGATCCAAGAGATTGGAGAGATTCCTCACCTCGCTGGAGTCCCAAATCCCATCCCCTTCACTCACCTCTCCCGGATAATAACCTTCATGTGCTTCGGTAAAAAGAATTTCTAGACCACGTCCCGGAGACGGGATTGTGGCACCCCTCGGCCAATGGGATCCCTAATAGGCGTGTCATCGAGATTTTTTTTACGACCGATGTGGGTTAACGGTGTTGCCGCTTCCATGTGCACCTCGTTATTTTGGGGCCATCTCGGAGTTCTCTCCGTGGATGTGTACCCGTTTAAACCCCCCAACGTCTCCGGGCAAGGGGAAATATTGCCGGACTTTTGCCGGGTGGATCGAAATGATAACAACGCCAAAGGAGGAATGTTGAAGGCCTGTGAACTAAGGAATAATGACAGATAATCAAAAAGGCGCAGATATGTAGTTCTGAAAATCTCATTGTGAACTAAAAGAAAACTCCATGGTGAACTTAAGGTCAGAGGAGGCAATGGCCAGATTCAACTGTGAACATTACTGGGAATGGGATAAGCAAAAACAGAAAACATGAATATAAACTATGGAGCTTCTTGATTGATGAACTAAAGTCCAATTTGGACCACCGGATATCAGGAAAAGCACAAAGATCAAATGCAATTTCTGAATTAATTGAACCCGGAATGGATAAAGGTTTGGCTGCTAATCTTGAGTTAAAACCCCCAATCCAAAATTGGAATCGGAGTAGAAACTGAATGAAAAAGTTGGCTGGTTACATTGCTGAATTCTTGAAGTCAAATTGGACAAGAGTTTCACTGCTAAGCATGTGTTTAAAATCTTGATGTGAAACTGAAATCTTGGTTTCAAAACACTAACACTCGTGCATGATCATGCATAGGTAAGGAGGGAGGGAATAAACAATGAATGAATCCAAAAAAAGGGGGGAAGATCATTGAAGGGCTAATGCTCAATTCAGAAAACCAACACCCCTTGCTCAGCCTCCCTGCTTCGTCTAGTCTATCCCCCCATTGATTGGTATGAGATGGCCTTTGCAAGCATGATAGAAGCATCCTCATTGAACTCATCATCCCAATAGTCATAGGTTCTGCATGACTGATGATTTCCCATAAATCTTGAATAGCCCTACCCTTCTGCTCATTGTATCAAGGCATGCATGGCATGTGCATTCCCATATATGCATTGTTAGACATAAACTAAACCCCCAAATACATTGGCATGACCTTATGACTGAATTTCAAAGATGGTCAAAATCTCATATGCATTTGCATGATCTCAAGATTGAATTTCAAAGAAAAAAAACAAATCTTCAATGGCATGTGCATGACTCGCGAGCAAATTTCAAGCATGAACAACATCTCACATATGCATCCTACACGATTTTAAATCATGTGCAAACAAAAAATGCATTCACAAGGTCCCTTGTCGAACATGCACATTTGAACAACCTATAAGTCTTGCGAGCCCTTCATCTTAAAACCCAAGAAAACAAAAAAAATTGAACTGCATTGGCTGTCGGGCTCGGTCGACTAAACTGATATTTCAGTCGACTGACCTATGGCTGGGTCGACGCACTGAACACAGTGCGTCGACCCATTCGGCTGGCCTTTCTACCCTGGGAAGTTCAGTCGACCGAAATGAACCTTCTGTCGACCGAACTCTGAAACCATTTGTAGCCTCAAACCCTGGGAGGTTCGGTCGATCGATCAATGCTCATTGGTCGACCGAACCCCCCGTTTCCCAAAAAAACACAAGAAAGGAACAAAATAAACACATGTTTTAAATAAAAAAAATAAAACAAAACAAATAATAACCCAAAAAATGATAATAACTTAATAAAAAACCACTTCACAGCCTCGTTTCCCCCCGAGACCCGAAGTGAAGGGAATATCAACGTCGCTCCACTAAGTTGGATTTGGACTTCGGGAACCATCCCGATATGGCCACGATCTGGCATTGCCTTGAGCTCGATAAACCTGATTCGTTTCATCTTTTATTAAAATTACCGTATACTTGACATACATCTGCACGGATTGTGTATCCATCTTCGTCACGCTTTCAACCCGGACTTCCGTCCGGACACGAAATGGTCGGTAAGCGACCAACATGATTTAGGCATTTCCACCCCATCGATGTGTATTTTCACGCGATTCACGAATTTCAATATTCCATTTCATTAATGTTAATTTCAGACCGTAGGGCCCCTTTTTCTGATGATTAATCAAGGGTTTTCCCCTCTTAGAGGGGATGTAATTAACGCCGTGGTCTTTACGGCACAGCGGGTTTTGTCCCGACACGACACACACAATCGTCTGATCAGTCATACGGCACGCATCAGTGGCTTCCTAGAAGCCTGCATAAATCGTCACTTTGTGACTGGCACGTCCACGTATTAAATAAATAAATTAATTAATTGAATAAATGAATGAAAAGCTATATCCCAAAAGTGCGTCCACGGGCTCCCGAAGTGCTCGGGGCTCTCCCACGACCGGCTCCCACCTCCCGACGGAAGAGCTAGACCCGGCGTTGAGAACCCTCCTACTGGGCGCCATGATTGCAGAAACCAGAAGGAAGAAGAAGACCCTCACCAGCCGAATAGAGAAGGAGCATGTAACGAGTGCGGCAGGCGACGGAAGAACGGACGAGGGCCAAGAAAAGCCCTATGACGGTTCTCATAGTCCCCCAAGACAGAACGACCACTTCGAAGCCTTAGGGCAGGTGAAAAGGCGTCAGTCACTGTCAGGGTACGGCCGTCGGACTCAAGCGCCCATTCGAGGCCCCCGCTTCTAGACAAAAAGGCTCGCGTCTTGATTACAGGAGTGTCGCCTGCCACCACCAAAAAATGCCTTGCGCGTCAAGCATACGACTGGGACCACTGGCCCCAAGCAATACGAGGAGACTGTCGTTGGGATCATCCTTTGAACACACCCTCTCGAAATCAACTCTCAGCTCCTGAAAAAGTGCTCGACAACTGAGAGTAGGGGGCTAATGAGAAGGGTAAAAATGGCTAGGCCCATGTACGGCCCCATCTCGTCATGCCCATTTGGGCCCACGATCTACTACGCGTCCAGGAGCCCTCAACAAGATGTGGGCCGTGACAAACGGCCCACAACGGGTGAACCTTGGATTTGCCAGCACTGGAAAGACTTTGACCCAGGCACAACGGCCGCCAGATGACCCTTCGACGACCGAACGTTATCCCCTACGATATCGGCCTCACCTCCACTAAGGGCGAGCACGCCTCATGGGCGCCGTAAGACCCGCCAAGGAATCAGCCGACTCCGAGATAATCGTCCCTCAACAAGAAGTTCCCCCCGCTAAACAAGTCAGGAAGGGGAGACATTGTCAGATGCTGCAGCAGAGACTTTTCCGGGAAGGGTACTGGTGGGAAGCTCTAATAAAAGAAGTTAGCAGAACATCCCCAGGAAATATGACGCTTGTCTTCATTGACGAGGATGACTTTACCATCAACCATCGCCGCGAAAAAAAACTAGCTAGGACATTCAAAGAGATTTAGACACTTTCCTAGAGTAACTTGATGAGGAGAATGGCGACCAGCTGGCTATATATATCCTCCCAAGTGAGAGGGAGTGTAGTGTTGGGTCTCCTCTGGGGTTGATCAGCAGTATGTGTACTGCCTTGTGCTGAATGTGTTTTGATTGATTGGCAATAGTAAAGTTGACTTAGTTGAGTGTTGAGTTGACTTTGGCAACTCTATCTTGATCATGATGATGCTGTGTATTTTGATAAACTTTTTATGTCAGATAATCACATAAATAATGTCTGCTCCTTTGTACTTAAAAAACGTTCTGTTAACATGTGCATTTGTGTCTCAGTGCTTGCGTCTTATCTTGCATCTCTTGCTTGCACTTCATACTTACATTGCGTCTCATGTGGCTTAGACTCGGTGCATGTTTTTCTAAGCATATAGGAGGTGCGTCTTAATTTGCGTCTCATATGGCATAGAGTCAGTGCATGTGTTGCGTCTCATGCTATGTCTAAGGGAGAACAAATAAGGTCGATGCAATGCATGTGATAAGGTATGTACATATTTTAGAGTCGGTGTAATTCCCAATCTATTCCGTAGTGAGTCTGTGCATGTCCTTCATACATGTGCGTAGGTTGCAAAACAGAGTTGATGCATGGTATTCATAGTCAGTGCATTTCACTGCTTAAAGTCAGTGCATGTCACTATTCATGTGCATATAGGTCTGTGCATCTTTGTCCGTGCACTTAATAAAGTTGGTGCACGATAGGCCTATAGCTTGTTGGCTCGGTGCAATCTTTGATTCTTGCACATATAATGTCTGTGCATGATTCTCTTACAGCCTAATAAAGTTGGTACACGTTATAATTCATGCATATTTGAGTCCGTGCACTTTTGCTCTCATGCTCTATTATGTCTGTGCAATTCCTATGATTGTCTAACTATCTTATGTTGATTGAGTGTCTAACATTTTGACATGACACTTGTTCGTAAAGTTTAAGGAAGGCACGTGATCCAAGGCTGAAAGTTGAGCTATACTCGTGACATGTGGAAAGTCGTTAGGCTAAGATGCTGTCACGTGGCATTGGTCCTCAGATCTGGACGAAAAGTTTGGGCGGGAAACGTGGTTTCCACACGTCATCTCTTGGAAGCCTCCATATATATAGATGCAGTGAGAAAGAGTAGAAGATGATAAGAAATAGAAGAGAGAAGAGCCTTCGTAGAGAGATACAAGCAGAGAGAGGAAGAGCAAGCACGATCAAGCCAGATTAAGAGAGAAGATCTGTGAGAGATAGAGAGATAGAGAGCCTTGAGAGAAGTGTTTGTGAAAGCTTTTGTCATCAGTCTCTTAGTTCAGAACTAGAGCTAATCCGCTCATTGTCTTGAGCTACATTCTCATTGAGTTTTGATTTTTTGTTTTCTTCGTTTGATTTTAAACTCTATTTCTCAAGCTGTGTGTAAGCGACAGAGAAGGATTTCTCTGGACAGGTCAAGCTGTAAACCTCAGCGGCAGAGGAGGATTCCTCTGGTAGCAAGCTGTGAGGCTCAGCGGTCTGGGATTGTATTCTCTGAAGCTGTGGATCAGCGGTTGTAGGGAAGGTATTCCTCGAAGCTGTTGATCAGCGGAGTTAAAGTTGTGTAATCATCAGTGAAGCCACACTAGGTTTAGTGTGGGGTGGACGTAGATCTCTGGATAGAGATCGAACCACCTAAAAACCCTTTCTCGTGTGTGGTTGCATTCTGATCTGTGTCCATCTCCGTTTCCACGTTACTTCACGTTAGATGAATATTTAGGAACGATTGCTTGAGTTGCTCTTCTCAGATTATGGTTAAGTGTTTTTCCACTATCCTACAGTAGTTCGATTTAATTCTGCACTAGTAGCTGCTGTAGAAATTTTATTAGGTGATTGATCTATTCACCCCCCTCTAGATCGCACATCAATTGGTATCAGAGCCTAACTCTTCTGCAGGGACTAACATCCTGAAGAGCTAGCTATCATGGATTCTAAAGGGATGACAGCAGAGGGACACTCCACTACCAAGTCTCCGTACTTCGATGGATCCAACTATGCATATTGGAACAATCGTATGCAAGTGTTTTTGAGGGCGAAGGATTACGAGATCTGGAAGGTGGTAAGCAAGGGACCGTTTGAGCTACATAAGAATGAGGATGTATAGACAAGGGAAGAGATCCGCAAGTCAACACTGAACTGGAGTGCGATCAATGCCATCCAGTGCGCCCTTCACCCCACAGAATTCTCCCGGGTATCATCCTGCTCTATAGCGAAGGAGATGTGGGATAAGTTAGAAATGATATATGAAGGGACTTCTCAAGTCAGAGAGATGTGGACACCAAAAATTTCACGTCCATATGTCCCGCTGAGCCCCGCATTAATGTCAAAGTCAGAGGAAGAGGACCCGGAGAGGCTGGCCATCCAGGGCTCCGGGAAGATACTACCGCCCGGTAAATCCCCGCATTTGTACGGGCGCATTAAGAGACCGAGAAGTCACAAGATGTCCTCCGGAATTAACACATTGCTACGGACCCACCCTCGGGCCCCTAACGGTGAAGAAATATCTCAGAATGCATGGCTTTAAGCTACTTAAGCAAGAGCAAAGGCCCTCCAGCGGCACGGGCCTGAGGCCCTTCAGCGGCACGGCCATAAGCCCTAGCGGCACGGTCCTTCAGCCTTTTGACGGCACGGCCGTGTGGCCCTCCAGCGGCACGGCCATCTAGCCCTTCAGCGGCACGCTTCATTCATGGTTTCACCAAGTCTGTACATCCGCCGGTGGAGCTTCCAAGTCTATACATCGGCCCATGCAAGTCTATACATTGCAGCTGAGTTGAAGTCTATACGGCCTTTGCTTTGCCAAAGTCCATGCATTGATGAAGTCTATACATCGGCCCCTGCAAGTCTATACATTGTAGCTAAGGATTGTTCATGAAGCTTAAGAATGGCACGTGATCTGAGGCTAGAAGGGCTGACAGGATGATGACACGTGGCCAAAACAATCAGGCGGGAGCTGTGGAAGACACGCGCCCAGTGCTGCTCCTGCTGGAACTGCTATATAAGGAGGACTCCTTTGTCTGAAGAAGACTGATCGAATAGGCAGAAGTCCTGAGGAAGAAGTAGATATAGAGTCTGCACGATCCAGAGTGAAGAGAAGAAGAAGAAGAAGAGAGAGAAAAAGAGAAGAGAAGATGAGAAGAAGAAAAGAAGAAAAGGAAGCCCATGCGGCACACTTCGAAATGCCTTCCACAGCACACCAAACAAGCCCCAACGGCACACCCCTCGTGCCTCCATCTGGCACGCCCTCAAAGCCCTCTCAGCGGCACAGCCTCCCGACGGCACACCCTACGAGGCCCTTCCCCAGCACACCTTGTTGAACCTCTAGCGGCACGCTCTGTGGAGCCTCTGCCCGGCACAGCCGTTGGTCCTTCCACGGCACACCCTCAAGTGCCCTCCAACGGCACACCCTCAAGTGCCCTCCAGCGGCACACCCTCTCGTGCCCTCCAGCGGCACACCCACAGGCGTCTTCACCGGCACACGTTGCCAGCCCCCTCAGCGGCACACCCCGTGCCCCCGTCAGCGACACACAGGCGGAGCCTCCTCCGCCGACACGCCCTCTGGGCTCTTCAGTGGCGCACCTGCGAGGCTCTCCAGCGGTACGCCTTCCTCAGCCCCCAGCGGCACAGCGTTCGGCCCATCCACGCTGGTCAACGCTCGTAACCCTCGGCGCGCCGCGAAAGCATGACAGGCCCATGCCTGGACCTTGCTGGGCTGTCCTCGCCCCACCTACTCCCGTCCTCGACAGTCGTCGGCTTGACCAAGGGTATAAGAACCCCTCGCTCCAATAAAAAAAGAAGAAGGAGAACAACAGAGAGAAGGGACGGACACACATAGACAGATACGCAGAGAAAAGAGAAGAAGGGGAAGAAGAAGAGAAGAAAAAAGAGGGAGGCGCTTGCCCTCCTGCTGCTCCGTCCACCGCCGTCCACGTAAAAAAGGAAGAGAAGGAAAAGGGAGAAGAAAAGAAGAAGAGGAGTGAGGTTTGGGAGGGGAGGAGCCCATGCTCCGTTCCCCTTCCCACCTTGTATTTTCATTTCTTTTCTCCTCTTTTGTTCCTTGTTTTCCCCCTCTCCGTTCTGGTGCTCTTTGGTTTTCCTCCTCGCCTGTAGCCTTAGCTCGGGCATGCTTTGTAATGTATATAGCCGATTACGGCACTTTTTTTTCTTTATGAATGAACAACCCCCCCCTTGGGCCTCTATCTTTGTCTCCGTTGGGTTGAATCGTTACATGTGTTTGGTCGTCTCTTTCTTCCCCTCTAGTGGCTTGAATTTCTTGCACCGATCTCCCCCTCCTGCCGGGGTCCTCCGTAGGGCCTTTAGCCCTCGCACTGGCTCACATGCCCAAAGGGAGCCGCCCTCCTTTCTCTTCTATGTACTCATGCCTCTGCCTCGAAGCCTTCTTCTTTGAGCCCTCTCCGGCCTGCTAAGTTTCCTTCAAAGCCTGCCAAACTCAATCCCCCATCCTGGGGCACTCAGGCCTCTTTGATCGGCTCACCCTTCGGTTCTCCTAGCCAGCATTCACATAACCACACCCATATGCCCCTGGCGGCACACCCTTCCGGCCTTGGCCGGCACACCCATAATAGCCCCCAGCGGCACACCCTGTAGGCTCTTCCCCGGTGCGCCTTTGAGGCCTCTCGCCGGCACACCCGTGCTCCCTTCAGTGGCACACCCTTGGTCTCCCTAGTCCTCAAACACCCTCTGCTCGTCCTTGGCCGGTATGCCTTGGCTAACCCCCAGTCCACCCTGTCTAGCCTTAGAGGTCTTCGGTTCGGTGTTTTCCCCATGTTTCCCGAGGTTTTATTAAGGTGTTACCGCCCTCGGGCGCCCACCTCCAGTTGTCGGGTTCCGCCACTCCATGTGGGTGCGTTCCCTTTATCTCCCTATCTCTCGGGTCAAGGGGAGATGCTGCCGAATTTTTGTCAGAAAATAATAGTACGTTAAAAAAAGGGCAAAAGGAAGCAACAAACGAACAGAACAATCAATGATAAAACTTTCCAACTAAGCAAGCCACTACCGGTGATATGAGGAGAGCTGAACCGATTAACAACATAACATATCAAACGTTTGACCTGTGAAAAGAGGCTGAACAAAATAAAGGGAAGGAAGAATTTACATAAAATTACATGAGAATCAAGAAAAGAAGAAAAGAAAAGCCTTAAAAGAACTAGAGGGAGAGTGGGCCCTCATCGGTATTTCCCCCCCTCAGCCCTTCAGCGGCATACCCTTTTGGCCCTTCAGCGGCACACCCCTTCTCACCGTCTCACTCCCCGTCTCTCCCTCGACCTCTCTCTCCTTCTCTCCCCCTCACCGGTACACTCTCTCTCCCTCTCACCGTCTCACTCTCAATCTCCCCCTGTCTCTCTCACCGTCTCTCTTTCTCTCTCTCTTTCTCTCGCCATCTCTCATCGTCTCTCTTTCTCTCTCTCTTTCTCTCGCCATCTCTCATCGTCTCTCCCTCCGTCTCTCTCCTCTCCCTCCGTCTCACTCTCTTCCCCTCACCGGTACGCTCTCTCCCTCCGTCTCACTCTCTTCCCCTCACCGTCTCACTCTCCGTCTCTCCTTCCATCTCTCCCCCTCACCGGTACGCTCTCTCCCTCCGTCTCACCATCTCTCTCTCACCGTCTCTCTCTCTCTCATCGTTCACTGACAGCAGCAATGCTTGCATGCTCACCAAGTCCATACATTAGCAAGTCTGCACATTGACATAGTCACACTAAGTCTGTACAGCCTGTGCCTCATGCATCTGTGAACCAAGTCTATACATTCCTTGACAGCATGTCTGAACCTTAACAGATGAAGTCTATACATTCATCCGTTGATAGTTCAGCAAGTCTGTACATCCATCCGTCTCATTCAGCGTCTCATGCTAAGTCTGTACATCGCATGCATTGCACACAGCAAGTCTATACATTGGAGCGTCTCATGTACCGTCTCATGCTAAGTCTATACATTGCAGCATGCATTCATTCAAAGTCTGTACATCCATCCGTCTCATGTTGCGTCTCATATAGCGCTTCACGTCTCGGCTAAGTCTATACACTGCACCGTTCCACTAAGCGTCTTTGTGCATGCATCCATTCAAAGTCTGTACATCCATCCGTCTCAGTCAGCGTCTCATGCTAAGTCTGTACATCGCATGCGTTGCACACAGTAAAGTCTGTACATCCATCAGTCTCATTCAGCGTCTCATGCTGTGTCCCATGCTAAGTCTATACATTGGTATCTTTACCTACGTTATACCTGCAAAGTCTATACATTGTCTGTGCATAACATGCAAAGTCTGTATATCCTCGTGGTCTGTTCACGCATCATCTCCCTCAGCCCTTCAGCGGTACACCCTTTTAGCCCTTCAGCGGCACACTTTCTCAGCGTCTCAGCTGCACACTCCTGTCGCCTTCCAGCGGCACTCTCCGTAAGTGCCCCAGCGGCACACTCACCCCCACCTGCCTCCAGCGGCACGCCCTCGGCCCTCAGCGGCACGCCCTTGGCCCTCAGCGGCACGCTCCCCTGGCCCTTAGCGGCACGCTCCTTCGGCCCTCAGCGGCACGCTTCCCTGGCCCTCAGCGGCACACTCCCTTGGCCCTCAGCGGCACGCTCCCCTGGCCCTCAGCGGCACACTCCCTTGACCCAGCGGTACACTAGAAATAATGATAATAATAAAGATAATAAGCTAAAAGAAAACGTAATAAATAAACAAATAATGATACAAAAAAATAAAATAATGATAATAATAGCAAACTCAAAAGAAGAGGGAGAAATAATAACAAACAATAATGATAATAATAATAATAAATAATAACAAATTCAAAAAATGAATAAGTAAATAAGAATAATAAAGAAATAAATAATAATAATAATAAGCTTAAATAATAATAATAATAATAAATAGACAAATAAACGATAACAAAAATAAATGAATAATAATAACAAACTCAATAAGAATGATAAATAAATAAATGATAACCAAAATAAATAATAGTAACAAACTTAACGAAACACGACAAGCAAATGAATGATAATAAAACGAACAAATAATAAAAACAAACCTAACAATAATAATAATGAATGAATAAATCATGAGAAAAATAAATAAATAGTAATAACGAACTCATTCAAAGATATACATAAATCAACAAATAATAATGGTAAAATTCTAAATAATAATAAAACGATGAGATCCGCTTCGCAACCTCGTTCTCCTCGAGACCCGGTATCAAGGGAATATTGACGCCGCCCCTCCAAGTCGGATTCGGACCTTGGGAGCCATCCCAATACGGTCATAGCCCGACATTGCTTTGGGCCGATAGCCCGTCAAACCGGACGTTTTCCCGTTGGGATTCGTTCCCGCTCTTTCATTGAGATTACCGTGAACTCGGCATACATTTGAACGGCTTTGTCTCTATTCACGTCGTACCTTCGATACGGATCTTTATCCGAACATAAAATGGTCCATGAGCGACCAACGAGATCTGAACAGAACGAGATGGCCCCTGTCATCCCTGGACCCTATACACGGGAATATCAATAAGGCCTTTGTGGGCTGTGCTTGGACCTAGGGTCCGTCCCGATTATGTTCATTGTCTAACCCACACCCTCGGCCTATAGCTCGCTTCCTTCGAACATGTTTTGGTTTTGGAATCTAGTCCCGGGACTCTTCCCCGTTGCCCTCCGGCACCGGGAACATTAATGATGCCCACGCAAGCCCCGTTTGGACCGTGGGAGGCGCCCCCGGAATGGTCCCGACTTGATCTCGCACCGGGCCAATAAATTCGCTAGTTTCCTGCTATACTAACCGAGATTTAACCGAATGTTTTCAGTGTCTCGGAATAATGTATTTTCCGTATCACGGCATACATGTGTTCCGGGTCTTCCCGCGACGATTGCGATATTTTCATACCTAACACCCGTTCGAACATTAAACGGTCTCCCGAATGACCGATACGTTTCGAACTTCCACTTCCCTAGATACAGGGCCTTCCAGCCGATTCAGGGGATATCCCCCGTCGCCCTCGGGCACCGAAAATATTAATGACGCTCATGCGAGTCTTGCTTCGACCGCGGGGGGGCCCACCGCCGTATGGTCGCAGCTTGCTCTCGCACCGGGCCAACAGATTTACTGGGTTTTGACCTCTCCAACTGAGGCTCAGCCGAACGTTCTCCGTTCTTCCGAACAATAAATTTGTCGTACCTCGGCATACATGCGTTTCGGTTTTCTCGCGACAATCGCGATTCTCTCGAGACGGACATCTGTCCAAACATTAAATGGTTAGTACACGACCGACATGATCTCGAATGGTTTTCTTCTCGCCCTCGCACGAGGATTTCAATATCCCGTAATAGACCTTCCATGTAATTGATTTCTTGGCCATGAGGCTCTGAATCCCGACGATTAATCAAGGGTGTTCCCTCGTATGGGGATGTAAATGACGCCGTGACCTTTATGGCACGGCGGGTTTCGGTCCCGACACAAACCACACAATCGTCTGAGGAAGTCAGGTCGAGCGCACCGTGGGCTCCTCGGAGCCTGAATAAATTGTCACTTTGTGACTGCCACGCCCACACACTTAACCGATGAATAAACCATCTGAATAAGCGAAGACCACAGTAAGCGTGTCGAAAAGTGTGTCCACAAGAGACCAAGGCAAACTTGCTGGTATCGGAGTATGAGGCGTTCAGAATGAAGCCGAATGAGACAATTACTAAGATGTATGGTCGCCTCACGATCATAACTAATGGTCTCAGAAATCTTGGAAAGACTTACTCTGATTATGAGGTAGTAAGGAAGATTCTGTGCTCCCTCACTCCTATTTGGCACACCAAGGCTACAGTGCTCGAGGAGTCTAGGGATCTGAAGAATACTAAGGTTGATGAGTTGATTGGTTCACTCATGACTTATGAGATGAACCTGCCAAAGACTGAGGAGCTGGAGAAGAAGAAGAAACCTATTGCGTTGAAGGCAAGCTCCAGTCGATCCAGTCACAACGGATCCTCCAGTGATCAGAGTCTTTCTGGACCAGAATTTGAAGGAGATCAGCTAGCTATGCTGACTAGAAAATTCAAAAGATTCTTGAGAAAAGAGGAAAGATCTTTCGGAAGAGGACATCAGAGAGGCAGAAGACAAACCAGGTATAAATCTAACACTATCAAAAAGGTTGATACTAATGTCTGTTATCACTGCAGGAAAGCTGGCCATATGAAGGCAGACTGCCCGGAGCTCCAAAAGATGAAAGATAAATCAAAGAAGAAGAATACCCAAGGGAAAGCTATGGTGAGTACCTGGAGCGACGAGGACGAGGGCAACTTAAGCTGCACTTCTGAGAGTGACAGAGAGGAAAGTCAAATCTGCCTGATGGCCAAAGATGATGATAAAGAAGATGAAGCTGATGAGGTATCCTCTCCTTTTGAACATTACACTATTGATGATTGGAAGGATGCATCTGATGACTTGTTAGATAAAGTAGATGACATTAGAAAAGAAAACATGCATCTAAAGAAGAAAGTTAATTCTCTCATGAATAATACTACTTTGTCTGATAGAGTTGCCTATCTTCAAACTGAAAATGATGGTTTAAAGAAATCATGTGCTGAGTTTGATGATATGAAAAATGCTTTGATTGATGCTAGAAAGGAAAATGAGACACTGGAAAATGTAATTGATGATCTAAAATTGAGACTACAAAAGTATGAAAATGAGATGAAGATTGTCAATGAGAAGTATGAAGTTGCTTTATGTGTTAACACTGAACTAAAGAAATCAATTGAAAATCTTGAGAGAGAAAACGAGGATAAGCAAAAGGCTGTTGAGAGCATGACACAAGGGACAGAAAACTTAAATGCCTTCTTAGGAACAAAAGGTAACTTTAGAAGAGAGGGTCTAGGATTCAATCCAACAGCTAAAAAGAGTTTTGCACTGAAGGCCATTTCATTTGTAGCTGCAAAAGAAAAAGGGCCTCTCATCAAAATGCACAGTGAAAATAATACAGAAAAATCTGCTAATTCCAAAATGCCCGGTGCCCAGGACAAGGGCAAATAGAAAATTGGTGAGCCAAGCCATGTGAGCACACATTGTTCCACTCCTCAGGTCAAATTTCAGGTTAGGGGTCAACCTTCACTCACACCTAAACCCCAGGCTAGGCTCAGAAAGTCTCCACAAAAAGTTCAGGAAAAGGCTAAATCTACACCTATGCACACTTCAGGTGCGTTTAAGGTGTCTGGGAGACACAATTCAAATAGGGGTCAAACGAGTCAATTTTACCAATCCAGAGTCCAGACCCATCATACTTATTATCAGGCTCAGCCATGTCAGTTTAATAGGTCTGGATGGGATAGAGTACAAGGCAGGTCTAGATACCATTCGTATCATACTCAGAGTTACAGACCTCAGGTCAGAAATTGGGTCAGGCAATCCAGGACATGGGTTCCTAGGAAACACACCTTCTACAGTCAGCCTAGGACCATCATTGGCTACGCTTCTGTGAGTGCTCATTGGCCTAGGTACTGGCACAAACAAGCTCAACATGCTAACAAAAATGGTGCCAAGACACGGAACAGACCTGGAAGTTTTCAAGCTATTAATGCTGAGAAGAAAAATAATAAACAAAAGAAAACAAATAAATCCACCAAACAAACAACTCTCAAACAAATGTGGATTCCTAGGAATGTGTTGTCATGTTTGAGTAGCTTTACTTCAGTTGTGGAGCCCAAACATCTTTGGGTTCCAAACTCTTCTGCGTGATTGTCATTGCAGGTATGCCTGACAGCCAAGCACAACATGTGGTACTTGGATAGTGCCTACTCCAAGCATATGACAGGGGACATGGCAAAGTTCTGCATGCTGGTTGAGAAGAATGGTGGCCTTGTCACCTTCGAAGGAAACACCAAGGGTAAAATTGTCGGTTCATGTAAGGTAGGCAAGTGTACTACCTGCTATATTGATGAAGTCATATTGGTTGAGGGTCTTGCTTATAACTTGTTAAGTATTAGCCAGCTCTGTGAAAAAGGTCACAAGGTAGTGTTTGACTCTTTAGGCTGTAATATTTATGAGCCTAATTCTGATAAGGTTAAATTCTCCGGTAAAAGAGTCAATAACATATACCTAGTTGACCTAGATGATATAGCTCATTCTAATCTTTGCCTCACTGCAAATAAAGATGACTTGGCATATCTATGGCATCGTAGATTAGGCCATGCCAGTTATATTGTTCTTCATAAACTGAATAAACATTGCATGGTTAGAGGACTCCCTGAAATGTCATTTAAAATTAATAATGTTGTATGTGAAGCATGCACCCAGTCTAAACATACTAGGAAGTCTTTCAAATCCAGAACTGAGAACATGTCTTCCAGGCCTCATGAGTTTATTCATATGGACCTGTTTGGATCTACAAGATCAATCAGCTTATCAGGAAGAAGATATGGATTTGTGTTAGTTGATGACTTCTCTAGATTTACTTGGGTGTTTTTCCTCACACACAAGAATGATGCATTCACTGAATTTCAGGAATTTTATCTGAAAATAAAATAGAATAATGAAAATTCAATTCAGAATATTTTGTCGGATCATGGCAGTGAGTTTGAAAACTCACAGTTTGATGATTTTTGCAGGAGCAATGGAATCACTCATCGGTTCTCCTCACCTAGGACACCTGAGCAAAATGGAGTAGTGGAGAGGAGGAACCGAACACTTGTGGAGATGGCTCGTACACTGCTGGTGGAAGGTAACCTACCAAGGAAGTTTTGGGCTGAGGTAGTCAATACTGCATGCCATGTAATCAACAGAGCCATGGTAAGACCATTTACTCAGAAAACACCATACGAAATTCTCAAGGGTAAGAAACCTTCAATTGCTTACTTCAAGGTCTTTGGCTGTAAATATTTTATTCATGTCAATGCTAAAAGAGATCTCGATAAGTTTGAACCTAAAAGTGATCCGAGAATTTTCCTAGGATATTCAGAAACCACTAGAGCATATAGAGTGTACAACTTAAATTCTAAAACAGTTGAAGAGTCTCCACATGTAGTCTTTGATGAAACCATTACTAAACCTGAAAATAGTCTGTGCAGGGAACAAGATGATGGAGAAATTCTGAAAGAAGGAAGCTCTGCATATCAATTTGATGATGAAGATGCAAAGGAGCTTGGTACTCAGGGGAGGTAAATGAGGGTCAAGGTAATCAGGCTATCAATGTGAGATTTCTTAGAGATCGTCATGTAGATAATGTAATTGGTAACTTGCATGAACCTCCTAAGACCAGAGGTTATTTTAGAGCTCAGAATGAACTAAATGCTATTGCATTAGTTTCTCATGTTGAACCCAAGAACATTGACAGTGCTCTCAGTGATGTGCATTGGATCAATGCCATGCACGAAGAATTGAATCAATTTGATATGAACAAGGTATGGCACCTAGTTCCACCTCCTGATCATGGGACTGTCATTGGGACCAGATGGGTGTTCAGGAATAAAACTGATGAGCATGGCAATGTTGTTAAGAATAAAGCCAGACTTATAGCTCAGGGGTACAATCAGGAGTTTGGAATTGACTTTGAACAGTCATTTGTCCCTGTAGCTAGGTTAGAGGCCATTCGGATTCTATTGGCTTATGCATGCTCATTAGGAATCACCCTGCAGCAGATGGATGTAAAATTTACTTTCTTGAATGGAGAAATAAAAGAGGATGTCTTTGTGAGACAACCTCCAGGATTTGAATGTTTAGACTTTCCAAATTATGTCTATAAATTGAATAAAGCTCTTTATGGTTTGAAACAAGCTCCTCGAGCTTGGTATGACAGGCTCAGCAAGTTTCTTACAGATAAGAAGTTTTCTAGAGGTGAAATTGACCAAACTTTGTTCACAAAGGTATGTCCTCATTGTTCAAATATATGTGGATGATATAATTTTTGGTTCAACTAACCCAATAATGTGTAAGGAATTTTCTGATTTGATGACACATGAATTTGAGATGAGCTCAATGGGTGAGCTGAAGTTATTTCTTGGACTGCAGGTGACCCAAACAAAAGAAGGAACCTACATCACTCAGTCCAAGTACATAAGGGATATGATGAAGAAATACAAATTTGAAAATCTCAAGGAGATTATAGCACTGTTGTACCCAGACTATTTCCCAGCCAAAATACCCAGAAATAAGGGCTCGGGTATTTCCCCGAACACCTTCAAGACACTGGCTACCTAGCCCTTTCTACAACCCTGCAGGTCCCCACAGGGGTCCCAACCAACTTGCCGTGACATGCGGCAACACCAGCAATTGTTCGGGGTCGATCCCGGTCACTTTCATACGGGCTTTGCCCGCGTTCCACATGGCCGCCCGGGACCACCGGGGGGCGCCCCGACGCTAAGCTACGCCACGTGGCATCCAGTAAAAGAGCCGTCGGCCCACTTCGAGGCTCTTCATCTAACCCTCTAAGGTCAAAGGGAGACCCGAGCAAGTCAACCACATGCCTTGGAGGCCCGCAGCACGCGTGTACGGCTCACACACGGTGGCTGTGCGTGTTTCAACCCTTCTACACCAACCCACGGGCCACCCCGTGGTTCCAGTACACCAATGGGGTCCTACAACGATCCCCCAGCAAGTCAGGGCCACCCCCGACCCTCAGACACGTGACCACAAGCCACTAAACTTAGGCCTGTCAACGGAGCGGATACGAAGCGAATATATGACTATCCGTATCCGCTCCGTTTTTCGATTCGAATTATCCGATTTTGATCCGCTCCGATTTGACTCGGATACGAAGCGAATATCTGACTATCCGTATCCGCTCCGTTTTAAAATCCGAATTATCCGATTCGAATTTAAAAGTATATAAATATAATTATAAAATATTAAAAGTATATAAAATATAATTATAAAATGTCAAAAATATATAAAATAAATTTTAAATTAAAATGCAACTATAAAATATCTAAATTTCTCTATAATATCATTTATTTTATAATATATTATTTGAAAATATGTATTATATGATATATAATATTACGGACGGATATTTTTCGAAGCGAATATTATAATATCCGTATCCGCTCCGATTCAAATTCGGATATTATCCGTATCCGAAAAAACGAATACGAATCGAAGCGGATCCGGATAATATCCGTATCCGTTGACAGGCCAAACTAAACTTAGCTCTCGGGCCAACCCGAGGCTACCCTGCCAACCCACCGTACAACGTGGCACGTAGCACGAGGCAAGGCCCATGGGACCAAGGTGCCTCCTCCCAGCCCCTAGGGACTTCTACCCTTGGCCCTAGGACAAATCCAAGGCCCGTCGGCCACGTACACGGCTCATTCGACAGCCCGGGGTGTGTCGGGCATTTGCCTGAACACCTTGCGAGCAGCTACTCCGACTTGAAGAACAACAGCCCTACGGGCCCGTGCCAGCCTTTCGAAGTTCAAAGTCCATCAAAGGACATCCCCAGACAACACCAGAAGACCCCCGGGGGCCATCCCTCAAGGTTACGGCCAGCCTGGGGCCAGTTTGCCCCGGGGCATGGCCGCGCGCCCCAGGGAAGGCGAACTCCCTGGGGGCCGCACCCCTCCCTCCAGCCCGGTGGTCCCATGACCCCACTTAGCCTCGGTTCGCCCAATTACGGTCCTACGATGCGGTTCGTGTGCCGTACCAGTTCGAGAGGTCAACACGCGGACGTGGAAGCGCAAAGCGACAGCACGATGGGCTCGGTCTCAAGTCAACGCGCACAAGTCTCCACAAGCCGCCACGTATCCTTCACCCACTTGTCCTTTTCTTTCTTAGTTAAATTAGGAAGAAAAAAGGGCCAAAAAAATCACATTTTATAGGATGGGGACCAGCCCCCCCTCTCTCTCCTTGCGAACCCGCATAAACCCCCATTCAATTCAATTTTTTTTTTTACTTTTTTAAAAAAGAAAAAAAAGCCAACCCGCCTAAACCCTTGGGGGTTTAGGCGGACCAGCCAGGCCCCCCTGGCTGGTCCGCGTAAACCTCTTTCCCTCTCTCTCTCAGTTCGTAACCCACTATTCAATTGGATTTACGTGGACCAGCTCACCCCCCCTGGCTAGTCCGCGTAAACCCCTTGTGACCCTTCAGCTTCCCCTATAAATATCCCTTAGGAGCTCGAGGGCTGGGGCATCGAATCCAAGGCATCTGATCGCTGGCACAAGACTTCAAGCGCGGCCCCAAGCAACGGGCAAAGGAGAATTGTGTGTGGGTGACTTGTTCGGCGGTCTACTACGTCGGGAGTATGTCGTTCGCACTCCCCTCATGCCGTATGTAGCTGTCACACACAAGTCAACACCCACTGTATGTGAGATGTCGTGATACGAGCGGACGTCCCCTCATGCCGGGATTTCCCTTCGCACGCCCGTCGGTCGCAACCACACGCATGCCATGACGTCATGCTTACTCGCAGTTACGAGGCCATGTCCGACCGCTCAACTCGAGTCGCGACCGACCCTCGCCCAGATATCGGATCCACATATCCCCTCAGTTATCCAGTCATAGGCCCCCGTTCGGCAACACGGCCATGGCCCACGTCACGGGAGGAGCCCTCTGTAAAACGCATAAGTGCTCACTCATCACGCATCGATTCTGGGACCGACCCACGTGTCGGAATTGTCCCATGGCATGCACCAATTGTACTTTGGCCGTTACGGCTTTCCTATAAAGAAATATACGTCTCAGCACAACACTGTCGATTGGACGAGTGCTCTCGCACCCACGTCCCGGCCTTCAATCTCCTCGGCATCCGTGCCTGACACCCTAACCCCCAGCAAACACCCCTCGGTCCAACACGTACCCCTAGCTGCTGAATGCCCCAGCCCTCTGCCCACGGCTTCAGACACATATACATACTTTTCTTCAGCATGGAACGAAGGTATTCAGATTCAATCCGATGTAAATAAACACCAGTTGCTTGCGGCCGGTGGGGAAAGACGTCCTGTACACGATTCCCGCAATCACCTGCGCACTCGCACACATGGAACCTCTTCTCTCCACGTGTCGCCCGATCGCCTGAGCCCGCGTGCCGCGCCCTGGTGGCGCTTCCCCAGTCAAACTTTGGTTTCATGAGTGATTGTCGAGAGATAGACCGGCACGCCCGCACCCTGTCCGGTTAACCCTTATCCCGACATTTTCGTGCCATTCGACCTTTTTTTGACTTTCCGTGAAAGGAGAGTGCCCGATACCGCCGCGGGAGGCATGCATCCGTAAGGAGGATACCCGAGATACATCAAACTCCCGTATTTTCCTTCCCCTCTGTATCCCTTCACTCACCTCGGTAATCGGCATAAAAAACGTGCGCAATAGAGAGGATGGCACACCCGGTGGGGCGTCTCTCGCCTTCCTTCTTTTTGCTGAAGGAAAGTTTGTGCCAGCCCTGAAGGCCGGTGCCCTTTCCCTGTCCTTGCAAGAGAGGCAGAGGAGGGTACTCGTTCGCGCATTCCCTAGCAGCTTCTGGTACGCGTTCCGATCGTCGGACCACTCTCGGTGACTGTCAGCGACCGTCGCCTCTACAGCATTCAGCACTCCTGCAATCATGGCGGCCGTCACCTACGGCCCCAACGTCATTGCCACCCATGCCCAGGTGGGCTACTTGGCGACGCCGATCGCTTTTGGCAGCTTCATCCCGGTTATCGGATCGCCCTACTTCCTGAGGGTGATCCCTGTGGATGCTTCTCAGCCGACTCCGGTTTCTCCAGTGGCCCTTGCGGCCAGCGCGCCATGCGTACCCCCAGCACCAGTGTCCCGCCAGAGTGCCAGGCGCCGGACTGTCACTGTAGGCCCCTATAGGGCCCCTATATCGACGCCGGCCCAGGTGAACATCAGCCCCCGAGGCCAGCCTCGTCCGATTTCCAACACGGTCCCCGCGCCCCAAACTTCGGTCACCATCCCAGCATCTTCCTCGGGTTTTCAACCCCGAGCCGTAGCCATGCCGACACCCAACACGGGCTCCCTGCCCCGGGTCCACGGCTTCCCAGCACCTCCCTCGGGTCCTCAACCCCGAGCCGTAGCCAAGCCGGTACCCAACACGGGCTCCCTGCCCCGGGTCCACAGCTTCCCAGCATCTTCCTCGGGTCCTCAACCCCGAGTCGCAGCCAAGCCGGCACCCAACACGGGCTCCCTGCCCCGGGTCCACGGCTCCTCAGCCTCCTCGGGTCCCCAATCCTGAGTCCCGGCAAAGCCGATACTCGACACGAGCCTTCAGCTCCGGGTTTACGGCTCCTCAGCATCCGTATCGGGCTTCCCACCCCGAATCCCAGCAAGGCTGACACTCAACACGGGCTCACAGCCCCGAGTTCGCGGCTCCCCGGTATTGCACTCGGGGCCCTGGTCCCGAGCTCCAGTTGAACCGGCTCTCCCAGTGGGTCTTCTACCCAGGGGGCAGCGCTCCTCAGCGCCTTCCTCGGGTCCCCCGACCCGAGCCCAGACTACACCGGCACCTACCACGGGTCTTCGACCCAGGGACATTGGCACCCCAGTACTTCCGACGGCGTCGCCTCCCGGTGCAAGAACGTCATCTCGAGCATCGGCGACACTCCTATCGGCGCGGGCGAAGGCTTACACCCGAGTCGCCTAGCTATCGACTCCCGGCGCGGGTTACTTGCCCCGGGGGCCGATCCCGGCACTTCAGATTGACAGCTTCGTGCTACCGGTCGCACCTGGCCGAGTTTTCTCGATCTACCATCTTGGGGCAAAGTCTTCCTTAGCTCCTTAGGAGAAGCGTCGCCATGGCCGTAGAATAAGGTGACTCGCTGCTGCAACTAGCAACTCCAGCAAGACGGTCCTTGTCAGTGACTTGTGGATCCGTCTCGACGGGGGTGAACCAATCACACCCCAGGAACGGGCCATTCCCACCATCCCCACTTCCAATCGTTTTGACCTCTTGCGTCAAACACGAGAGGACGGGGTGAAGCTCAAAGGAGTGGGTTCCACGGCGGCAGCCCGGGGGCACCCACCGCAGCTAGACATGCAGCCTCCCAAGACAACTCGCCGAAAAAACGGCGGCAAAGGAGAGCAGCAACCTGACTTGAGGAGAATCTGGGTCACCCCGGAAGAAGCTCAAGCTGTTCGAAGGGCGCGGATCACAAACCCCCTGCGAGCGCTCAAACGCGGCATCAGACGGGATGCGGCTGGCCTCACAGTAGCGTCCTCTGACGACGCCCAGTCGTCTAATCTCCCCCGCGCAAGCAAGCGGAGGCAAAGGTGAGCCCGTCCTCGGGCCCTCCAGCAACCTGTCTAGGGTCCCCCCCGGCTGACATCGGGAGCGAGCCCCCTTCGCAACGCATCTCAGTCTTTGACAGACTAGCGCGACACCCGCGGAGGAAGCAGACGGCCTGATTCATCAATGGTGCGGTTCGAGTGTTCGCGTGCTACACCACCGGACACCAGTCGGAGACCCAGTCTGACGACCTGAACCAGCCTCTGTTCCAGTTCAGGAGGCCGTGCCACCAGGTTCTGCCACCTCCTCAAACAGTTCACATCGGCACTTCTGCCGGACCGCAGACGTCGGAACGCGCAGAAGAAGTCCCGGTAGAAGACCGCGACCCTCCTATCAACGCAGAGCCGGTCAACAACGACCCTCCTGCAAACGAGGCTCAAGAAGTGACCCTCGACACTCTTATGAAGGAGAACCAGCATCTGAAGGCCCTCCTGCAAGACCTCCTCCAGGAGCGAGGCCTTCATTTGCAACAACCTACTAGGCCTCAAGCCGAGGCACCGGCACCCCCGGTGGCTCGCGATGCTGCCAACACCTCAGCGGCGATTGCCCGAGCCCCGTTGGCAACTGGGTTTGGCACGCCCCCGGTTGAGGATCAACCACGAGCCGGAGAATCTCTTGGCACAACGCCAGATGATCGAACGCATTGTCAAGACAAAGCTCGCCCAGTAAGGTGAAGGGACGGTCATGGTGGATCTCTATAGTGTACCCTACACGCTTCACCACCAGTTGAAGAAGCTTCCTCCAGAATACTCCAAGCCCCCGAAGCTGCAAACGTTCGATGGGCAGGGGTCGCCACATGAACACTTGGCCTACTATGTTACGGCCATGGGCGAGTTAGCGTTGGACGAATCATACCTCCTCTGCTACTTCGCCACTTCCCTCACGGGAACGGCCTTTCAATGGTATTCCCGCCTGAAGCCCAACTCAGTTATTGACTGGGCCGATCTCCAGAAGAAGTTCCTCGACCACTTCCAAACGGTCGAGCGAAAGGTCTCCTTAGCTGAACTCTGTTCTCTTCGGCAGAAAAAGGGCGAGGGCGCCCTCGACTTCATCAAAAAATGGCGAGACCTCAGCATGAGGTGTGTCAATCCACCTGTCCAAGAGGACGCCATCACCATATGTTGTCGAGGTCTGGCAGTCGAGGTCAGCGAAAAGCTTCTCGGCACCAATATCAAAGGCTTCGACCCGCTCAATTCGACAGTCGCCGAAATAAAGATGTTCTTCGCCGACAACCCAAGCTATACTGCAGCAAAGGGTAAACAAGCGTGAGAACGCCAGCCCAGTAAAAAGGTGAATATCATAGAGTTCACCCCTGCCAAGGCCAGTAAAGGGGCCGAATCCAGTGGCTCTAACAAAAAGCCAGCGGATAAGCCGGCTGCTCCCTCCTTCTCGGAGCGCATGAAGACACCCTTCTCCTTCAAGAAGGAACACACGAAGATGCTCTTCGACCTCTGCATGGCTCAGAAGATCGTCGAACTGCCAGAAATCCGCAAGCCGGACGAGGCCCTGAAGACTGATGATCCCAGTTACTGCCTGTACCATCACATGCTGGGTCATTCAATTGAAGATTGCTACGTCTTCAAGACTCAGGCGCAGAAGCTGATCCGAGACGGCCTCGTCAAGATGAAGAGCGGTCTCGTCGATCCTCCGCAACCACATACGTGGGCCAGGCCAGCTAAAGCAGCACGCGTTCTCTCTTTCTGATGACGAGTCAGAGGGGCACATCGCCAATCGAAGGGAACGTTCTATCTGGTATCTAGGGTGGAGGCCCTAGCATGATCGGAGACCTCTCTCCTTCCCCAGGGAGAGAACTCGGCGACTCTTCGATATCCTCGTCGAGAGGGGGCAAATCATGCCCCGTGACTCGCCTGCCGACTACACCCATTGGGATCGTAGTCACCCCCAGTACTGCCCCATCCACGCCAGAATCTATCACCCGATCGAGTCCTGTGAGGAAGTTCAATACCTCATCTAGGAACAGATCCAATGGGAACAGATCGATGCAGAAGGAAACTCCATGTCGCTCGTCAGGCTTTGGCAAGCTGTCGAAGAGACCCTAAGCATCGCCAGGGATGCGCCAGAGCGGCTAGACTCTCCTCAAGAAAATGGACGCGGGCTGCCTTACCAGCATCCTCCAGAATGGCTCAAGTTCCAGACGGACAACCAAGAGGCGCTCGAGCGACTGCGAAGGCATAGAGAACAGGATGCCAATCAAGAGGCGGAGCCGACCAACTTCTCGGTCAACGTCATCCATTCTCCTGCTCCTCCGACCCTTGAGGGCTCCCAGACATCAGCACCTAACTAGCCAACCCCAGCCACCTTGGCCGTAAGGTGGCGATCCTGGCGAGAGCTAAAGTCTCTCCCTTTTCCTGAAGAAGACACCGCCAGTCTCGTCCGGGTCCTTCTCGGCCGAGATGACGTTCTGGTGGGCGAGATGACGGCAAGCTCTTCGGCTCTTTCTCGTCCCCCTCCTGCCCTATCTTCATCGCCGACAGTCGCGGATTGGAAGGGAAAGCAAAAATAGGGTGGGGCCCCGCCCTAGCCTCAGTGTACCTCCTCAGCGGAGGGGCCATCGGGTCTACCCTTCCTACCTGTTGACACGATTCGAAGTACAAAGAAGACATCTTCAGAGTCTTTGGCGGCTTCGCTTCAAATGGCGGGCCCACCGCCACAAGGCTCCTTCATTCCGCAAAGTCGGGACGACTGTGCAGAGCGACAATGTCCTGCGACGCTGTCAGTCGTCGCTAGGCCTAGCTCTCAGCACGGTTGCAAAGACAAGGCTAAGGAGCCGGACGACCAGTGCCCCTCTCTGTCTGCTCCTCAACAAAAGCCGCCGCCATCGCGGGTAATGCATCAAACCGCGCATGTGTCCTCCAACACCGGTCCCGACGTATCGGCTCAGTAGAAGACATCTTTGTCGCCACCGTGGTTAAGGCATCAAACCGCGCACACATCTTCGGACGCCAGCACCAGCCTACCGACTTCCCGTAGGCTCCTATCGCCACCACGGGTAAGGCATCGAACCGCGAACACGTCTTCGGATGCCAGTCCCTGCATTCCGGCATACCAGGAATTGCCGCTCGAGGTGATCGAGCAGGCGATTAATGCCACCTTCCTGATACAACAAGCGGAAAGCGTCTGGATCGAGATCTGGGCGAGGAAGAGTCATCGACCTCGCCCCACAAGGGCGTCAGCTCGGAGATATCCTCATCAGGATTTGTCAACTCCGGCTCCAGCACCTCTCCCTCCTACTCCCTTGGAGACGGCTATCGCCAAGAGACAAGAGAAAAATAGGAGGAAGAACCTCAGAAGGTGGCTCAAGAAACAAGCTGAACAAGCAGCCGCCCTGCAATCCCCGGCCGAGCCAACGCCTCTTCAAAGGCTCCAGCGGCTCATTGATGACCTGGAGGAATACGTTCCCCCTCGTCCTACCGGCGCTCTCCCACTCGACAGCTACATCCCGTGAGAAGAAATGCAGAAACGAGCCCGCCTCAGAAATTGGGTCCAAGAGATGATCCAAAAGCTCAAGAACGGCGAAAGACTCATGATCCCTGACGAGCTCTCCCTGTGCTATAAAGACAAGGAGATCACCATAGAGCAGCTGGAAGAAATGCTTCGGCGCTGCACCTGCAACATGGTGGCCATTCCACCTCTCGACAATATTAACGCTTCTTGGCGGGGTGAGCCAGTAGCATCCCGAACAAGACAAAGGGCTACATCCCCTCTTGGGCTATAGCCAGCTCCAGAACACACCGGTCGCGGCCGAGGTCATGGCTGGGGATGTGGTAGAGGCCGTGGGAGAATTCCCGAGCTACCCATCTCTCCGTCCACCTTCAACCCGGAGCGAATCATCCTCTTTCGAGGAGAGGAACCGGCTCCAATCCCAGAAATAGAAATTCGGAATGGACATGGTATCTTCTATCCTTCCGACATCGGTGAGACTACTACCAGTCTTCCAGCCCCTGCACCAGTACCGGCTTCTGCAGCAGAGCAAGCGGGACCGTCCGGTATGGATGAGCTAGCCCGCCAATCACCCCCAGAAGAGCCATCATTGGCATCCCTATTCCAAGAGTCCACTGGTGACCGATGTCAATCTGATTCTGATGGTAAGGGCAAGGTAGTGCAACTCCCCGACGGGGAACAGCACTGCAGCTCGCAGAAGGTTCAACCTGACATACTACCCTCTCTGGAGGATGCTCGAGCCTGAGCTGACCGGAAGGTCCTCCACCAGATGAAGCGCTTCCCTGCCAGCATTTCAATTTGGGAAGCCATCGCTTAGAGTAAGGACCTAAGGGAAACCCTTATCAAAATACTCCAAGAGCCGGAAGTCTATGAAGCGCATGCCGCAGAAATGAAGGCGACTGCTTATGGAGCCTTCGCAACCACCATCACCTTCACGGAGAAAGACATGTTGTTGTCCCCTCCGTGCCACAATCGTCCTCTTTACATGAAGGGGAAGATCAATGGGCATGATGTGAACCGGATCCTGGTAGACGCTGGTGCCGCTGTTAACATCATGCCGCTCAAGACGTTTAAGTCTCTATATCTGACCCCATACCTCCAGAAGGTCCAAGCGGTTAAGATATCCGGCTTCAACCAGAACACCGAGGACGTCCTCGGCCGGGTGGACGCTGATCTGGTGCTTGATGATTTCGCCTCGAAGGTGACATTCTACATCATCGACTCCAACACGTCTTATAAGATGTTGCTGGGCAAACCCTGGCTCCACGAAAACTGGGTCATCCCGTCGACTCTCCACCAATGCATCAAGTATGCCAAGGACGGGGAGCAACACAAGGTCTTTGCAGACCTGTCATCGTTCACACCGACAGAATGCAACCTAGCCGACGATGTGCTCTACTTCAAGGGGATTAGTTCCTACCCCGTGATCAAGAGCAAAAGCAACGGCTGGCTCTCAGAGGAAGACGATGATGATCTCTTCTCTGTCGATGAGGAAAAGGCCAAGCTTCACCGGCTGCGCCTCGGCTCCAAGTCAGCCCCAGACCGCCCTGAGAGGCGCCAGATCGAGTTCGAGGCTAATCTCATTACCCGAGCTATTGGCAAGAGTATATGCTTGCCACCAGACTGCATCCAGCTCCCATGTGCATCTGAGGAGCACAGCGTCGAGTCGCTGACGACATTCATTGTCACCTTCAAGCGACAATGCCAGAACAAGAAGAAGGCTAACAGGGACAAACCCATTATCTTCTACAAAGGAGACATGGTCCCTCAAGCCCCGCCGGATGACGACTTCGGCTGGTCTAGGCAAGCCGATGATACCCCTGAAGCAGTTCAGGTGTGGGGCGACCTGTCGCCGCATATTCAAGAGATGTGTTTGAAACAACACATTTCCCTGTGGCAGACCTCAGCCCAACAAAGATACTTCTGTCGACTGTGGGACCCTCCCCAAGTCTGGGGGCAACCCCCATCCTTCCATAAGGATACCAGGGGGCTTGGTTACGACCAGGACCCGGACTTCCGCTTAAACTACGTAGTTAACGTCGTAGGCTTGGTGCTACCAGCCGACGACCAAACAAGAGTCGAAGCCAAATTCGACAGCTCCGGGGATGAGGGAGAGCAAATTCTGATCCCGATCTCCGCCAAAGCCAGAACCCCTGCTCTAGCCGCCGGGGAACCTTCTTCGCCTCCCTGCCAAGGCCAAGGGACAGAAGAAGCTTCTCCGGTCTGTCAACCAGTCGAGGGACCCAGTTCAATAAACCCTCTTGAGGGGGGGGATCTTGTTGGTCCTAGCTGCGAAAGATTGTCAGCTTCGCCAGGCAACCCCGAGGAGATCTCAGCGACCCCAGTTGACAACTACTTGCCGGGAGCCGGCGGCCCAGATCAATCTTCGATGGATCCCAGCAACAACCACTCTCTGGTCCCCTCAGCATCAGTCGATGGCTTCGAGAACCAAGAAATTCATGAAGCCGACACTGATGATGACGAGTTCATTGACCTCCAACCCGCTCCTCCCGAGCTGGAGGACGGAGGCCAGGCGACCATCGACGATCTCGTTGAGATCAACCTAGGCAACGATGAAGCCCCTCAGCCTACGTTTGTCAATGCTCTTCTCACCGAGGTAGAGAAGCAGGACTACAAGCAACTCCTGCTCGAGTTTAAAGACTGCTTCGCCTGGACCTACAAGGAGATGCCAGGGCTAGACCCTTCCGTAGCGGAGCACGACCTAGCCATTTCTCCCTCAGTCGCTCCAGTCAAGCAACCACAGCGGTGCATGCGCCATGAGCTGGAGCTCCAAGTTTCGGCCGAAGTCCACAAAATGGCGGAGGTCGACTTCATCGAGCCGTGCATCTACCCGATCTAGCTCGCCAATATAGTTCCAGTCAAGAAGAAGAATGGTCAAGTCCGCATCTGCGTCGACTTCCGGGACCTTAACAAAGCATGACCGAAGGACGACTTCCCAGTTCCAATCACAAAAATGATGGTCGATATGACCATCGGTCATGAAGCCTTGTCTTTCATGGACGGGTCGTCCGGTTACAATCAAATCCGGATGTCGCTTAAAGACAAGAACCATACAGCTTTCAGATCCCCCAAAGGGATTTTCAACTACAAACGCATGCCCTTCGGTTTGAAGAATGCTGGTGCTACTTACCAAAGGGCCATGACTAAAATATTCGACGAGATGCTGCATAATACCGTCGAATGCTATGTCGACGACCTCGTCGTCAAGACTAAAAGGCGCGAAGACCATTTGCGCGACCTTCGCCAAGTCTTCGAGCATCTCCGGCAATATGGGCTCAAGATGAACCCCATGAAATGCACCTTTGGCGTATCCAGCGGCAAGTTTCTCGGCTTCGTCGTCAGGTACCGAGGAATCGAGGTGGACCCCAGCAAGATCAAAGCGATCCGGGAGCTCCCACCACCCAGCAACATCACTGAACTCATGTCCTTCCAAGGGAGGCTGACCTATATTCGGAGGTTTATCTCTAACCTCTCCGGTCGATGCGCGGTACTCGGCACCGATTAGCAACCCCTCTATTATCTCAGCAGGAAGCTAATCGGTGCCGAGTACCGCTATTCCCCTATGGAAAAGGCTTGCTTGGCATTGGTGTTCACGGTTAAGAAGCTGCGGCATTACCTCCTGTCCCATCAAGTCGAGCTTATATCCAAGAACGACCCCCTGAAGTATCTCCTCCGACGACCTATCCTCTCAGGCAGACTGGGGAGGTGGGCTCTCCTATTAATGGAGTACAACATTACCTATGTCCCCAGAAAAGCAATCAAAGGACAAGGTATGGCTAAATTCTTGGCAGCCCATCCAGTGCCGGATGATTCACCCTTCAACTCTGAGCTCCCGGACGAGGAGTCCCTTGCTACTCAATCACAACAACCAGTTAACAGAGCGGAGATGTCTTGCATTACTGGTAGCAAAGTGCTCTCACAACCACTGTTGCTCAATTACAACAACCAGTTGAATAGAGCGGAGATGTCTTGCATTATTGGCAGCAAAACGCTCTCACAACCAGCGTGCCTTGCTGGGAGCTCTACTTCGACGGTGCTTCCTGAGGGATCACCCGGAGCAACCAGGATCCAGCCACCACGGCAGGTGCCGGTATTGTCTTCTTGACTCCTCAGGGCGGAGTTTTGTACAACTCCTGCGCCCTCATGAAGTCCCTGACCAACAATGAAGCCGAGTATGATGCTCTACTCATTGGGCTCCAGATGGCTCTCCACATGGGCATTAAATGTCTCAAAGCCTACGGGGACTCCCAGCTGATAGTTCGGCAGGTCCTCGGCATTTATGACGTACGGAAGCCAGAATTGGTTCCATACCATACCACCGTCACCAGACTAACCCAGAAGTTCTATTTCTTCGAAATAGATCACATTCCCAGAAGCAGCAACACTCAGGCGGATGCCTTAGCAAAATTGGCCGCGGCCATTAAGCTTCCGCCCGAGGGTGAGATCGACATCGTCATCAAGCACAGAAGGTTGATGCCGAGCTCACTCGAAGGTGACACCGGTCTCACCATTTACGAGGTCCATGACCTTGACCAAAACACACCTCTAGAAGAAGATGATTGGCGTACGCCCATCATCAAATTCAAGAAAGGGCGGCTTCCCCCTGACCGAGCTCAAAGGGTCCAGCTACTCCCCCGAGTAACCTCTTACGAGCTGATCGGCGACTCCCTGTACCGACTCGTCCATGAGAAGGACAAGTCGATTCTCCTGAGATGTGTCTCTCTGGTGGAGGCTCGAGCCATCATGCTGGAGGTCCACTCCGGATTGTGCGGTGCGCACCAGGCCGGAGATCGGATGAAGCACAACATCAAGCTCAAAGGCTTCTACTGGCCGACCATGTACGTGGATTGCATCCAGTATGCACGTACGTGCCATCAATGCCAAGTCTTTGGCCCAGTACCCAGAAAACCTCCTAACCTATTGCATCCTACAGTCCCCACTTGGCCATTCGCTGAGTGGGGCATGGACATCGCGGGGCCTTTCCCGCCATCTTCCAAGGGCCATAAATACATCCTGGCCGCCACTGACTACTTCTCCCGCTGGGCGGAGGCCCTATCCTTGCGAGAGGTTACTGGCAAAATCGTTGCTAGATTCGTCCGGCACAACATTATATACCGATTCGGTACTCCCAGTCGTAGACACCCTTCAAGAATAAGGCCGTGTACCAGTTAGCGGCCAAATTCCACATCGACTGGAGAACCTCTTCGGTCTACAACCCCCAGGCTAATGGTTTGGTGGAAGCCTTCAACAAAACCCTCTGCAAGCTCCTGGCTAAGATAGTTAGCCACCGGAAACGCGATTGGGGTGAGAAGATCTTCGAAGCATTATGGGCATATCTGACGGTCTACAAAACTCCCACGGGGTGCTCGCCGTTCTCCCTTGCTTTTGGGGCAGAAGCAGTTATCCCCATCAAAATCCAATTAGCCTCTTATCGTGTGGCAATCCACACCGGCCTTGTCGGCTCTGATGAAGACGAGTACCAGAGAAGGCTAGAAGAGCTTACCGACCTAGAAGGCAAGCGACTAGAAGCCTACAAACACTTGCAAGCATATCAGGCTCGCATGGCCCGGGCCTACGATAAGCTCGTCAAACAGCGAGCTTTCAAGCAAGGCGAGCTCGTCATGATCAAGGAAAAAGAGGTCATGGCAGGGCGCTCTAGTGGAAAACTACAGCCAAATTAGCGAGGTCCGTACATCATCCAGAATGTCTATGTGGGTGGGGCCTACACGGTTGTTGATCACAAAGGACACAGACTGTTCCCGCCTCTCAACGGCAAACACATGAAGCTATATTATGCACCAGAGCATGAGTTCGCGCGCCATCCAGACTAAGGCGCACGTCTCAGCTACTACCAATGAGGCCGGTCCTCCCTCGTGAAGGATCCAACCGACCAGTCCTCCCAGTCTAGAATTCCCAGTCAACCAGCCAGCTCAGCATCTCGAGATCGCCGCCAGGCATCCGCTGGGACTGATCTCTTGCCCTCATTCCCGTCACCACGGGAACACGGGCACTTCTACACCAGCACCAGTCCAGCTGCCAGGCTCACAGGTAAGTCAAAATAAATAAATAAATAAAATGGGGTTAAAAATAGATATGCCTCGGCAGACCCAGTCATCCTTACCACCATGGGGTGGCTGGGGGCAAAAAGGCCAATAACCCGACTGAGGTGAAAACCCGAAAGGGCACCTCAGGCAAAATCGGGGAATCCCTCGACGTGAAAACCCGCAAGGGCGCGTCAGAAAAAGTTAAAGGGGGTCGGCTCTAGCGAAAACCCGAAAGGGCGATAGAGCCGATAACGAGAAAATATTCTTCTCCCTACCAGTCTACGCGGCATTCCACCTATTCCTTGGTGGGCCGTTGGCTTCATCCAGAGCTAGTCTTCAATCCACTTGCATTGCTACGGCGCAAGCCCTTCAATTCCTAGTCAACCTTGTATTATTCCTACTTAGCTGGGCCAACCTTTGGCCCTTACCTCAACATCACAGCTCAACCAGTCCCTGTAACAGTCAAACTTCTAACCACCGTCTCGGTAAACTTGCATCTCGATACATCCCAGACCCTTTTTATTCTCTACCCCTACATCCTACATACCCTGCAAATCCAGAACCTTCCAGTTCCTTATAGTCCCAGTTCCCTCATACAATCCCTGATTCACTAGTCACAACTCCGGTCATACCCTGCCATGACAAAGTGGCTCTTCGCCACCATGGCTTGAAGAGTTCCAAAAAAAAAACCCTTCCCAATGGTCGGACAATATTCGGCCATTCACACCTTCCAGTCTCAGGTCACGTCCCCTGACAGCAATATGCTATGGACGGCAGTCTCAAAAAAATATATACAAACAAATGGGGTTAAAAATAGAGATACCATGGCGGCCTCAGTCAATTCCCTCTACGAGGCGATTGGGGGCAAAAATTGCCACCAACCTAGCTGAGGTGAAAACCCGAAAGGGCGCCTCAGGTAAAATCGGGTAACCCCTCGGTGTGAAAACCAGCAAGGGCGCACCGGAAAAAGTTAAAGGGGGCCAGCTCTAGCGAAAACCCACAAGGGCAGTAGGGCTAGTAAAGAGAAAAAAAAGAACTCTCTCTCCCTCTCTACTCTTCACTTGCAAAGCCATCGGCTATAACACACCCCGATGGCGAGCTCAACATCACTCCACAACAATGATGGCCACTACACCCCCGAGGGTCGGTCATCACCAGCTTCCAGTTTTCAACTCTTATTTTCGGCTACAACACCTTCACAGGCCAACCGCCAGTCTCCAGTTCCAGTTTCGGCTACAACGCCCTTACGGGCGAGTCGCCAGTTTCCAATTCCAGTTTTCGGCTACAATGCCTCCACAGGCTAGCTACCAATCTCTGATGCGGGACGAGACACGGACACGACAAGCTCACGATCGTCCCTTAACGAGGGAAGCGTCGGACGTGCGCGGTTGAGAAACCGGCAAGAGCTAGGGTGGTCGGCTCTCTCTTTCGTGCCCGGATCGGGTCACGGGACGGTAACGCTCTCTCTCGCAGCAGCGGTGTTATAAATAGAAAGTGAGCTAATTACCCTATCATGCTCTCTAGCAGCGGCATAAACAAGCATATATGAAATTAAGTAAAATGCCAAGTAAGGGAGCGAATGCGATACCTCCACGCGCTCGGCGTGGGGACGACGGACCCGGCCGAAAACTCGTACTCCCGGGAAACTTAACACACAATAATTACAGCAATGGGAACATGTCCACTCCACGCAGGGAGGTAAAGGGCTATACAAATGGGCCCGGGAGGACCGAATTCGGGTTGACGGGCAGCTTCGGGTGTTGATTCGGCTACACGCGTGTTCACGACCATGGGGCCCACGTGCTGTCCGGAGGGGCCGTGTGGGACCCGGTGGTACCACTGTAGTGAAGATACTTGGAGAAGCGCTCCCCGGGCTGGCGGCACGCTGGTTCACAGGCCGGAGGCCGGGCGGCTCCGTTCGGCACCGGTCGGAAAAACCGATCGGAAATCTGCCGGTTCTGTATTTCAGCGCGCGCTCCGACGAGAACGGACGCTGCGATCAGCACCGGTGTCGGAATGAGACAAGATCAGAGCCGTTGGAAAGCTGCTTCGAAGTACTACAATCTAGTGGCCTTCAGAAAAATTCACCAGATTTGTACTTTATGTTGGTGAATTTTATATGCTGCTGTTGTACAGTAACCGAAGACTCAGATCTGCAGACAACTTCCCTGTTGATTGCCTTTGACCGTGAAGTAGATGTCCGAATTTGAAGATGTATTCTTCAGCGAGGTTGTAGGAAATCAAATAAGGAAATCAGGACTATTTTTGGATTTGGATTTGGAGGTGGTAGTGATTTGTTCTGATTTTTGAAGTGGAGGGTGGTCGGATCTGGGATCTGACTAAAAACACTGTATTAGAGGAAGAACACGATTTTCTAAAAATAGCTAGAAATCTGATAAAAAATTAAAAAAATTTGTGGAGGTAGAGGGTGATGGATAGAACTCCCAGTAAAATTGGGAGGGTTTGGATAAATCAAAAAGATGGTCGGAGGGGGAGAACTCAGAGGTTCTGTCACTATAGACAGAAACCTGGCAGATCTGGGATGACATGTTGGACGAAAATGTAAAAATACTAAACGGTGGATTTTCGGCGTGAAAATTTAGGTGGCACTTGGAATGCAAGGGTAGAACACACCATAAAAATTGCAGCTTGAGATCTTCATGTGGAGGAGAGAAGATATTCAGACAAGAAGCCTCTATCCAGGATGGATAGAACACCGAAGGCGGCTTCGCGGCGGCGTGAGGGCGGCACGGACGGCGGCGGCGGCGGCACAGATGATCACCGGAGATAGAGGGGAGGGGATATAAGATAGAAATCACTCTAGAACTGGAGGTTGGAGGAGAGAAACCAGAGGGAGAGAGGAGGGGCTCAAGAACACTCTTGATTTTCCAACAATTTTCTCTTCATTTCTTCATTAATCTCTAATGACACTATACATAGGCTTATATAGAAAATGGCAAGGGGTGGGGGGCAGAGAATTTCGTGGGAAATAAGTCATTTTCTTCCCCTATGTGGTCAAAACTCAAAAAAAATAAATTACATATGAATGGAGCACTCCTTTGACTAGGTAGGTAAGGTAGGTGGCCAACCTTTGAAATTTTAACCCCTTTGTCTCCCATGTGGTCAATTAGCATTCAAACCTTCTAGATGGCCACCTAGGATGGTTGACCAGCCCCACATGGATGAGGTGGACCAATGGGGAAGGGGAGGGGGCCCCCTAACTGGACCTACTACACATTTGCACAAAAACCCACACAATCCTAGGGAATGACACATTGGCTTACAAAGCCTTACAATTGTACATATACTTTCCCAATGATATAAAAGTAAATAAAAGGACTCAAATGTAAAAATAAAAGTTAATGCTCGGCGTCGATTCCCATCAACTCTCCCCGGGTGGGAGGAACTCGACCCCGTCGAGTAGGGGTATGGATGCTCGAGTACTCCGGCGGATCCGTCACCGTGCCAAGTAGCGCGGGTATGCTCCACTCCAAGTGATTGGCACCTGCTCATTCCATATATACTCGATATGCGCGGACTGCTATGGGCCGAAGGTGGACACTCCGGGTGGGGCACTCTCAAAAGGGAAGGAAGCAGCTCGAAGACTCACTAGGAATCACCGCTGAGTCCCTGTAGGTGACTGATCCGGGTATAGATGTAGAACTGATCCCATACTCATCGAGTGAGTCGACTCGCTTCACACTCATAAGGGACTGACATCGACGAGCTTGCACAAGACACATGCAGACAAATAAATGACACACAAGCTATGCAAACAAACCACACAAAACAAACCACACACAAAAAAAAACACACGGACTCATCTATGACCCTAGACACACCTAATATTAGTCCGACCCGTACATGGGTGACGGCGGACCAGGACACCCGAATATGTGCCATGCATGCATGTTATGCAACTGGGAATGGATGGCATGGGGAACACCTATACGTCGGGTGTGGTTATGCATGGATGGTCTTTTGTATGTGGGTGACTCGGGTGGTTTAGAAGGGCCGGGTGTAGGTGGGTCGGGATTGGTGGATGTAGATGGACCATCCTGAGGGGAAGGGGCATAAAAGTGGGCTTCCTTGAAGAAGGGGAGTACGGGTGGTAACTCGGGAAGCCTAATAGTGAAGGGGTCAAAAGGGTCAAAGAAGGTATGACCCCTTGTGGTGGGTTCCCACAAGTCACGGTCCCACGTGTAGAGGGTTTGAAGATGTGGGTACTGACCTTCTTGAATTGTAACGGGTGGGACGGGGATCATAGGCAAGAAGTATGATTCCTCCCTCGGATAAAAGGGTATGAATTCGGGCTCGTCCGGTAAGGGGAGGAGTAAGAGGACCTCCGTGGTGACACAACCCACGGTGCACTCGGAGGTAATAGACCCTAAGGCCGGATGGGTGAAGCTAAGACTAACGGGTTGGTCAAAGCCTCGGGCCATTAGGTGCGTCAACTTCCATTGTGAATCTAATCCCATGATAAGATCGTCCAACGTATCAACATGGTGACTAGATCGAAATGTGGTATGAAATGAGTTGACCGGCACTAAAGGTAAGGTGGGGTCCATGGATGGAAAGGGATGTGGGACCGAGCCTTCCTTGAGCCATCTAAGAAGTGGCTCGGCTATATATAGCGCACCCGTTAGACACACGGGAGGCTCGGGATGGGGTGACCCCAAGTTTGACGGCTCCGGAGGAAGATCGGAAGTGGATAGCAATGGGGCATCCACGGGTGGTGAAGGAGCACGTGTCCTTTCCAACCAATCCGAAATCAGTTTATCGAACTCCTCGAAGGTGGCACGGGTTGGAGGGGGTGGCAATGGAGCCCTCGTGGAGGTGTCCACCTCGTGGAGAAGGGGCCCGTGGGGTGGCTCCAAGAACATCCGATCTACCCCGGTGGAAAATCGATCTAGGTTAATACTAACCCGATCTAGGCTCGTATTCAACCCCTTAAATGCTCCCATAATGGCTCGGAACATTCCGGCCACTTCATCACCACTATGAACTCGGGGCGTGGCCATGGTGGCCAAGATGGGTTGGGTCCCCTAGGATTGGATATGCAAGGCCATTTTTTTTTGTTTTTATTTTATAAGCAAACTAATGCAAGCGCCTAGACATGACTTAAAATGCGATGCAAGTTGGAATGTGACTCGACTATGCAAGTTTGGAATGCATGCACACTAAGGACCCTAGACGTAAACCAAGACTCGGTACGTGGCTGAGATAAGCGATCCGAAGATCACTCGCGCAAGTGTGCGGCCTTCCCGATAGGCGTAGCCTAACGTTCGGACAACACATTTTGAGATACCGAGTAAAGAGATGCAAATGCAACCTAGACTGACTTAGACAATGACTTAAATGACACTCTTTTTTTTTTTGGACACCCTAGACTCAAACTCGCTCTGATACCAAATTGATGCGGGACGAGACACGGACACGACAAGCTCACGATCGTCCCTTAACGAGGGAACCGTCGGACGTGCGCGGTTGAGAAACCGGCAAGAGCTAGGGTGGTCGGCTCTCTCTTTCGTGCCCGGATCGGGTCACGGGACGGTAACGCTCTCTCTCGCAGCAGCGGTGATATAAATAGAAAGCGAGCTAATTACCCTATCATGCTCTCTAGCAGCGGCATAAACAAGCATATATGAAATTAAGCAAAATGCCAAGTAAGGGAGCGAATGCGATACCTCCACGCGCTCGGCGTGGGGACGACGGACCCGGCCGAAAACTCGTACTCCCGGGAAACTTAACACACAATAATTACAGCAATGGGAACATGCCCACTCCACGCAGGGAGGTAAAGGGCTATACAAATGGGCCCGGGAGGATCGAATTCGGGTTGACGGGCAGCTTCGGGTGTTGATTCGGCTACACGCGTGTTCACGACCGTGGGGCCCACGTGTTGTCCGGAGGGGCCGTGTGGGACCCGGTGATACCGCTGTAGTGGAGACACTTGGAGAAGCGCTCCCCGGGCTGGCGGCACGCTGGTTCGCCGGCCGGAGGCCGGGCGGCTCCGTTCGGCACCGGTCAAAAAAATCGATCGGAAATCTGCCGGTTCTGTATTTCAGCGCGCGCTCCGGCGAGAACGGACGATGCGATCAGCACCGGTGTCGGAATGCGACGAGATCAGAGCCGTTGGAAAGCTGCTTCGAAGTACTACAATCTAGTGGCCTTCAGAAAAATTCACCAGATTTGTACTTTGTGTTGGCGAATTTTATATGCTACTGTTGTACAGTAACCGAAGACTCAGATCTGTAGACAACGTCCCTGTTGATTGCCTTTGACCGTGAAGTAGATGTCCGAATTTGAAGATGTGTTCTTCAGCAAGGTTTTAGGAAATCAAACAAGGAAATCAGTACTATTTTTGGATTTAGATTTGGAGGTGGTGGTGATTTGTTCTGATTTTTTAAGTGGAGGGTGGTCGGATCTGGGATCTGACTAAAAACACTGTATCAGAGGAAGAACACGAATTTCTAAAAATAGTTAGAAAGTTGATAAAAAATTAAGAAAATTTGTGGAGGTAGAGGGTGATGGACAAAACTCCCAGTAAAATTGGAAGGTTTGGATAAATCAAAAAGATGGTCGGAGGGGGAGAACTCAGAGGTTCTGTCACTATAGACAGAAACCTGGCAGATCTGGGATGACAGGTTGGACGAAAATGTAAAAATATTAAACGGTGGATTTTCGGCATGAAAATTTAGGTGGCTCTTGGGATGCAAGGGTAGAACACACCATAAAAATTGCAGCTTGAGATCTTCACGTGGAGGAGAGAAGATATTCGGACAAGAAGCCTCTGTCCAGGATGGACAAAACACCGAAGGCGGCTCCGCGGCGGCGTGAGGGTGGCACGGACGGCGGCGGCGGCGGCACAGATGATCACCGGAGATAGAGGGGAGGGGATAGAAGATAGAAATCACTCTAGAACTGGAGGTTGGAGGAGAGAAACTAGAGGGAGAGAGGAGGGGCTCAAGAACACTCTTGATTTTCCAATAATTTTCTCTTCATTTCTTCATTAATCTCTAATGACACTATACATAGGCTTATATAGAAAATGGCAAGGGGTGGGGGGCTGGGAATTTCGTGGGAAATAAGTAATTTTCTTCCCCCATGTGGTCAAAACTCAAAAAAAATAAATTACATATGAATGGAGCACTCCTTTGACTAGGTGGGTAAGGTAGGTGGCCAACTTTTGAAATTTTAACTCCTTTGTCTCCCATGTGGTCAATTAGCATTCAAACCTTCTAGATGGCCACCTAGGATGGTTGACCAGCCCCACATGGATGAGGTGGACCAATGGGGAAGGGGAGGGGGCCCCCTAACTGGACCTACTACACATTTGCACAAAACCCACACAATCCTAGGGAATGACACATTGGCTTACAAAGCCTTACAATTGTACGTATACTTTCCCAAGGATATAAAAGTAAATAAAAGGACTCAAATGTAAAAATAAAAGTTAATGCTCGGCGTCGATTCCCATCAATCTCCAGTTCCAGTTTCTGCTACAACGCCCTTACGGGCCAACCGCCAGTTTCCAATTCCAGTTTTTGGCTACAACGCCCTTACGGGCCAGCCGCCAGCTTCCAATTCCCGGCTACAACGCCTTCACAGGCCAGCCACCAGCTTTCAATTCCAGTTTTCGGCTACAACGCCTTCACAGACCAGCCACCAGCTTCCAGTTCCAGTTCTCGGCTACAACGCCTTTACAGGCCAGCCGCCTGTTTTCAATTCCAGTTCTCGGCTTCAACGCCTTCATAGGCCAGCCGCCAGCTTTCAATCCCAGTTCTCGGCTACAACGCCTTCATAGGCCAGTCGCCAGTTTTCAATTCCAGTTCCCGGCTACAACGCCTTTACAGGCCAGCCGCCAGCCTTCAACTCCAGTCTTCGGCTACAACGCCTTCCCAGGCCAGTCGCCAGCCTTCAACACCAGTTTTCTGCTACAACGTCTTCACAGGCCAGCCTCCAGCCCCAGCACTTCGGCTACAACGCCTTCGCAGGCCAGCCGCCAGCTTTCAACTCCAGCACTTCGGCTACAACGCCTTCGCAGGCCAGCCGCCAACTTTCAACTCCAGCACTTCGGCTACAACGCCTTTACATGCCAGCCTCCGGCCACCAGTCCCCGTACCCCGGTTACAACGCCTTCGCAGGTCAGGCGCCAGCCTTCAACTCCAGCACTTCGGCTACAACGCCTTTACAGGCCAGCCTCCAGCCACCAGTCCCAGTACCCCAGCTATAACGCCTTCATAGGCCAACCGCCAATTTCTAATCGCAGTCACTGGCTACAATGCCCTTACAGGCTAGCCGCCAGCCCCCAGCTCCAAGTTCGGTCATGATCCCTCCACGGGTGGACCGACCAGTTCCAGTCCCGCTCACGGCCTTCGGCTGTGATGCCTTTGAGGCCATTCGGCCAGCTCAGTCCTAGTTTCTTAAGTCTAGAAGAGCTACATTACCAGCTAACAATGCACAAATAACCAGCATCTAGTACCCAGTACCTAGTATCCAGTCACACTACTCTCCCCACCCAATTTTTTCATCTCAGCTCCAGTTTTGGGTAAAACCCAATTCACTGCCCCTTATGCCGGCACGTGTTAAAACAATCAAGCACAACCGACAGTAAGTGGTAGCCACCCTTTTGTACTCAACCCTATTCCACGGATTGGGGAGAAGAGCAACTCAGCAAACAACAACACAAAAATCTAGAATTTGTCATTGATACTCTATAATAGGGGGCCCAAGACATGCCCTTGGGGTAACGAAAAATACATAGTCCGGATAACCAAAAAGGGGAAAGGGAAGTGATACAATCACGGCCTAGCCTCGCTCCCCTCCAGCTCTGCCAAGCGGGATTCCGCAGCCGTGAGCTCCACCTCCAAGGTCGACGCAAGCTGAATGCTGGCCTCAGCTCCGGCTTTGGCAGCCCGCCACTCAGCTCTAGCAAGCTCTACGGCTTGCCGCTGCTCCTCCAAGGCCTTCTGCAGGGCCTCTGCTCTGCTGGTCGCCTCGTCCAACTACCTGGCACGGTCCTGAGCAAGAAACACAGCCGCGTCAGCAAGCCTCCTCTGCTCGGTCACAGCTGCCATAAGCTGAACGCGCTGCTCCCGTACCTCCCGGATGGCCGCCAGCCGCTGTGCCCGCTGCTCCTGAGCCTCTAGAAGCCGTAGGTACTCCGCCCGGAGGCCAGCCAAGCCAGACATCCAGGGCCCACGAGGGAACCCGAGGCCATGGTAACCGCGTGTGCACTCTCGCAACCGCTGCCGAAGCCCCTCTGGGAAAGGCAGGGGGTCACCCCCTACGTAACCCCGGGCTCACTGAAGTAAGGCCGCACCTACGCTGGCGTCCAGCAGCGGCTCCGGTGGTGAAACGGATGTAGGCCACTCAATCTCCAGCTCGAGAGATGAGTGACCCATCTCATCCAGTACACTGGAAGGACCTGCACAACCCCATCAAACACAAAATGGGTCAACACTGTTTAGGACTTCCCTATGACAAGACGAGGTGAAGAAACCTGAGAAAGGTCCTGACCCTCACCTGGTGTAGCTCCTGCCGCGCCTGTGATTTCTCCACTCGGGGTCAGTGAAGGTAACCTCTCCTCCACCCCGGTAGTGTCCTCTGCCGGAGTCGGAGAGGGTAGAGACTCCCCAGCAACCCGATCCTCCTCAATGGCCATTGGGGTGACGGAGGGCTCCTCCTGACCCTCCTCGACGGGAGCCGGCGCATGCCCTTCCTCAGTCTCCAGTCCTGGACATAACACAAAAATGCCAGCACTCTGCCGCAAACTTCTGTATCAAAGCCAATGCGGAGACAAGGAGAAGCCACATATACCTTCCAGCGCCGCCTCCATCTCGGTATCTCCGGCAGAAGAGGCCCCAGAGGAAGAAGAACTCGAGCTCGAGCTCTCGTCTGTCTCCATCGTGGTGCTGCCACCCTCTGAAGAACCAGACAAGCTCCCTGATGAACCCCCAGCCACGGGCAAATCAAGGGCACCTATACATCGGAAAACCAGATTAGGCTATTATCAAGTCCGGCCTCACATAAACATAGCTCCCTAGTCGAAAGTGCTAGGGAAGATGCTCACCAGTCGGGGCGTCTCCTTTAGAAACCCCCTCAATGTCGACAAACTCCTCGTCGCCCCCAATAGTAGTCGCGATGGGAGGTTCGTCTCCTGATGGCCGGCCCGTGTCCTGAGGGAGCTCTCCTTCTTCTAGAGGGGAAGAAGTACCTGCAATCCATCCCAGTCAAGGCTCAGCACGGGCGGGAAAGTCAAATAATCCACCCTAAAACAATCAAGTGCTCAGCTACATACCTGACGGTCCCACTGTAGAGGACTCCACCAGCCCCACCGTACAGGCCGACACTACGGTCAGCAAAGGTGGGAGAGGCACCCTCGTCAGCAACGGCGGTGGTCTACCCAACAGGTCCTCAACAGTGGCTGAGGGCACGAAGGTCACCGATTCGGGCTCATCTCCGAAGGATGGCAGGCCACTGTCGGGCTGGCAGTCGCCAACTCCCGGATCATCTCCAGGGTCGTCACCGCATCCTCACCTGCCAAACCGGTAACATAAATCAAGTCAATAATTTTGGCTTGCCAAAAAGGGGCTCAACAGCAACAAAAAGGCCCCCTCGACGGCGGTCGGGCACTCACCCTGACAACTGCTGGCCACCCTAGACCCTGGCTCGTTGGCCTGGCCAGGCGCTTCACCATGTGTCCCAGCAGGGGCCTCGGCCCCTGGTGCCTTTGCCCCCCCTGCATAATCCGGAAAGTCACAACAAATAACCAGAGGCAAACCGAGGCTGCGGCATGCGCCGAAGGTTCGAAACTCCTACCTGTGCGGGCTCCTCCCGTGGCTATCCACGACTCAAAGTCGGGAAAGTCCTCCATGTTGGGAAAAGGTTCGCTCAGCAGACGCGTAAGCTCCTCCATGTCGACCTCCCCTCCGGCTGCCCCTTCACGCGGGGGATCTGCCTCTCAAGGAGGCGAGAAAGCCGCCTCCACACCAGTCACCAGCGGAGCTACAACAGACAGACAAGTCGAACAAAACAAGAATTAGTCAGTCATATTGGCTAAACCAGATAAAAACAAAGGGGTTGGGGCGACACTCACTCAAGGTCGTCTCCTCCTCAACTCGCTCTCCAGTCTGGGGTCCCTTAGATGACCCACCAGTCTCAACCGCGGCATCCGCCATACGAGGGCGTTTCCTCCAAGGCCGTAGACCTCCGTCCCCATTCCCTGAGGATGTTCCCGTGGAGGGCTGATCCCCCTCCGCTGCGGGCGCACTCAATCTGGGACACGAACTCCACGGGCCCAGCTGACCCGATCGCGTAGGCGATGTGTCGTCTCCAGTCATCGACTGCTGTATCGGCAAAGCTCCCGTGTGGAAGCTCCCGGTCCAAGGACCCTCTGCCCCGGATGCCACAATCCACCAAGAACTGAGCCCACCAAGCCCTAGGTGCCCTCGGTCGAGACACCTTCGCGCCGGTCGCTGCCGTCGATGCTCGTCCCTGGGGCTTTAGTGCCCCTCCGTTGCTTCGGCCCCCAGAAGATGAACCCCGGCCACTCCGGGGCCACTGCGCCGCAATCCTCTCGACCTTCCGACGGATCCGAGCAACACGGGTCCTCAGGTACCCCTCGTCCAGTGCAATGGGAGGTAGATCCTCCCTCAGCAGGCGACTCTCCTCCGCCTTCTTGATCGCAGGGGCCTTCTGTCGGTGGAGGTGGCTGTGCCCGAACCACCACCGGGCGTAGTGCACATCAAATCATCCCCGACGACTTTGCTCCAGCATTGGAAATTGCTCTGGCTCTCGGCGACAGTAGAAATCCCACCAGGCCACTGCAAGAAGGTGGGTGTCCTTGTCCTTGTACTGCCTGCCCGTCAGATGGAACTCCCTATTTGGCGGAATCCCCTGGTCATACCTGAAGTTTCTGGCAAAGCGATGTGGGTAGTACGGCTCCAAGAAACTAGTCGCCGACCGGTGCAACGCCAACACGGCTGCTCGGGTGCTCAATATCCACTCAGTCCGCGGTCTCGCATCGACCGCCCCCTGACTGGGGTGGGTGCTGGTCGCCCCTCCACCTGAAGCCCCCAGAAAGAGGCCAGAGTCCCTCGCGGCACTATCGAAGGGCAGTCCCTCCTCTCCCCCGGTGGGCAGGTAACAAAGGGCCCTCCTGGCCCCCTCGAGATACTCCTCTGTGTCTCCATCCGGCTGCCCAGTAAAGCTGAACAAAAGTGGTGCTGTCGGGTTCACCACAGCACCTCGTGTCACCAGTCCTGGGAATAGTAACCCGGCCCACACACTAAGGTAGTGGGTCGGCAGAAGTATACTCCTCTCCCTCGGCGCTGAGTGTGCCGCCAAAACTCCAAGCCCCTGGTAGATGTTGGCCAGGGCAGCAGGAGCTAGAGCCAACTGCCTCCCCTCAGCCAACAAGCAAGCCGGCCACAACAACTTGGCTCTCAACAACCCGTCCTCTCCGTGAGAAACTACGAAAGTCGCCAGCCAATATGCCAGATACGCTGCAAGATATGTCACGTCTGGCAAACCATGGGGATTCCATCCCTCCCGCGGTGCATACACGTATCTGGAGTACGTCCGAAAGCGTAGCTTCACCTCCATGTACTCCTCCCATGGAGTCTGATCCTTGGCGAACTCCTGGTAAAAGCAAAACGGCCCGTTGTAGAAATGACGGACCCATACATTCAGTGGTACCCGAGGAGTCTGAGCAGTTCTCTCTCTCCCTGCCAGAGCCAAATCTCTCCAAGTCTTTATCAGATACCGATAACTGTAAGGCACTCGGTATCTTCCCAATCCGTCAGTGTGACTGCGGTGGAGGTCATCCAGCACTACCTCCTCGTACCCTTCGCCGATAATCGGCAAGCCAGAAATCCTGAACAGAGACCACAAGTCAAGGCTGGTCTCTCCCTCTGTTGTTGCCACCATGTTCCAACGACGGTTGAAACGCTCCAGCAGGCCCTGCAGCAATCCAGTGTAGCACGGGTACACGTACAGAGCGGCAGTCACCGCGTACCTGATCCCAGCTCGATCTAGCAATACCCGGTAGTGGTGGACAATCCCCATCAACCACTCTGTGGCACCCTGGCGGTGGTAATGTGACGGGATCACTGTCCATCGGCCATACCAGCTAGTGACGGTCTACCGCATGATTCCATTCTGCATACTGTGGTCATCGTAGCCCTCTCCAGCGTACTGCACATCGGCGGGCTCTAATACCAATCCAGCAATTCCCTCCGTCTCTGTGCGGTGGTGGCCGTGCAAGTCCCAGCTAGCAGGGCCAATAGGCCCAACTCTGACTCCGGACTGCTCCGCCATGCCAAAGAACCCCAGACAATTGACGTTGGGAAACTGGCGCTGCCTCCAGTAGTCCTCTGAAAAGCTCGGGTAGCTGCAGAAAGTGGTACCAAGCAGGCTGTCCCTGCCAATCAGGATGGCCCGCTCAAGCCGGCGACAGGCTCCCGAAATCTGCGAGTCGCCCTCCTCCACGCCAGGAGGGACATAGCCACGGATGAATTCAAGCAGATGATGATCCAGGGGGAACTCCAATGGATAACCCCCGCTCCGGTCGTAACTGTACAGCTCACCCGCCTCCAGAACCCTGGCCACCTCCATGGCCCCTGCTCCAGTTGTCCTCTCACCTATCGGACCCTCCGCCACGACCAGATGGCCCCGGTCCAGCTGCTCTATACCAGCCACGGTGATCACAGGTGCATCTAGAGGGCGCATCGGTTGATCAGTCCGCTATACCCAGTGATCCTCCTCCCGAGCCATCCGCCTCGAGACCCTCCCGTCTATGCCGAAGCGTGCCATAGCTGCAAGACAAGGCACCCAGAAAAAGAGTCAGCATATCAGAAAATCCACATGTGCAACACAGCAAAATAAAGACATATGAAGCCTCAAAATACAACTACAACAACCCAGAACGAGGATTTCACGGGCCGTACGCCCTCGTCCCCGCCTCCGACGCACGCCTCGTGGGGGGCATTTGTTGTACCCAGACTATTTCCCAACCAAAATACCCGGAAATAAGGGCTCGGGTATTTCCCCGAACACCTTCAAGACACTGGCTACCTAGCCCTTTCTACAACCCTGCAGGTCCCCACAGGGGTCCCAACCAACTTGCCGTGACATGCGGCAACACAACAATTGTTCGGGGTGTCGATCCCGGTCACTTTCATACGGGCTTTGCCCGCATTCCACATGGCCGCCCGGGACCACTGGGGGGCGCCCCGACGCTAAGCCACGCCACGTAGCATCCAGTAAAAGAGCTGTCGGCCCACTCCGAGGCTCTTCATATAACCCTCCAAGGTCAAAGGGAGACCCGAGCAAGTCAACCACAGGCCTTGGAGGTCCGCAGCATGCGTGTACGGCTCGCACACGTGTGTTCGGCATTCTACAGAACACCTTGTGGGCGCGCGTGTTTCAACCATTCTACACCAACCCACGGGTCACCCCGTGGTTCCAGTACACCAATGGGGTCCTACAACGATCCCCCAGCAAGTCGGGGCCACCCCCGACCCTCAGACACGTGGCAACAAGCCACTAAACTTAGCTCTCGGGCCAACCCGAGGCTACCCTGTCAACCCGCCGTACAACACAGCACGTAGCACGAGGCAAGGCTCATGGGCCCAAGGTGCCTCCTCCCAGCCCTAGGGACTTCTACCCTTGGCCCTAGGCATCCAAGGCCCGTCGGCCACTTACGCGGCTCGTTCGGCAACCCGGGGTGTGTCGGGCATTTGCCCGAACACCTTGCCAGCGGCTACTCCGACTTGAAGAACAACGACCCTACGGGCCCGTGCCAGCCTTCCGAAGTTCAAAGTTCATCAAAGGACATCCCCAGACAACACAAGAAGACCCCCGGGGGACATCCCTCGGGGTTACGGCCAGCCCGGGACAAGTTCACCCCAGGGAGGGCGAACTCCCTGGGGGCCACGCCCCTCCCTCCAGCCCGGTGGTCCCATGACCCCACTCAGCCTCGGTTCGCCCAATTACGGTCCTACGATGCGGTTCGTGTGCCGTACCAGTTCGAGGGGTCAACACGGGGATGTGGAAGCGCAAAGCGACAGCACGACGGGCTCGGCCTCAAGTCAACACGCACAAGTCTCCACAAGCCGCCACGTATCCTTCACCCACTTGTCCTTTTCTTTCTTAGTTAAATTAGGAAGAAAAAAGGGCCAAAAAATCACATTTTATAGGATGGGGACTAGCCCCCCTCTCTCTCCTTGCGAACCCGCGTAAACCCCCATTCAATTCAAATTTTTTTTTACTTTTTTAAAAAAGAAAAAAAAAGCCAGTCCGCTTAAACCCTTGGGGGTTTAGGCGGACCAGCCAGGGCCCCCTGGCTGGTCCACGTAAACCTCTTTCCCTCTCTCTCTTTCAGTCTGTAACCCACTATTCAATTGGGTTTACGCGGACCAGCTCACCCCCCTGGCTGGTCCGCATAAACCCCTTGTGACCCTTCAGCTTCCCCTATAAATACCCCTTAGGAGCTCAAGGGGTGGGGCATCGAATCCAAGGCATCTGATCGCAGGCACAAGACTTCAAGCGCGGCCCCAAGCAACGGGCAAAGGAGAATTGTGCGTGGGTGACTTGTTCAGCGGTCTACTACGCCGGGGGTATGTCGTTCGCACTCCCCTCATGCCGTATGTACCCGTCACACACAAGTCAACACCCACCATATGTGAGATGTCGTGATACGAGCGGACGTCCCCTCATGCCTGGATTTCCCTTCGCACGCCCGTCGGTCGCAACCACACGCGTGCCATGACATCATGCTTACTCGCAGTTACGAGGCCATGTCTGGCCGCTCAACTCGAGTCTCGACCGACCCTCGCCTAGATACCGGATCGACGTATCCCCTCAGTTATCCAATCATAGGCCCCTGTTCTACAACACGGCCATGGCCCACGTCACGGGAGGAGCCCTCTGTAAAACGCATAAGTGCTCAATCATCACGCATCGACCCGGGGACCGACCCACGTGTCGGAATTGTCCCGTGGCATGCACCAGTTGTACTTTGGCCATTACGGCTTTCCTATAAAGAAATATATGTCTCAGCACAACACCGCCGATTGGACGAGTGCTCTCGCACCCACGTCCCGGTCTTCAGTCTCCTCGCCATCCGTGCCTGACACCCTAACCCCCAACAAACACCCCTCGATCCAACACGTACCCCTAGCTGCTGAATGCCCCAGCCCTCTGCCCACGGCTTCAGACACATATACAGACTTTTCTTCAGCATGAAACGAAGGTATTCATATTCAATCCGATGTAAATAAACACTGATTGCTTGCGGCCGGTGGGGAAAGACGTCATGTACACGATTCCCGCAATCGCCTACGCACTCGCACCCATGGAACCTCTTCTCTCCACGTGTTGCCCGATCGCCTGAGCCCGTGTGCCGCACCCTGGTGGTGCTTCCCCGGTCAAACCTTGGTTCTATGAGTGATTGTCGAGAGATCGACTGGCATGCCTGCACCCTGTCCGGTTAACCCTTATCCCGACATTTCTGTGCCATTCGACCTTTTTTCGACTTTCCGTGAAAGGAGAGTGCCCGATACCGCCGTGAGAGGCATGCATCTGTAAGGAGGATACCCAAGATACATCAAACTCCCATATTTTCCTTCCCCGCTGTATCCCTTCACTCACCCCGGTAATCGGCATAAAAAACGCGCGCAACTAGCACCAATAGGTACATCAACAAGTCTTGATGATGACCCAAAAGGTAAACCAGTTGATAACAAGCTGTATAGAGGTATGATCGGATCCCTTCTCTATCTTATTACATCTAGGCCTTATATTCTGTTTGATGTGTGTTTATGTGCTAGATTTCAGGCTAGTCCTAAAGAGTCACATTTTTTTACTGTCAAGAGGATTTTTAGATATCTGTCAGGCACCCAAGAGTTGGGTCTTTGGTACCCTGCTAGGTGTGAGCTAGACCTATTAGCATACACTGATGCAGACTATGATGTGTATCGGATTGATAAGAAAAGCACTAGTGGATACTGCCAGTTCTTAGGTGGTTGCCTAGTGTCTTGGGCTTCCAAGAAGCAACACATAGTTGCTTTATCCACTACAGAGGTAGAGTAAGTCGTTGCAGGAAACTGTGCAGCCCGGGTACTATGGATTAAGCACCAACTTAATGATTATCAGATAAATTTAGGATGCATTCCAATTTTATGTGATAATACTAGTGTCATATGCTTGACTAAAAATCATGTTCATCACTCTAGGACTAAGCATATTGAAATAAAACATCACTTTCTTAGAGATGTAGTAAGCAATAATGAAATTAAATTGAATTTTGTTGAAACAGAAAAGTAAATTGCTGATATTTTTACAAAACCTTTTGGAAATGAAAGATTTAAATTCTTAAGAAGAGAATTGGGGCTATGTAAATTTCAGCATGAAAATGACTTCTGATTTACTGATTTCATTCTTGAATTGGTATTTGACTTGATTTGAAAATAAATATGTGTCTGCTTGTCTCTGAATAAATAATTTCTAAATTTTTGAATAATTATTGTGCATAGATGCATTGTTAAATAAAATTGCATACAGATAGGGCGAGTTTTTTCCTCTAGATCACACATCAGTTGAGTTTGCCATATGCACTACTAAGGTCGGTGCATGTCTTTGCTTTGAGCATTTGAGTTCGACGCGTGTTTTGCACCAAGTATATGTCAGTGCATCTCTTGCACTTAGTCAATGCACAGTGTGAGCATTCTGCATACAAGGTCAGTGCACCTTGTGTCTAAGAAGCATGTAAGTCCGTGCACCTTTTGTCTTACACATAATAGGTCGGTGCATTGTCTGCTTTATGCATGTTAAGGTCGGTGCATAATGATGTCAAGGGGAGTTTAATCATTCTGGTTTGGGTGTAACCATTTCAAACTCCTTCTTCATTCTCAGAAGTTCTCATCACATGACATTAATTGAATCAATTGATCTTATTTGGAACCACTTCTATCACATTATGTCTTTGTCACTCTTCTTGATATTCCTTATGAGCTGCCTCTGTGCTTTATCGTCTATTTCCTCATTCTGAAAGGATGACAGTCTTGTATTTGGTTCATTATTTTGAGCGGCAATTATTACAACTCTTCTATTATAAGAATCACATTTGCTCCTTGAATGAACCGATGGTTTAATTTTAATATACTGTAGCGTTTAAAGACTGCCTTCAGAAGAATACGGTGGTAGAAAGCATTTTATAGCTCTCAACCTCTCTTTCATAACTATGACAGATAAGATCTTCACAATATCTGAAAATGACAATCTTAATGAAGCCTAGGCTGAAAAAATCAGAAGGTGTATTATCTTTAAACAAGTCACCTTGCAAATTAAAAAGGGCAGCAACAATAAAATTATCAGTAAAAGAGATGAATAAAGTGACAGAGCAATGATTGAATTGTACTGAGAAACTGAACCCTCCATCAAAGAAGTGGAGAGGATTTCATGTCATGAAGTGCTTCATGTTACCTCTATTCATATGGTCAAATCTATAGGGCTAGTTTCACTGAGTAACTGGGGCTACTGGCGTTTGATAAACGTGTATTCTTAATGTCAAAGGTGTAAATCACCTGTGTAATTTTTGATCAGAGACATATATAGTAGTTTATACTTAGTAACTGAGGATACTAGTGTCTAACCCACGTGTACCCTTAATGTCAACGGTATAAATGACACTTGTATGTTCACCAAGTTCAGATTCAAAATAAGAAGTGAAAAATATTTGCTGTAACCCTTGAAATTCAAATCTCCTAAGTGTCAATTGTTTAACCTCAATACATATTCAGGTCACTCTCCATGACACTCATTGACTCTGAAATCAGTAGGATACAACCTTAATCGAGTCTATCATGATTATGTGATTTAGGATCATTGCTATAAACGGATTCTATAACCCTATTTCAGAAAGTCAGTGAATTCACTCGACCTTCTATAACTATTAAACCTGATATCTATCAAGATTGCACAATGATTGATTTTTATATCTAAAGAATTGTCCAATAATTTGCTTATCTTTTGAACCATTGCATTGAGTGTTATTCTGTCTCCCTTCTTATCTTCCTCTGTCTCCCTTACTTCTTATTTACTGAAGGCAAAGGGGGAGAGATTATATTCTATGATCTTATCTTTCTCTAAACGGTGCTTATAGGGGAGAGATTTTGTTGGTAAAGGGAGAGAGAAGAGAAGAGAAAGATTTCATGCTATTTTGATTAAGGGGGAGGAGTCACTTATTCAGGGGGAGTTTGGCTATGATTTTCTATTGATTTGTTTTAATTAGATTCATATCCCGCCCCCTTTAAATACATACATGCATAAACATGTGAATCAAAGACAAGGGGGATGAAAGGATGAGAAATACTAACCGTGATCGCCACCAAGGATTAACAACGCCAAAGGATGAAGAAGTGTAAAGAACGGCGCCGTGTACCTTGGAAAGAAAACTTGATCGCGCTTGACAAACGAGGTGCGGAGAACTTTGTGGATTCAAACCTCCTCTCCCTCCAGCCGGCTAGAGGAAAAGGGCCTCACGTTGTATTCATGCTCTCTTGCAAAATAAAGCCAAAACAAGGACAAAAAATCCATTAGAACATGCATGTGTAGCATCAATCCCGCAGTGATAAAATAGGGGTAAAAATTGAGGGCAAACTCACCGAGGGGAGGTTTTTAACCCCTGTGGAAGGGTGGAAATAATATGTGTGTGTATTCTGCATGCATGAGATTTGAAATCACGAGATTTGATTGAGAGAATAGAGAGAAAACGATGATCCAAACGTGCAAAAGTGCATGTAGCAGAAAAGTGCAGGAAACTGTGATGATTTGTGATTTTAAGAGGAAGAGAACTAAGAATATAGATCATGAAATCAAGCCCAGAAGGATGCAATAAAAAGTTAATACTTCCCTCTTCCAGTCAAGGTCGAAGTTGTGAGTTGGAATTGCAGCATGGTTTCGCCCCGAACCAAGAAAGAGCCCCCCCGTCGCGATTGTGAACTGGGCAGTTTTTATAGAATTTTGCAAGAAAGTCCCATCTTCTTATCCCGATTCTCGGAGATATAGTCTAAGATAAATCGAGTTCTCTGGATCAAACTCGAGATAATACTAAGGACAAGAGATAGAAACAAACGGGGATCAATTCGGAGGAGGATTCTAGAAGATATGGCTCTTGGAAGGTAGCCCCGTCGCACTAGAAAATAGAGTTTTAGTTGTACCAGGATGCTTAAATCCCGATCTTGCGACCCAGATCCCGAGAGATATAGCCAATGAAAATTTGATTTCTATGAATCAAATTCAAGATAATACAAAGGGCTAGAAGTAGGAAAAATGGGGATAAATTTGGATAAGAATTGAAAAAGTGATGGGCTCTGCAAGATAGGCCCGCCGCACAGTTTTCGGGGCAGAGTCCAGCATAAATTGGACTCTTTGCTGTGTGTAACGGTCTATCGTAGGATCGCCACATGTGCTCTGACGGTCTAGGGTAGGACCGCCACGCTCTAGGGGTCAAACGGGATGATTTCGGGCAAGTTTGGGTGTGACGCATCTATACTAGATCATCACACGTGCTCTGACGGTCTTACGATAGACCGCTACATGTGCTGTGACGCACCTACACTAGACCTTCACACCGATGAAGGAAAATTCTGGACAGATCGCGCGTGACTTTGAAAATTGAAGCGTATCTCTCAAACGGGGCAGAACTAGCAAAAGTGGTAGAAGAAGAAATTGTAGATAACTGAGAGAGGAACAACTTTTATGAAGAAAGCAAGATGAGAAAACAATCAGAAGAGGGAGAAAATGGTGCTAGAAGAGAGAGAGAATTCTGAACAGCACAACACACCGGAAAAATGCGAATAGCTCACAAACGGGGCAGAACTGGCCAACGACGCAGAAGAAGAAATTGTAGATCGTTGAAAGAGGACAACTTTGGTGAAGACAACTTTTTGAATAGAGGGACATAAGGAGATGAAAAAGGACCACTTTTAGGACTGCGTAGTGAGAGAGAGCCGATTACTTGAAGGAAGCCGACCTAAATGGGCCGTAAGTCGACTTAGAAGCCAGAAGTTGATAAAATAAGTTCCGCGACTCTAGAAAATCATGATCTCTAGGGCTCAAAGGGAATGGAACAATGAAAATTGGCTCAAAATCCATCCAATGAAGGCTCCAAAATAATGAGTAATTCGGGACATCAAAAATTATGAATAAGAGAAATGACGCAACTTGTGGGCTAAAAACGGGTGTCAACAGATGCCCCTCCTTGATGTCCGCTTTGCAAGGGAACGAGCGAAAGCGACGTGGAGGTAAAATGGAAAGGAGATGGAGCAAAAGCGATAGCGACGTGAAATAGAGATGAAGCGAAGAGAACTGAAAAGCGGGCATCAAGGTAAAAAGACACCCGTCACAACCAACAAGCGACATGAATTCTCCCGAAAATGCCGAACTAACCACCTGAAATTGATGACTAGGATGAGACATGTGTGGAGAACTAACTAAGGGAAAGGAAACACGACCAGCCTCATTGGGGACACAATCCACGGACAATGAGTGGGTCGGAAGGAACACAACATAAGAGCTGGAAAAGAAGAGATAAGACTGAGATAAAATCCAGACAAGAATCACGCTGACCAAACAGACCGAGCGGCAAGATCAGAGAAAATGTTCAAATTTAGAGTGGAATGAAGAATCTCTTATCCAAGAGAGCTTAAGTACAATCAACCATTGCTGAGGAGAAATCCTTGAACGGATCACGAGGCATGAATGCTCAAAATGACATGATGCATGCTGGGCTAAAATAAAGAAATCATCAAAACGAATGCAAAGAAAGGATAAAATAGAAAGTACTCAAGGATAATATTGCTAGACTGAGTCAGGACGGGGTCAAGAGTCTTCTTGCAACCACGGCGTGCGAGACAGAGTCCATCGTCCCCCACCCGACTCAACCGAGCGACCTGTCCAACGATTAACCGTATGCTCCTAGATCATCATCATTTTTGTTAAAGGGGAACATCAGATCCTAGAACACACGGGTAACCAGTCGGTCCTTGAGAGGCTATAATAACGTAGATACCATATAGTAATGCAACAATGAGTAGGGATAGAGAGCCATACCGGACTTACCTGTCAAGCGAAACGGCATCTTTTTGGATTTTCCAGATTTTTTCTGATTTTTATGGATTTTCAAATAAGACAACAACAATATGAATGACCAAGATAAACAAGCATGAACAAAAGACAACATAACACAACGATTAACTGAACGACCAACAACACAACAAAACATAACGATCAAACGAATGGAAAACAACACAACAAGACGAACAAGCACATATGCAATGACATGAACAAACCACACGTATGCAAGATGAACGTGGGGGACAAGATAACAATGCAGTGAGATAACACACAGTTGGGACATGAACATGAGGGATGACCACACGGTTGGGACAACACACGAGATATAGAAGGATGACTAACAACATATGCAAGACAACTAACAACACGTGGTGAGGAACAAAATAACATGTGTGGGATAACCGGGTGGGACATAGACATGGCGAGACAAGGACACGGCGGGACAAAGGACATAAACAAATACGCCCTTCAATCAAAACGCAAGATCAGAAGAAGCATAACTGCTAGGTTCATAATCGTGAGGTAAAGTCCTCTCACATAGATATGATCATTGCAAACAAAGGCTCAGAAGGATACAAGCTTCAGAACAGATCGAGATATATGGTTGAAGAAGGGAACAGATCAGAAGATGAACAGGAGACAGATAGAATAAAATATGGAGCAAGGAAAACTTGAGTACCTGCAACCTGCACACTTAGCAAACAGATTACGTATCTGTTCTCAAAATATAATGTAAAAGATAAATATTTTTAGAATTTTCACATTTCTTGATTTTTTAGATTTTGAAAATGATTGAAATTTTGAACAATATTTCATTTTTTTATTTTTGACAATATTTCATTTTTTTGGATTTTTGACAATATCTCATTTTTTTGAATTTTTGACAATATCTCATTTTTTTGGATTTTTGAAATAGCAATCCGCAGCACCCAAAGACAGGCTCGAACTATTGGCCAGGGATCGCCGTCCCTCCTCTCTCATTAAAGACTTCCATTGAGCAGGGCGTGCATGTGAGGGTGGCTTACGACAACCAACTGCCTCTAAAGAACGGTGCCCCTACTAAGGCCATACCCGGGATACAACCCAACCTAAGAGGGAGAAATAGAAGAAAAATTAGAGACAAGTTTTATGCATGATGGGAGATATCAAGATTCGACTTCCTTCCAAGGCATCACCCCTCAAAGATATAGGTCTGTTGTGCCGGGACTTTCTATCTTTGATTTTTAGACCCATATTTATCAGGCACGCATGCGACCGAGCTCATGACGTCCCGCGGGGAACTTTACTGCCACTCTTACCATGCCTTTGATTCATAATTTTACATATTTATTCATTTATTTATTTTTGACAGCCCTTGTTTGGCTAGATATTGCATGAACGCTCATTTTTAAGGGTCAAGACTACCCCTATCTGAGACCTCTCTCGTATTAGGGAGCGCCTAAGTTAGTCATCTTATCCATCAATCTCTTGCCCCTGTACTTGGCCGAGCAGAGAAGAGAAAAAGACCTTTGTGCATACCGAAAGTATGGCCAAAGCAGCAACGGTGTTGCTCAAAGGAATCGGCTATGGCACGCTGTGAAGTGTGTGAAAAACCCATGCTCAAAGGTCACCCTCAACGATCGGAGAAAGAACTAGACTCCCAGCGCGGAGCTATCACTGGCCTAAGGATATTGCAGAAGCGAACTCATTTTAAATGAACTAAGCAAATTTCTAAAAGTCACTTAACCATGTTGAGGAATAGCATTATAACCATGTGCAGAAACAATAGAAATAATGGAAATGAAAACATGTTTCTTTGCTCAAAATAAAGATACCTTTGCAAATCCATGGCGTGGAAATCGGCATCCTGAAGCGATCTCGATCATTGAGCTTTGAGGAGCGCGAGTAGCTTTGTATTCCTTGCTTGTCAAGATAAAAGATGAAAGGTGAGCAAATGATTGGATTCCTCGACACAGGGGAGTGGTAGACATCATACTGGACGCAGAAGGGATAAAAAGGAAGAGAGACGAGGGCTAGAACTCTCTCGTTAAGGTACTGAGGCCCTGATAACAAGGAACCAGATACAGAATAAACCAGATTAGCTGAGATCAAGGTGGACTAAAGCCTCGAAAGTAGCAAGAAAAAGGATAATGACCCTAAAAGGGTGAAGAGGAGTGAATAGAAAGACAACGAGTGGATTGCTGTGAAGATGAGAAAGAAGGAGAAGAATAGTCCGATGCGATCAGAGAAAAGGAATTAGAATCACCGGACAAGTTTGGGGAAGGAGAATTAGAATCACCTGACAGGGTCAGGGAATAAGAGACATAGACACCCGACAGGGTCGGGAAATAAGAGTGAAAATCACCCGACAGGGTCGGGGAAGGAGAATTAGAGACGGAACCCGGAGATACTGGAGGAGAAGAACTGGGAGATGTCCCGAGATCGGGATGAAAAGACATAGGCCGAGGCCTAGAATTGTGAGAGGAGGAAAAATCTGGAGGATTCGGAGAAAAAGGAGAGGAATGGGGACGCACGGACCTACGAAAGGAAAAGAAAATGGTAGAGATAGGATCAGATGGAGGAAGGTACACCACCCAAGGGTGGGAACTGAGTAGAAGGAATGATGAATGAAAAGAAAGGGAGGAAGAGGTGGACCCCTGAATGCACAACTAACGGCTCTTGAACCTGCGTTGCCGTCTCTTCTTAGCTGAAATTGGCTTGAAATTGACCTGCTTGGCGCGGGGTTGGACCTTCAGGCCTATTATTCTGCAGTGTCTCCTTAAATAATGGGCCCATCTGGCAGAGGACCTGACCCGGCTATGAATATGCAGCTTCATCGGGGCAGTTGCCCCTAGACACCCGGCGCTAACAACAGTAGATGGACATTCTTGAACAACTAACTCCTCATAATGCTGAATATCATAAAATCATGGAGTCTTGTTACTTGGCACAAGTAGCATGAGATTTGACAGCTCCACTCGACAATCAGACTTGAAGCGTAACTCCCTTGCTAGAAGAGACGGGTGAAGCTGAGGGAGAGTAATACACGGTGTTGACATGGCTGGCTTGCTAATAAACCAAGGAAGATTGTATAACAAGTGCAGAATATCCCCGAAAAGTGTAGAAGATACGGCCAATTGCCCCTTGAACATAGAATTCATAATCTGCTTGGCGGCCGTATGCGTTAGCACAACACGGGTAGAGAACCCTTCTTGGCATGTCATCTGAATGGCAATAGAGCGAAGAGAAATAATAGCATCAATGGTGAACTCTCCGGCGAGCAAAGAGATTGCCACCGGCCATGTTCGGGAAGAAACTGGCATCAACTCAAGGGAACTCTTCTTGTCAACCGTCTTCACTAAGAGTGTAGGCTCAACATCCCCAAAATAACTAGGGACCAGGATGCGGATCGGCATCCGGCAAATGAAGTCTTGGATCTTGAAATGCACGGCCGGCACCAAATCATCCTGACTTGGCTTATTGTCTCCCTGGGGATTAGACCCAAGGGGCACCATGGGTAACGCACACCCGCTCCGTGGGGTGAAAATAGGTGGAAGAATGGGGATAAGAGTAGGTTCAGAAGACGCGGGGGTTTCAACGGGTATGGTGTGTTTAGGTGGAGGCAAAGGTAAGGGTGAAGGTATGACTTGCTCAGGCGAGGGCGACAAAGGCAAAATTTGCTCAGGCTCGGTCAAAGGTGATGGCGGGGGTGATGGAGGTTTAGGCAATGGTGAGGGTGGTGGAGATGGTGTAGGCGATTGAGAGGATGGTGGAGATGGTGATGTGGTCGATGGAGGTAGTGGACATGGCAAGGGTGAAGAAGGGGGTTGTGGCACCCACCGTCGACGTATCGACACAACGCGCAAAATGACATTGGGGGTGGAAGTAGTGGTGGAAGAAGTAGAAGAAGGGGAGGTGACACTAGCCTGAGCAGAGGCTTGGGTTTGTGGAAGTTGCGGAGATTGGATAGGAGATAGCGAAGGTAACAGAGTAGGTGAGGTAGTAGGTGATGGAGCAGGTTTAACGCTAGATGAAGAATCACTGGGGTGCCCCCGGTCTTGTAGAGATGGAGACGGCTCCTTGGGCGGTGCTTCTTGTTGCTGCTGCTTGCTGCGGAGATCTAAAATAACTTTACGCATGGCAGCCCAATCAATCCTTTTATTATCTTCCAGGTCATAAACATACTCTCAGAACTCGAGACAATCCTCAACCAAATGCCCCTACTGGAGGTGAAAATCACAATATTGAAGCATCTTCCCGACCGCGAGTTGCCAAGGCACAATCGGAGAGAGCGGCAACGCGTGAGCAGCCATCAAAGCCTTAAAAATGTTGGTAAAGCACTTCGACAACGGAGGACCAAAAGCCCGCTTCGGGGAAGGCAGATGCCGAGGGGTATGAGGTGGTGGAGAAGGTTGTGGAGACTGAAGTGAATGTTGCGTAGGCAATAGTGCTTGGCCGGCGGAGGAGGGATTTGGTGAAGGCATATGTGGAACGGAGTGGGGAGGTATGTAGATGGCATCCACCTGCTCAGGATGTGGTGTGACCTTGACCGGGGGTGGAAACGGAGACGGGTATGCGGACGCAGGAGGCTGACTCATGGAAGGTTGATATGCGGAGACATATAGGTATGTATAGGTGGGGGGTTGGCTCGTGGAGGGATATGTGGCGGAAGGCTGACTCATGGTGGGCTGACTCATGAGAGCGTAGGGTTGGCACGTGGAGGGTGAAGGTTGATATGTGGAGGTGGATGGTGGAGACTCGGGGTCAAGGGAATCTTGGATTTGTTGGCGAATGAAGCGGACTCTGCTGTAAAGTTGTTGCCAGGAGGTGATGTCATAGAGGGTTAAGATAAATCGATACTCGGGCGCGGCATTGGATATCAGCATCTTGATTTGCTCTCTCTCTGGAATGTGTCCTGGGACCTACGCGGCAAGGCGACGCCAACGGTCAGCAAAGGTGTAGAACCCCTCGTCAGGCTTCATCATCTCATGGGCCAGATCCACAATAGAGTACTTGGGCCCAACCTGGTCTTGAAACTGCTGAATAAATCTCTCTTGTATAGCTTGAAAATTCACAACTTGCTCTTGCGGAAGAGAGAAGAACCAATCCCGAGCCGGGCCTTCCAGTGACAGACCAAACAGATAAGCCATCAAGTGTTGGTCATGTTGAAATTGGGCCGACTCATAAACAAACTCCTTCAAGTGCACATACGGGTCACCGACTCCACTATAACGGTGATATGTGGGAATTTGTGATGGAGGTGGGAGCCGAAGACCTTGGAAAGCGAATGGAACACTTAAAGAGGATTTAGGATCGATTCGACGTTGAAGCTCATCAAGTTGGCGTTGGGTTTGAACAATCATCTCTTGGGTAGGGAGAGATCGAGAAGAATATGGGCCAGCTTGAGCAAGAGGATGTGAATTCGGACCAGTATGATGATAATGGGCTGGATAAGAGGATCCGGGCTGAGAAGAAGAAGGGCCCATTCCGAGAATGGAAGGATATGTGGGCCTGGAAGAAGCATGAGCATAAGGACCCATTGGGCTGGCAGCATAAGGAGAAGAAGAATGAGTCCCATTAGAAAAATAAGGCCCATTAGGAGAATGGGGCCCGTTAAGATGATGAGTCCCATTAATGAGAGAAGAAGGCCCATTAAGAGAAGGAGGCCCATGAAGATGAGATGCAATAAGATGTTGGGCCTGGGCCGGATCCATTTGGCGAACAAGGCTTGAAAGATGGGCCATGAGATTAGCCTGTTCCTCGGAGGGATCAGAGGGACCACGGGAAGATGGGCCCGCGTGGGAAGAGGATTCCACGCGAGAATGGGAAGAAGATTGGAAAAAAGAATGATACAAGAGGTTAGAATGATACTCCATGAGGGTAAATGGAGACTTAATACAAGGATATCAGGGAGAATACAGGTGGGGAAGCAATGGCTTAATGGGCTTGATAATAAGGGGGGCTGACTCACTAATGCAAAGATGAATGAACAACGGACCAAGGGACAATGGACCAGATAATAGACATACAAAATGGGGTAACCTAAGTGGGCCTAACAACGACGAAACATGTGGATGCAACACAAAACACCACTAATGGGCTTGGACAAGCCCAAACAAAACAAACAATGCCATGTGAGAGTTTTCACCCAAGTCAAACAAGTTGATATAATAGGAAATATTTTAGAGATTTTAATAGACCTTTTAATGGTTTAAATTAATAATAATTCCCTCAAGATAGGAATCCTATGGGAATAAGGTCTAAACTTTGGGTTGACTAAGGTTAACTCTCTCACACTTATGCAAATGTAAGCTTAAAGGGTGGAAAGGTACAACCGCCCGGTGTCCATGTGAGAATCCACGGCTCGCGGGAACTTATGGAGGTCCCGGATAAGATCACCTTGTCGACTCCAAGGGATATGGAGGCGAGAGGATCACTTACCAAGGTAGGAAATGTAACTATGATATGCAATGTATGGCCCTATGTGCATCGGAGTGCTTGCAAATTCTAGCTTAAAACTAGAAAATCAAGACTAGATTAAACTATGCAAACTTGATCCAACTAAGACAAATAGTATATGGATGGAAAGATAATACAAAGGTCTACACAACGGACCCAAGAATAGAGCAATCCGACCCCGGGAGGTCAATCAAATCACTGAGCAAAGTTGTCCCCGTGAACCTGTGCGCAGACCACATGCAGATTTTATGGATAAAATGCTAAAATAATGATAATTTTTAACTAAGTAAATGAGACCCAAATGATGCAAATAAGCTATAGATGGAAAGATAATACAAAGGACTATCCAATGGAACAAAAATCAGTGCAATCAGACACCGGGAAGATAGTCAAATCACTGAGTAAAGATGTACCTGTGAACATGTCCCTGAGCCTGCCTGTAGAACTTATGCACAAAACTTAAAAAGTTGGACAATATTAGAATATGCAAATGTTAATCAAATACTGCAAAAGATATATGGGTGGAAAGATAATATAAAAGGCTATCCAACGGAAGAAAAATCAGAGCAATCGGACATCGGGATCAAAAGTTATGCCCCGACGAACACGGCCCTGTGAGCATGCACGCAGAACTGCCAGAATCTGTAACGGTCTACCAAATGACCGTTACACGCCTCTGGCGGTCTACTGTAGGACCGTCACACTACCAGAGCCCTTAAAATACCCCAAACAGTGGAAGAATGGATAAAATATCACCTACACCTACACATGCACACACCCAACTCACAAAAGAGCATGAAAACAAACATGATGGGCATTGTTGTCTCACCGTGATCATCAAAAAATTATTGATTTGTTTTAATTAGATTCCTATCCCGCCCCCTTTAAATACATACATGCATAAACATGTGAATCAAAGATAAGGGGGATGAAAGGATCAGAAATACTAGCTGTGATCGCCACCAAGGATTAACAACGCCAAAGGATGAAGAAGTGTAAAGAACGGTGCCGTGTACCTTGGAAAGAAAACTTGATCGCGCTTCACAAACGAGGTGCGGGGAACTTTATAGATTCAAACATCCTCTCCCTCCAGTCGTTAGAGGAAAAGGGCCTCACGTTGTATTCATGCTCTCTTGCAAAACAAAGCAAAAGAAGGATAAAAAACTCATTAGAACATGCATGTGTAGCATCAATCCCGCAGTGATAAAATAGGGGTAAAAATTGAGGGCAAACTCACTGAGGGGAGATTTTTAACCCCTGTGGAAGGGTGAAAATAATAGATGTGTGTATTGTGCATGCATGGGATTTGAAATCACGAGATTTGATTGAGAGAATAGAGAGAAAACGATGATGCAAAACGTGCAAAAGTGCATATAGCAGAAAAGTGCAGGAAACTGTGATGATTTGTGATTTTAAGAGGAAGAGAACTAAGAATATAGATCATGAAATCAAGCCCAAAAGGATGTAATGAAAAGCTAATACTTCCCTCTTCAAGTCAAGGTCGAAGTTGTGAGTTGGAATTACAGCATGGCTTCGCCCCAAACCAAGAAAGAGCCCCCCCGTCGTGATTGTGAACTGGGCAATTTTTATAGAGTTTTGTAAGAAAGTTCCATCTTCTTATCACGATTCCCGGAGATATAGTCCAAGATAAATCGAGTTCTCTGGATCAAACTCGAGATAATATTAAGGACAAGAGATAGAAACAAACGGGGATCAATTCGGAGGAGGATTCTAGAAGATATGGCTCTTGGAAGGTAGCCCCGTCGCACTAGAAAATAGAGTTTTAGTTGTACCAGGATGCTTAAATCCCGATCTTGCGACCCAGATCCCGAGAGATATAGCCAATGAAAATTTAATTTCTATGAATAAAATTCAAGATAATACAAAGGGCTAGAAGTAGGAAAAAATGGGGATCAATTTGGATAAGAATTGAAAAGGTTATGGGCTCTGCAAGATAGACCCGCCGCGCAGTTTTCAGGGCAGAGTCCAGCATAAATTGGACTCTCTGCTGTGTGTAACGGTCTATCGTAGGCTCGCCACATGTGCTCTGACGATCTAGAGTAGGACCGCCACGCTCTAGGGGTCAAACGGGGTGATTTCGGGCAAGTTTGGGTGTGACGCACCTATACTAGACCGTCACATGTGCTCTGACAGTGTTACGATAGACCGCTACATGTGCTATGACGCACCTACACTAGACCTTCACACCGATGAAGGAAAATTCTAGGCAGATCGCACGCGACTTTGGAAATTGAAGCATATCTCTCAAACAGTGCAGAACTAGCAAAAGTGGTAGAAGAAGAAATTGTAGATAACTGAGAGAGGAACAACTTTTATAAAAAAAGCAAGATGAGAAAATGATCAGAAGAGGGAGAAAATGGTGCTAGAAGAGAGAGAAAGAATTCTGAATAGCACAGCACGCCGAAAAATATAAATAGCTCACAAACGGGGCAGAACTAGCCAACGGTGTAGAAGAAGAAATTGTAGATCGTTGAAAGTGGAACAACTTTGATGAAGACAACTTTTTGAATAGAGGGACAGAAGGAGATGAAAAAAGACCACTTTTAGAACTGCATAGTGAGAGAGCCGATTACTTGAAGGAAGCCGACCTAAATGGGCCGTAAGTCGACTTAGAAGCCAGAAGTTGATAAAATAAGCTCCGGGACTCTAGAAAATCATGATCTCTAGGGCTCAAAGGGAATGGAACAATGAAAATTGGCTCGAAATCCATCCACGGAAGGCTCCAAAATAATGGGTAATTCGAGACATCAAAAATGATGAATAAGAGAAATGACGCAACTTGTGGGCTAAAAACGGGTGTCAACACCATCATCAAAAAGGGGGAAAATCTTGGGTCTCCTCTGGGGTTGATCAGCAGTATGTGTACTACGTTGTGCTGAATGTGTTTTGATTGATTGGCAACAGTAAAGTTGACTTAGTTGAGTGCTGAGTTGACTTTGGCAACTCTATCTTGATCATGATGATGCTGTGTATTTTGATAAACTTTTTATGTCAGATAATCACATAAATAATGTCTGCTCATTTGTATTTAAAAAATGTTCTGTTAACATGTGCATGTGTGTCTCAGTGCTTGCATCTTATCTTGAGTCTCTTGCTTGCACTTCATGCTTACATTGCGTCTCATGTGGCTTAGACTCGGTGCATGTTTTTCTAAGCATATAGGAGGTGCGTCTTACTTTGCGTCTCATGAGACTTAGGAAGTCAGTGCATCGTCTGCCTCGGTGCATGTCTCTCTAAAGCATATAGGAGGTGCATCTTAATTTGCGTCTCATATGGCACAGAGTCAGTGCATGTGATGCATCTAAGTTTGCGTCTCATGTTATCTCTAAGGGAGCACAAACAAGGTCGATGCAATACATGTGACAAGGTCTGTACATGTTTTAGAGTCGGTGCAATTCCCAGTCTATTCCGTAGTGAGTCTGTGCATGTCCTTCATACATGTGCGTAGGTTGCAAAACAGAGTCGATGCATGGTATTCATAGTCAGTGCATTTCACTACTTAAAGTCAGTGCATGTCACTATTCATGTGCATATAGGTCTGTGCATCTTTGTCCGTGCACATTGCCTTGGCAAATCAAAGTCGGTGCACGATAGGCCTATAGCTTGTTGGCTCGGTGCAATCTTTGATTCTTGCACATATAATGTCTGTGCATGATTCTCTTACAGCCTAATAAAGTCGGTGCACGTTATAACTCATGCATATTTGAGTCCGTGCACTTTTGCTCTCATGCTCTATTATGTCTGTGCAGTTCCTATGATTGTCTAACTATCTTATGTTGATTGAGTGTCTAACATTTTGACAGGACACTTGTTCGTAAAGTTTAAGGAAGGCACGTGATCCAAGGGTGAAGGCTGAGTTATGCTCGTGACATGTGAAAAGCCGTTACGCTAAGATGCTGCCACGTGGCATTGGTCCTCAGATCTGGACGAAAAGTTTGGGCGGGAAACGTGGTTTCCACACGTCATCTCTTGGAAGCCTCCATATATAGATGCAGTGAGAGAGAGTAGAAGATGAGAAGAAATAGAAGAGAGAGGAGCCTTCGTAGAGAGATACAAGCAGAGAGAGGAAGAGCAAGCACGATCAAGCCAGATTAAGAGAGAAGATCAGTGAGAGATAGAGAGAGAGAGCCTTGAGAGAAGTGTTTGTGAAAGCTTTTATCATCAGTCTCTTAGTTCAGAACTAGAGCTGATCCGCTCATTGTCTTGAGCTACATTCTCTTTGAGTTTTGATTTTCTGTTTTCTTCGTTTGATTTTAAACTATGTTTCTCAAGCTGTGTGTCAGCGCCAGAGAAGGATTTCTCTGGACAGGTCATGCTGTAAACCTCAGCGGCAGAGGAGGATTCCTCTGGTAGCAAGCTGTGAGGCTCAGCGGTCTGGGATTGTATTCCCCGAAGCTATGGATCAGCGGTTGTAGGGAAGGTATTCCTCGAAGCTGTGGATCAGTGGAGTTAAAGTTGTGTAATCAGCAGTGAAGTCACACTAGGTTTAGTGTGGGGTGGACGTAGATCTCTGGATAGAGATCGAACCACCTAAAAACCCTTTCTCGTGTGTGGTTGCATTCTGATCTGTGTCCATCTCCGTTTCCACGTTACTTCGTGTTAGATGGATATTTAGGAACGATTTCTTGAGTTGCTCTTCTCAGATTGTGGTTAAGTGTTTTTCCACTGTCCTACAATAGTTCGATTTAATTCCGCACTAGTAGCTGCTGTAGAAATTTTATTAGGTGATTGATCTATTCACCCCCCTCTAGATCGCACATCATGTGAGAGGGTTCGCAAGAGCAACTTTATATATGTGAGAATTACGAAACCCAAGCTTGTGGCCTTATGGGCATCCTTGAGTTTGTATGCCTAGCCTCAGAGGAAGATGAGTACTTTTGTGGTCTGTTGTTGCATCAAGGTAATGGTTGTAGCAGCTTGTGGTGGGAGCATGCATGCGTGCAGGAGCAAGATCGAACAACCGTGTTTGATGCGGTCCCGGAGAATGCGGGATCGAAAGGCGAGGGCTGTGAGGAGTACGGTCCAATAGTGGTCGCAACGGCATCTAATCTTTCATATATGGGAGCACGCAGAAGCTCGCAAGTGGGTGGGTGCCTAACGAATTGAGTTCGGCAGGACACACGTCTCGATTGGAGGTTGACACCTTTTAAACTTCAATTACCTGTCAGTTTGAACGCATATACACATCCCAAAAATATCAATAAGGCCCTGTGTGATAATCGGGCGGGATACGTTGTTCGCCCCCCGGGGTCGAATAAGCCCGAACAAGGTTATTATGTGTGAGGGGGGTGGGCCCGCCGCGTCCTCCACCCGACAGCCATCTGACAATTTGGAAATCAAAGAGGCCCTTAGAGTTTTTTTAATCTTTTAGTCCTAGTAGAATGCCACATTTAGTTTAATCCCCGTAACTTAACTATTTAGTCAAACGTCACTTCTAGGTGGACGGGGTAACAGGGAGGGGGGAGTTCGCAGGGTGCCGATGGAGGGTGTCACAGGGCGTTGGTAGGGGAGGAGGTTGCAGGCGCCGGTGGAGGGGTTTACGTGCCAGCTGGGGGGAGGAGGGGGCGGAAACATTTGATCATTGCTCGCGTTACTCTCTTCATCAGATGACACTCGATCCGAAGGATCGAAATGGGCCGGCGACGTCGGATGTGTACGGTCACCCCTACAATCCGGCCGCGTGCAAGAGAGAGAGAGAGAGAGAGAGAGAGAGAGAGAGAGAGAGAGAGAGAGAGAGAGAGACCTCCCCCTCTCTCCATCGCCGACTACTCCCCCTCCCCCCTCTATCGTGTCACCGCAGTAGAGCCTCCTCACCGCCGGCACCCCCTCCCCATGTCCCCCACCTCACCGTCGGCTCCCCCTCGCCCCCTTTCCCTGACTGTAGCCCCCCCTCTCTCTCAATGTGACTTCTTCTCGACGAACCTCAACACCACCGTGGAGGGCCTCCCACGACACTGCAACTAGACTGGATGATGACAGCGGCGAAGAGCCGAAGGGAGGACCTCCCTCATAGTAGGTCCCCCACCCCCTCCGTATCGTCTCCCTCTACCCCTCATCGCCGACGTCGGCCCCCCTCCCCTCTTCCCCTCACACCCTCTCCCCCTCCGCATCGTCGATCTCCCCCTCTCCCCCTCCCACTCAACCCCAGTGTCAGCTCTCTCTCCCCCCAAGAGAAGATAATAATAGATATTTTTATTTTTTATTTTTTATTAACTAAGGGTATATTAGGTATTTGACTCTTTAACTCACACTTAACTCGGGTTAAACATACAGGAGTTACGGCGAGCAGGGTTTGTCGTCCCGGTGCGACCCGCCCCAACCCGCACGACCCGACCCGACCCAGGCGGGCGACGGGACGTCTGGGTCGTGGGACGTGACTGGGACGTTTCATTAGTTTAATATTATATTATGTTATATATATATAGTATCTTGTTCTATTTTTATTCTATTATTATATATATTATATATATAGTCTTTTTTTATTTTAACACGGAGTGAGATGGATCAAGACAGAGCGAGATGGGATCGACCTGACTCGTCCCAGGCCGTGACTGAGACGGGCGGGTCAGTCGAGATGGCAAATCCTGACGGCGAGGACATAATCGTGATATTACTCATATTTCAAATATATTTATGATAATATACTTCGATGAGAGGTATATTTGACAAACCTATATTTTACATAGATATATGTGTAAAAATTTCAACAACTTATCCTGCCGTTTAACCCGAGTTCTGTCAAAATAAATAGGGAGCATTGATCTGTCAAGCACCGCAGCTTGCGAGCCACATGGAGATGGCGTCCAAATAGATTATTCCCGAACTTATGATCGAAAGTGGGTGTCCGAGAACGACAGGCGATGGAGAAGTTAATTGGGTGCCTTCTCTGTGTAGGTGATCAGACATCTGTGTCATTGGGTAATGTTGTTATTAGTGGTTGAAAATGTAACTATGTGAGTTTGTGTGTTAAAGCGTACAAACTCATGCATGATAAATTTAATCTAAACTATTAGTATCACGTTTTGAAATTTTAATCGTACGTTTGTGTGTTAGAATAATCTTCAGTTAATTAGCACTCAGTGATAAATTTAACAAATTTTTGCATGAAAATTATTGTTAGAGATAAATTTATAAAAAAATATTCTTAAAAATATATTAATAGATATATCATTCGATTAATTTAAATAATGTATAAATATTATTTAAACGTGATTTTTTATAAATTATTGATAAAAATGAGTGATATATCAGTAAATAAATATGATATTTTTACACAATTCAGATTTACATAGTGATATACCTACTTATGTAACTGTAGAAATAATTTTTTTTATAAATTCACCTCTAATAATAATTTTTATGTAAAAAAACCCTAAATTTAATCTGAACCTTCGACAACAAGTAACAACATAACTAAGACCTGAACTTTTGACAATGTGTGGAGTGACTCTGTAACGCCTCAAGATTCGGATACCGAGTAAACTCGAGACCATTCAGATCCTACGCCGCCACCCACGAGCTGGAAAGCTCGGAAGGGTTATTTTAGATGTGGTGGTTATGCATTGAAATTCTAAACAATAGCAGGAAATAAAATTATGAGATTAATATTTAACTTGCTGAAATAAAATTAACATTTTATAACAATTAATAAATCTACAGAGTCTAGTCCACTAGTACAGTCAACGAAAAGAAAACGTACTCTGCTACGGGTTACACCCCGGCACTGACAAGCTGTTGTACTACTGATCCTCCGATCGGAAAGTTCCACTTGAAAAGTAGGGTGTGACTCTCATCTCATTAGCTCAGAAAGGGTCTCGCGGATCCCCACCACAACGAAAGCGGTAAGCAATAGTAACCGTAGTATGTGGACGCACTTTCATTAAATAAGTTATTTTCTATTCTTGTTATTTGTTTATTAAGTGCGTGGACGTGCCAGTCACAAAGTGATGATTTATTCGGGCTTCATGGAAGCCCTTGGTACGCTCGATCTGACTAATCAGACAATTGTGTAGTTCAGGTCGGGACCAAAATCTGCCGCGCCATGAAGGTCACGGCGTCATTGACATCCCCTCGGAGAGGGGAACACCCTTGATTAATTACCATGAATAAGGGCCTTATGACCTGAAGAATTATATCGAGAGAAACAAGACGATAAGCGATCTTGAATCAGCTGGAAAGCTCTATGTTTAGGGAAACAAGTATTCGAAACATGTCAGTCACTCAGGGGGACCATTTAATATTCGGATGAGTGTCCGGCTTGAGAATATCGTAATCATCACGGGAAAACTGGAGCATATGTATGCCGGAGAAGGCAAATTTATTGTTCGGAGAGATGGGAAACATTCGGTTAAATCTCGGTTAGAGTGGTCGGAAAACAGTGAGTTTATCTGCCCGGTGCAAGATCAAGCCGCGACCATACTGGGGGAGGCTCCCGTAATCGAGGCGTGGCTCACGTGAGCATCGTTAATATGTGTCCGGTGCCACAGTGACGACGGAGAGATGTTTCGAGATTAAATCCCAAGGAAAACATGTTTAAGCATAGCGGGCTATAGACCCAAGATATGGGTCAGACAATGACCATGATTGGGGCGAACCCGAGGTCTAAGCGTGACCCATGGAGGTCTCATTTATATTCCCATGTAAAGGATCCGGAGATTACGAGAGACATATCGTTCTATTCGTTATTATTATTATCATTTATTGTTATTATTATTTATTTATTTATTTATTTATTTTTGTTCGGTGATTCTTCTTTTATTCCCTGTGCGTTATATCCCCTTTTTATTATTTATTTTTTATTATTTATTTTATTATTATATGTTTGTATTATATTACATTTTAGGTGTAGGGCATGCCGGGAATACATCGGGCGAGGGACGCGTCGGGTAAAGGGGCTGAAGGGTGTGCCGGGCCAGGCAGGTCGGGTTTGCCGGGTGGAGCGTGCACTGCTTGAACGCCAGGTATGCAATGCTGGTGGAGGGTGGCTAGGAGCGTGCCAGGTGAAGCGAGGCGGTGGGTGCGCGCCGGGTGGAGCGCAAGTTGAGTGTGCCGGCAAGGGTAGGCCGAAGGGTGTGCCGGGCAGGAATGAGGTCGACGCAGCTGTGCAGCCGCGCAGGGGTGAGGTTGGTGCAACCGTGTAGCCGGGCGTGCTGAGGTTGGTGCATGTTTTGGGTTTAAAGCTTATGCATATGGGATAAGGTCGATGCGCATTTGGGTTGAGGTCTATGCATGCTGGGCACAGTATGAGCAGGTTTAGGCTGAAGGTCGATGCACATTGGGGCAACGTAAGACCAAGGTCTGTGCAGGTTCTGCCAGCACAAATGTAGGTCTATGCACATTTAGAAGGTTGAGCTGCCAAGGTCGATGCACATTGAGAATGCGGAGAGGGTAAGGTCTGTCAAGGTCTATGCACATATGAGATGTGTGAAGGGCCAGTTGGCCAAGGTCGAAGCAGCTGAAGTGTGCCGGATAAGGGTGATGAGAGCGCACCGGGTGGGTGCGCCGGGGAGCGTACCGGATAAGGGTGTTGGGCAGTGCACCGGGTAAGGGCGCTGGGAGCGCGCCGGTGGCGGATGAAGGTTAGGCGTGCCGACAGGGATAGGCCAAAGGGTGTGCTGGGCAGGAAGAGGTTGATGTGTGCCGGGCCAAGCAAGCTGGGTGTGCCGGGTGAGGCACAGGTCAGGGGTGCTGGGCAACAGCGGACTAGGGTGTACCGGGCAAGGCCCGTTAGGGTGTACCAGGGAAGGGTAGACCGGTTTGAGGGTTGGTGCAACTGCGGCTGGGTCGGGGAAGGTCCCTCTGTTCCGGAGACTCAAGTGACGAGTTTCTTTTTCTATTCATGAAATACATGCATGGAGCTTTGATTTGGTTTTATCTTTATTCATGTAAATCATGTTTGTGGTTATGTTCAGCAGTCCGTCATAATGATGCGGGTGTCCAGTTATTCGGGATCTCCGTGGTTCTTTGTTATTTCGGCGAAGCCGTTTCATTGGTGTTTATTCTATTTATTTGTTGTTTCTTTTTACATTATTACTTTTCTTTTATTATTATTATTATGTTAATTCTGGTGAAAATTCGACAGCATCTCCCCCAGACCCAAGAGCTGGGGGGGGTGAAAGGGGTACACGCCCACAAGGAGTGGCATGACGCGACAAGTCAAGGTGTGTGCATATGCAGTAACACCTTCCAGAAAACTCTGGAAAACATGGAAGTCAACGAGCGGGAAAACACCGGGCTAAAAAATAGGATGAGGGTGCACCGGATAGGGGGGAAAGTTGGGTGCACCAGGTGGGGGTGGCCCAAGGGTGTATCGGGTAGGGATATGGTAGGGCTGCACCGGTTAACGGTTGGTTGGAGGGTGTGCCGGCGGGGTAAGCAGTGAGCATGCCGGACCACAGAGCCTGAAGGGTGTGCCGGCAGAGGCAGGCCATGGGCGTGCCGGGCGAGCCTAGCTAGGGGTGTGCCGGTAGAGACAAGTCCAGGGTGTGTCGGCAAGGCTAGGCTAGGGGTGCACCAGGCAAGGCACAGGAAGAGTGTGCCGGACAAGGCAGGGCGTGGCTGAGATATGCAAGTGCACCGGATGAGGATAACCCTGCTACATAAATCGTTGAAAGGAGACCAATCTCATGCCATCACACTAGAGACACTACCCATTGAATTGGATAGACTCTGCAACTTCTTAGAGAGCAGGCAACCTCAAAAAAAGCAAAGGTAAGGAAGCCAAAGGGAAGCATAAGACAAGTCACTATATGCACCGTAGTGTGAAGGCTAAGCAAATGAAGCAAAAGGAAGGAGATATTTTCATTCTTAGGAAAGGGAGGAAATACATGAACGAAGAAAAGGAAAACGAAACGAACTGGGGAGAGGGATGGAGTCAGGGAGGAGCAAAGGCTCTCTGCCCTTCTATATCTCCCCTCTACATTGGCCTTCTCTCTATCTTTCTCTCTTCGCTCAGGTGGCGGTGATCGGAGCAGCAGGCTCTCCCCTCTTCTTCCCTTCTGGATCTCTCTTCTCTCTTCTCTCTTCTTCTCTTCTTCTCTTCTTTCTTTCCCTTTCTCTCTTCGCTCAGATGGTGGTCGTCGAGGGAGCAGCAGGGGCTTCCTTCCTTGAGATTCTTCTCTCTTCGCTCAGGCGGTGGTGGTCAGAGCGGCAGGCTCTCCCCTCTTCTTCTCTTCTTCTCTCTTTTTTGTTCTGCCTCTCTCTGCCCTTGAGAGCCAGCCAGTGAGCCTCCCCCCTTCTTTTCTTCGACGTGAGAGGTTTATAGACGTCCGGCTGCGTTGACATCCGTTGACGAGGGGAGTCAATGGGGATTGACCCCAGTCTTGTCTTTTGAGCAGGGGGTGCCTACGTGTCTTCATAGGGTTGGCCGAGGTTGACGTCGACGGCCTGGCACCACTGCGCTGTCGACCGGAGCGCGAGCTAGAGACACAAGCCTTCAATGATATGTGTTCGAGTGAAACATAGCATCGTAATAAGGATGGGGCTTCTGGCAGGTGCACCGGGTGAATAAGAGAAGACGATGCACTGGGTGGAAGGATTGGCAGGCTCGCCGGGTGATGAATGGAGTGTACCGCTGGAGTGGCTAGAGGGTGTACCGGCCAAGGGGTGTTTGGACTGCACCGGGTAGAGTGTCTTCGGAGCACGCCGCTGGAGAAGCCAATAAGGCATGCCATTGGAGGGCTGCCGGTAGTGTGCCACTGGAGGGCTGCGGCAGTGTGCCGTTGGAGGGCACAAGCTACTGTGCTATTGGAGGGCGCTCGCAAGCGTGCCGAGTGAAGCCTGTTGATTTCTTTCTCTCAGGAACTCGGGAGTTGTGATCCTCATGGGGTATTCTTGGCCGTCAAAGACCCGAAGGTGGGTTCATGGGAGTGCATAAATTCAGGAGGGCATCATGCCTTTCCCGCGTCATTTAAAGCACTCGTGCAAATGCGAGGGCTTGCCGGACGGTAGTATTCTCTGGAGTCCTGGGCACGCAGTCTTTTTGGGGTCTTGTACTCCAGGTTCATCTTTCAATGTCGAACTGGGGAGTGTACAAGTGTGAAATTTTATGCGTCCACAAATGTCCCCCACCCACGAGTAACGCGGGCGAAGGATAAGACAAGCGGTGCACGTAGGTGCACTTGCCCTCATTTTTTTTAAATTGGCCGGAGGCCCTTATAAAAGGAGCAGGAGAAGTGAGTCTCGTTGATCAGCCCATTCAGGAGGAACCTGATAATGATCTGCGTACAGACACAGGAGAACACTTGCTCTTTCAAGGAAATGACGAGGGGATCATTCCACCGTGAGAACCGTGCAGGCCGGCCAGGGACGAAAACGGGATGTCCGAACCGCGGGGCTGGCGTATCATCAAAGGGGCAGAGAGAAGGGTTTATTCACTCGATGATCTGGACAGAAGGCCCAAATGAAAAGAGATATGTTTGTCGGCGAAAGGGGACGGAGGGAAGAGTTTGTTGATTCGAAAAAGTGTATTTATTGTCCGACGGGACGGAGAGGAGGGTTTGTTCCTGTATGAAAGGTCCGAGTCAAAAGGGGTATTCGTGACCCAGAGAGACGGAGAGAGGAGTTTGTTGATTCAATGACCTGGATAGGATGTCCAAATCAAAAGGGTTATTCGTGACCCCGAAGGGACGGAGTGCAGAGTTTGTTCCTTTAATGATCTGCACGGAAGGTCCAAATTAGAAGGGAGGATGTTCGTCGCCGAAAGGGATGGAGAGAAGAATTTGTTGATTCGGTGATCTGGGTAGGAGGTCAAAATCAAAAGGGATTATTCGTGACCCCAAAAGGATGGAAAGGTGGTCAAGTCATTGGCACGGGCTAGTGTCAGCGCCAGGAAAGGGGGTTGATTCCTCACCCAAACGGCAGGCTCGGGCCAAGGTGAAAGGGTATTTTGTTCTTTAATGCGTCGAGGGTACCGGCTATGAAGATGGAAGGTCCGAACCAGAGTGGAGAGAATTTTTTAGTTTTCTAGCCGGATGGAGGATTAGATCTAGAGTGGAAAGAATCTTTTTGTTCTCTAATCGAAGGGAAGGTCCGATCTAGAGTGGAGAGAGTCTTTTGTTCTCTAGCTTGACAGAAGGTCTGATCTAGAATGGAAGGGTCTTTTTGTTCTCTAACCGGACGGGAGGTCCGATGTAGAATGGAAAGAGTCTTTTTATTGTTTAATGCGCCGGGGGCACCGGCTGTGAAATCTGAACCCAGGAAAGTGGGCCGCAAGGGCCGGAATCGGTGTTGCGTAAGTAGGCCGTGAAGGTTGAAATCGGGGAAGGGGGCTACGAGAGCCGCAGAGAAGCTGGCTACAAAGCCAAAATTGGGGATCAGGCCGTGAAAGCTCAAATTGGGGAAGCGGACTATAGAAGCCGAAGTTGGGAGATTAGCAAGCCGCGAGGTTGGGAAGTAGGCCGTGGGGACCAAGATTGGGCTCCACGAGTCAAAATTGGGAAGGCAGGCTGCAATAGCCAAAATTGAGTTTTATTATTATTATTATTATTATTATTATTCATTGCTTCATCCAAGCATGCAGGCATTCGTCAACAAGCATAACACAAATATACATAAGGTAGCTCCCTCTATAGGGGATGGGATAGGGACATCGCCTATAATTCGCAGACACGGTGCGGGCCAGGAGGCACAGCTAAGGGGTGGTGTACCCGTCAAGAGGATATCCCATGGTTCGCATGCGTAGCTCGAACTTACAATCTTCACTCGAGACAATTCTCTGTGGCGTGGAGGAGCAAACATGTGAACAAAAGGCCCTAAACATAGGGATATGCAGGTTTTCCAAGTAACACTCGAGGATTACTCTAGCGCTTACATATAGGTTTCAGGCTCTCGATTTCAGTAACTTTGCACTGCCCCCATATGTTTATTTTGGTAGCGGATTTCACCGTTAGGCGCGAGTCTCCTCATTTGTTTCAGTGGGGATTCCTGGCTATTAAGATTCGTCCTTATTATAATTTTATCGTGGATTTCACCGTTCAACGCGAGTCTCCTCATGTGTCTCAATGGGGATTCTCGGCTACTAAGCTTCGTCCTTGTTAAAGTTTGTTTCACCATTTCGTGCGAGTTTCCTCATTTGTTTCAGTGGGGATTCCTGGCTATTCGGATCCGCATTCAATTCATGCACCATTTTTTTTCTCTCTCTCTCTCTCTTTTAAAGTGGGGGTAGGTAGCTTTTTTCCTCACGATTACCTTTCACGTGAGTGTAGGAATTCAAGTCTATGTAGAGTGCTGAGAAGAAAGTCGGGTAATCCCTATAGTTGAAGACCACTGAACACATTAAGTGCGAAGTGGGGGAGTGTTGCCTCAGGTTTGTCTCATGAGCTGGGCTTAACAACTTAGCCATGACTCTTCCCCTTGACGTGTGCACCTGCCATAATTGGGTTCTCTTCGAGCGTATGCCGTGACGCATGTGCATCCGGAATCGGGGCGACATTATTTAGCAAGGAAACATGGTCCTAGAAAAGTTCACAGAGGTGTATTATTCTATATTATAAGTAAGCATGCAAGCAAGGTAGCCAAGCATTTTTTTTCTCTTTTATTTTATTATTTTATCTTTTTTTGCGTAAGAACATACTGTCGTTACGTATATGTATCTGTAGCCAAGGTGCTGAGGAAGGAGGCCGCAAGGGTCGGAAGAACATTGGGGAAGCAGGTTGCAAAAGCCAACGGGAATGCCAGAAACAGGCCGCAAAAGGCCAGAGGATGCCGGAGAAGTAGGCTGTAAAAGCCAAAATCTAGAAAGCGGGCTGCGAGAGCCGAGGTTAGGGAAGCGGGCTGCAAGAGCCGAAGTTGAGAAGTAAGCTACATGAGCCGGAGATGAGAAGCAGGCTGCAAGAGCCAAAGTCTGGAAGCAGGCTACGAAGGCTAGAAATTGGGGAGGCGGGCTGCGAGAGCCGAAGATATTGGGAAGCGGGCTACGAGAGTCGAAATTTTGGGAAGCAGACTACAAGAGCCGGAGGATATTGAAAAGTAGGCTAAAAAGTCAAGAGATATTGGGAGCAGGCTAACAAGCCGAGAGATATTAGAAGCATGCTATAAAGCTGAAAGATATCAGAGAGCGCGGTGGGACGGATGGATTAATCCCGATAGTGGGCCTTGGCCGAAATGGCTGAGTCGAAGGGCTTCGAGTAGCAGGATACGAGAGCCGAAGAGAAGGGTCCCTTTTTGTTCTCTGGCTGGGGGAAGGGTCCGAACCAAAGTGAAATGTCTATTTTTTTGTTCTCTGGTTGGGGAAGGATCCGAACCAAAGTGAAATGTCTCTTCTTTAATTCTCTGGCCGGGTGAAGGATCCGAACCAAAGTGAAATGTCTCTTCTTTAATTCTCTGGTCGGGGGAAAGATTCGAACCAAAGTGAATGGGTCTCTTCTTTAATTCTTTGGCCAGACAAGGATCTGAACCAAGGTGAAAGGGTCTCTTTTTTAATTCTCTAGCCGGGGAAAGATCCGAACCAAAGTGAAAGGTTTCTTCTTTAATTCTCTGGCTGGGGGAAGGATCCGAACCAAAATGGATGGCCTCTTCTTTAATTCTTTGACCGGGGAAGGATCCAAACCAAAGTGAAAGGGTATCTTCTTTAATTCTCTGGTCGGGCAAGGATACGAACCAAGGTGAAAGGGTCTCTTTTTTAATTCTCTGGCTGGGGAAAGATCCAAACCAAAGTGAAATGTTTCTTCTTTTAATTCTTTAGCCGGGGAAGGATCCGAACCAAGGCGAAAGGGTCTCTTTTTTTAATTCTCTGGCCGGGGAAAGATCCGAACCAAAGTGAAAGGTTTCTTCTTTTAATTCTTTGGCCAGGAGAAGGATCCGAACCAAAGTGAAAGGTTTATTCTTTGATTCTTTGGCCGGGGAAGTATCCGAACCAAAGTGAAAGGTCTCTTCTTTAATTCTCTAACTGGGCATGGATCCAGACCAAAGTGGATGGTCTCTTCTTTAATTCTCTGGCTGGGCAGGGATCCGAACCAAAGTGAAAGGGTCTATTCTTTAATTCTCTGGTCGGGGAAGGATCCGAACCAAAGTGAAAGATTTCTTCTTTAATTCTCTGGCCAGGGGAGGATACGAACCAAAGTGAAAGGTCTCTTCTTTAATTCTCTGACCGGGGAAAGATCCGAACTAAAGTGAAAGCTCTATTCTTTAATTCTCTTTTTTTTTTAGTGGCCCAAAGGCCGAAGGTAAGATATTTGTCGTCTTGAAGGCAAGAGTGCCACAGACAATGGGTTTATGCGCCATCCTAGACAAAGGAGTCATGATGCTGACAATGGGTTGACGCATCGGCCTACATGGAAGGTCATGATGCCGATAATAAGTTTATGTGCCGGCCTAGACAAAGGAGTCCTTATGCTGGCAATGGGTTGATGCGTTGGCCTAGGCGGAAGGTCATGATGCCGACAATAGGTTTATGTGTCGGCCTAGACGGGAGGTCATGATGACGACTACGTGAAATACTGCTGGCTTAGATGCCAAATGGACTGAAATGTTGTTGGTTTAAGTGCCAATGATTGAGAAGTTGTTGGCTCAGAAGCCAATGGATAAGATGCTTTCGGCTCTGGTGCCGCTAATTGGAAAACTGTCGCCTCGAGTGCCGATGACTGAGATGCTATCGGCTTAGATGCCAATAATTGGATAGCTGTCGGCTTAGGTACCGATGATTAGAAAGTTGTAGGCTTAGGAACCGATGATGGGGAGAACTGTCGGCTCAGGAGCCAATAATTGGGAAGTTGTCGGCTTAGGAGCCGATGATGGGGAGAACTGTCAGCTCAAGAGCCAATAATTGGGAAGCTGTCGGCTCAGAGGCCGGTGATTAGAAAGCTGTCGGCTTAGGAGCCGATGTTCGGATAGCTATCGACTAGGATGCCAATAATCAGGAAGCCGTCGGCCTAGAAGTCGATGATGGGATAGTTGTCGGCTGGGATGCCAATAATCAGGAAGCTGTCGGCCTAGAAGCTGATGATAGGATAGCTGTCGGCTGGGATGCCAATAATCAAGAAGCTGTTGGCCTAGAAGCCGATGATGGGGTAGCTGTCGGCTCAAATACCGATGATTGGACCTCTTTCGGTTGAAGTCCCGATGGCTGAACATTTGTCGGCTTGAAGCCCCGATGGCTGAATGTTTGTCAGCTTGAAGTCCCGATGGCTGAATGTTTGTCGACTTGAAGCCCCGATGGCTGAATATTTCTCAGTTTAACGCCCCGATGGCGGATCATCTTTCGGTTGAAGCCCCGATGGCTGAACATCTTTCAGTTTAACGTCCCGATGGCTGAATGTATGTCGGCTTGAAGCCCCGATGGCTAAACATCTCTCGGTTTAACGCCCTGATGGTGGATCATCTTTCGGTTGAAGCCCCGATGGCTGAACATCTCTCGGTTTAACCCCCCGATGGCGGATCATCTTTCGGTTAAAGCGCCGATGGCTGAACATCTCTCGGTTTAACGCCCCAATGGCTGAACATCTCTCGGTTTAATGCCCCGATGGCGGATCATCTTTCGATTGAAGTCCTAATGGCTGAACATCTTTCAGTTTAACACCCCGATGGCGGAATATTTGTCGGTTTGAACCCCCGACGGATGAACATCTGTCGATTTAACGCCCCGATGGCTGAACATCTTTCAGTTGAAGCCCCGATGGCTGAACATATATCGGTTTATACGAAAGGTCGTGATGACGACCACATGAGAGGTCTATTTTTTGCATGGCTGAAGGCCGAAGGTTAAACACCACGTCTGTCTCAGGACCTTCTTTCCCTTCTTCTCTTCTTCTTTTGTGTAAAGAGGTGGGTGCAAAGACCACGTCTACCTCATGACTTTTCTTTCTTTTCTTTCCTTCTTCTTTTGTGTGAAGAGGCGGGTTCGAAGACCACGTCTGCCTCACGACTGTTCTTTTTGTTCTGTTCTTCTTTTCTCAGTAATGCCCCCGGACTGGGGTGTATTTCTCTTAATGTGCCCCCAGGTTGGGGTGTAGCTTTTCTTCATCTGCCCCCTAGGTCGGGGGGTATGCCTCTTTGCTTCTGTGCCCCCAGGCGGGGCGTATTCTTTATGGCTTCTATGCCCCCGGGCGCGGTGTATGTTTCTTCTTCAGATCCCCCTAAGCCGGGATGTATGCCTCTTTGCTTCTATGCCCCGATGCGGGGTGTATTCTTCTACTTCTTATGCCCCCGGACCGGGGTGTAGATTTATTTCATGTGCCCCCATGAGGGGTGTGTTTTGCTTCTTGTGCACCCAAGGCAGGATGTGTCTTTTCTTCGCGTGCCCCTAGATCAGGGTGTAACTTTGTTGCTTGTTGTGCCCCCCAGGTTGGGGTAGATTTCTCTGCTTCTTCTGCCCCAGAGTGGGGTATATTTCTCTTCGTATTCCCCTAAGCCGAGGTGTATTCCTTTTATTTCATATGCCCCCATACGGGGTGCGTTTCTTTCTTTGTATACCCCCCAGGTTGGGGTGTAGCTCTTCGCTTCTGATGCCCAGAAGGTGGGATGTCCTCTGCCAATTTTACCCCCCAAGGTGGGGTGTATTCTTTTCTTCATATGCCGCCCATGGTGGGGTATGTTTCTTCTTCAAATGCCCCTAAGTCAGGGTGTGCTCTTTTGTTTCCTATGCCCTTGGGCGGGTGTAACTTCTTGCTTCTTCTACCCTCCCACACCGGGGCGTATTCTTACTTCTTACGCACCCAAGGTGGGGTGTGTTTCTTTATTTGTGTGCCCCCAGGCCGGGGTGAATTCTTGCTTCTTATTCCCTGTGGCGGGGTAAGTTTCTTCATATGTCCCAGGCACGGGTGTATCTTCTGCTTCTTATGCCCCGGGACCGGGGTAGATTCTGCTTCTTCTACCCCTCAAGGCGGGGCGTATTTCCCTTCATATGCCCCCAGAGCGGGGTACAGCTTCTTTCCTTATGCCCTCATGGTGGGGTATAGTCTTTACTTCTTATGCCCCCATGGCGGGGTAGAGTCTTGGCTTCTTATGCCCCCATGGCGGGGTGTGTCTTTTGCTTCTTATGCCCCCATGCAGGGTATATTTTTCTTCGAATGCCCCTAAGCCGGGGTGCATCTTTTGCTTCTTATGCCTCTAGGCCGGGGTGTATTCTGCTTCTTCTACCCCCCCACACTGGGGAGTGTTTGCTTCTTGTGCACCCAAGGTGGTGTGTGTTTCTTTCTTTGTGTGCCCCCAGGCCATGGTGCATTCTCACTTCTTATGCCCCCATGGTGGGGTATGTTTCTTCATGTGCCCCCGAGTCGGGGTGTATCCTTTTCTTCATATGCCCCCATGTTGGGGTGGATTCTGCTTCTTTTGCACCCAAGGTGGGGTGTGTTTCTTCTTCAAATGCCCCCTAAGCCGGGGTGTATTCTTTATGGCTTCTGTGCCCCCGGGCGGGGTGTGTTTCTTCTTCAAGTGCCCCTAAGCCGGGTGTATTCTTTTACTTCTTATGCCCCTAGGCGTGGTGCGTTTCTTTTCATATGCCCCTGGCACGGGGTGTATCTTTTGCTTCTTATGCCCCCAGACCAGGGTAGAGTCTTTGCTTCTTATGCCCCCATGGCGGGGTGTGTGCATGCCCTCTTTGGGAGTCGTGGCCGTACTTGGCCTCATTGCTATAAAGCATTCCCCACGGCGGGCAGGAATTCATCAAGCCACACTTGCGGCTTGTTGGATCTTCTAACAGCCACTCGAGGGGCAGTCTTATGTCGAATAGGGGTAGCAGGAAGGTGGAAAGGGCCGGGGCATTGCACCGCGGGCTTGGACCTTCTTAGAGCTGAGTGGGATGCCGGCCTTCTTCTTGTTCTTTTGGTCGGTAATGCCTGCCAAGTTTCTTTTTTGTCCCTCTGTTCTTCTCTTCTTTTTGTGTAATAGAGCAAGGTGGGTGCGCAGGAGAGCGCTCACCCCCTCAGGGAGGAGATGAGTAGTTTGCTCCACCGCATCAATTCCACGGTGGTAATCTTTATTCAGCACGGGTCTCGACGGATATGGTCGTACAACCATCTCTCGCCAATTCTTTCTCTTCTTTTTTTGTTTCTTTCTTTTCTTCTTTTCTTTCTTTTTCTTCTTAGGGAAACGGGGTTTGATTTCCCCTCCTATCTTCCCTCTTTCTTCTGTTTTAGCGGCCTTCATGATTCCTGGAAGCTGCAGGTGCCTCGGAGTAGCATCTTCGAGGCCACAGAGATAATTTCGCCTAGTCTGGCTTTTCTCCCCATAGGACTGGTGAAGACAGCACCTGCAATTCATCAAAGCAGGCAAACATCATTTATTAGGAGGTCATGAGGCCCTGAATCCCCGGCGAAGAGATGAAGGGTGGTTTAAGTCCCACCAGGCGTGCCAGACTTGTGAACGCACTTTTATTAAATAAGTTATTTTTATTCTTGTTATTGATTTATTAAGTGCGTTGGTGTGCCAGTCACAAAGTGACGATTTATTCGGGCTTCATGGAAGCCCTTGGTGCGCTCGATCTGACTAATCAGACAATTGTGTAGTTCAGGTCAGGACCAAAACCCGTCGCGCCATGAAGGTCACAGCGTCATTTACATCCCCTCGAAGAGGGGAACACCCTTGATTAATCACCATGAATAAGGCCCTTATGGCCTGAAGAATTATATCGAGAGAAACAAGACGATAAGCGATCTTGAATCAACTGGAAAGCCCTATGTTTAGGGAAACAAGTATTCGAAACATATCGGTCACTCAGGGGGACCATTTAATATTCGGACGAGTGTCCGGCTTGAGAATATCATAATCGTCACGGGAAAATCGGAGCATATGTATGCCGAGACAGGCAAATTTATTGTTCGGAGGGATGGGAAACATTCGGTTAAATCTTGGTTAGAGTGGTCGGAAACCAGTGAGTTTATCGGCCCGGTACAAGATCAAATCGCGACCATACTGGGGGAGGCTCATGTAATCGAGGCATGGCTCATGTGAGCATCGTTAATATGTGTCCAGTGCCACAGTGGCGACGGAGAGATGTTTCGAGATTAAATCATGAGGAAAACATGTTTAAGCATAGCGGGCTATAGACCCAAGATATGGGTCAGACAATGACCATGATTGGGGCGAACCCGAGGTCCAAGCGTGACCCATGGAGGTCTCATTGATAATCCCATGCAAAGGATCCGGGGATGACGAGAGCCATATCGTTCTATTCGTTATTATTATTATCATTTATTGTTATTATTATTTACTTATTTACTATTATTATTTTTATTTGTTGATTCTTCTTTTATTGCCTGTGCGTTATATCACATTTTTATTATTTATTATTTATTTTATTATTATTATTATATTTTTTGTATTATAGTATTGCATTTCAGGTGTAGGGCATGCCGGGAATGCATCGGGCGAGGGGCGCACCGGGTAAAGGGGCTGAAGGGTGTGCTGGGCCAGGCAGGCCGGGTGTGCCGGGTGGAGCGTGCACCGCTTGAACGCCAGGCATGGCGTGCCGGTGGAGGGTGGCTTGGAGCGTGCCGGGCGAAACGAGGCGGTGGGTGCGCGCCGGGTGGGGCGCAAGTTAAGTGTGCCGGTAGGGGCAGGTCGAAGGGTGTGCCGGGCAGGAATGAGGTCGACGCAGCTGTGCAGCCGCACAGGGGTGTGGTCGGTGCAACCGTGCAGTCGAGCGTGTTGAGGTCGGTGCATGTTTTGGGTTTAAGGCTTATGCGTGTGGGATAAGGTCGATGCACATTTGGCTTGAGGTCTATGCATGATGGGCACAGTCTGAGCGGGTTTAGGCTGAAGGTCGATGCACATTGGGGCAACGCAAGACCAAGGTCTGTGCAGGTTCTGCCAGCACAAATGCAGGTCGATGCACATTTTGAAGGCTGAGCTGCCAAGGTCGATGCATATTGGGAATGCATAGAGGGCAAGGTCTGCCAAGGTCTATGCACATATGAGATGTGTGAAGGGCCAGTTGGCCAAGGTCGAAGCAGCTGAAGTGTGCCAGATAAGGGTGATGAGAGGGCACCAGGTGGGTGCGGCGGGGAGTGTATCGGATAAGGGTGTTGGGCAGTGCATTGGGTAAGGGCACTGGGAGCGCGCCGGTGGTGGATGAAGGTTAGGCGTGCCGGCAGGTACAGGCCAAAGGGTGTGCCGGGCAGGAAGAGGTTGGTGTGTGCCGGGCCAAGCAAGCTAGGTGTGCCGGGTGAGGCGCAGGTCAGGGGTGCCGGGCAAGGGAGGCTAAGTGCGCCGAGCAAGGGCGGACTAGAGTGTGCCGGGCAAGGCCCGTTCGGGTGTACCGGGGAAGGGTTGGTCGGTTTGATGGTTGGCGCAGCTGCGGCTGGGTCGGGGAAGGTCCCTCTGTTCATGAGATTCATGTGAGGAGTTTCTTTTTCTATTCATGAAATACATGCATGGAGCTTTGATTTGGTTTTATCTTTATTCATACAAATCATGTTTGTAGTTATGTTCGGCAGTCCGTCATAATGATGCGGGTGTCCAGTTATTCGGGATCTCCGTGGTTCTTTGTTATTTCGGCGAAGCCGTTTCATTGGTGTTTATTCTGTTTATTTGTTGTTTCTTTTTGCATTATTGCTTTCCTTTTATTATTATTGTTATTATGTTAATTTTGGTGAAAATTCGACAGCATCTCCCCCGGACCCAAGAGCTGGGGGGGTGAAAGGGGTACACGCCCACAAGGAGTGGCATGACCCGACAAGTCAAGGTGTGTGCATATGCAGCAACACCTTCAAGAAAACTCTGGAAAACATGGAAGTGAAGGAGTGGGAAAACACCGGGCTAAAAAATAGGCTGAGGGTGCACCGGATAGGGGGGCAAGTTGGGTGCACCGGGTGGGGGTGGCCTAAGGGTGTGCCGGGTAGGGATAGGCTAGGGCTGCACCGGTTAACGGTTGGTTGGAGGGTGTACCAGCGGGGCAAGCAGTGAGCATGCCGGACCATAGAGGCTAAACAGTGTGCCGGCAGAGGCAGGCCATGGGCGTGCCGGGCGAGCCTGGCTGGGGGTGTGCTAGTAGAGACAAGCCCAGGGTGTGTCGACAGGGCTAGGCTAGGGGTGCGCCGGGCAAGGCATAGGAAGAGTGTGCCGGACAAGGCAGGGCGTGGCTGAGATGTGCAAGTGCACTGGATGAGGATAACCCTGCTACAGAAATCGTTGAAAGGAGACCAATCTCATGCCATCACACTAGAGACACTACCCATTGAATTGGATATACTCTGCAACGTCTTAGAGAGCAAGCAACCTCAAAAAAAAAAAGCAAAGGTAAGGAAGCCAAAAGAAAGCATAAGACAACTCACTATATGCACCGTAGTATGATGGCTAAGCAAATGAAGCAAAAGGAAGGGGATATTTTCATTCTTAGAAAAGGGAGGAAATACATGAACGAAGAAAAGGAAAACGAAATGAACTGGGGAGAGGGATGGAGTCAGGGAGGAGCAAAGGCTCTCTGCCCTTCCGTATCTCCCCTCTACATTGGCCTTCTCTCTCTCTTTCTCTCTTCGCTCAAGCGGCGGTGGTCGGAGCGGCAGGCTCTCCCCTCTTCTTCCCTTCTGGATCTCTCTTCTCTCTTCTTCTCTTCTTTCGTTCCCTTTCTCTCTTCGCTCAAATGGTGGTCATCAAGGGAGCAGCAGGGGCTTCCTCCCTTGAGCTTCTTCTCTCTTCGCTCAGGCAGTGGTGGTCAGAGCGGCAGGCTCTCCCCTCTTCTTCTCTTCTTCTCTCTTTTTTGTTCTGCCTCCCTCTGCCCTTGAGTGCCAGCCAGCGAGCCTCCCCCTTCTTTTCTTCGACGTGAGAGGTTTATAGACGTCCGGCTGCGTTGACATCCGTTGACGAGGGGAGTCAATAGGGATTGGCCCCAGTCTTGTCTTCCGAGCAGGGGGTGCCTGCGTGTCTTCATCGGGTTGGCCGAGGTTGACGTCGACGGCCTGGCACCGCTGTGCTGTCTACCGGAGCGCGAGCCAGAGACACAAGCATTCAATGCTATGTGTTTGAGTGAAACAGAGCATCATAATAAGGATGGGACTTCTGGCAGGTGCACCGGGTGAAGAAGAGAAGACGCTACACCGAGTGGAAGGATTGGCAGGCTCGCCGGGTGATGGTGTGTACCGTTGGAGTGGCTAGAGGGTGTACCGGCCAAGGGGTGTTTGGACTGCACCGAGTAGAGTGTCTTCGGAGCACGCCGCTGGAGAAGCCAATAAGGCATGCTGTTGGAGGGCTACAGGTAGTGTGCCGCTGGAGGGCTGCGGTAGTGTGCCGTTGGAGGGCACAAGCTACTGTGCTATTCGAGGGTGCTCGCAAGCGTGTCGGGTGAAGCCTGTTGATTTCTTTCTCTCAGGAACTCAAGAGTTGTGAGCCTCGTGGGCATTCTTCGCCGTTAGAGACCCGAAGGTGGGTTCATGGTAGTGCATAAATTTAGGAGGGCATCATGCCTTTCTCGCGTCATTTAAAGCACCTGTGCAAATGCGAGGACTTGCCGGACAGTAGTATTCTCCGGAGTCCTAGGAACCCAGTCTTTCTAGGGTCTTGTACTCCAGGTTCATCTTTCGATGTCGAACTGGGGAGTGTACAGGCGTGAAATTTTACGCGTCCACATAGTAATAGCAATAACAACAGAAATAAAATAGCGACAATAAATAGCAGTGGTAGGGACAGCAAGAACGATGAGCTAAGGCAACACGGGGCCTCTATGCTAGCCCGACCCTTTACCTTGGAACCTTGACCTCTAGGTGGGGTCGTCTACCCGTGGCAACCCGTAGTCCTACTATTGAGAAAAAACCTCACGGTGGCATGGTAGTAACAATCCGTCTCTACCGACAGAATCACTGACAAGGCCATGCGGACACACACACACACAACCTCCACCCTCGGGAGGACAACTACACACTGGCAAAACCTCGGTCTCGAGCTAGGGCCAGTGAAAAAACCTGCCGCACACACAGGGCAACAGACACCCATCTACCGGAAGGGTTATGACAACACTGTCGATAACTCAACCTTCACTGGTATAGGGTCCGCTACTCAAGTATACACAAGAAGCCCAGATGCGTCCACTAACGTCTTATACTACGCCAAGGTCTCAATTGTGCGCGCACTACCCACACCCGATTTCGGGAGGAGCAGAGGAGACACACACACACACCACACCACACCCTGGGACTGGCTGGGATCCACACCTTTGCGCCCGTCAGCACAACCGTGTCCAGCTACCTGACACGAGGTACGCCGTATGTGCCACTGCATCCGTCAGTAACGTACACTTGTCCCAACCAAGGTACACACTCTCAGGCGGTCTCGCCTCTGCACAAAGAGTGCCATACACACTAGGCGGTCTCGCCCGGTCCAGCCACGATCGGCCACTATGATCTTCCATGGTCTCGTGGAATCCTACCGAACTCTAACATCCGCAGTCTCGCGGGAATCTACCACAAAACACAGCCAGATGCGGTCTTGCAGAAACCTCGAGAAAGGCATGCACACGCACGTGAACCACCGTGAAGCATCTCCGAGTAGACTTGTATGTCCATCAGCGCTAGTTGAGTGATATACTATGGTCTAAGCCCATTGAGAAATGTTCGGGCCTTCATCTTCTCTGTATGCACTAGATGTGGTGCATAACGGGAAAGTCTAGAAAATTGGGCCTCATATTCGGCCAGTGATAAACTCTTTTGTTTAAATGCGGTAAACTTTGTGGCCTTCTTTTCCTGAATATGATCCGAAAAGTATTTGCTATTAAAATCCTCCATGAACTCACCCCATGTGATGTGAACATGTGGCAGAGTGGCTTCCACAGATTCCCACAAGAATTGAGTGTCCCGCTATAGTTGGAATGTAGCTAGTAACACCTTTTCTTCATCCGTGCATTGCATCACACGAAATATGCGTTCCATTTCCTTCAACCAATTCTCGGCATCGTCGGGATCGGATGAGCCGATGAATTTTGGCGGGTTCATATTCCTAAAGTTTCGGTGGAGATCTCTGGCTCCAGGGTTCATTCCGCCCTGCGCTACTTGTAGAAGTGCCTGGGTATGACCTTGGACGGTCTGTTGCATATCACGCCGCTGGGCTCTCTCGGCGGCCATGATCCTACAAGGCAATTAAATTTAATTAATATGTGACTAAACTATAAAGTTTTATGTAATACCCTGGATCTTTCGGATCCTTATCGGAGCACTTTCGGATCACTTTTGTGGGTCTTGAGTTGAGTTTTACGATCCACGTGGGTTTTTCTCTCGTACAAGTTACGGAACCCTGTGGTGCGTTTATTCTTCAGTTCATCGACTTGAGGACGCTACAGTTGCGATGTGCTCTTTGAGAGGATTGTTTCGACTATTTTTACGTTTTTTTTGGAATTAGTGGATTTTTGGGCACAAAAATCAGATTTTTCAGAAATTAGGAAACTTCCTAATTTATTTTCTATTTCTTTCCTTTTCCTCTCTCCTCCCTCTCATTTCTCACCTCAATTTCTCTCTCTCATGCTCTCTCCTCTCTAGTCCTCTCGACGCGGGGCGCGCGACCGTGGCGAGCGGGCTGAGGCGGGAACGCGATGAAGTGAACCTGGAGCGTGATGGAGTGGCGGATTGAGCGTGGCGCGGCGCAATCCCTCGGTGGATTCAAAGCCGGTGTGGTTCGTTGGTTTGACGATTTTCGACGCGGTTTAGTTGCTTCGCCGCCCGGAATCGTCGGTGGAGGTAGGGAGATGGAAGCTCTACTTCTCTGCTACGTTCTCTCACAGTTTCACGCCGAATGGTGCGAGAATGAGTGGGTTTCATTCGAGTTTGGGAAAATCATGCCTTTGGGGTGTTCGTCGGGTTCGCCGAAAAACGGCGAGGGTTTTCAGATCAATTGGTGTCATTCGAACCCCTAGAATGTCAACATTACATTCCCACTGATTTTCATTGTGATTGGTGGTCGTTTGGGACCGGTTGGAGCCCGGGAACCCATGTGATTCCATTTGGGTCAATACAGTAGAATTGCCCATTTTTAGCCATTTGTGCGTCGATTTGACCCCTTCCGGAGTGTGGAAGGTCGGTATCGGCATTGTGGTTGTATCCCCTTCGTTTTGAAGCGAACGGGGCGTGGAAAGGCCAAGATCATGTCGATCCCATGGTTTTCCCGTCGTAACGCCTGAACGGTCGTTACAGTGACCGTTTATGTCATTACACGGTCCAATGTGTGACCGTTTTATGTATGTCGGTTTGCGTCTTCGCGGTCGCACGATAGACCGTCTTCTGTGTTTCACGGTCCATTGTAGGACCATTTATATCCTTTGGACGGCCCTTGGGTGGCCGTGTGGTTTCCTTAGTCGCTCGGATCAGTTGAGCGGTCTTACGATAGACCGTTCGGCTTGCTTGAGCGGTCCTTTGGTAGACCGCTTAGTGTTGTTAACTCTAGTCAACGGTTTTATGGCGGTTGGTGAAGCGGTCCTTCTCTAGACCGTTTCTTGTCTTTAGCGGTCCATTGCTAGACCGTTATTGACCATTTTGACCGAGTAACTATTTTAAGTCGGTTTGATCTAGCGGTCTTTTCTTAGACCATCTAGACCCTTTAGTGGCCCACTGGTAGACCGCGACTTGGGGTTTAACCGTGGTCAAGAGTTTTAGGTCGGTTAGCATTGGTCCCATACGCGGTTCATGTTTAGACCGCGTACGTTTGTGAACGGTCCCTTTATAGACTGTTTGGGTGGTTTGACCAATAGGTCGGTTGTGAGTTGACTAGGCTTAGCGGCCTATCGAATGACCACTCCAGTAATTTCACGGCCCTCCTTATGACCGCCTAGTGTTTGTGTTCTCTGTGGCTGGTAAGCGACCCTTTACTTGACTACCTACGTTGCTGAGCCGCCAAGCATTAGACCGCGTACCACTAGAGAGCTGTGTTTCCAAAGTTCAGGTTTCCAATCGTCTTGGCTTGACCTTATGATTTGCCCATTGTCCTGTGGATGTCTTTTGATATCCTATGAGGGCTATGACCATATTATAAGGTAGCCAAGAGTGTCCATAGCTCGAGTAGTGTTTTGTACTACTTTTGAGTCATTGTTTAGGCTCTGGTCAACCCGGTAACACCTAGTGGTTGACAAGTAACCTTGTGTGTGTCTCGACTATTCTGAATAGCTCGAGACAATGGTTCTGGACGCCTTGAGGTACTGTCCTACCTCGGTTTGTATGTCCAGGTGCTTTGAGGGCCTTGATGCTCCCTCAAGTCTCCAGTGAGTCATTTTATACGGTTGTGTGGATCTGATGATCCAGTGTCGTTTTTCTCGGCTTAGGATTAGGCTGATTGGCGGCTTGTCACTGCCGTTGTGCGACGGTCTTGACTCCGAGTCGTGAGACTCGAGGATCGTTGTGTCAGTAGGTCTAGTTGCCCTGTCCTGAGTCTGTTGGCAGTTTGGTGTGCTGCCTTGGTGCTTCGTAGTACGTGCGACCGTGCTTACTTAGCATGTATGTACTTCAACACTCGTGTTTCAGAGTCTCTGTGTCTAGTGAGCCTCCACTAGTCGTAGCCCGACGACCTCGAGTGTCGGCCCACCTAGGAGTGGTGGCGGGGTAGTTCTAGAGATACGATTTTTAGACTAGTTTCCGTGGACTCCCTTGCCTTGCAGTAGCGTCCTGCTGGGGGAGAAAACTAGCTAGAGGCCTTGCTCAAGGCATTGAGCTTGTGTGTGCACATGTGGTCAGGGGCGGTTGGACGAACGCCGATGGGCGTGACCCTGACTAGTCACTCGTTACTGTAGTCCCTATTCTGGTTCTGTGAGTATCTCAATCCCCGTAGTTCTCGGCGTCCATAGGGAGACACTTGTGGCGTAGTGTAAGACGTCAGTGGACGCATCTGGTGTAGACACGCCAAAATTGACGTTTTGTTGATCAAATCTCATGCTATTATGTAAACGCCCCAAGTGGACTTCAATATTCTTATAATATAAAGTTTTTCTATTTTTTTTGTGAATTTTTATGCATGTTTCTTGCATTTTTGTTATTCACGACTTTATTAAGGGCGTTAATTTATAAAGTCACGACCTGTAATAAGGCGTTTTCAAAGAAAGGACGACCGTGGAACAGGGCGTCAATTCCTGGTATTATACGCTAATTTCTGGAATTATCAATTTTTAAAATTAAA